>OY728151.1:1185087837-1185753127 GCA_963277665.1 Viscum album | reverse complement strand
CATCAACTAAAGCCGAGGGAGGTGAAGTACTAGATGTAGATTCAACAATAGGAGGTTCCTGATAACTCAAACTTCCACTGAAATATAAAAGAATTATTTCAATGAAATATTATAAATATATTTTGGATACAAAATTTGAAGGCACTGGGGAAAGAACTCTCTCAACACTAGGTAAAGTACCCTATACAGGTTATGATTCGGTAGGTACATCTAATGGAAAATCCTGAAGCCCACCTGCTTTGTCAATCTGCCTAACTAAGGATCCCTTAGGATATGTCCCAACACAAATGAGACTGTAGGTCCATCATGATTTGGTGGAATACTATGTTCATCACCATCACTATCTCTATATGAGTCTTGATATGATATTCCAGGCAATTTGGAACCAGAGGAGGGATCCCACTTATATGACACTACATCCTCTGCCAAGGTAAAACCACCCTTAGCATCTCTATGTTCTCCATCATCTTCTTCAACATTTTTAGAATCTGAATAGTCTAAACCAAATGGAAAAAACCTATTGACTTTCCTACTCATCATGTGAAGCTACTTTTATATGAGGTGCATGATGGTGGAGGTTTACAGGTTCTTTGAAAGACTATTAGAGGTGTAGGTTTACAGTTACAGGTGTTGGATTATAGGTGTAAAGTGTGATTTGGAAGACTGTTAGACGTTCAAGTTTATAGGTGCATGTTTTACAGGTTTAGAGGTCTAGGTTTTATTTCTTTATAGGTTCAAGTTTTACAGGTTTAGAGGTGCATGTTTACTGCTCGAAGTGGGTTTACAGATTTGGTTTATGTCCTCTTCCAACATTGATGTTAGATAGGGAGTAGAGGATATACCAATGGTTCATAGATCTTTTGTATTAAATATCCTTGAAAAATAATTCCAACGTTTCATAGAACCATTTGTATTCAAATGATGTACATCATATACCAACGGTTCTTATAATCATCGGTATTCTGTTTAGACAACTTATATTGCAATGGTTTCAATGAAACCGTTGGGATAGAATATATACCAATGGTTCAAAAACCACTGGTATATATGTTGGATTGTATGTATACTAATGTTTCTTGAACCATTGGCACACATATATGCCAAATGTTTTACTTAAACCATTTGTACATATTAATTTCAGACCACCTATACCAATGGTTCACCAGAAACTATTGGTATAGAGCTACTACAATGCCCAACATACCAAAGGTTCCTGAAACTATTGGGATAGGATATCCTAATGGTTCAAGGGGATATTAAAATGGTTTTAAACCATTGGAATAGGTTAAATTTATAGTAGTGAATATTTTGGCATGGGAAATCACTGTGTAATTTTGGCAGTATAATGGCATCATGTATGAATTCACAAAAATGGGTTGATGTGAGTGAACGTGGTATCTCATCATTTAGACATGAAATAGATGTTAATAGATATATTTAATAAAGTTTCCAAACATTGGAAAAAGTAAATGATAATACATATCAAAAAATGAATGCTTGATAAAAAGAAAAGCTATAAGATTCCGTACAAAATTTCGGTATAGTAACGAGTGTACATAAGGATTCACAAGAGGGATAAATGAGATTTAAATGGTCTATAATAATTTATAAAATAAGTGTAAATTAATTTTGATATGTAATAATGTATCCAAACATAATCAAATGTAAATTAAAAATGAATATAATAAATGAGGTGCTTGATTAAAAGAGGAGAGAAAGAATCCCTTACAGAATTTCAGCATAGTTTTCAATTATGTAAGGGTCCAAATGAGGGGGGTTAAATTTTCCCTCATACAAATAATATAAATTGGAACTTAATTTAATGATTAAAAATTAATTTAAATACAATCAATTGAAAATAATATTACTAATCTTAAAGAAGGTTCTTGAATTCAAATGCAAGGAGAGGAATCCCTTACGGAATTTCAGTGTAGTAGCGGGTGTAAATAAAGTATTATAGAGTGTTTAATGAGAGTTAAAATAATATCTCTTAATTTATACATCAAATATACAATAAGGGTATAATGGAACACCATATCCCAACCTACGAAAATTTAATTTAATAATTATAATATAAAAGAACTTCTTGAATGGAAATGAGAAGAGATAAATCCCTTATAAGATTTTGACATAGTAAAGGCATGGGTAAGGGTAAAAATGAGAGAGGATAAATGATATCTCATTCATAAAACATAAATTCTGTAGTAGGGTAATGATTATAAGAAAATTATAATATAAAATTTAAATTAAAAATACTAACTTCAAACAAGGTTTTTGAATTGAAAGGAGGAGAGGAATGTGAGGATCCCTTACACGGATATGTAACCCCAAAGGCTCGGGACAGTCTTCTTGGAAACTTTGGGTAAACTTATTAGGACTCTAGGTAGTATATGGAAGGGCTTTAATGAGATTCAAGGAGTTTCAGCGAAGCTAAATGGGATCTTGGGTGGGTTTATATAGGAAAAGATGAAGATTGTTTTTATTATTTTGGTTTTGGACATGACACAATAAAAGATTCCAAACAAAAAAAATATCATGTATTTTTACCATGGTTTCTAGAAAATGGGATTGGTATATATTATTTTATAAGGTTAATGAATGATGATAATAAAATATTTCCCTTTCTTATGTGGTGGTCAGCCACACTTCAAAGAAATGATATTAAAATATTTAAATATAATATAAGTCTTGTAGAATTCACTAAGGCATCATAAAATAAATTAAATAAACATAAAATTAAATAATTTTAAATGGAAAAAATATATCCAGAGGAGGGTACCGTTTATAGTTTTTAATATATCACTATTTTGTAATTATGTATGTCATAAAACAGACCGTATATTTATACAATTTTTAATTTTTACACAAATATTTGATTGTCTCTGAAAATTATGAAAAATTGACCATTGGATAATATAGATATCCTGATTCCAAAAATAATGTTCAATTAGTCCTAACTAATTTTCCAAATATGTAAATTTTATATTTTTAAATAAAAATGGGCATTTATTGAAAAATGACAGGTTTTTGACAATATGAGTTTTCAAACCCTAATAAAAATTAAATTTGAGTTCATAAAATTTATATGATAATTTACTTTGAAAAAAAATATATTTAATAATAATATTTTTAAAAAATATCAATTATTTAACAAATACCCATTAATTTATCAATATGTATTTCTTAATTGAATTTGAATATTAATCAAAAAACAATATTTGTGCTTTAAAAATCAATTTCAGAGTAACAATAATAGGAGGAAAACCCAGTTAATTATTTTATACAATCTAATGTACATAATATTATTTCATGGGTCATGATATGTATCCCTTTATTACACCAGTATATTCCCTAAGATAAAGGTGAATCATGGTGGGGCTTTCATGTGGTCAATCGGTGAACATGGTTTGATCGTGATCTTGATGAGCATTAACTTCTCCCGTAAACAATTTCTCTCTTGCATAAGTTATTGGATATTGGCTTGCTATTAGTCGAGGGAAAAGCCTAGAAATTTATCTCCCTTAGAAGCTTTGATAAATGGGCTTCGTAGGGTACAATCATACTGGATGTGGCTATCACATCCTTTGTTTGTGTCAAAAGTATTTGTTAAAACCCTATATTTATACTACTCATGTGATAATTGTTCAATGGAAATATTATTAATGGTAATGATACTTAAGAGTCATTTGAATACAATTTGATAAAATAATACATAATAAGTGCATGTGTTTTCTATATCCATTAAATCCAAAGGGGGATTTTATTCATAACTGTTTAGTTTTTTACAACCTTCCCCCTTAAGAAATATTTCCCTCAAAATTTCATTTTCCCACACAAAAATAAATTAGGGTAACTCGACTTCATCACCTCACTTAGTTCCCACATTGCTTCTTCAAACTTTTGGTTTCTCTATAACACCTTGATGAGTGTTATTGTCTTATTTCATAGAACTTTTTATCTACAATCTAAGAACTTCATTGTATTCTCATCATAGAAAAGGTCATTACCCTATGGTACCACCACTAGATTGAGTAAATATGATGGATTTGGGGTGTACTTACTTAATAGGGATACATGTAATATATCATGTACTTAAGATAGGTTCGGTGGGAGTTCCATTTTATAGGCCACTACTCTAATACGATCAAGGATCTCAAAATGGATTATTTACCTTGTACTAAGCTTTCCCTTTATCCCACATATCATCACTCTCTTACATACAGATATGTGGAAGAGTAAAATGTCTCTAACATTGAACTATATGTCACATTAATGATTTTTATCATAGCTCTTTTGTTGACTCTGAGTAGCTTTGATGTGTTGTTGGATGGTCTTATCCTTCTCCACCATTTCTTCGACCATTTCTGGATCTAGATGTTTTTGGTCCCAAACTTCATCCCAACATGTCAGTGTTCTGAACATATTCCCATTAAGGGCTTATCAAGTGGCCATTTGGATGCTTGAATGGAAACTATTGTGGTAAGAGAACTCTAGTAGAGGAATATGGTTGTCACATCCACATTTGAAGTCCATTTATAATGATATCAACATTTGTTCAAGGTTTTTGATAGTCCTCATAGATTGGAAATCAGTTTGAGGGTGATAAACCTTACTAAAATTTAACTTAGTGTTTAGAGAACGTTGGTGAATTTTCCAAAATGTAGAGGTCAATCTTTTATATCGATTGGACACAATATATAGTGGTAATTAATTCATCCTTACCACTTCTCTGATGTATATCTCTGTCATTTTATCCAGTTATAAATACTCTGAAATCACAATGAATTGTGAAATATTTGTAAGATTGTCCACAATAAACCATATAAAATTGTTTCCTTCAGTTGTCTCTGGATGTCTGATGAAAAATCACATGGTGATTTTTTCCCATTTCCATGATCGGATGGGTAATGATTGCAATATCCCATTAGACTTATACCATTCAAAAATTAACTTTCTAAAATACATGGCACTTCAATGTATATTCAGAAATATCCTACTTCATGTTGTCCCAACAATAGTGAACTAAGAGATATCAATGCATATTTTTGATTCTAGGGTGAATGGAGAAAGTTGAACTATGTGAATCATCCAAAAGTCCTTTCTTTAACTCAGGATTTTAAGGAACACATAGTCTTGACCCAAATCTCACAATTCCTTCTTCATTAACATTGATCTCTAGGGATTTTCCTTTTTTAATAGTTTTCACTTTCTTCTTGATTCCCACGACATCTTTTTTAGCATCCTTTAACATTTCCCAAATAGATGGTGATCAATAATTTGTGAAAGGATAAATGATGTTCATTTCTTTATTATTCCCATATCCATATTCTTCATGTCTATGAAGATCAAATCCTTCTCGATTCTCATCAATAATAGAATTAATGTGTCCTTTCTACTTAGACTATCCAATTCATTTTTCTCTTTCCTAGGATAGTAGTGGATTGAGTAGTCATAATCCTTGATGAGATCTAACCATCTTCATTGGTTCATACTTAGCTCTTTCTGTGTGAATATATATTTAATAATTTTTTATCTGTATATATTTCACACTTCTCCGCAAAGAGATAATTATGCCATATTTTCAATACAATGATCACAACATCAAACTATAGATCATGTATGGGATATTTTTTCTCATGAATTTTAAACTTTTTTGAGTCATAAGAAATGACTTTTTCATTTTTATCAACACACATCCCAATCCCTTCTTTGAAGCATCACTGTAAATCCTGAAATGTTCCCCACTTGTGGGCAGTGTGAGCACTGGTGTAGTGATAAGATATAATTTCAACTCCATGAAGCTTTATTCACATTCATCATTCCATGAAAACTTGACTCCATTTAGATTTATCATGGTAAGAGGGTTTGATAATCGTGATAGATTTATCACAAATCGGTGATAATATCCAACTATCCCAAGGAATCAAAGAATATTTGTCACAGATGTTGGCCTCACCCATCCCTTAATTTCTTTTGTCTTTTAAGGATCTATATATCCAATTTACTGAGATGACATGTCACAATAATGAGACCTCTTTCATCAAAAAAATAACACTTGTTGTACTTTTCTTAGAGCTTCTCTGTTCTCAAGGTCTTTAGCTTAGTTCTCAGATGATCCTCATGCTCCTCCTTGGTTTTTAAGTATATTATAATATCGTCTATAAAGACTACCATAAATTTTTCAAGGTAATTTATAAAGACTATATTCATCAGTTCCATGATGATTTCTGGATAATTAGTGAGTCTTAAAGACATCACTATGAACTCATAGTGACTATATCTTGAACAATATTTATTCTTGTCGATATCCACCTTCTTCACCCTCAATAATATCGTGACTATATATCCAACTTGTGGAAGTGTTGTGATCAATGTAGCTGATCAAAAAATTCATAAATCTATGTAAATTGATACATGTTCTTTATAATGGTCTTTTTAAGCTCATGATAATCAATCCCAAGGTGCATTGACCCATCCATATTCTTGATGAAGATTACTGGTGCACTCCATAGTGAAACACTTGGGAATTTATACCCTTTATTCATATTATCATTTATTTGTTTATTTAGTTACTAAATGTTGACAAAAACCTTCCCATATAGATTCTTGGATATTATAAATTCCCCTAGTATAATCTTGATTAAAAATTCAATCTCTCAGTTAGAAGGAATACCAGTGGATTCTTTGGGAATCAAATCCACATATTCCACCACAATAGTCATTCTTCGAGGATGGTTCATTCCTTAGACTCAATCATTTTATCTAGAAAATATTTCTCATAGGAAAATAATATCCATTCTTGACATGATGTTAATAAAGATTATTTACCCTACTCCTTTCACTTTTATAGAATCTAGGGTCAATTCTCTATATGATGAGTGAATTCCCTCTCTCGGAAATTTATGTTGTCTCTATATAGGTAAAGCTAATCCATTCCTAGAATTGAATAAAATTCCACCAAAGGGAGTATGATGAGATTAAACAGGAATTTAATCCCACATATTTTGATAGGGGTGGAATTATATACATTGGATTCAATAATTTCCCCATTTTTCGTCATCACCGACATCACTATATCCCTGATTTGTAGTGGCATTTGAATAGTTCTACTAGACCATCACAATATAAAGGAATGCGTAGAACTGTGGATGATAACCCAACATCCCACATTTTGATTATAGTTCTACTTTATTGAATATAAACATAGGGATGATTATTTTAAATAGATAAACACATAATGGGGAATCCAATGACATTAAATAGATATCATACATTTATATCCTTAACTTGTGATTTTCTAGGATTCATTCTATGTTATCCATTATCTACTTCCTTATATATATTCTTATGGGAAATTTTTTGTTCCCTTAATAATGTTTGGTAATGAGATTATAAATTTACCAATGCATATCCCTCAGGTGTATCAAACCATGTGCATATTAAGGCTCATTGTCTTATACCAGGTTACCCTAAGTCAAGCCCAAAACACATTATCAGACTTGTTAATCCAAGTAACATTTTTGTTAGAACCACACCCACAGATAGAATCTAAACATTGATGTGTTTTATTTATAATCCACTTACTCAATACATACCAAAATTTAGGGATGTTTTCTTACACTTAGTCTTATCCTAGAGGTTTTTCAGTAGGGTCTTCTATTACTAATCCTAAAAAATAACTAAACATATCATATGTTGAAAAAAAAATAACCATAAACTTTATCTAATATTTAATCATAATTTATTACTTGGATTTTCACTTAATACAACTCTAAATATCGAGAGATCTAGTGTGGTGGAAAATTATGAACAATACAGAACAACTTAAAACATGAAATATAACATGTTTATTGAAAACCTATTTTACATGACCGCAAAAATATTTCAAACTTAACACTATATGGGATAACCCAAGGACATACAGAAGAGATATGTGAGATATAAAACACAATAAGGGAGAAAATAGGGAATAACCGGAAGAATAAAATACATGTTATACAATAGGAATATCAATTCACCATAAAAGGAACATGAATATAAAGTCATGATAAAGCATGATAATCATAATATGAAACTATGAAAACAACATACAATATGATATTATCATGATCCAAAACTCATTTGACATTGAGGATCATGAGTCAAATCTCATTCCACATGAAGTATCCTGAGTCAACACCCATTAAACATTAAGGATAATGAGTCAACAAGAATTTCACATGAAGTATCATGAGTCAACACCCATTACACATGAACTAGCAGGAGTCAACACCCCATGCACATGAAGTAGCATGAGTCAACACCAATTTTACATGAATTATCATGATTCAACACCCATTGGACAAGGAGTATCGTTATTAAAAACCTATTTCACATGACTTATCAGGATCCGAAACATTACCCAATTCGTTGGAGCACTATCAGGGCACACACTTTATAATTATTTCATTTTCATTCTTAAGTGTGCCACATAGATCATATAAAATGGATTCATTAATTGTCCTAGTTTATTCCAAAATCAAGGAAATTTGGAATACATACATATTTATTCACAATAAATAATTATATGTGAATAATGGTCTATACCATTGATAGATAAATTGGTATGGTAGTCACTAAAAAAAATTTCATGGGAAATTGCGGTGTAATTTTGGCATCATAATACTATCATATAGAAATTAATAAAATGGGTTGATGAGAGGGAAAGGGGTATATCATAATTTAGACATGAAATGGATAGTAGTATGGATATTTGAGAACATATCAAAACATAGTCAAAATTAAATGAGAATATATAACATAAAAGGAATTCTTAATAAAAAGGTAAGGAGGAAGATTCCTTCAAAATTTTGGTATAGTAATGGGTGTACATAATGGTTCATAAGAGGGATAAATGAGAGTGAAAGGGTATGTCATAATTAATAAACGAAGTATAAAGTATACGGGATACGTAATAATGTATCCAAAACTAAAAAAATGTAAATTAAAAAGGAATATAATAAATGAAGTGCTTGATTAAAAGAGGGGAGAGAGAATCCCTTATGGAATTTCTGTATAGTAATGACTAAGGTAAGGGTCCAAATGAGGGAGAATAAATGATATCTCATAAAAATAAAATAAATTGGATATTAAGGTAATTATTAAAAATGGATATAAATATGAGCAATTGAAATTAAAAGAACTCATCTCAACAAATGTGTTTGAATTTAATGTTGAGGAGAGGAAACCCTTCAAACAATTTGGCATAGTAATTGGTGTAAATAAAAGATTATAGGGGGTTTAATGAGATTGAAAGGAAGATATAATCATTTATAAATAAAATGGAAAGTAAGGGTATCATGTTATTCCATATCCCAACATATAAAAATAGAATTTAAGAAGCATAATTTAAAAGAAGTGCTTGAATGGAAATGTGAAGAGGGAAATCCCTTATAGAATTTTGGCAAAGTAACTACTTAGGTAAGGATAAAAATAAGAGAGAATAAATGATACCTAATTCATATAACATAAATTTTATATTAGGGGAATTATTATAAATTAATTAAAATATAACCAATTTAATTTAAAAGGACTAATTTCAAACAAGGTTCTTGAATTTAAAGGTGGAGAGGAAGGTGGGGATCCCTTACATGGATGTGTGACCCTAAAGGCTTGGTAGAGGCTTCTTGGGAGCTTGGGGAAACTTGGAAGGACTCTAGAGAGTATAGGGAATAGATTTGATTAGATTTATGGTTTTTTAGTGAAGAGAAATTGGATCTGGTGTGGGTTTATATAGGAAAGGAAGTGGTTTCTTTATTATTTTGGTTTTGGACACTACATAATAAAATATTCAAAACCAAAAACCATCCCATGGTTTTTTCCTATGGTTTATTGAAAATTGGAGTATTATAAATTATTTTATAAGTACATGGTTTTAATATAATAAATTGTTTCCCTTGATTATGTGGAGGTGAATCACACTTTCACATAAATTATTTTCAAGTCAGAAAATATAATATAAGTATTGGAGAATTCAATAAGGCCATATAAATTAAATAAAATAAACAGAAAAGTATATAATTTTAAATTAAAAATAGATATTTGTCCAAGGGGACCTTTTATATTATTTATTACATCACAATTGTAAAATTATGATGTCATAAAACACACCATATATTTATGTGGAATTTAATTTTTACCAAAAAAATCAACTGTCTCAGAAAATTATGAAAGATTCACCATTGGATAATTTTCGATTACTTATTTCAAAAATTATATTTTGTTTATCGGAATAATATTATAAATATTTTAATTTTCAATTTCAAAATAAAAATTGACATTTATTGACAATTGACAGGGCTTTGACAATACAAGTTTTCAAACCATAATAAAAATAACATTTGACATCATAAAATTTATATAATAATTTACATTTTAAAATGTGATTTAATAATAATATTTTATTAAGATATTATTTATTTAAAATAATCCATTAATTCATCAAAATAGTTTTCTTAATTGAATTTTAATATTTACCAAAAATATTATTTTTGATTTAGAAATCATTTACAGAGTAATAATAATAGGAAGAAAATTATATTCATTATTCTATAAAAAATATTGTACATAATATTATTACTAGGGTCTTGATACATTTCCCATTATTACACCATAATATTCCCTAATAGTATGTTTTATGATCGTGGGGCTTTCATGGGGTCATTCAGTGAACATGATTTCGGTCGTGATCTCGATGGGCTTGAACGTCTCTCGTAAACGGTTTCTCTTGTGATTATTTTATTAGATCTCATCTTCGGTGAGGTATAAAAAGAAGCCCAGAAATATTGTCTCCCTCAGATGCTCTGATAAATGGGATTCATAGGGTAAAATCCTACTAGATGAGGTCATCACTTCCTTTGACTCTGTCAAAATGATTTTTAAAAACCCTATATTAATACTAATCATTTGTTCATTGTTCAATGGTTATATTATCAATGTTAATGATAAATAAGGGTTATATAAATCCAATTTGGTAAAATAAATCATATGAAGTGCATTTATTTTCTATATCCATTAAATAAAAATGTGAAATTTTATTCATAATAGTTTGGATCATTACACATTTAGGTGTTTAAATATTATTTTCCTCAAGAGTAGTACTAATGATATTTCAATAGAATTTCCATTCAAGGAAATTATATAACCACTATTCAAAAAACCTTTTATTCTTATATGTTTATTTATGACCATTTTCAAGTATTAGTACTATTTTCCCACTCTTTTGTACTCAAAATATTTCAGAAAATGTTTCTAATAAAACCATTATTTATTTATATCTTTAGTTAGAGAACCTCCTTCCTTCTAAAAAACATGTTTTATTAAAAAAAGTAAAAAATTATTTTAAAATGATTTGGTAAGGAAATTTTTACCGTATTTTCCCTTTACAAATTTTTTTTAATGGAATATTCTTTTCTATTTCCTGAAGAGTCTCAATTATTTTTACTGTACAAAAGGAATGTTTTTTACCTCATACAGAATGTGCGGATTTACTCGTATTCATTTCATTAATGTTTCTTTTGCATGATTAAATGGTTAATTTTTAAGGAAAATGTTCTCAAAAGTAACTTTCAATGAAAAGGTTCTTCAAAATTTTTCTGAAAACAAAATGATATTTTCTTAATTAATGTTTTTAAAATATCATTTAATAGTATTTCTATTCATCAATAAAAACCCCTTTATTTTTACTCCACTTGATATTTTTTGTACTGGTAACTGCCTATTTCATCTTATGGATTGTTTTTTTATTTATTTATATAAGAATAGTATTCTAAATGTAGTAGTGGTAGGGCACTATAGGAGAAGAGGGTATAGTGTGGTACTATAGTAGGCAGGTATTGTAGCAGTACTATTCACAGAATGGGCTTCAGGCCAAAAATTTGGGTCTACGGGCCATGTAATGGGCTAAATGCCCATTGGGCCTTCGGTCTATATAATAGATCTCTATCTACCTAGTTAAAGAGTTATTTTCTTTGCTTTACCAATAAATGAGGTTATGGCTCCAACCTTTTAAAATATAGTATTCTCATTAACTTCCTTGATTCATTTGTCCATCCCTTTGAAATATTCAATCCTATATTATCATTGAATAATGAATTTCTCTTAAATTATCTATTTCATTTATTCTAGATATTACTATTTCCTAAACCATATACCTCTTTCAATATGGTGTCTACTTTGACATTTTATTGATTATTTTGGGAAATAATGATAAATCAAAGTTCTTTATTTAATACAGATATTTGATAAGGAATATTGATTATTAGTTAAATTGATTAATCGATAAGAATAATGTTTTGAACATTTAATAATGTCTGGATCTTGAACATTATATAGATTCTTTATGCATCGATAGGTTCTCCTGAGACAGATAAGTTATGCAAATTAAATAGGTATCTATGCATAGTTTTAAACTGTCTGGAGGATGGGTCTTGATAGTAGAGGGTTTCATGTGCCTAATACATGATGTCTATTAATTAAGAATTACCTTCATTTATTTTTATTTATTATTCATCCATGAGATTTTGTGTCGATATATCTATGGATACATTTCATTTTTATTTCATTTATTAAATGGAATGTGTTTTTGTTTCTTACCTTTCTATATTTATTTTTCATTATATAGTTATTTGAATGGCATTTTATTATGGATAATAGCTTTCCATATTGTTTAGGAATTTCAATTCAGTTTGTTAATTACATGGAATGTGTGTTCAGTTATTTACCAAGCATATTGATTGTTTACATTGATTCATTATTTCTTCTGCTAAACATTACCCACACTGAACATTTGAGATCACCCTTTTTATGTTTCTCTCCCAAATAATCTAGGAAGTTTACTATGAATGATATGTAGGGATTTTCTATATGGATTAGAGTTTTCCATGAGGTAATTTATTTATTTAGAGGATAAATTATGTTATAATTAGTGTATTAATTTGTAATACAAGCTCATTTATGTATCTAGTTTACCAAGACTACTAAACTCTTTGGTTCATTGGGATTTTATCCCATATAATCATGCCTATGTAATTGACAGCATATATCGTCTCTATGCTCTTTGGGGTCAGTTCTCTATAGTTGGTATTAGAGGATGTTTAGTAGCAACCTTGAGAACTATATTTAAGAAAAAAATAGGTTAGAGAATGTAACCTTATGTTTGAAATTGAGGATAAGTATAGAATAAAATAAAATAATTTTTTCAATATAGAGATTATGTGGGTCTTCCAAGAAATACATCTCTATCTAGATACTACAACTAGATATGATTTTGGCACAGATGTGCCTAGGAGTAACAAATCCAACAAGGTGTTCTAGGCCTAACAGAAAGTAACTTAGTAAATTATAATGGGACTTACTACACACCTGGTTTGAAACCTGTAAGGGATATTCTTAGGATAATTTACATTTTCTTCAAAAAAACACTATGATGGATTTTGAAATTGAATACCCTTGGATAAACCTATAGTGTTTTATAATGAAGATAATTTTTAATGATTTATAAATCCTATAAATGACATTATTGATAAACCCTAGACCAAATAAGTATTGATGAGTAAATTAATGGTTGAAATATTTATCTATTGAGTTTTTATTGAAATCCTCAGTTAAAAGTCTATTTAGTGATTATCCTAATTTCATGGGTGTCAATCATATTGATTTTGGAAATGATATTAATTTGGTTTTAGAAAAAAAAAACAAACTATAAGTTGAGTGACAACCAATCAAATATATTAAGGTTGTGAGTCTTAAACCGGTGAACAAATGACCATAAGTGTTTCATTCCTACCTATTACATACACATTATCCTAATTAATTTGACATTGTTTCTAGTAAAACAATTTGATGAATTAATATTAATGATGAACCAATAATATTTATTTTTATGTTTATAGATTAATCTATTAACCATATTAATTTTAGAAAATATTTAGAGACAAATTGTTAGGATTTTCAATATTTTATAGATTTTAAGATCCTTTAAAAATTTATCTTAGTGCTTCAGGCATAAAAAATCATTATTAGTAATCAATTTTTGGGAGTAAAGGGTTGAATTTGAATTTCATCAATGAAAAAACAAAGGTTATGACTAATCATATAAAATATAATCATATCGATTAATTATATTTCCATATATTCATAGGTAATAAAATTATTCTTAAAATTATTCAAATTATCTTTAAACAAAATTGTTGTTATAATATCTTACTCTTTGTTGAACTGATGTCTTATAAATCATTAAAAATTTAGGGATTTTATGACCTCAACATTATATTGATCATTCAATTTTTTGTTATTTATGACCTAATTCACTCCTTATAAATATTTATGCTTTTCCTCCAAGTATGTATCTCTACCTTCCAATGATTATCTCCAACTTAGATATGTAGTCATATGTTAGTCTATGTAAACTTTGCACTCCCCATTCCCTATTCTCTAGAGGATTTTTTATGAACCCCTCTCACAATGCATGGTTTTAAAATTGGAAATATAAATCAATATATCACCAATACTGAGTTTAAATTATGAGGAAGCAATTTAATTATGGTGTGGAGAATGTAACACCTTGAAATTCCAAGCTAAGAACACAGTAGTCGAGAGAATGTATGACATGAATCAAAAATGGAGTAAAGGAATATAATATCATAAGACTTTACTATATTTTTATTATTTTAAATATATTCAATAAATTATATTTCATATAATGAATGAAACACCAAGTTATCTTATGTTTCGCGCTAGAGAAACCTTCCCTAGAAGCTAGCATTACACGCATGACCGAGTTTCGCCAAATAAAAATGCATTATTAAAATATCATAATTTAATATAATATGATATAAATTATATGTTATGTTAGTTTTTATGAAGTCAATGAACTAACTTAGGAAAATATATGATTTATATAAATATAAAATGAATTCATTGGTTTTCAATTAATGAGAAATAAAAATAGGAACAAATTGAATATAAAAAGAAATATTATTAAGTTTATGCATCCAAAGGAATTTCTTATTAATAAAAATAATTAATTACTATTAATAAATCATTTTAATTAAATTAATATATTATATATTCTATAAAAAAATTATTAATCCATTAGGTTTTAATTGAATAAAATAAGTTTAAACTCTATTTCACACATAAAAACCTAAATTTTTATAAAGGCAATATTACCACCTTTTATTGGTGAAACCATTTTAAATCAGAAATATGACACATTAATTTATTTGATATGTCAAAATAAACTTCGTATTTGAAATAAAATTATAATAATTATGTTACGGTGATTTTTTATATTTTTGGGAAACATATAATTATTTAATGAATAGTTAAAAATACTGAATTTTAGTTCAAAACTACTTTTTAATCTAATTAATATATAACGACAAATTATAAATTTAATTGGTTTTACAGTTTATTTATATCATAAATTTATCAATTAATATAATTTATTTCATTTTAATATATTTCACTTTGAAATTTATTAAAAACCTATAAAAAGTTTGATCGTTTTTACTTTAAAAACCAGCTTTGTCAACCCGCATGGAGGATGAATTTTAAATTAATTTCTATCAATTATGTGATTATATTATGAAAAATTGGATTCCATATTTGAAATTAGAATAATTTATAATTTATAGTAATACCAAATTTTTTAAAAAATATTGTAGTGAAAGTAATTAAAATTAATTATTATAATTAAGGTTAAATTAAGCTTAACAAGGGAATAAACCATATCCATAATGAGACAAATAACCTATAAACTTGTCCAAAATCCATTTATTGAAAATATATAAACCCTTTACTATATTATTTCAAAATATTACAACTATTGGAACTACATGAAACATGAAAAATGTGCATGAAATTCCATTGGCAAAATATTACAAGAATGTCACTCCTCCCCCACTATAAAAAGGCAACCACCTATCCCCATTCCACACACCTCTCAAACCAATTAAGATCATCTAATATACCCCCCCCCCTATATCTTCCCAACAACTCTTCACTAGACCTTGAAGACAATATTTGGGCATAAATACTTTCATGGAATCCTTTTGGTACAAACCCCAAGAAGATCCCTGATTAATAGGTACCATCTTCTCTCAATATCTCTAATTTCCTTTCCATTCTCCACCATGTAAAATATATTTATTCCATGGTTATATAATAAAACCATTATCCTAAATATACTATTATATTTTTCAATATGGTTTTAAACCTATACTTATACACACCTCCATCTAACGGGTAATGAACCTACTATTTCTATGTACAGCAAACTACTACCTCACAAAATGAGGATTTTTCATTTTTCCATTACCACCATTCATGGTGGTAATCAGGATAGAAACTCAATTTATATATTATATATATAATATTTATTAATTCTTTATTCTTTTTTACTTCTTTTACATCCCATATCATTATACATTCCATTTTGTGTAAAAATGACAACATTGTTTAAGGAATTATGGACTACTAATCTGTTAAAGAGATGTGATCCACTCACACAATACACGGAACATATAAAAGTAGGTTTATTTGAACATATGGGAAACAAATAAATATATATAATATTAATTTCATAATTAAATTTATTAAAATATAAAAAAATATCCTTTTCTTTATTACCCTCTCACGCACACTTAAAAATTGATAACGTTGTTCGTGTACGTATTGACAATTTCCTCCTAGACATGATGTGGTTTAATTTACACAACATGAATTCTATATATATGTATATATGACTAAATAATATTGTATTTTTGATATAATTATAATTCTGTAAATATATTATTTATTTTAACTTCTTTCCATAACGATTATTGAAAAATTATAATGTTACTCATGTGTACGTACGGCCTACCGTCTCCATTATTGTAACGTTGATTACTTTTTCATAAATGTATTTAACGATTAATTTTAAAATTATAATTTATTGATATATATAATAATTATTTCATTATTATTAATTTGTAGATTTTAAATATTGACTACTTTCATCATAGTTGACCTACCAAAGTTGATTTTAACACATAAACTGAATTTGGTCAAAACACCCCCAACATAATCTTAATTGTTTAAGTAGTTGTATACAATATGGTAATAAATGAAATAAAAGTAATTATAAAAATTAAAATGGTTCTCAATAAAGTAAAAAAATTTAAATATGTTTTTTATACAGGAAGTTAAAGGACTTTTACCAGAAAAGAAATGTAAGGTAAGGGATTCTCATTTCACTTTTTACATCTATGAGATAAATATCATGTTCACCATTAACTTATTTTTTGTTGTGTATATACTACCCATTTTGATACTTTATATCATTAATTATTTTATCTTCAGGGTATTAAAAATTTTATTAAATATTATTACCTCAAAAGGCTTATGATTTAAAAAAATTCAAAGTGGTAAGGGACTTTTTGGGATGTTAAAATATTATTTTCCTCAAGACTAGTACTAATGATCTTTAAATAGATTTTATATTCAGGGATATTTTATAAGCATTGTTAAATAAACCATTTATTTATTATATGGTTATTCATGACTATTTTAAATTATTATTACCATTTTTTCACTCTTTGGTACCCAAAATGTTTTAGAAATTATTTTATGAAAATCCTACTTGATTTCTCAATTTAGTTAGAGTACATGATTTCTTCTAAAACAATGTTTTTTTAAAATACTTTACAGAATTATTTTGAAATGATTTCATAAATACCTTTTTACACATTTTTTCATTTACAAATGTTTTCAAAGGAATATTCATATCACATTTACAATCAAAAATTGATGTACATGAACATTACATTTCCTTAGATAATAAATAATACATTACACAAATAGACGCCCAATGACAGTATTAGTTTAGTGTCATTGGAAACTCGGAACACATTCTTCCAGCTTGGTGAAAGTCCTTAAAAATATCTTATTAATATATTCCCCATTAGTTTTCCTACCAAAAACCATTATTTATATTCACGGGAATAGAAAATATAAAAAGGGTGAGATCAAATTCTCAGTAAGGGTAAACATGTATAAAATAAAACAAAACATAAATATAAGAATGTAAAAAAATGAACATATATTTTTAATATCAAAATCTTCAGTCATAAAATAAAACATGGAAGTACATAAGGAATAAACAATAAAGGAACATTAAACATATCATTCTTATAAAACACGAACTTATAGAAAACACATAATAATAGAAAATCATATCCATATTAGACAAGGCTCATATCCAATACCATCATAGAATACAATGTACATTATTAACTAGAGATCACTACTCGTTCTAGCCATATATTAATGAAATGGATTTACTTATCATTTTATCCCAGTATTACTAAACTGACTTTACTTTATATTTCATTCATGTCAATATCATGATATATAAATCATTACCTAAGTAATTATAGGGATATATAGGTCCCACCCATCTCATAATGAAATCATTCATACATGTGCCATAAAAACACAAATCATTCATCATAGCATAGCCCATGAAATAAAATGGGTTTCTCAGACATTACTCCATAATAACATAATCCATATAAAATATCCTTCCATCATTAACACAATAAAATCATATTAATATTAGGGATAGAAAAATAACCCTATTTAAAGAGTTTCATCTTACATGGAAAATAATTTTGATAAAACACTTGAACTTAATTCTTGAAGAAAATATCATTTCTTATTTTAAAACCTTTTAATTTCTCAAAATGATGAAAAATTTTAAAAGAAAAGAATTTATTTGAAAATAAAATTGAAAACATGTAGAAGAAGATTCATGTAAATAAGGCATTATGAAGATGTAAAAATCTGATTATTCCGTATAGGCTAAAAAACATTCTCCTAGTACTTTTTCTTGAAAAGTCAAAAAATACCTAGTATCAAATAACGAAAAAAAATTTATTTCATATAGTTTAATAAAAATTTACCAAAGGGTAAAATAACAATAAAATTTTTAGAATAATATATATGATGTTATGTACTTTTAGAACGTGGAGGAAGATGATAAATATACCCCAAGTAAATACATATGTATAAACAATCTTGGATAATAATGAGATTGAGAAATTATGACTTATCAAAGGTCGGATATCCTTCATATGTATCAAAACCTCTTGTATAATAATTTAAATATTTTTATTGACTTATTAAAAAATAATATTAATTTTTATGATATCATATATGATCATATTGTTATCCATTTGTTAGTATCATTTCATTGTCACTCGTTATTCGGATATTAACTGATTTGTGTTCTTATGCAAGTTTTGTCAGATAAGTTCATGTCCCACTTATTATGTTATAGTTATATAATTTAAAGAATTATATTATTATAATATATAACATAATTATTCATTACATTCATTTATATAATTTTGTTTTAATGTACATAATGTATAATGAATGGCATCGCGATGTGGAGACGGTAGGTCATACGTACACACAAGCGATGATATCATTCCATAATTATTGAATTGTATTGAATTGGATAGTGTATAAAATTTCATAATCATTATAATATTTTAATAATAATATATTGTTATTATTCCCATCATTATACTAATCCATGTAAGGTGGTGGTGAAAAAAAATTACACCACGGTGTGGAGATAGTAAGTCGTACGTATGCACTCATGGTGATTTCATTTTTCATATAATGGATAGAAGGTGGAATGTTGTTGTTTCATATTTATAATAACATATCAGTATATTAGTGATATTTATTTCCTTAAATTATAATTAAAACAAAAAATAATAGTAAGTATAATAAGAAAGAAGTTTGAAAGAATCGGTAGAATGGATTTCCTCTTCTCGATATGCTTCCTCAAAATAACTTCATAGAGCACTAGATTTGGTCTTTGAAGATGAAAATAACCTCTATAATATAACTAGGGAAGTTGATATGGTAAACTTCTAGTGGATGGAAGATCATGAAGGCTCAAATTGATGTGAATAAGTGAGGGAGGAGGTGCCACTTTATAATTGAGGTGGGCAGCACTTTTGGAAAGATTAAAATTATTAATTTATAATAAAGTAAAACCCCACTAAGAAACCTCCAAATTGTCCCAATTTATATTTTTGTATGATATAAGGTTGTAATATAATAAATAAATAATTTTTATACAAGTTTTTATATCAATTCAAACATTATCATTTAAATAATTACTTAGTTATTCTATTTAATTTCAATTAAGATAACAAATATTTCGAGATTAAAAAGGAGTATTATTTATTTATTTTATGTACATTGTACAGTAAATAATAACCTTATATAATGTTATACCATATAATCATTATTATATACTTTTAAATATTTTATTATTTTTAAATAATTTAATAAAACATTGGTTTAACAAAACAAAAATAGTGTCAATTTTGAAACAATTCAATTAATGGATTTTTAAAAATATCTATATAAAATTTTATAATAAAAAAAATTAAATTATTATATCTTTATGGGGTCTAAGTAATCTATAAAAACATTTTACATATTAATAAGCTAAAAATATATTTATTTTAATATTTTTAATAACATTAATTTGATATATCCATTAATAAAATAATTATTACATCAGTGTTATGTAATTATTTAATATACTTATTTTTTGGGTAAAAATTTAAAATATACTATGTTGAAGATAAATATAATAAATTTAATAATAATACTTTTAGTCTAATTTATCTATTGGAAAATTCAACATTTAAAATGTTATACTTATTAAATTATGAATGTGACAACTTTAACATCAGTTTAAATAATAAAACATAAGTGTCACAATCACTTCCATATGGATCCAAATGGTCCATAACTCGAACATTTAATTATTATGGTCGATATATACTCAAAAAATAACAATTTGAAACTTTTTTGGTTATTATAATGGTTATTATCATTTTAATAATAATTATTTTATTTATTTCTCATCAATTAATTAATTTGTACACCATCAAAGTATAAGTCTTTAAGATAATTATATATCTCTCAAAAATTAAAAATAAATTAACATAATAAAGAAAAAAATTATCTTTAAAATAATTAAATATAATAAAATTTATCTTCTGTATAACCTTATATAAAAAATGTTTTATTTATTAAAATTTGAGTGAGACCTATTTAACTTTCCTTTAAATAAAATAAATTAAAGGTCCAAATATCATCCATGTGGCTTCCAAATGACACCATTTCAAACTAAGGATGATTTAGGTCAAAACAACTCATCAAATTATATTAATAAAAGTGTTACGGTAATTTTATAATAGTATTCTTACCCTTAATTACTTGTTTTACCATTTTACTGTATTAATAAAAATTACTGAACTTACTATTCATAATTCCCAAAAAATAATAATAATATTTACAAAATTTTGCCCTCATGATTAAAATTATGGAATCCATTTTTCAAAATTCAAAAAATAGAATTTTCATTAATTAATTTAATATTATTAACTTTGTCATAAAGAGAGAACATGTTTTTTACAAGTTAAAACAATAAAAAATATTGAAATGTTTTAACATATGAATTCAACGTAAAATTATTGTAAATGACATACATTATATTTAATGATAAAAATATATTCTTTTTATAATATAAAACTATTCAATAATAAAATTTAATTACATAAATTATTTCAAAGAAAAAAGATTTTTTCAATTAAAATTTAGTATAAATTTACTAGTCATCAAATTTAAAAAAATATCAAAAAAATATAAAACATTCATCCAAAGATACTTTTTATATCCCGATTATAAATAAGAAGTTTGTTTTGTTAAATAGAATGTATAAAAGTATCAAAAACTAGATTTAAAATGAGTGTTCCATCAAAAGGAGACAATACTGCATTTTCTGAAAAATACTACTTTTATCCAAAAAATGAATTTGGTTCTATGTCATGCCTATAAAAAATATAAGATGAATTTTAAACATTAGATTGAATCCATAAAGAGTGATTTAATTATTTCATATACTCACTTATTTTCATTTAAATAGTGGTTTATAAGGAATTTAATATGATTCATACCCACCATTGTAATGACTTTGTTATAATATTTAGTTGTTCACTTATACTTGGTCTTAAATGAAATGGATTATATCAAAAGAAATTGAAATTTTGTGTAATACAAGCCAAGAATAGCATTGTGTATACCGCAAGCTAAGCTGATGGTGCATACTGAAAATCTTATCTTGGTGTGTCATACAACACAAGACATCAAAGAAATTAAAAAAAACTATATCTCATAATAATATTGGGGTGTTATATTCTACCCCCCATAAAATGAATTTCACCCTCAAAACTCATTGGGGTTATAAAAGGTTTACTACTTGAAAGTTTCCTTCATAGAAACCAACATTGTAAAAAGAAATACTAAAAATTTATTTTAAAAAGGAAGGTTAGAAATATAATGATTGTCCAAAGTAACTCAATACTGGGTTTCCACATAGGATAACATAGGTGGGATATGAAAACGCTGATATGGAAGAAAATTCAAACCATCAGGTTCAGATGGATAGTGATAGAGAATATAGTTTTTTGAAAGTTAACAATAAAAATGTCATAAATCTGTGAATATTATGAGGACCATCTGATTCATCGGATAAAAAGGTACTAGGATAACATTTTGGGTTTTCAAGATCATTTTCCAAATGTTGAAGAAAATGACAATAAATACTTACTTGATTACAGTACAATCTCATCACTAGTTGTGCCTTGAACAATTTACACTTCATCTATTATTCAATGAAATAAAGTCAAATTTGTCATTCCTAAAGTGTTAACAGATCATGCGACTAATAAATTGAATGATAGTTCATTCCATCTATCTCAAAAAAAGGTTATCATTGGTAATAAAATATAAATAAGTCCACTTATAGTGAGATAATACGTTAATATAATAAACATAAACTGGAGATTTTTTATAGTATTACTGGTACCAGTAACCACCATTATGCACATATCACGTTTTTTAAAAAAATATTTGAATAACTTTTCATGGTTACCGGTAAAATTAAACATATACTTTCAAATACTTACGGACAAATAATAGTATAACAATTTTCAGATTTTTCTTTATTCCATAGTACCATAAAATTACTTATAAAACATTATTTTTGATAAACATGTAATCATTACACAATCTTATTAAACCATTTACCAAGATTCATCATTTTATTCCTTAACACTTCATTAATCTCATATATCATTTGCAGCCTCTTCATCTTCAGAAACATAAATACTACACATATGACCATTTTGAATCTCTTCATGAGATTTTTCCTTAGGGAATTTATTTTCATAATTCACATAAATTCCACTTTTAAACCATTAAACTATTGTTTACGTCTTAGAAATACCATTATCATTTTCCATTGTGTTAACTGAACATTTTCATTTATTATTACCAACTTTGTGTCCTTATTTTCCACACCCAAATCTTTTTCCAGTTCCATTGAAACATTCTCCTTGATTCCTCTTCCCACATCATTTACATGAGGAAACTTTATCTTTATTTCCTCTATGATCACCATGAAACTCCATCTTTCTCTAATTAGGTGAGTCAGGAAAATCACCGAAGTTGAGATTATTGATCATATTGTGAGATTGCTGATTAGTTATAATAACTATGTTTCCCCTTCCAACTCCTTTTTTATTCTATTTCTCCTAAGGAATATCATTCCATTTTCAATAATATTTTCTATTAACATGAAACCTCTTGTTTCTATCCATTTTCTAAAACACAAATAGATTATTTGGAGAAGAAACAAAACATACTAAGAAAAAAACATAATCAAGGGGAGTACTTTACATATCTAACATCTTATATATATTCCTATGTTATTCATGATTGTTACCATAATTCTAGGATAGTAACATGTAGTTATTCTTATCCTAAGGGACATCCCAATATGTATCATTAGAAATATCTCTACATATTTCACTAAATTTTTCACATCCAAGTTTCCAAAGGTTAACTAAACCATCTCTCTGATACCAACTCTAACAAACCAAGATTGATGTACATATACATTACATTTATTTTAATTAATACTTAATACATTACACAAATATATTCCCAAAGACTATATTAGTTTAATGTCTTTGGAAACTCAGAACACATTCTTCTAGCTTGGTGAAAGATCTTAAATAACTCCAATAAAGATCTTCCCTATTAGTTTTCCTACATAAAAACTTTATTTATATCCTGGGGAAAAGAAAACATTAAAAGGGTGATCTCAAATTATCATAAAAGGTAAACATGGATAATATGAAACAAAATATAAATATAAATATGGAAAAACATGAACATATATTTTGAATATCAAAATATTGAGTCATAAAATAAAACATGATAGTACATAAGGAATAAATATTAAAGGAACATTAAACATATCATTGCTATAAAAAATGAACCTGTGTAAAACAGATAATAATATACAATATTATTCATATAAGGAAAGCTCATATCCATGACCATCATAGGGGAAAAATTCCATTACTAAACTGAGCTCACTCCTCATTTTATGCTTGTATTATTAACCTAAATTTACTTTCTGTTTCAGCACTATTTTACTGAACCAGATTCAATTTCCATTTCATCCATGTATATCTAATGAGGTATAAATCTTCACACAAATAATTTTAGGTTGATATTGGTCCCATGCATCTCATAATAAAATCATTATTACATGTTCTACAAAAATATATATCATTCATCATAGCATAAACCAAGAAATAAAATGGGTATCTTAAACATCATTCCATCGTAACATAATCCATGTAAAATTTCATAACATTTTTAACACAATAAAATCATAGTAATAATAGGAATATAAACATAACCATATTTAAAAAATATTCATCTTATATGGAAAATAAATTTTATAAAACAGTTGAACTTATTTTATGGGGAAAATATCATTTCTTCTTTGAAAACATTTTATTTTATCAAAATTCCATGAAATTTTAAAAAAATGAATTTAGTTGAAAATAAAATTGAAAAAATTTAGAGTAATATTCATGGAAATAAGGAAATATGAATATGAAAAAAAAATTGATCATGTCATATATGTTAAAAAACATTCTCCTCCTACTTTTACAAAAAAATTCCAAAAGTACCTCGTATTGAATATCGACAAGAGATTCCTTTCATACGGTTTAATAAAAATTAATAAAAGGGTAAAATTAACATTAAAAAAATATTTTAGAATAAAAATAAAAATAAATACTTATGAAATATGGACACATATGATAAATATACCCCAGTAAATACTTATGTATAAACAATATCGTATAATGATGAGACTGTGAAATTATCGCTTACCTTAGTTCTCACATCCTTTGTATGTATCTAAAACTCAACTATAATGATTTAAATAATTTTATTGAAATATTCCAGGATCATATTAGTTTTTATGATAACATATATGATCATATTATCATCTGTTTTTTAGTCACATTTCATTGTCACTCGTTATTTGGATATTAACTATTGAATGTTCTTATGCAAGTTTTGTCAGATAAGCTCATATTTCACTTCTTAAATTATAGTTATATCATTTATAGAATTATATTTTAATAATATATAACATATTTATTCATTCAAATAATGTATATAATCAAGTTTTAATGAAGATCATGTTGAATGAATCACATCGCATCGTGGAGATAGTTAGTCGTTCGTACGCACGAGCGACGATATCTTTCATATAATTGTTGAATGGTATTTAATTGGATGGTGTATAATTTTTAAAAGTTAGTATAGTGTTATAATAATCATATATAGTTATTATTTCCATCATTATACCAATCCATGTATGGTGGTGGGGAAAAATAGATTACACCACGGCGTGGAGATGTTAAGTCGTACGTACGCACATTTGGTGATTTCATTTTTCATAGGATGGGTTGAAGGTGGAATATGGTTGTTTCATAATTATAAAAACACATCGGTATATGATTTATAATTATTTTAATACTTTATAATTAAACAACTAAAGAAGAGGAAGTAAAATTAGAATGAATTTTGAATGAATCGGTAGAATATATTATCTCTTCCTCGACATGCTTCCTCTAAATCTCTTCGTTGAAAAATAGAGTTAGACATTGATGAAGACCAAAACATATATAATGTAACTAGGGAAGTTGATAAGGGAAACTTTTAGTGTATTTTTTATATTTAAATCCCAAATTTAGGTGATTAAGTGAGGGAGGAGGTGCCCTTTTATAATTGAGGTGAGGGGCACTTTCGGAATCCTCAAAAATATTAATTTATAATATAATCAAACCCCACTAACCACCCTTAACAATTTCCCAATTTAGAATTTTAGATTATATAGGGGTGTAATATAATAATCCAATAATTTTTAGACATGTTTTTTTGTCAATTTATACATTATAATTTTAATTAACACTTAGTTATTCAAATTAATTTTAATTAAGATAAAAAATATTTCTATATTAAAAGGTTTGAATATTTATTTTTTTCATTTCAATTAGACCATAAGTAATTCACATAGATAATTTTATACCATATCATAATTATTATATATTTTTAAAAAAATTATTTATGATTTTCAAATAAATTAATAAAACATTGTTTTGACAAAACGACAATAATGTCAATTTTGAAACTATTCAATTCATGGATTTTTAAAAATATCAATATTAGATGTTATCATTGAACCAATTATTTTATTATATTTATATTGGTTATATTTCATCTATAAATATCATTTTACATATTAATGTTTTAAATTATATTTATTTTAATATTTTTAATATAATTAATTTTATATTTTCGTTAAAAAAATAATTACTACATCAGTTTTGTGTAATTATTTAATATGCTTATTTTTTAGTTAAATATTAAATATAAAATAATTTAATGAATATAAATATACAATATTATATAATAGTAATTTTAGTCAAATTTATCATCTGGGAAATTCAACATTAAAAATGATATACTTATTAAATTATTAATGTGACAACTTTAACATCACATTATATAAAATAATATAAGTGTCACAATCTCTTTTATATGGATCCAAATGGTAAATAAATAGAAATTTGGGTGATTATGGTCTATATTTACTTGACCAATAATAAATGGGAAAGTTTTTGGGTCTTTTTATGGTTTTAAATAATAATTTTTTTATTGATTTCAAATCAATTAATTAACATGTACACCATCAAAGTATACGTATTTAAGTTTTTGTATATGTCAGAATAACTAAAAAATAAAATACCATAACAAATAAAAACATTTTTGGTTTCAAATAAGTATTTATAATTGAATTTATCTTCGGTAAAACCATACATAAAAATTAGTTTAGTTAGTAAAATTTTTGTGAGACATATTTAATAGTTATTTAAATAAAATAAATTAAATGTCCTAATCTCATCCAAGTGGCTTCCAATGGAAACTATTTCGACACAAGGATAATTTAGGACTAAAAACACTCATCAAATGATAATAAAACAAGTGTTAGGGTAATTTTATAATAGTTTTCTTAACCATAATTACATGTTTTACCCTTTAACCGTATTAATAAAAATTACAAAAAATTACTATTCGTAATGCCCTAAAATATAATTAATATATTTAAATAATTTAGTCCTAATGATTCCAAATATGTAATAAAGTTTTTATAATTAAGAACACAAATTTTACAGAAAATAATTTAAATTATTCCTGTTGTCGAAATGAGAGAACAAGTTTTTTAAAAGTTAAAATATTGCAAAAGATTGAAATGTTTTAACATCTGAATTCACTGTAAAATTGATGCTAATGACATAAATTATATTGAATGATAAAAAATATATTATATTTATAATTTAAAACCATTTAATAATATAATTTAATTACATAAATTATTGTTATGAACATATTTATTTTCAATTAAATTTTAGTATAATTTTACTATTCATAAAAATTTAAAACTTATTACAAAAATATCAAAAAATCATAAAAATAAAATTTTTATATCCCTCTTCAAAATAATATGTTTTTTTTTAAATTTAAGATATAAAATTTTCAAAAACTATTTTTAAAATGGGTGTGCCATCAAATGTAACACCCGGACCCCAGTTAGCTAGAGTCGGTGCATTATTTTAATACATTGGCATGATTACAAGGAATCAAGTCCTGAAGGACCGATTGGTTTAGCAGTCTATGAAAATAGATTACATACATGAATGTATCATTACACTTTATAACATACAAAACAACATAAATAATACTTTATGAACGCCATTATTCCCTTGGCTTAACCCTTCATATCAATCACAATACACTTCTTGGAATCTTGGAATAATAAAACATAGAAAGGGGTGAGCTTAGATGCTTGGTAAGGATAAAAATACAGCAGAAACTTTCATAAATAAGCGTAAAAATTTAAGGCAATGTATAACTAAAACAAAAACATTTTAAACTTGAACATCAGCATAATATGGAGAAAATAAAATGAATTAATTCCATTTACTTATTCACGTGGATGTTCTACTAGTCGAATAATCACATACAATATCAATAACAACTTTCATAATGATGGAATGCATAATGCCAGACAATCATAACCACATTGTCAAGGCCTTGTGCCAATAATACAAATAATATTTTGTCAAGGCCTTGTTCCAAGACACTAGATTGCCTTATAAGACCTACCGATGAATCGAGGAGCTATATCGGGCACCACCCGTCACTTATTACATCCAATGCATTCCTCATATGAATAAGTTTAAACATAACATAAACATTCGTATTAAAAATAGCATTCGAAATGTCAATAATTTCTCCATAAACCATAAATGGTATAAAAATAACACATACATAGTCAAACATATCACCAAACCTTCAATATAAAATGGAAGTTTTGTATCATAATAAATCAACTTCAAATAAGCTTAAAATCCATCATAGTATGTTGACATAGATGAAATCAAAACTATTTGAGAGAAATATCTCATTTTTTAAAATCATTTAAAAGTCACATAATTATAAAATAAAACATTTACATTGAAAATATTCTCATAAGCTTGTAAGGTAAGATTCTAAGATTTTATAACAGCGTAAAATTGATGCACCCACCGTATAAGTTAAAAAACACATTCTTACATTAATTCTTTCGAAAAGGTTAAAAATGACCTTGTTTGGAAAACGATGGAAAGATTCCTTTATAAAAATCTAATAAAAATTCAACAAGGGTATAAATGACTTTAAACCATAGTCTGTAAAATAGTAAGAATGATTTGAAATACATTTTTAAGAAACATGGATGTGGATGATAAAGTGGTCCCAGTAGATAATTATGTATAAACAACCTCGGATAATGAAGAGATTGTGAAATAAACCCTTTCCAATTTGGTAACTTACGAAACATACACCCCATGAAAGAGGTATCCCACAATGAATATGTAAATACACATAAATTAATGTGTATTTCATATATAATACAATTATGGGAAGTACATACACCACACAAAAGTTAATAGTGGAAATATAGCACAAATCTCATGGGAATAAGGAGTGAAATGAAAACCCCTTACCTTGATCTTTCCTTTAGTTGAGGGTACATTTAACCTCCTTTATGAAGACTGTAGTATGTTATTAAATTATACCAGAACCATATTAATATTTATGATATCATACATTATTTATTTATGACGTTATACTACCCATTTAATAATAATTTCCCTGTTAAATTAACATTTCGGGTAATAATCGATTTCTTTATCGTACGTGTTTTAACTTGTTACTCTTGATTGTATAACTTATATAATGATTTAAATAATTAAATAATTTAAATAATTATTTATATATCATATATATTTAGAATATAAATATGTATTATAGACATATATATGAAATGGAAAACACCATTTATGGAGACGGTAGTCCGTACGTACGCATTAATGTTGTTTCCATTTTCATAATGTATTGAATGGAACTAATTGAATAATATATATCTAAGTAAATATATATATATATATATCCATTATAATTATTATGTCATATATTACAATCATATTAGTAATATATATTTTTATATTCATTGATGAATGGTGAATGTGGAAATAAATCTCATTGCGTCGTGGAGACGGTAATCCGTACGTACGCACAAGTGACAATATCATTTCCTTAAAGGTGTGGAATTGGATGGTATATTAATTTTACAGAGACATTAGCATGTTATTTTTATTATTTATATACATATTACTCATCATTATATCCATCCAAATAACAAAGTGTTGAATAACAAATTACACCACGGCGTGGAAACAGTAAGCCGTACGTACTCACGCATTGACATTATCATTCATAATATAGATATAATAATGAATATAGTTCTGAAATATTTATAATAACATCACAGTATATAGAATATACTGGATTTATTATTTTAGAATGGAAATAACAAAGAATAAATAAGTGGAAGAAGAAAGGAACTTGAAATAGGGCGGTGAAATCATTACCTCTTCTTCGGGTTCTTCCTTTTGATTTGATCAAAAGGGCTCCTTGGGTTGTCTTTATGATCAAAATAAGGCCTCTAGGTTGAATTTACAAAATTTGGGAAGATATTTGGGCAGAAATTGGCTTATCCAAATGGATTTGGAGTTGTTATTTTGAGAGAAGTGGAAGTGCCCTTTTATAAGAGGGGTGAAGGTCACTTTAGGAAAAGATTATAGTATTAATTTATTATACAATAATATTCGGTTTATAATGGTTCCAAATGAATTTATTTCTATCCTAAGGTGGATATGGGTCTAAATCCTCTCAACCAATAGGTTTTAGACAAGTTTAGGTTACCATTTTACCCATATCATTTATATTTAACTCTTACTTAAAAAGTTTAACTTTTACTGTGTCTTCTTGTATTCTTACTATATATGTTTAATAAACTTACTCTATAATTCTAAGAGAACCTGAAGTGGCTCATTAATGTAATATATAATATTATTTAAGCCCTTTGGCCTAAACTTACATTTTTATGAATATTATATCAACCAATAATATAGTATTTGTTTTAAATATTAATTTATGTCAATTTTGACACTATTTGGTATTTTGTTTTTGTGAAAGTCATCACAACTTTATTACTTAGAAAAAGATACATTGAATCATCACTAACATGTCATTTTCACCTAGAAAATTCTTATATGTCATAAACACTTTGAAATTTTATTTATTTTAATATTTATAATACCATTTATTTGATTCTTTCATTAATAAGGTAATTACTGCATCATCATTGTGTCATAAATATATTTAATTATTTAACGTCTAAAAATTATAAATAAAATACCATGATTTAGGAAATTTTTTACCATTCTAATTAATATTTATAGTCTAATTTATCTTATGTATAACCATATATTAATAATGGTTTAGTTAATAAACATTGAATTTAACACTTTTAAATCCTCTTTAAATTAAATAATAATATATGTCCTAATCTAATCCTAGTGGACCTAAAGGGTCATATTTTTTTCCTATGGTAGTTTTTAATCGAATTACACTTATCAAATACAATTAGTACATGTTTAAGGGTAATAATAATATCATTTTTACCCTTAATTACCCTATTTACTTTTAACTATGGTAAATAAAATTAAAAACTTACTATTCACCAAAAATTATTTTTAACTTATAAAACCACATTTTACTCATTTATATTATCTGTGCCTCTCAGATTTTCGAATTAAACTCACAGAAGCGGTAAAATTAAGTTTTATGTGCATTTACAAATTCTACTATAAGGTGGGTAAAAGACGGTGAAAAGTTCAATAAAATTTTTATATAACTAAAATTATTATAAACTAACTCTAATTAATTACCTTGAACATATATAGGTATTATGTATATATTTCAACCTAAATTATATTTAAATAAAATAAATAATCATTTCAATAAAAATTCGGTTTTAAACTATAACTCAGTGTTTTTCACTATTCATCAAAAATTAAATGTTTTCAGAAAAATACCAAAAACATTACCCTAAGATAATTTTGATATTCCAAATTAAATAGTGAAGTCTATTTTACCAAATTAAAAACATATAAGTTGCATTTATTAATTTAAAATTAATTCTCGCTGTCAAAACCAAACGGCTTATTTTTTAGAAATAATAAATATCAGAAGTTTGACCCTTGTTTATGTCCAATTTCAAAGTGAAATTACTTATAATGACCATCATTGGATTAAATGGTAAAAATATAGTCTATTTATACTTCCAAACCATTAAAATTTATAAGTTAACACTATAAATTATTTTTATTAAAAAAGTTGTTTTCAGTTATAATATAGTATTTTTCACTATTCAGCCAAATATGAAAGTTATTAGAAAAACACCAAAACATTATTAAAACTAAATTCTTATGTCTCGATTATAAAGAAGATTTTTATTTTATCAAATTGAATATATAAAAGTTTCAAATATTGGATTTAAAAAGTCATCACCATTAAAAGGTGTTGAAATTGCATTTTTTGACAAATACTTCTTTTATCTAAAAAATGTATTTGTTCTTACATTATGTCTAAGAAACTCATTATATGGATACTAAAATTATAAGGATTATATTAAATTCAAAATTTAGTTATTACTATTCCTAACTGCTTTTGAACGGCTAGTTTGGTATGTCATGGTGTGCTAGAACTTAGTGTTGCGTGTAGTGCAAGTTATTAAATTACTATGAAGAAATAATGTACTATGAAATCATGGGGTGTTATATTATTCCCTCCTTCAATAAATTGAATCCCCACAATTTGAAATTATTTTTCGAAAATAAAAGGTTGAAAATAGAAAATACCTTTGGGAAAACCCACATCAAAAATTAGGTTAATAAACTTTAGTCATAATAATATGAATAGGGAACTGAAAGGGTCACCACCAAATTATCATCTAGATTAGAAGAACATTGGTGGAAATTAGAAACATATTATTAGAGGAAAACATAAATATTTATAGGTAGTGATTGAGGTCATCAATCACAATCAAGTGTAAAATTGAGGGCCTTAAATTCATTAATCTATGATGATTTAAAATACCATTGGTTCAAAAAAACATATGGTATTAAGATAACACATTTTTGGTTTTAAGGTCCCTTCACTAAAGTATAAGAATTATTTTCATCATAGAATATGAGAAGAAGAAAAATATATACTTGAAATGTAGAGTCTCATCCTTTAACTAATTTCTACCACAAACTCATCTTTAACTCTAAAATATATTAGAACTTTAAAATAATATTCTATTTATCCTATTCGTATAAGGTTAAAAGAAATGAATTTATAATTCAACTACCATAATTTTTTTAAAAAGACTGCATTATTTAATCCAAGACATCACGTGGGCTAGTGGTTGTTGATAAACCCTTGTCACCCTTCGGTTGCGGGTTCAAGTCTCGTGGCCTTGCCGGACGTGACAAGTTACCTCCTGACCTCTAGGTTGTCCTTTTATGGAAATCCAAAAATAATCTCTAACTATAATTATCCAAAATACTTCTGTCCAAACTCATAGTCCAAAATCTATAAGGAAGGTAAACACAATAAAGATCCTTTTTGTCACGTAATAACATGTAAACACCTTCATCATTATTTCTTTTAAAACACTACAACATCTTGAATTACCATAAAACCTTATTGATTACATTGATGATCCCATATTCCTTATAGAATACTAGATATACTCCTTCTATACAAAAATTTAGTAAACTCCAACAATGATGGAATATACAAATCATTAATCAGTTTCAAGGTAGTCAAGAATATCCAATATAATTTATCCAAATCAATCATGTATTATTCCAAAATCACTACCTTGGTATCAGAACCATATTATGGTTTATCTTTATCTCAACCATATATTTTCCAAAATGTTAACCTGCTATTGAGTCACTTTTCTTGGTTCCACACAATCTCAAGTCCTTAATGAAGTAGTACTGCAGTACAATCCGTATATACTCCATAATTATTATAACCAGTACATTGTTGATACAACACTCAAATGACATAATTCACTAATAACAACATAAGAACTCTAATCATTCCTCCTCATCTGTTGTAGTATCATAACATTATTATTATTCAATAGAATCATTTGGGTCATACTCTAGTTATTTGGACATTAGTTCACGTAGTGTCACAACTCCTTGCAGGTGAATCACTGAACATTTGAAACCTTTTTCTTACCCTTAGAGTCATGTACATGGTGTTCTTTTTCTCCACAATTATAAAAAAATCCCATTCCCATCAGGAAATTTCCAGGGTGATTCTTCCCATAGTTATCACATATGGGAAAATTATTCTTTTCCCTATTCCCTTTATCCATTTTTCTCTCTTCCATCCTTTTCGTCTCTTTCTTCCCTTCAAAACCACAGGACTCAAAGAATTTTTTACTTATCTTATAAACACATGATACTATTTCTTCATATGTTAAGAATACATGGGTGACTATTTCTCTTCTAAATGTTGGCTTAATACTGTGAAAGATATGATCCTTCTTACTCTTTGGATCATACGTATGGCTGGAGTTCACATTCCTTCTATCGGGCGCCATTTCTATACAATAGCATAAACTAGGTCAGTTTATGAATTGTAATAGATAATTCCAAACATGTAAAATACCTAACGTAAATTGAATAGAATATGGATATAATCCATAATCATAAAGATGTTTTCATTGAGGAAGTATATACTCATAAACCATTCATAATGATTTGTAAATGAAATGAGAATTATCCTAAGCGTATCCTCAGGAGTGTCGTAACCAAGAGTGCAACAAGGCCCATTGTTATGCACCAATTCCCGTTAGTGTCTAGATCAAAGCAGTGTTTTCGGGTTTTACCACTAGGTACATCTCTTCTAGATCCACCTCTTCCTTCTTTTATCCAGACAGGGATGTATTTTCTTTGAAAAATCACAAAATCTTTACATTACCAAAATTCTAGGAATTTCTTCTATATTAATCATCAATGTCTATCTTAGTTCTATGTGCTCTAATCAGAGTTTATCTAAATTTATCTTCCATGTTAATTGATAAACTTCCTCTGACACCAAATACAATGCCCTGACCCCAGTTACCCAGAGTCGGTGAATTATTTTAATACATTGGCATTATGACAAGGAATCAAGTCCCAAAGGACCGATCGGGTTAGCAATCTTAGAAAATAGATTACATACATGAATGTTACATTACACATTATAACATACGAAACAACATAAATAATCCTTTATGAACACCATTATTCCATTGGATTAACCCCACATATCAATAACAACACAATTCTTGGAATCCTGGGAAAAATAAAACATAGAAAGGGGTGAGCTCAGATGCTCAGTAAGGATAACAATACAGCAGAAACTTTCATATATAAGCATAAACATTTAAGGCAATGTATAACTAAAAATAAGAATTTTAAACGTGAACTTAAGCATAATATGGAAAAAAATAAAATGATTTAATTTCATTTACTTATTCACATGGATATTCTACTAGTCGAATAAGGACATGGAATATCAATAACCACTTTCATAATGATGGAATGCATAATGCCAGACTATCATAACCACATAGTCGGGGCCTTGTGCCAAGCCTACAAATAATATTTTGTCAAGACCTTGTCCCAAGACACTATATTGTCTCATGAGAACTACCGATGCATCGACGAGCTATAGAAGGATCCACCCACCACTTATTAAGTCCAATGCATTCCTCGTATGAACAGGTTTAAACATAACATAAACATTCGTATTAAAACTAGAATACATAATGTCAATACTTTCTCCATAAACCATGAATGGTATAAAAATAACACATCCACAATCAAACATATCCCAAAACCTTCAATATAATATGGAAGTTTTGTATCATAATAAATCAACTTCAAATAAGCTTAAAATTCATCAAAGGATGTTGAAATAGAGGAAATCAAAACTATTTGAGAGAAATATCTCTTTTTTTGAAATCATTTCAAAGTCACATAATTATAAAATAGAACATTTACTTTTAAAATATCCTTATAAGCTTTTAAGGGAAGCTTATAATATTTTATAATGGTGGAAAATAGCCGCACATTCCGTATAAGTTAAAAAAGATATTCTTACATTAATTCTGTCGAAAAGGTTAAAAAGGACCTTGTTTGGAAAACGACGGAAAGATTCCTTTATAAAAATCTTATAAAAAGTAAACAAGGGTATAAATGACTATAACCCATAGTTTTTAAAATAGTAAGAATTATTTGAAATACATTTATAAGAAACATGGATGTGGATGATAAAGAGGTCCCAGTAGATAATTACGTATAAACAACCTCAGATAATGAAGAGATTGTGAAATAAACCCTTACCAATTTTGTAACTTACGAAACATACTCCCCATGAAAGAGGTATCATACAATGAATATGTAAATACACATAAATTTAATTGTATTACACAAATAATAAAATTATGGGTACTACATACACCACACAAAAGGTCATAATGGCAATCTGGCACAAATCTCACGGGAATAAGGTGTGAGATGAAAACCCCTTACCTTGCACTTTACTTTAGTAGAGGGTACGTTTAACTTCCTATATGAAGACCATATTATGTTATTAAATTATAACAGAACCATATTAATATTTATGATATCATACATTATTCATTTATGACTTTATACTACCCATTTAATATCAATTTCCATGTTAAATTAACATTTCGGGTAATAATCGATTCCTTTATCGTACGTGTTTTAACTTGTTACTCTTGATTTTATCACTTAGATAATGATTTAAATAATTACAGAATATAAAACATGATTTATATGTCATATATATTTATAATATAAATATTTATAATAGACATATATATGAAATGGAAAACACCGTTTATGGAGACGGTAGTTCGTACGTACGCATAAACATTGTTTCTGTTTTCATGACATATGGAACGGAACTAAGTGAATAAAATATATGTAAGTAAATAAATATATATATATAAATATATATATCTTCATTAGAATTATTATGTCATATATTACTAATATATTTGTAATATATATTTTTATAATCGTCGATGAATGGTGAATGTGGAAATGAATCTCATCGCGTCGTGGATATAGTAATCTGTACGTACGCACGGGCGACAATATCATTTATTTAAAGGTGTGATATTGGATGGTATATTAATTTTAAAGAGACATTATCATGTTACTTTTTATTATTTATATATCGATTACTCATCATTATATCCATCCAAATAACATAGTGTTGAATAACAAATTACACCACAGCGTGGAGACAGTAAGCCATACGTACGCACGCATGGTGACATTATCATTCATAAGATGGATAGAATAATGAATATAGTTGTGAAATATTTATAATAACATCACAGTATATAGAATATACTGTAGTTATTATTTTATAATGGAAATAACAAAGAAAGAAGAAGTGGAAGAAGATAGGAACTTGGCAGAGTGTGGTGAAATCATTAACTCTTTTTCGGGTTATTCCTTTTTATTTGATCAAAAGGGATAATTAAGTTGGATTTCTGATCAAACTAAGACCTCTAGGTTTAATTTAGGGAATTTGGTAGGATATTCGGTTAGGGTTTGGCCGAGCCAAATGGCTTTGGAGGTGTGATTTTGAGAGAAGGGGAAGTTCCCTTTTATAAGAGGTCTGAGGGTCACTTTAGGAAAAGATTAATGTATTAATTTATTATACAATAATATTCGGTTTATAATGTTCCAAATGAATTTATTTAGATCCTTAGGTGGTTATGGGTCTAAATACTCTCAAACAATATGTTTTAGACAAGTTTAGGTTACCATTTTACCCATATCATTTAGATTTCACTCTTATTTAAATAGTTTAACTTTTACCGTATCTTCTTTTATTCTTACTATATATGGTTAATAAACTTAATCTAAACTTCCAAAAGAACCTCAAATGGATAATTAATGAAATATATAACATTATTTAATCCCTTTTGCCGAAACTTACATTTTTAGGAATATTATATCAACCAATAATATAGTATTTGTTTTAAATATTAATTTATGTCAATTTTGACACTATTTGGTTTTTTTGTGAAAGTCATCAAAACTTGATTACATCGAAAAAGATACATTGAATCAGCCCCTAACATGTCATAGTCACCTAGAAAATTCGTGGATGTCATAAAAACGTTGAAATTATATTTATTTTAATATTTATAATATGATTTATTTTATTCTTTCATTAATAAGGTAATTACTGTATCATCATTGTGTCATAAATAAATTTAATTATTTAATGTCTAAAAATTATAAATAAAATACCATGATGTAAGAAATATTTTTTTCTTTCTAATGAATATTTATAGTCGAATTTATCTTATGTATAACCCTATATTAAAAAAAATTAGTTAAAAAACTTTAAATTTAACACTTTTAACTCTTCTTTAAATTAAATAATAGTAAATGTCCTAATCTAATCCAAGTGGACCTAAAGGGTCATATTTTATTCCTAAGGTTGTTTTTGGTCGAATAACACTTATCCAATAGAATTAGGACATGTGTTAGTGTAATAATAATATCATTTTTACCCTTAATTACCCTATTTACTTTTAACCGTGGTAAATAAAAGTAAAAAAGTTACCATTCACAAAAAATTAATTTTATCTTATTGAACCACATTTCACTCCTTGATATTAACTATGTCTCTCAGATTTTCTAAATTCTACTCACAGAAGCGGTAAAATTATGTTTTATGTGAATTTAAAAATTCTCCTAGGAGGGGGGTAATATACGGTGAAAAGTTCAATAAATGTTTTATATATCTCCATCCAACAGCCCAAAGGCCATCAATTTGTTTTTTATTATAAAAACCCCCTTTTAAGGGAAGAAGGGGAAAACCCAAATAGATATCATCAACATAAAATGATCATGATCCAAAATTCATGTGAGAAAAACCAAAACAACAATATGGAGAAACCCCGTCCCAGCATATAACCATGATAAAGCTCTCCACCAAAGCATGGATGACCAGAGAAAAAGTATCATATGTCAATGCACAGGCTCGATCCGATGGCGACACCATACCCACTCAAACATCCAAATCTGAAAAGCACAGCAGTGGTGAAAAGAAAGCTCAAAAACCTCCATTGGGGCCTAATCCAAGTGGAGTCCAGGTGCATCACCAAACCAACAGACCTCACAATTCAAAACCATTCCAACATTCCACAAACAAGAACCAAGAACCAAACCTCGCCGCCCTTCACTAGACACCCAAGCCGCCGCAGCATCACAAGTCTAGAAGTAAAAACAAAGGTGCAAGATCAAACCATAGTCACCTAGGACTGTATTTCCCAACCCCACTCCAAGAGAATGCCACCAATGAAGTAATCTTTAACATCCTGAAACAGAAATTAACTTAGTGTTTTTCACTATTCATCAAAAAATTAAAAGTTTTCAGAAAAATACCAAAAATCTACCCTAAGATAATTTTGATATTCCTATTTCAATAATGAAGTATATTTTACAAAATTCAGAACATATAAGTTGCATTTATTAATTTAAAATAAATTCTCGTTGTCAAAACCAAAAGGCGTATTTTTATGAAATAATAACTATCAGAAGTTTGACACTTGTTTATGTATAATTTCAACGTGAAATTACTTACAATGACCATAATTGGATTAAATAGTAAAAATATAATATATTTACACTTCCAACCCATTAAAATGTATAAGTTAACACTATAAATTATTTTGATTAAAAAAGTTGTTTTCAGTTAAAATATAGTATTTTCACTATTCACCCAAATATGAAAGTTATTAAAAAAACACCCAAACATTATTGAAACTAAATTATTATGTCCCGATTCTAAAGAAGAAGTTTATTTTGTCAAATTGAATATATAAAAGTTTCAAATATTGGATTTAAATAGGCTTCGCCATTAAAAGGTGATGAAATTGCATTTTTTGACAAATACTTCTTTTATCTTAAAAAAAGTATTTGTTCATACATTATTTCTAAGAAACTCATATTATGGATTCTAAAATTATAAGGATTATATTAAGTTCAAAATTTAGTTAATACTATTTATAACTGCTTTTGAACGGCTAGTTTTGTAAGCCATGGTGTGCTAGAACTCGGGGTTGCATGTATTGAAAGTTATTGAATTACTTTGAAGAAATAACGTACTATGAAATCTTGGGGTGTTACATCAAAAGGAGACAATACATTATTTTTTGAAAAATATTTCTTTTATCTAAAAAATTTAATTTATTCCTATATCATTCCTAGAAAACATACAAGATGAATTTTAAACATTAGATTGAATCTATAAAAAGTGATTTTATTATTTAATAGACTCACTTACTTTCATTTGAATAGTTATTTTAGATGGAAGTTAATATTATTCATACCCGCCATTATAATGACTATGTTATAACATTTAGTTGTTCACTTGTACTCGGTCGTGCATGAAATGTATTATATAAAAAGAACATGAAATTGTGTGTAACAAAATAAATGAATAGAGTTTTTTATACTGCAAGATAATCTGATATTCCATATTTCGTAATATTATCTTCGTGTAGAATACATCATATGATATCAAAGAAATTAAAAAAATCTCTCTCATAAAAATCATGTGGTGTTATAGTTACTTTCTAGATAATATGTTTTTGAAAACTTTTTAATCTGAAAAATAAATATTCTTTTAACTCATACAAAAAGTATAGATTTACTTGTTGTCATTTAATTGAAGATTCATTTTCATGTTTCAAGGGTTAATTTTTAAAGAATATGTTATCAAATGTTAATTTTAATGAAAAATTTTCTCAAAAGGTTTTTCAAAAAACAAGGATATTTTTCTCAATAATGTTTTTAAAATATGTTTTTATAGTATTAATATTCATCAAAAATAACAACCGATTATTTTATTCCACCTTGGATTTATATTGTTGATACCATCCAATTTCTTACACTATCTGGTTTTTGATTTATTTGGATGAGGATAGTACTATCATTCACTTCGTTGATTTATTTGTTAATACCATTGAAATATTCAATCCCTTGTGATCATTGAACATATAATTTCCCCTAAATTATCCATTTCATTTATCATAGATATTATTATTAACTAAATTGTATACCACATTATATATGATGTCCACATTGATAGTTGTTTGATTATTCAGGAAATATTGATAAATACATGTTCTTTATTCAATAAAGATATTTAATAATGCACATTGTTTATTAAATAATCAATTAATCGATTTGAATAACAATTTGGACATGGAATAAATGGTGGATCCTAGACAATATATAGCTTCCCAATTCATTGATAGGTTCTCATGAGACAAATAAGTTGTGAAAATTAAATGGGTTTCTATCCATGTTTTTAAAATATCTGAAGGATGGATCATTACAGTGGAGGTTTTCATGTGTCTAAGATATTGCATCAAATAATTAAGCAATTCCTTTATTTAGTTTTAGTTATTATTCAACCTTGTGATTTTGCATCAACATATTTATGGATACATTTCATTTTTATTTCATTTATTTAATATCATGATTTTCAGTTTCATACCTTACCATATTTATTTTTATTTATTGTTATTTGAATGTCATGAGTTTCTAGTTGTTAAATTTCCAAATTTTTTATGCACTTTCATTCAGTTAATTGATTACATGGAATCTATGTTTTGTTATTTACCATTTTATATTGACAATTATCATTGATTCGTTATTTCATCCTCTATACTTTGCCCTTATTGAGCATTTGAACTCACCATTATTTTGATTAATTCCCCAAGAATTCAAAAAGTGTAATATGAAGGATATGCATGGATATACTATATGGATAAGTGTTATACTTAATGTTATTTTTTTATTTAGAAGAAAAAAATAATGTTTTAATTATTGTATTAATTTGTAATATATGGCTCATTTATGTATCTGGTTTACCAAGACAACTAAACACTCTGGCCCATCGGGATTTGATTCTTATAATCATTCCAATGTAATTGATAGAATACACCATCTCTGGTCTCTCCAAGGTCAATTCTCTTTAGGAATTTTAGAGACATGTGGTGCTTTTATAAGTGAAAATGGGATAGAATTTTTCTAAATACCAAAACATTTCAATAATGGGTAGTTACTCTGACAGAAGGTTAATAAATAATTGAGAAGTAATGGATATGAGAATATATAAGGTCAACTCACACCTCAATCACTCAATTAAATTGTTTAAAATGATCAACCCTCTAAATCATAGCTTACTCATTTTTACCATTATAGTTTTCACCATGGTAACTAGTTTATACCTAGTAAATTTATACTTTATTCCATAAATAAAATGAACATTTTTAGTTAAATTTTTACTGCTGATTCAAAATTTGTAATCCATTTAATAATATTAATTTAAAAAAATATAAAATATAATTTTATAGTTTCAAATGCATGATGTATTAAAAACAATTTATTGAAATATAAGATATTTTTTAAAATATAAAATATGAGTTCATAAATTAAAAAATAAATAAATAATTTCACATATGAAATAAAAATTTGGTATTATAATTTTTTATTTTTATTTCTAATTCATATTTATATACTAATAATGAAATTAATAAATTGTTATTTTTAAGATGCATATTTATTTATTATTCACCAAAAAATAAAACATTTGAGAAAAATCATAGAAATTAACCCAATACTCATTTGGAAATCATAAATTAGAAAAATGATGTTATTTTTGTAAAATTATGATTTTGAAATTTATAAATTTTTTATTTTAATTAAAATATAGAATATAAATTAAATCCAATTATTATTGGAAAATAACTTCTTAAACATAAACTATATTTAATCACATTTAATACAAATTTATAAATAGTTTAATATTTAAATAATAGTTTAAAAAATATTAATTGTACCTTTCATAATAATATTCGATATGTGATAAATTTAATTTATTTTATTAATATTCTATACCACATTTTCAAAAGGTTCTTCAAAATAAATGTTATTTAAAATTTTAATAAAATAATAATATATAATTATTTTAATTGAATTTTTCATTTTTTCTACACATGGTTAAAGTATTCACGTAATTTTGAATACTTCATTGTTTTTTAATAATATTTTAAAAAAATTCAATGTTGTGCGTAACATATGATATAGAATATATTATTAATTTTATGGAACAAAAATTTCAAATCATTACTTTTTTTTAATGAAGATTATTAGTCATGTGTGACCCATTTACAGTGGGGTATTGTCTTTTGATAATCAAACAATTTCTATATATTTTATTTATTATTATTTATTATTATTATACTCTCATTTTATATTATTATTCATTTTTTAATATCTTGATTTTTTCATGTACTGTTTATGGATTTAATAAAGATTTATTTAGAGACCTATCTCTACAATGGCATGTTATTCTTTGGCCCGGTATGCCGGAAAAAAAATTGAAAATTTTTAAAATATTTAATAGCATGCACGCTTGGTTTTCCTAAAAAAAGTGGGATAAAAATTATATGGGGGACCATATCAAAAATTTAAGGGAACCATTAAGTTCACAATAGCTGCTTTACCTTACTTGTGACCTAATGTTTGTGAAAAAAACTGTCATAAGATGTAAAATGAATAAAATAATTTAATAAAAAAAATTATGACATAGTAACTATTTTGTCTTTAGCAAGACAATTATGCAAAAATATCAAGGTTAGCAGCATAACCCAGAAGAAACCAGAGGATTGATAGAGAGAACTTTAGAGAATCTTCTCATGTGAACGTCGGTGGATCATGGATCAATCGATCGACGCAGCTTCAAATTCGATGGATCTCACCCATTAACAAGATTCGGTGATCATTCTTTATCATAGATCAAGCCAAATCTTGGTATTATGGTTTTCCTTGTGAATTATATCCCATTATTAATTTTAAAAAAACATGAATCAATTAAACGAACAAAAACTGATATGAGAAGAGTCGGTAAATTTCAAATTTATAGAATTTTTTTCAGTTCCTTGATTTATTCCTATTCGTTTATCATTCCAACAGAATCAAATCGAGGCAGACTTGAACAATAGAAGAGTTCCATTCCTCAATGTTTCTGTTTTAGCTTTTCCCCCTTTGTTCTTCACATTTATCACCATCGAAACCCCATGGTTCCTAGCTGAACATTGTTGGGTGGTTTCGAACACGATCAAACACCCAAATTCGAGGTGAATTGACAATTAAGGCTGGAACTGTGTAGATCAGGACCCAAAGAGCGCAGATATATTATTGTTTAATTTTTTAGGTATAGGAGGATGTGTGGTGGCCCGTGTATGGGGCCATCGGTATAGGGATGGAAACCAGAGGTGGTGTGTTGTGGTGGATCGTGTGCAGGTAGTGGAGACTGGTGATATAGTGATAACATCAGGATGCGGCTGTGGATGTGGCAGCGGCAGCAGAAAAGGGGAGGCGGCAGAACCAGAGTGGGTCGAGTCAGATCGATGGGTCAAGTCGGACATGTTCACCTGGGTCAAACCTGCATCAAATCTAGGGAAACCAGGATCGACCCCATTTTCGGTTTACCGAGATGTTCAACTGCAACAGTCGACCATGGGGCTATAAAAGCTCAATCTTTTGCAGGTTCAAAAACCAAGACAGTCAACCACGTTGGTCGGACACAGGTGTTGTGACTTCATGGTTGGTCCATGTGGTAATTAAACTGACTGCGGTGGTCGACCATGGTGGTAGGCCCACAGGCCCCCTGTAGGCCTTTGTGTGGTTTCATTCAAATGAGAATATATTCAATCCAATGCTTCTAATCGACAGTGCAACTTTAAATTTGAGACCCTAACATTGATATAGACACTTTGAGACAAATAGTGGGTTTTTAGTTTGGATCGATAAAGTTTGAGGGTGTTCTATTGATTCTTTCTCAAGGGTTTAGTACAAAATTATGTCCACATCACTATATTGTAATCCCCTTTAGAGGAAAAGTCTCTGATATAGTATGGTATCCATCTATGATATTGGAGTGCGATCCTCTACTACCTCAAGTGGAGTTTTTGGAATCGTTTGACCTCCACAAGTTGGTTGTTGATCCTCCATTGAGCGGTTTATATCGGTAGGTTCTATGGTATCCCCCAATGGTTTTGGGTGTGATCCCATAAATATTGGGTTAATCCAAAATAGGTATGTGGTATCCCCCAGTTAGTGTGGGCATGATCTCTTCTCTGTGTATCATAGCCTTCCTTAACCAGTGTGTTCTCCTTGGGCTGGACCCAAAATAGCTAGACCTCTTCGTTGAGTGTCTCAGATAATATGATGACTGAATTAGTGAGTTATCCTGGAATGAGTGTTCTTCGAGAAGAAGATTTTGGCTAGAAGTTGGTTATGACCTCTTAATGGAATGGTGTCTCTCTTGAGTGTGTCTAAATATTATTGTTATACATGCTATCGAAATATATCTATGTGGATCTGACTATACATTCCCTTGACATATTTCATTTTGGTTTTTGGGTGTCCAACTGAGTAATTTTATAATCACCCCTAAACAGGCTTTGCCCATACGTGTCTTTTATTATGCATATGATCAACATTTTGACAAAGTCCTAGGATGGTCAGGTCCAGAGGATTCTTACTGAGACTGGAAAAATTGAGGTGTGTTCCTACAGATTTCATAGATAAGTCCCAATACATTTACTTTTAGGTTGGACTTGTGTTACAGACTCTTTGTGGTGGTATTTTTTTGCCTTGTTTAACTTCCATCAGTTTCACTATCATACATTGTTGTAGGATCTTATATGTATTCATGATTGCTTTCAGTTATTTTACATTTTGTATTTAGATTCATGGATATGTGTGTGTGTGGTTGTATAGAAGTAATTTATTCCAATGCCTCACATTTGTGGGATAATCCTACTCGGTGCTAGTCGCCATACCCTAGACTATTGGATGGGGTATTGGGTTAGTAACAACACAAGACCCTTTGGCACGATTCATAACAGAGTGGTATCAGAGTGGGTTGGTTCTATTTTACGGCCATGAGTATGTGAGATTAGTTTGGGGAAATAGTTTTAAGTGTTTTGAGTTAGTCTTTCAAGCAAGGGACTCCAATGCTGGTGCGACGGCTAACATATCCATACACTAGGACTTTGATTTCCTACATTTGAATTTGTTTTATGAAATGACTAGTTTAAGGGAAAATAATTGGTACAAGCATTATATAGGAATGGTTGTGTCTTCTATTTCATTCTTGAGTCATCCCACCAGATATACACTATTGGTCGTGGTACATATTGTTTTATTTTAGGATGCCTCCACATAAATAGTCTACCATGATTCCACCACGTGATCATAATGATGATTCACCTAGTGATGATGCATCAGTACAGGGGCATGTTCCATAGATAGAACATCCAGGTGGTTTACCAGTTATACCACCACTTGTCGAGAATCATAAACTATCATCACTACCAACTATGGATGCACGCAAGATAAGTGAATTGAACGAGTTTTCATAGGCAGTGATCTCATATTTTTTGGGGTGATCCAGACCCCTATTTGGAAGATGACTAGCTAGAGGCAGTCACTAGTGTTTTCTGCCTTATGAGGATGCCTTCCAATCCAGTGGTAGTCTATTCTGTGTGTCCTCTTAGAGGATTTGTAGGGAAATTTTGGAGCTTGGGTACTTGTAATCACAATGAGATAACTATCTCCTAGACATACTTCAAGCATATTTTCATAGAGGAGTTCTATTTGGCCACATTTCAATTAGTATGCATACAAGAGCTTCTGAATCTGAAGTAGAGTAGTATGATTGTGGTGGATTATTCATCGAAGTTCACTGATCATTCACGCTACTCCTTGGATATAGTACGTGACCAGTTATTTCGGGATCAGACCTTTGATCAAGGATTACACCGGTACATCAGGGCATCAGTGGTATCCCTTAGAATTTATACCTATGTTGGGAAAATTGAGTGAGCCCTAGTAGTGGAGAGTTTTACGTAAAAGAATACATCGGTAGGGGAATAGAAGTGTGCACCAAGTAGATGAGACCTCAGTTGTAGGAAGCTAATGGTATTCATAGAGATCTATGAGAGTCAGGTGCATTAGGTGGATATCTTAGGACTTAGGTTCAGTGGTTCAGGGCTCCCAGGGATGCTCAAATCAAGCAAGGGACATACATTGTTACTCAAATGGCGGTTGGAGAAATCTGGGATAAGATTTCAGGACCCATTATACAGCTGATCGAGTAATGGTAGAGGGACCGCTGAAGTATAGGCAGAGTCAGGATTAGGGTTATCCACACCATGGTGAACGTAGATGTGGGGTAGGTAGGGTACCAGGAGTTCGTCGAAGGTTCGACCTATTACCACCATTACCCCTAGGTGGTCCACAGCAGGTTCTATGAACTGGTGGACCGGGATGAGACCAGCTGCAAGCAATGATGTTTTATAACCCCAGGGCTCTAGGGATGATACTGTTTATGATATGTGTATTTTCCACCCCATTTTTATATTTTATTTATATAGTTTCTAGTCATTCTTTTCCTTCCATGAATATTGTTCGGGACTTTAAGTTTCTGGTTGAACCGTTGACTTGACCCTTACGGTTGGAGACTCCTACTGGTGGTGACTCGATGATCACACACTAGTGGAAACAGTGGGACCTGACTCTTAAAGGTGAGGATTTTGGTTGGGATATCTTGGTAGTGGTGTCAAGGCTTTATGAATTCATTCTTTTTATTGATTGGATATCCAAAATTAATGCTTAGATTGACTGTTTTAGGGGGAGAGAGAGGTTTATCCATAGTGATGGAACTAGGTTTTCCTTTATCGGTGAAATGGAAACATATATATCACATTATAGGCTCACACATAAGAGGGTTAAGCTGATTACTCATTATCTAGCTAGCCTCACCCTTGGTGCAACAGATGATATGAGTCCTCAGTTTCTTATAGTGGTGGCATAGTATGAGGATGTCTTTCTTGAAAATGTTTCAGGTTTACCTCCCCATAGAGAGATGGACTTATTCATTGATCTATACCTTGGTAAGACACCTATATCTACACCTTCATGTTATATGTCACTCACAAATCCTCATGATATAATGATACAATTAGATTACTTATAGAAGAACGACTTCTTGATACCCTGTGTTTCACCATAGGAAGCCCCATTTTTTTTACCATTGTAACCCCAGTTTTTTTCAAGAAGGTAGAAATGAGCTTCAGGTTATGTATGAATTACTAGAACATAAACCAAATGAACTTGAAGAACATGTATCCACTACCAAGTATCAACGAACACTTTGATCAGTTGAAAGGGGAGTGATGGTTCTCAAATATTGAACTCATATCTGGATATCACTAGCTATGAGTATGGAATGAGGATATACCAAGGAAGGACTTCAGATGTTGTTACATTCACTTTGAGTACATGGTGATGTTTCTATTCCTGAAAAAAACCCCAACAACATTCATGGTACTCATGAATAGGATCTTTTATCCTTTCTTAAACCGTTTCATAGTGGTATTCATTGATGACATCTTATTGTACTCGGTGTCTAAGGAGGAGCACCTAAGACACCCAATGAATGTCTTGGGAACACTCTAAGAGCACCAACATGATGGGAATTTCTCAATGTGTTAATTCTAGATTCGAGTGGTCTATTTTCTAGGACATGTCAATTAAGAGGTTGGAGTTTCAGTGGACCCAGTAAACATTGAGGTAGTGCTTGTTTGGGATCCACCCAAGAGCGTTACAAAGGTGTGATGTTTCCTTACATTGGTAGGGTACTTTCAGATGTTTGTACATGAGTTATCTATATTGGAATAACCCATGATAGATTTGACATGAAAGGGGAATCTTTCTGTGTGGATAGAAAAGTGCCAGAGTTCTTTTAGGAACTGAGGAAGAGGTTTAAAAGTTCTCACATCCTAAAGTTACTAAATAAAGGAATCAAGTACGTCGTGTTCTATGATTAATCGAGGAACGGGATTGGTTGTGTGCTAATGTAGAGGAATATTTTGATTGCATATGTTTCACTTCATTTGAGAACACATGAGTAAAATTACATGACCCATGACCTTGAGTTAGTGGCAGTATTCTTTTCATTGAATATGTTGAGACACTACTTGGTGGGAGAGTTGTTTATCAGCAACTCTGATCAAAAGATTCACAATAATATCTTCTCTTAGAAGGATATAAAATTGAGATATAGTTAATTTCTAGAGTTACTCTTGGAATATGAATTTTAGATTTTATATAATCCCAGAAATGTGAATGTTGTAGTTGAATATCTCATTAGTTTATCTAGTTTCAATTGCTAAATGAGGCATCATATCAGTAGGCCTCATTGTAAAAATCCTTTATGAATGGAGATAGATAAGATTACCTCTAGTTTATGGTTTTCACTAATCCAATCTTATAGAATGTATAGGGTAACAACATGGGAATACTGACTGTGAGACCTTAAGTGCTCATATTTCCATAGGACATACTCTTGATGGATATTCAAAAGGTGGGGAGAATATTGTTCTTTTTAAAGAATTCCTAGTAAATCAAGTGGCATTGTATGAGGGGGTTCAAAGAGAATACTATAAATTCCCTTTCTCATTACATCTAGGTGTGTAGAAGACGTACCAGAACCTAGGATGTCATTTTTGGTGGCCATGATTAAAGAAGAGAGTTGTATAGTTTGTTTCTTGATGTCTTACTTATTAGAAAGTGAAGACTGAGTACCAAGTTCTAGTGGGTTTGGTCCAACACCTTGTGATACTAGAATAGATGTGGTATGGATATTGATAAACTTCGTGATTGGTTTACCATGTACGTCTTGGGGACACAATACCATCTAGGTGATCATTGACAGACTCACCAAGTCTGCCCACTTTCTAGCAATTTGATAGCAAAGTTCAATAGAGGTCTTGGGATGACTCTACGTGCATGAGATAGTTCAACTCTGTGGATTCCCATTGATAATAGTTTCTAATCATGATTCTCACCTTACATCCCTACTATGGAAGGCAATGTAGGTGGATTTGGGACCTAGTTACTCTTGAGCACGTCATTCCAACCCTAGACGGATGGCTATACTAAGCTGACTATTCATGTTCTGGAGGAAATGTTGTGGGATTTCATATTAGACTTCGGTATTAGTTAAAAGGATCACCTACCACTAGTGGAGTTTTCATACAACAATAGATACCATTCCACCATTAGTTTGGAACCATTAGAGGCCTTGTACAGGAAACCATACTAGTTACTACATTACTAGACTGACCTAGGATGGTTAGCACTCATGGACACAGATTTTGTGCAAGCTACTACAAAGAAGGTTCAGATCATCCAGGAGTGGAAGAAGACTACACAGATCCAAAATAAGTCATATGAATATAGGGGAAAAAGGCCTTTGGAGTCTGAGGAATGAGACAACATGTTAATTTGGGATTCAACTTGATGGGGATTTCCAAGATTAAGATGGGGTGGAAATCTATCTCTGAGTTTCTTCATATCCTTTAAGATACAACGTAGATTTGGAGTGGTGTAATATCTCTTGTCTCTAAAACAACCATAAGATCATATATACAACATCATCTATGTTTTGCAGGTGATGAGGTACATTCATGACCCATCGTGCATCATTGACTGGGGCGAGCTGGACAATGAGGATAGAGTGACCTTTGCCGAGTACCTAGTGGAGACCAAGGATTAGTAGGAGAGGATCCTTCATGGGTAATCAATTCCTTTATTTCATGTTTAGTGGTAGCACAAAAATATCAAATAGAGCACATGGGAGTGGAAACCTCAGATTCGTGCTCAGTACACTAATCTGTTTGAGTAGCCCTTTTTTAGATTTTTAGGGCGTAAATCCACAAGGTGCGGAGAATGTAACATCTCATATTTTTCATGTACTTTTTATGGATATTATATGGATTTATTTTGAGACCAAGAACTAATAAATCATTATATTTTGAGGCATGGTGAGCCTGAAATAAATTTTTAAAAATATTAAAATATTTATTAACACGCACATTCAGTTTTTCAATGAAATTTTGGTAACTCTAAAACAATTTATTGGATCAGAAATCTGAGGGAACCATTGAGTTCAGAATAGAGAATTTACACTAGGTTCTTCCTAACTTTAGTTGGCCTATGACATTTGGGAAAAATATATTGTGGGGCATAAAAAGAATAAACTATTTATTAATGATTATTTTTAACGCAGTGACTAGTTTTTATTTAATTGGAAAATTATACATAAATACTCGAGTTATCTACATAACCCAGTAGATATAAGACCATAGATAGAGAAAACAATGGATAATCCTCTTAGGTGAACGACGACAGATCGTGGATCGATCGATTGACGCAGCTTTGGATATGACAGATCATGCCAACGAACTAGACACAATGATTTTTCATCATCATAAATTGAACCAAATTGAGGTGGTATGTTTTTTCTTGTAAATTACATCTCAATATTAATCCCAAATGAAGGAAAATCTATTCAATGAACACAAATAGATATGCACATCATCGGTAGATTTAAAATTTTGGAATTTTTTTTGGTTCGTCTATTTTTTATTCTTAATTTATCTTTCTAACAAAAATGAATTGAGGTCAAGGTCAGATCTGTGTATATCAGGAACCAAGGAGCAAAGATCAATGACTGCTTAATTTTCCAAGCATTGGAGGAAGAATCATGATGCACAAATGGGACCACTAGTATGAAAACAATTACTGGTGGTGGTGTACAATAGCCGAGCATGTGTGGACAGCTATGAACGATGATATGCTGATGGCAGTGGGATGCAGTTATGGATGCAGTGGACACAATAATGGATGAAGCGACAGGCATGGCAACAGATTTGGAGTGGTTGCAAACACAAAGGGGGCCAAACTAGGTGGGCTAGGTGGGATCAGTGGGTCAGGTTGGTCTGGTGGTCTGGGTCGGAAGAATAGAACTAGTTCATATCTAGGGATATGGGGGGTAGATAAAGGTTCCGGGTGACCACGACGATTGAACGTAGGTGCAACGACTACACAAATGATCTGTGTGGTAAGGTAATTGATCACACCTGTCAATCGACGTAGTAGGTGGACCTACAATAGTTGTAGGTCCACAATCCCCTGATAGACCTATTTGTGGTTTTGTTTAGATGGACATATCTCCTAAACAGAGCATCCAATCAATGAGCTATCTTTGGATTTTAAAACCTAACATTAAGTCAGTCACATTGAGACAAATGGTGGGTTTTTAGTTTCATCTAGTATATGTTGAGGGAATTAAATTCCCCTTTTCCTTGAAAGTTCAGTACGGAATTACATTAACATTATTGGATTGTAATCCCCTCTAGAGGTCGAATCTCAGATAGAGTATGGTATTCTTCCCCAAAACTGAAGTGAAATACTCTATCACCCCTAGTAGAGTTTTTTGGAATTATGTGACCTCCATGAGAAAGTAATTGACCGTCCATTTAACATTCCACATTGGTAGGGTCTTTGGTAACCCCCAATGGTTCTGGGCATGATCCCCTATGTAGCACATTGATCCAGATATGTTCTATGGTATCCACCAATGAGTCTTAGTGTGATCACCTCTTTTTGTATCATCATATTCCTTGACCAATGTGTTCTCTTTGGGAAGATCCCAAATGAACTAGAACTCTTTATTAAGTTTCATTGATAATATGATGGCTTGAGGAGTGATTTCACTCAGAACGATCATGCTTCGAGTGGAGTCTTGTGGCTGGAAGTTCGTTATGACCCCCTGATGGAATGGTGTCTCTCTGGAGTATATCTAAATATTTTTTCCATACATGTTATAGACATATAAACATATGTAGGTAACTTAACTTCCCCTTGTGATATTTTTTTTTGGTTTCAGGTGTCCTACTAAGTATTTTTATACTCACCCGTACATGGTATTTTCCATCCCATGTCATGTCTTTTACAGCCGATCGACTTTGTGACGGAGTTATAGGTAGACTAGGCCCATACTGTGCTTAGTGAGATCGGACGGACCGAGGTGTGTTCCTTCATATTTCGAAAAGCAGTCCCAATACCTATATGTCCATGTAGGACTTATTTTATAGACAATTTATATTGTGATTGTTTTTGGACGTGTTTACTTTTCAGTACTTTTAGTGTGAAAATATATTGTGGGATCTTAGATGTGTGCATCAATCCTTTAAATTATTTCACTTTTTATCATTTTTTTATCTTAAAGATGTGTGTGTATTGGTAATTTAGGTTAATTCCCCCTATTTTTGGGATATGCCTACTCGGTGCTAGTAACCAGCCGCTAGCCTATTAGAGGCGGGTTTGGGGTAGTCACTACATGGGCCCCTCTAGGATGGGCTTGGACACATTTATTATTCATTATTAATTATATAGATATAATTTTGGAAGCTCATATTTTTTCAGATAAATTTCATAAGTAATGTATCATTACACATGAAGTGGATGTTTGGTATTACTTCTATTTATAATTAGGATTGGAATTTTAAACAAGTAAATGACCATTATATTTTACATGATAATTTTATGTACTCTAATATATTGAATATTCTAGATTTTCCACTATGCCATTATAATTACATATTGAAAATTATAACTTTAGTTATATTGTGAGAAGTGATGAATGGTTATTATATATTAAAAGATAGTAAAACATGACAAAGGAAGTAAATTTTATTTAAATAGTGGATTTGTAAAAGGAAACCTATGCATTGATACTTTAATAAGTAAAAAATTATTATACATTGATGTTATTATAGTTACACCTTACAAAAATTCCAAAATTTGGATAAGTAAAGTGACTTATGTATGAGGATGAGTTACATTTACATATTTATAATTTTGGAATGTGATGAAACTTATATATTGAGCTACATTAATATGTTCAAAAATTTGAAGCATGAGTTGGTGACCTATCCACAACCACAATATATATAAAATGAGAAATGTACAACACTATTAATTATAGAGGTGAAATGTGTTTCCAGCAACTAGGATTTTATAAATAATGATTAAAAAGAAATGTAGTATCACATCATGTGAATCTTATACCAATATCAGTACTCCCAATCCACTATTTAGATATTTCATATTTGTTGTCCTAAATAATTGTTAACTAAATAGTAATATATATTATAAATGATTCTATGTAGTCATTTTTAGATTTAAATAATGAATATTAAATTTTCCTATGCCATAAAAATCAACTGAAAATTTTAAGCATAAAACCAATCAAGTGGAATGTTTATTTTGATAATGTCAGAGATATGATATGTTCTTATATGAAAGGATACATCCTAGACCATTAATATTCCTTCACAACATAATATCTCTAGTAAAAAAATCATTAATGGTATGTCCCCCAAGTTTAGAGTCAATCATAAATTAACTATGGTTATATTGGTTGGAAATAGTGGAAAATATTCCAATGATTTTAGGAAAAAATAATTTCCCCATCATTAATCTTTATCTAAAAAATATTCTTAATGATTTCTTATAGTTGGTAGGAAAATCCAATGAAAATGAAATTAAAAAAATTCAAAATAATAAAGTGTGTGGTCTTATAAGAATATTTACAACTCTATTAACATCTATGCTATTTAGTATCATTTCCATCTTGGACTCATCAAAATATGGAGAATATAATTTTAATTAGAAAAAAATAACTAATAGTAATAAGTATCTTCTCAAAAATTGTTTTTATAGGTTCAATTTTAGCGTGAACCAATTCTATCAGATCCTTTTCGACAACAATAAAATCCACTATTTATTTTTGGAGTGATCCGAAGAGTGATACATTGATGAATTCCACATTAAAAGCCTTAATATAAAGATAAAAAACCATTTCAGAATCTTTTAATAGGGGATTTTCCATTTATTATCATACTTGACATCATCTCTACATGTTATCCTCATATCAAAAAACAACATGATATTCCCAAGTAAGGTGGGGGTAGTAAAAAATCTGATCCCATCCAAATCATATTTTATTTTTGTAATACATTAAATCTAAAATTTTCATATATTCATGAAACATATTTACCCATTTTGATATCCTTGAAAGGATAGTGTTTTATTCTCTTCAACCCAATGATAAATCTCTTCCTTAAATCCCTTTATTTTAATCCAACATTTCTTTTATTATTAAAATAATTATAATGATTTTCTTTATCAGTGATTTGGGTAGGATCCTTGAAATCATTTTCATATAGAGGTTGTTTTAGTTTCACATTAGCTCATCTATGTGAGGATCTAGTTATACTGGTTTTCATAAATATTAATAATTATTTACCACATTTTCTTCTTATGAGGAGGGGTAGTGATCCCATTTCAGAAAAATAATGGTTTTTTCCTTTTTAAGGACTATAATGGAAGAAATATGACTCAACATGAAAAAAAATTATGTACAACATAAATTGTTTGATTAAATTCACTAAGGATCTGCTCATACCCTCTAGGGTGAGGGAATTTGTTTTAGAAACTACTACGACGTGAATAGTATCCACAAAACATGATAAGTATGCATCCTCTATTATATGTTTTGCTGATTGAAAACTAGTTTGGTCATTGGCTCCATATTTTTTATTATCCTCATTAGTCTTATCATGAACATCATTTTTTCCTATTGGAGAATTATAAACTCTTGAAGTACCAGTATTAGTTGTATGACTATCACTACATTCTTCCAAGACATGTTTTTTTTCATTTTTAACCCATGTTAATTTTCCTTGCGATATGATTTTCTACCCTATTTCTATAACCCATGTAATAAATTCTAATTATCTATAATATTCATGCATGTTTTTATAAAACAGTGCAAAATTTTTAGAGAATTAAATCATCAAATGAACTCAATAGTGAAAATATTTTAGATCTATGAAAAAATCATCATCTATGATAGCACTGATACTGGGTTTCTCAAAAATATTTTATGTTAAGTATTTAAAAGATAAATTCTTATGTATTGAGAAAATTGAAATATATTATAATTAAAAAATTTATGTTTTAAATTCATGTATGATGTTGTGTGAAAAAATTATCTCTCTCTATCTATAATCATATTATATATTTTACTCTATGATTAATAATATGGTTAACGAAATGGAAATTAAAACTATTTTATTTTTTATCATTATTTTTTCATGATGATAGGTATTAATCAAATTGTTTAAATTATTATTATTATGAAGGATCTAAATGAATATTTTTAGAATTATTTTGAATGATTTTATGAATCATGCCTATTCTATAATTGTTATTGAATATAAATAAGAATGTGTACATTATAGTTATTGTTGAATTACCAATATAAATTTTAAAGGTTCAGTTTATGAGACCAGACATGTTATAAAATTGATTTACAGTATATCAATTAAATAATAATGTAAGGAAAAGTTAGAGGGATACACTGTTTATATGGTACCATTAATGGATTTCCTAGAGTTGAATAATTCCACTACTTATGGTCCAATGATAATAGTTTCTATACTATATCCTCATCTGAATCATTTTTATTATTGAAATTTTAAATCCATTATTATAGAAGAGTATATATAATTTTTTTGGTTAATCAAGTTTTTTTAAGGTTAAAATTGACTCCTCTATTTAATGTATACATATAAATATTTTATACATAATAATTGATATTAGAGTAGTTTATTTTTGTGGATATTTTTTGCTCTGGTTATATAGATTTTAGTGAATATTGTTTATCTAAGATAATTTGAATCATATTTATTAAAAATACTATGTGAAATAACTATTCTTAGTTATTAAAGGTCTATAGATGTTTGATAATTCTGATCTTATATAACCATGTAATTTTAATGGGAATGTGTATGGTTATTAAAAATACATAATGGATGCATTTCTAAAGAATATCGCGGTAAAGACATAGAAATCCCATAAATAAATATTACATCTCACTTGATGAATATTAATTAAATTACAATAACATCCGGTAAAAAATTATTTCAGTTTATTAAAAATAGAAACATGGACACATAAACAACTAGTCCATAAGTGTGCCACATCATATCCCACTAATCTCTTCATAATTAGCCCCCCTCTGATGATATGATGCCCTTTCCACTGTGGTAACATTATAAACATAAGCTCCATTAAATAATGACATTAACATAAATATTAGGTATAATTAAAAGAATTATATTCTGGATATAACATATAAATTGGGCAGTATATACACCTCATAAATGAAAATAGGTTCATAACATCACATATGTCTTAATGAAGGCAATATAAGAGAAAAATCAATTACCACTTTTGTAACATTTGAATTTTATGACCCATGAAAGAAAAAATTTAAAAGAAAATTCAAATAACACTAAAATATATTAATTGAAGATAATATATTTAAAAGGGTATTTATACACACCTTGTATAATATGATAGCTTCAGGAAAAAATATATGCCCAAAAGAAGACAATTTTATACTAATTTATCATACCATAATCTTTGAATTCCCCCATACCCATTAGATCTTCATATATGATAAATAAATGGTTATTAAAAATAAATTATGGAACCATAATAAATTTTATCATAACATATATTATTTACTTATGACAATTTATTACCATTTTAATTACAATTCAATGTTATAATCACATTTCATGTAATAACTTCTTCGGTTTTAATGTTTGATTTGGTTTTATATATTTTGTACATTAATTTTATTCATGGATCAATCATATATAGAGTTTTAACTATGATATAAATAACATATATTTTCATTATAAAATTATTTATTTTAATCCATTAATGTTAGAGATTGAAATTTAATTACACCTTTCACGGAGATGGTAGACCGTATATATACATGAACACTATTTATATTTTTCAAAGGATGGAAAGAAAGGAAGTTAATTAAAATATTTTTATTAAAGGGAATTTTCTTATTTATTATATGTCATATATATTAATTATGTTTACCATTAATACCTTCTATGTTCTGTAAAAGTGTATAATAAATCACATCGCTTTCTAAGGTGGTAGTCCTCTGAACACACGAGGGACATAAAAGTATTCCTACCTAATAGGAATGATGAAACAATATGTTATATTATTATTAAATATCAGATAATAATATTTCAAATATCACAAATAAAAATTAAATATATCATTATATCTATTCCCGATATGTGGTGATGGAAAAAAAATAGCATCCGTTCATATGGCAGTAGTTCGTCGTACACCCGATCGACCATTAGTTTTCTAATTTTATGGAAGAGAAGATAGATTTAGGTCATTAAATTAACAGAAAAAAATATTAATATATGAATTATTATTGTTTAATTATATTATAATAATTTAATAATATTATAAGGGATTTTAAAATGAACTAAAATAAAAATGCATGTTTAAGATTTTCACCTTTTTTCATAGGAATTTATTATATTTATAACTAAATCCTTCTTATGTTAATTTAATAATCAAAATAAATACTATAGCGTGTTTGGTATAATTAGGTATTATATTTTGGTAGGTATTGGTTGATCCTAATGGTTTTTGATGTGTGGAGAGCATATGAGAGTTTGTGTCCTTTTTTATTTTTTATTGAGTTGTCACACATGAAATATTTGAAAAGAATAAATTTTAACCACATTTTTCACAGTCTAAGATGATGAAAAATGGATAATATTTTGTAATTAGAGGTTATAAGTTCACAATGTGGCTATAAAATGGATATTTGATTGGTTTCTAGGTCATTTTAACAATTACTAATTCTTTTAACCACTTGGTAAACTCGTTCTATCCTTAAATACAACAATTAATTTTTACTATTTTCGTTATTCATTTTGAACAAAAAATTAAGTTAACTTTGTTATATAGTATTAATAATTGTGATTAAAATATGTAATCCATTTTATAAATTTCCATTCATTTAATTAGAAAATTTTAATTTAATATTAGCCGCATAGGCACGAAAAAAATTACTTTTCAAATGAGAAAATATTGAAATGATTAAAAAGTATTTGTATAAAAAATCAATATGAAAGTGAGATAAATAAAATATAATGGATTAATTATATAATAATTGAGAGAATTTTTCTTATGAAATAAATTTATAAATAAATGGGACCATATATATTATTTATCAAAAGTCATCATTAAATAAAAACCAGAATTTTCACAATTAATTGAAAATTTTAACTTTTTAGAAAAATCCAAAAAATTCACCCTATGATAATTTTGACAGTTTATTCAAAAAATTATGTTAAATTTTTTATGTAATTTTATAATAGTGTCAAAAATTTATTTTATATTTTCTTCCAAAAAACAAATTCAAATTATTTTTTCGAAAAAAACATATTTTTCAAAAAATATAAAAACTTTATTATGAATTAAATTCATATTTATAAATAAATTTTTTATCTCTAAAAAATTTCTAAATAATTTTTTAAAAAAAAATCATGTTTATAAATTAAAATTTAATGGCTTGGTTCTAATAGTAATTTTTAAGTAAACATATCAATTGTTTTTTGCGGTTTGTAAAAACTCAGGTTTGCGTGTAACGCAAATTATAAATGAATTTAAATTATTCCAAAAAATTCATAAAATAAAATAGTGTCAAATTATACCACCCTTAATATGAAATTTGTCTTCTAACTTCATCAATATAATATTATAAAATGAGGATATATATTCCCCATCATATCATTACTTTCCCATATAGTTTCTTCTAATTGGTGGTTTTTTCAAAAAAATATTGACCTTGTGAGTGACATTCAAAAATAAATAATCCTCTTTATGATCCCAAATTACAACCAGTTTTTTCTCATATGTAAGATCATTCTATATCAGTATGACCTCCGCATTCAGTGCATGTGATGGAGTATGTATTTAATTTTTCATGAGAGATAGATAAAACACATCATGAACCTTTGAGATATTTTTTAGGAACACCTAATGATAAGGTAAAACCCCCATATGATCTAGAACATCAAAGGAACCAATATACCAAGGTGTTATTTTTCATTATTTAAAAATATAATTATATTATTTAAAATTATTATTATTTTATTCCATGGATTAATTTATATATAAACCTTTTTATGAACATTAATTTCCAAAACACATCTATGATTGTCAGTATAACTTTTATACTAAATTTTTACCACCCCCATGTGTTGTTGAATGGATCTAACATTATCTTCCATTTATTATTCTATTTTAGGTCCCAATATAATTCTATCTACCTAATACATTGTAGTTTTATACTTATTTCAATTTAGGGATTTGTAAGGATCCATTTTATTTATTGAGTGAAAGTTATTATTATAAGAAATATCAACTAGATCTAGTTGTTGATCCCAAATACCATTGTAATACATAGAACAAGATCATAGAATATACTCTATGGTTTTAAATTTTCCCTTAGACTTAAAATACTTATAATTCTGATACATAGTGATGAAAATCAAAACTATATCAAGATCTTGTGGAATTATTCACCCAAACAAGGAGGTAAACCTTATATCTCGATCAGATAAAATATAATGATACACACTATGGAACCTTACCACATAGTTAATCTATATCGTAGAAATATTATACAAAAATAAATCATCTCTGATAAATATCAAGTGTGATGAAATTTTAAGGTGATTGACTACAACCCATGTAGAATTTTTCCCTTTTGATGTCATGGGGGTTACAACAACAAAATCCATAGTGATATTTTATTACTTCTATTCAAGTATGAAAAATGGTTATATCATACCATTAAAAAAAATTCTATCCACCACAATATGTTTACATACCATGTATAAGGATAAATACTCATAAATATCTCTCTTCATGTCATCCTACCATATAGGTTCTTTCTGGTAGGCTATTGGTTGGTGACATACCCTTGTCTCCCTCGGTGGTGGGTTCATGCCTAACGGTATTACCAGATGAAATAGGATGTATTCAAGATTGTGGGATATTCATTGTCAAAGATTATATTAATAATTTTTCTAATTAATTATGAAATTGAAATGCCCAAAATTAACTTAACATCAAAGGTAGATAAACCCTAAAGGTTATTCCTCCTCATATAATTTCGTCCAATAAAATGTAGACAAAACTAAAGGGTACTATTTCTATAAAAGTATCCCAAAATATCATAAATTTTTTAAAAAAACCATTACTTAAAACTCATAATGGGGGTCTAAGAAATTGAACTTATAATCATCCATAAATTCATAAACCTATGATGGTTTCTGTGACTCTTTAGTTAATTCGGCATGGATAAATATAAGATTCCAAAAAATAAATCACCCTTTATTCCATAAATAATATTTTTATTGGGATCTAGGGTTCATCCTTGAACTGATAGAATATAAAAGGTTATTTTATTCATATGGAATCCATGTATAGGGATAAAATGAATTCCGAAAATCATATTAAATTTCAATAATTTTTTAATTGGGCTCATTCATAATAAGTAAAACATCAAATTCCAAACTTAGTGGAGGATAAAATTTCCCTAATTATCATTATTTCACTTAAACTATTGTGATTTTATAATCATTCCATTTTTCATTTCTCTTCAATATATGTTTTGTATTTTTATATTTATTATCCCCTGTATTGGTTCATTAACTTTAATAAATCCAATACTCTTTAAATTTGAAAAAAAAGAATCGTAGTTGGTTTATTCGATGGAGATTTATCTCTATATTCATCATTAGATTACTGATTCACATCTCTTAGGAAATAAATAGCCCTATTACATTCATTTCAAAAGCTAAAACACTTCATAATTCCATATGAAATTTTACTCATTTATTTCTTCCACACTTCAACCATGACAGACTGATCTTCTTCTTCTCTTCATGGTTTTTAGAGTTTCCTTTTAATTACATATTTGTTCTTTATCAAAACCTAGAGATTTATGGGTAAATTTAATCATCATTTACACCTTGATATATCACCAAATTTTTTATTCCTATATACTAATGTAACTTATGTATAATTCACATCTCTGAATTGGTTTTAATCCAATGAAAAATCAATCAACCATACATTCATATTGGATGATAATTCTAGAATCAAACCTTGCATATCTTATTAAAATTTCCCCATATGTACCAATAGAATCATCATCCATTTTATTTAAATAAATAAATTGACACTCCATTTTCTTATAAATAATATTAGTAATGTACTTATTGAAAAATAATATCTTATACTCATCCCATATAGTGGAGACAATTTCATATTATTTCCTCATATTCTTGATAAGAGTCCACTATTAATCCACTTCTCTTTCCAAACAATAGACAACCAAAATAAATTCTTAATATTCGAAACACTGGATAATGGTAAATATCATTTCAGTGGTACTAATCCATTCATTAAAAACTAGTAGGTCAATGGTACCTAAAAGAGAGTTGGTATTACCGCATCAGTGACTCAATGGAACATTGTTCTCTTTATTTCTCATTTGGATGTTTATAATGATTAATTTATTGATAATTTTGTGTGACAAAAATAATTATATTTTTCATTATATCTTCCATAACATTTCATTTATTCAATGGTAAATCTTCAGATTGTCCATAGAATTTAGAAATAAGACAATTCGTTATTTTTCTATCCATTGACTAAAACAAAAAATTATAGTGTAAGAAATAGTAATCATAATCATGAAGAAATTTTAATTGGATTTATAAATCATAAAAACTTATTATAAATCTATCACACCTTAGATTTTAGATAGGTCATTCATGGTCATCATCTATTTAAATCTATCTTTATGGTCCATAGAGTGTTTTTAAATTCAAAAATCATATCCCCTTGGAGTGTCAAGCTAGGTGTGTAGTAAGGTCCAATGTCCTGTACCAGGTAATTTTTTATTGATTCATGAAAATCCATCATCAGAGTTATTACCCATAGGTACATAAATTTGAGAAACAAATCCACTAGTAGTATCTAAACAAGGATGTAATTTCTTTGAAACCAATTTTTCTATCCATCACCTATAATCAATGATATTTTCCATCAATTATAATTTTCCTTAGACATATCCCATAGGATCTCACAAAATTTTCTCATCCTAGTATCCAATTCATAACTAAACATTAAATTAAAACAAACATTAAAGATACAAATTTCTCAAACATTTATATTAAATATAAATCATTTAATGTTAATAACATAAAATAACAATCCGTGTAACAATTTTTTAGGTATAGTGACTCTGGAAACATGGACACATAAACAACTAGTCCAAAAGTGAGATATGTAATCTCCCACTAATCTCTTCAAAACTATCACCCATGTTAGACATATCATATGTAATAGTTTTCATCATATGATAGAGAAGGGAAACATAATAAATAGTGGTATAATTTTTTCATTAAGGGGTATAAATAGAGATATCAACATAACATGATCATAAGTGTATGAGAACATGAGAATAACAATTGAACAATCACACCATGAATATCATGAATGAAAAACTAGAGTCTTACAATAAAACATTGGTATTCATAAGACATGAATCAAAATGGAATTTAAAAAAATATTTTGGAGATCAGAACACATGCTTATGATGTACAGTTTTGTTATATACATAAGCAAAGGAAATCAATGTTTAAGGATATACACTATGGAATTCATAACATGTCAGGATTGGGATAACCAACATTGTACATTATTTTGTCTAGGTATTACATCCTACATACCCTCTTTTTTCATGGTATAACCACCTATATACCTTCACATAGGCTTGGCATGACCTCCTATGTACCATTTTTCAAGTTGGGGGTAACCTCCCATGTATCCTTTAAGATCGTATAATATCAATAATTTCTGAATGCATTGGAGGGAGATATAGGTCCAACATGTTACATAAACCATATATTTTTATTCAACAAGATCATAAAATATATATCATATCACAACCCATGCTTTGAAAAAGTCACATAATAATTTCACCATTTCATCATAGCATAACCCGTTGAAATGGAAAAAAACACCCTATAATCATAGAAATAAACCTTTTATAAAATATTTAAGGATATAAAAATTGAAACATACACCCTATATTTTTTAATATAATATCAATGTATGTCAGCATAAATGAAAATTATTCAGAATGATCACTTGGAATTTTTTTGTTGAAAGTAACCCTTTAACATTTGTAAACACATTTTCAAAACTACAAGTTCACAAAACTTTCTGACAAAAAATTTCATTGAAATTAACATTTTATACTTATAAAGAAATATATAAAACATTCATTTTTCATGGTGGAATAAAATTTATTTCATGGAATACTTGTTAAAACAATGATTCCTTTCAAATTTTCATTAAAAATATACACCATCATTTTTAGAATACAACATAAAGATTCCATTTTAAATAATTTTGTAAAAATATAAAAAGGGTAAAATATAAATTATTTGTTAATGAAGTATTATTAAAACATTTTTTTTAAACAATCATATTGAAGATAATGGGTTTTCAAGTGAAGAGATAAATGATGTAAGTATTTTTTTAATTTCTTTGGATTCATGAGTATTTAATGAGAGGGAAATGAATGGGGAAAGGAAAAAAAGAAATAATAAGTGCACAAAAAATGTTATAATGTTATAGTAAAACAGACCATAGGATATCACCATCAAAATTATAATCATAGTCAATCCTGATAAATATTTATATTGTAACATCAAACCTTTACCACTTTGGTAACTTTTGGATCATAACCCCTATGAAATTATTAAATCAACTAAAACATTATGTATCGTGAAAATATATATATTCAATAAATTTTATATAAAATGGAAATTATATATAACTCAAAAAATAAGATCATTGTATAACATAACATTTGTTTAAAAGAAGGTAATAAGATATAAAAAACACTTACCTCTTTATTAACATTTGAATTGTAAGCCAGTTAGAAGATTTAATTTTAATTCAAACATTAAAAAACATGGGAATACATAAATTCATTATATAACACATAATAGAGGATTTATATATATATCATAAATTATGATAGGTTCATAACATAACATAAGTTTCAATGATGTAAATTTGAGAAACAAATTTGTAACCTTATGTCCCATTATCCTTCACAACCAATTGAAACTTCTGTGTAAAAAATATATGTTTATTATAAATGTATTATAGAACCAAAGACTAATTTATCATACCATATATGACTTAATTGTGATATTTTATTACCTATTTAATAATAATTCTTTTTCAAAAATAACATTTCGGATTATAACAACTTCATTTTTCCTATTGTTTTTGTTTGGAATCTTCATTTCTTTCATTTTTAACATGGTTAAATCATATAAAAATGTTAAAAATTATATAAATATAATATTTATGTATTTATTTATATTAATAGACGAATGATACTAATAGAATGTGAGTTTCACCATACATGGAAACGTAAGGTCGTATATACTCCTTAACGCTATTTCCATTTTCGTAAGGAATGAAAGTAAAGGAATTTAAAAAATATAATTTCATTATAAAATGAATGATATTTCATATATATCACATATATTAATTATATTCAATATTATTTTCTTCAATGTAAAGAGTAAGTGGAAAATATATAACATTTCATCGTCAGGCGGTAGTCCATCATTCACACAAGCAACAATATCGTATTCACACAGAATGGAATGTATGAGGGTATATGTTTAATTATACATATATAATTATTATAATATCATATATATATTATATATAATCATATTTTCATCATTATATGAATCCCTTAGTGGTGGTGATGGAAAAGGACCAACATCAGTTCATGAGCTGGTAATCTGTTGTAAGCATGATGGACACTTTTGTTCCCCATTATATGGATGGTGAGTTAGATGTGGGTAATGCATTAAAATAATAAAATTTAAATATATTGGATATAATTGTTTTATTATTTTATACTTTTTAAAAAATATTTTAAGTTGGGGAGGAATAAATAAAACAAAAACCCAAGTTTACTATTTTTACCTCTTTTTCAGAGAACCACTTTAGGTTTATATGTAAATCCTTCATATAAGGGTTTACTAATAAATAAATGGACTCTATAATATGGAAAAATAATTATGTAGGGTATTATTTTGATATTTTCTTATAGAAAAGGTTTCGTAAGTGTGAATGGGTTAAGAGAGGGGTTGGCATTTAATAAGTTGTTGAGAATACAAAACTTGAAATTTTTTAAAAGAATAATCTGTAACCATGTTTTTCACATGCAAAAAGGATACAAATGGGTCTTTCTTGAACCTTATTGGTAATAATTTATCAATATGTCCATAAAATGTTTTTTAATGGTTTCTAGGTGATTTACCTCCTTATATATTTATTTTAAGCCTTGATAAACCCATTTTGACCTTAACCTTTGTAATCAATTTATACTATTATTATTATTCATTTGACCAAAAATTAATTTCAAATTATTATAGAATAATAATACTCATTATTCAAAATATAGAATCTATTTTTATAAATTCCATTCACATAATTTTCCAAATATAATTTTAAATTAAAAACACATATATAATGAAAATGTCGCTTTCCTAAGAGAGAATTTTCAAAATAAAAAATATTTGAAAAATCAATATGTAATTGATATAAATGAAATATATTCGAGAAAAATAATCTTATAGAGATAATATTAAATTTAAAATATTTTTATATCAATATGTAACTATATAAATTTTAAAAATAAAAAGTCCACTTATAATAAAAAACAATATGTATCACTATTCATCGAAAAATTATTCTATTTAGAAAAATCATAAAAATTCACCATAATATAATTTTGAAATCTTGACTAAGAAAAATGTGTTCATTATGTCAAATAAATAATTTAAAATTATAATTAATTAAATTTATTATGTTTTCAATAAAATTAATACAAATCAGTTTTTGAGGGAAAAAGTATTTTTCAATGAATATAAATACATCAATAAAAATGAAGTAATTGTTTATAGATATAATTTATTTGTATTGAACGATTATAATTATTTTTTAAAAAAAATTGTTCCTATTTATTTTATAAAAATTAATGGTTGGGTTTTATTGGTCAAGTCTAAATAGAAATATTAACAGTATATAGTGGTTCCTTAAAACTCTATGTTTCATGTAATGAACGTTGTAGAAGAAAATAACTTCATTAAACAAATATTTGATAAAATCATTTTGTGTTACAATAGGTATTTATTAGAGGTCCATCTTTGGTAGAACTTATAAATTTCCAAAATTTTAGTTAGATACATTGGTCTGTAAGGGTATTACTGAATATATTATTAATTATAAAGTTATGGCTCATCTTTGTTGTCTTATTTTTATAATTCATTATTTCTATATTTATTCTTCTAAAAATTATTCAGATATTTGGAACAAATAAAATATAATATGAAGATATTGAAATTTTTTAGATAACCATTCCTTGTATACATAATTTATAATTTCATGAATTTATAATTCTTTACAATTATGTTTTTAATATAATATATTTCATTTTTACTAAGACTTACCGACATGACTTCTGTGTGTAACACCCCATAATTTTAAATTAAGAACCTTATATTTGATAGCATGTATAACAAGCAACACCAAGTTCATAAGGTAATATAATATATTCAAAATAAATAATATATATAGCATTTTAAGTATATTAAATATATCATTTATATATTAATTCATGAAACACTATGTTGTCATGTGTTTTATACAAGATCAGCTACTTTCGATAGCTTGCACTAAAGAAAGGCCAAGATTAAACCTGATAATAATATATTTTTTCAAATATTATTTTTTAATATAATATAACATAAACTATAAATTAAATTATTTTAAATAAATATTATAAACTAAATTTTGGAAATATAGGGTTTATAAAATTATAAAATTACTTCATTAGTTAAAAATTAATGAATATGAAAACCGATTGAATATAAAGAAAAATATTATTATTTTTATGAATACAAAGTTTTTTGCCCTAATATATATAATTAATTGCAATTAGTGTGTTATATTAATGTAATATATATATTATATATTAAATCTAATATTTTTTAAGTTCATCCAACAAATTTGATAAGCATAAGATAAGAACAACCTAATACTACACTTAAAATAATGTATTTTTATAAAGGTAGTTTTGCCACATTTGGATGGAGAAACTATATGATATCAAATTTTCAATTCTTTTTTATGTTTTTTATATCAAAATATACTTAAAATTTGTATGAGAAAAATAGAAATTAGGATAGGGTGAAGTTTTGATATTTTTCGAAAACATATCATTTTTAATGAATAGTTAAAAATACTGAATTTTAGTTCAAAACTACTTTTTCATCTAATATAATTATGACATTAAATAATGTTTAATGTTTCTTTTAAAGATAAATATGATCATATTTTTTATCAATTAATCAAATTTAGGTAATTTTAGTCAATTTCACTTTGAAATTGACAATAAAAACATAGCAAACCTTTATATGTTTTTACCTTAAAAATCAGTATTGTGATCATGTCAGCGGGATTAAATTCAAATTAATTTCTTCCACTTCTGTGATTGGAATCCAGAAAAATGGATTCCATATTTGGAATCATAATCTTTTATAATGTCTAATAAGGTCAAAATTTTTTGATAAAAATATTAATAAAAGTAACTAAAATTAATTAAAATAATTAAGGTAAAATTAAGCTAAAAAGGGACTAAACCTCATTTTTGAGGCCCCTAATGACTTAGATACTTGTCCAAAATTCATTTTCTAGACATATTTATACCCTGAAATCCCTTTTATTGAATTTTATACATTATTTTATCCCATTTAAAATTTAAAAATTTCACAAGAATTCATTTTTCAAAATATTACAAGAGTGTCACTCTTCTACTATAAAGGGCCACAACTTTTCCCCTTTCCTCACAAATCTATAACCACTAAAGTTTGGACAATATCAGACCAAATAGATTCCCAACATTCCACACCTAAAACATTAATCCAACCTTTCATAATAAATACTTCCAAGGATTCTCTTTGGTATAAACCAAAAGGAAATACTTGATTTTAAGGTAATGTTCTCCATGGATCTATTTTCTTTAATTTGCTTCTCCACCCCCAATACACTTCTTATTCCATTATTATATAACAAAAACATTATAATAAATATAATAGTAAGTTTTTAAGTTATTATTTACACCTAAATATACACACACCTCTATCTAATGGGTAATAAACATACTGTTTCTTTGTACAACGAACTATTTCATCATGGAACAATGATTGTTTATTTATTTATTACAGCCAATCATGGTGGACATTATGAGGGAAAATATGTTTATATGTGATTTTTATGATATTTATTGTGTCTTTATACTTATTTAATTTTTTATAACACATACCTTTAATACTTCCCACTTTTCATTAATACGATAACATCGTTTGTGGAAGTGTGGACTACCACCCCCTTGAAGCGATGTGATTCATTCACGCTATACTTGGAATATATTAAGGATGATTTTAGAAAACCTATATAACATATATGTTATATATATGATACTATAATTATAATATACTTATTTTTCATTTATTTTTCATTCATTTAATAAGAAAAATAAATGAAATTAGTGTTAATGTGTACGTATAGTCTACGGTCTCAAGGAACGGTGAACTTCATTTCCTATCTCCAAATATTATGGACTTTTATAAATACATTTTTAATGAAAATATAATATAATTAAGTTGTGGTTTAAATTATGGAGGTGATTAAATTTTGATCAAATAAATAGAAACAACAAGTAACAACTAAAAACATACTTGAGAAAACTAGAAAATTAACACCCGAAATAGTTAAAATAATGAAATAGTGTTAACAAAAATGGTAATGAAATATTGTAAGAAGTTAATATATGATATAATAAATATTATTATGGTTTTTATATAAGTTATTAATATATTTTAAACCACTATATTTGATTATAATTTCCACACAACAAAATGGAGGTTAAGGTATGGTATTTTGTCTCAATTTACACTCTACTGAGACTTATTTGTTATTACGAACCAATGTAGTTTTATTCAGTGTATTTACTAAACTTTAACATGTTATATCATTAATTTCGTTACCCTCGTGATATTATAAGTTCCATGTAATATTATTCCTTCATGGTTTTATTATTTAAATGTTTCTATATGTTATGGGACACATTAGAAAGTTTAAAATCTCAATTCCCTCAAGATTATTTTCATGATCATTCAATGGTAGTTGTATTCATTAATGTCAAAAATACATGTTCTTACTTAGCCTCTATGGGTAATTTATTTATAAATCCATGTCATTTATTCAATATATATATATATTTGGATAAGGCACACTGTTTGTGAATATGATGAAATCTTGGACTCGTATGACATGGGTGGGGCCCAATTATAGATAGGACCTCGATGCATCTATAGTCTCATGAGACAAATAATTTGGAAAAATAATATATGGTTTTTACATGATATGTTGTAAACTATCTTTTTAAACGTCTTTATGGTTAATGTAACATGTACCTATAAAATATGGCATCCAATAATTAAGCATTTCCCTCATCTACATTCAGTTATTATACATCCATGAGATTTTTCATTGACATATCTATGGATTCATTTTATTCTCAATTTATTGAATTAGATGGAGTGATATATATATTATTACCATTTCATATTGATATTTCCTTATCTAGTTATTTGAATCTCTTGTGTTATCAGTTATTTACCTTTCCTTGTTAAATTATTCATATTAATTCTTTATTTCTTCCACTTTACATACCCCAATTGAGAATTTGAGGACACGCTTATTAATTTTTCTTTCCACAGGTTATAAAGAAAAAATAATTAAATTATCATTCATGGATGTAGTTTATTTCTGTTTATTATGTATCATGTTGGAATTTTCTATTTATTAATGTATTATGGGTATCATATATGTAATTTGGATTTCCTAGACTATTAAACTAGTCATTAATTTAGGATTGGATTCTGTGTGATCATGCCAATGTAATAAAATAAATCACTGGATCCAGGTTTGGGGTTCGGGGCACTACATTTGGTATCAAAAGAACTTTAGTAGCAACCTTGGAAACTATATTTAAAATACTTAGATTATGGAGCACAAACCTAAGATAGAAATTGAGGGTAAGTATACAAGAACATCCTTGAATTTTGTAAGGTTTTGATTATGTTTTTATTCTTATAAATACATCATTGTCTAGATACTACTAGTTGATGTCATGCTGGAACATATATACCTTGATGTAATAACTTTAACAAGGTGTTTCGTCCATAACTCGGACTCACATGGTATACGGAAATGGGCATTACTACGCAACTAGTTTGACACACCCAATGGATACTCTTAGGAGAACTCAAATTGTATTTACCTACCATTATAAAGGATTTGAAATTACATATTTCCGTAATGTAACCAAAGATTACAATTTTGGGATTCGCAATACAGAAATCTATTCTATGTTCAATACCATATTTTGGATTATACATTAGGATTTTACGAGCTAATCTAGTATATGTTATTATTTCTAAATGGAACCTAGAAAAAGGAATGATAACACCACCAATACATGAGATCCAAATAGTAAAAAAGGATCATATCTTTTATGGTCTTAAGATAACCTTTCAAAGGGAAGTAGTGTCTCAAGTATTCTCTTTATATGAGGAAATATTATCATATGATAATGAGGTAGGTAAATAATTATCCAAGTCATATGGATTTGAAGGGATGAAATACGAGAAGACTATGGAAGAGAAAAAATATAGATAAAGGTAATAAGGGAAAGAATTACTCTCCTACATGTGATAATTGTGGAAAGAATCACCCTGGTACATTCTTGAATAGAATGAGAGTTTGTAATAAGTGTGGAGAAAAGGGCCACTAAGTTTGTTATTGAAAGGGAAAGAAATAAAATTAAAATGTTCAATGTTTCCACTATAAGAAAATTGGTTACAATGTAAATGAATGCCCCAATAATAAAAGGAATATTTCCCAAATGACTATATTGGATAATGTTATAGTTATGATACAACCATATATAGAGACTAATGATTAATATTATTATTAAATAATTATTTAATATGAGTATTTTATTAATGATGTACTGGTTATATGGATTGTTAAATATATATATATATAGTACTTTTTATTCAACTATTTGAGTTCCAAAGATGAATGGTACAAAGGAAAATTTTTCACTAGAAAGTCGAAATTTTCAGAAAACACATGATTTGGGAAAATACAAACCTTAATATGATACTAATGTTGAGACTATGATAATGATATGATTGATTTGTAAAAGTGATAATAACCTTAGACCTTATTAATTATTTTTTAAAAACATGGATTATTCTATCATTGAAGAAGTTTACTATACTTTTTTATTGAAGGAATATATCCAATAACATGTGTCTTACTTAAGTAAAATGTAATAATTCATGTATCCAATAAGGTTTTATGGTAATTTCAGTCAATAACATATTTTGAGAGGATATAAGATGAACTTATTAACATGTTAGGATGGTTAAAACTTAGTGTTTCTTCTTGTTGATTAAAGGATAATGAAAAGTTTGGTGACATTCATTCTGAAGTATTGAATCATAATCTTTTGGAAAATTTACCAATTTATAAATTGGTTTATGTTGATCAATGGACAAGGTTTTATTGATTGTTGTAATATTTCTCCATATGATGCATCATGTTCTAATAAATTATTTGTAATTAGTGTAATGAATATTCAATGGAAAATATTATATTTATAGAAACATATATTTACTTTATTCTTAGAGAGTGAAAGAATTCATCAACTCTAAGAAAAGTGATCTTGAAACCAAAAATAGTGTCCTAGTAATTTCATTTCTGATGAATCAAATGGCCCCTTAGATCATCGTGAATTTATTGATTTCTCATTCTTACCATTCTTCTAACCATATTCTCAAGCACCCTCCATTATAAAATGATTTGTTATATTTTTTCCTCTATATCTGAGTTTCTATTTCCAACCAATGTTCTCCTACTAAGGGACCTATTTATGTGACAATTATTCTTTCCTTTTTCTCTTATTAAGAAGATATGATATTAACCCTTTTTATGATATGGGTATTTCAACAATAGTTTATTTTAAATCCCTATTTTTCTGATATCAAGTTTAAATTGTGAGGACGCAATTTATTTAATGTGGGTAGAATGTAACACCCAAAAATTCTAATGTAATAACCTTATATTTTATAGTGTGCATGACAAGCGACACCAAGTGCATAAGGGGATTTAATATCCCAATACATAATAACATATTTTTAATTTTATGTAGATTCAATATATTTTATATATTTCAAAGCATGGATCACCAAGATAGTTTGTCTTAAACAAAAGAGAGCCTTCCTTTTTATAGCTTTCACTAGAAACAAGACCATGTTTTAACCGAACAATAATATATTTTTAAAATGTTCTTTTTTAATATAATAACAATTAGAAAAACTGTAAATTATTGGCTATAAATAGTGTTAACTAACTTGTGGAAATACATTTTTTACACAAATATAAAATTAATTCACTAGTTACAAATTAATTAATATTTAAACCGATTGAATATAAAGGAATATATTATTATTTTTATACTTTAAAATCTTTTTTAGACAAATAGAATTAACTAATAAAAATTAGTGAGTGATATTAATTTAATATATATATATATATATTATGTTTAATATAATAGTTTTTATGTTCATCCAATAGATTTTATAAGCATAAGATAAGAACAAAACAGATATTACACTTAAAATACTGTATTTTTATAAAGGTGGTTTTGTTGCCTTTGGATGGACAACCAATATTAAATCCAATATTTTACCCTTTTATAATTTTTCATTTCAAATTAAACTTCAAATTTTTAAAGGGAGCATATAATTTTTTTAGAGTGAATTTTTTATATTTTTCTGAAACGTGTCATTTTTTAATGAATAGATTAAAATACTAAATTTTAGTTCAAAACAGATTTTTCATATAATTTAATTATAAGGTCTAATTTTGTTTATATTTTTTATTAAAATTAATTATACCAAAATATTATCCATTTATCCAATTTTGTTCATTGGAATAAATTTCACTTTGAAATTAACAATAAAAAAATAGAATGATTTTGAATGTTTTTACCTTAAAAACTCGCATTATTGTCTTGTCTATAGTATTAAATTTAAATCCATGTATGCCATTTATATTTTTGGAATTTTGAAAAATGGATTACATATTTGTAATAAGAATAATTTTTAGTTTGTAATAAGTTCAATAGAGTTTTTTACCAAAACTATTTGTGAATGTAATTAAAATTAATTACAATTATTAATGTAGAATTAAGCTTAAAAGTGACTAATCCTCATTATTAAGGACCCAAATGACTTAGATACTCATCAGAAATCCATTTTATGGACATATTTCGACCCTATAATCACTCTTATTGAATTTTTTCCATTATTGTATTCACATTAAATATGAAAAATGTGGTAAGAATTATTTTTATAAAATATTACAATAGTGACCCTCTTCTACAATAAAAGGCTGCCACTTCTCCCGATTCCTCACACCTCTCAACCCACTTATGTTCAGCTAGGATCTGCCAATATACCTTCCCAAAATCACTCCCCTATACAGTTAATCCTATAATTGGGAGTAAAATATTCCCAGGAATCCATTTGGTATAAACCTAAAGGACTTACCAAATTTTAAGGTAATTTTTTCCAACGATCACTTTTCTTTCATTTGCTTCTCTACTCCCAATAATCTTATTATTCCATGATTAAATAAAAATTAAAGTATCCTAAATATAGAAGGATGATTTCAAGTCATTATTTATACCAACACCTACACACACATCTGACTAAGGAGTAATGAAAATGTTGTTTTTTTGTACAGTGAACTACTAACTCGTGAAATAATGATTGCTCATTTTTCCTTTACCACCTCTAATAGTAGCCATTATGAAGTAAAATCTGTTTATATATAATAAATATTATATTTATTATGCATTTATTCTTATTTAATCTTTTTATAACACATTCCTTTAATACTTACCATTTTTTGTTAGTATGATAACATCATTTCAGGAATTGTGGAGTACCGCCCCCTCGAAGCGATGTGATTCGTTCACACGATACATGGAACGTATTAAGGATGATTTTTATAAATCTGTGTAACATATATAATAAATGTATCATACTAGAATTACAATATATAAGTTAATTATATATTTTTAATTATTTTATTATGAAAAAGAAATTAAATTTGAGTTTATGCGTACGTACCCACTGCCTACCGTCTCTATGAATGGTACACTTAATTTATTATCTTAAATTATTTAGGAATATTCTAAATATATATGTATTGAATATATAAGATAATTAAGACATGTTTTACATTATTTATATGATGAAATCATTTTCTATGAAATATTAACAATAAGTAACAAGTCAAAACTTACTTTAGAAAACTTGGCAATTAACACCCAAAATAGTTGAAATAATGAAAGAGTGTTAACAAAAAGGGTAATAAAACATTGTAAGAAGTTAATAAATGATATTATAAACACTATTATGGTTATATTATATGTTTTAAATCTATTTTAAACCATTATAACATAGTATAAATAACACACACAAAAATTTAGGTTATGATTAGGGATTTTGTCTCAATTTACAATCCATTAAGAATTATTTTTTATTATGAACCAATTTACTTTTATTTTGTGTAATTAATAAACTTTAACATGTTATATCATGAATCTCCTTACCCAAATAATATTATTTGTTTTATTTAAAATTATTCCATCATGGATTTTATGATTGAAGTGTTTTAATGTGGTATAAGACACATTGGAATGCTTAATATTTCATTTCCCCCAAGTTTGTTTTTATGTTCTTTCAATGGTATTTCCATTAATTAATGTAAATTAACCTTATTATCACATAGCCTCTACAGGGAATTATTGATAAATCTGTATCTTTTATTTAATGTGGATATTTTGATAAGGAACATTGTTTGTGAACATGAGTAATGAGTTGTATTGGTACATCATGGATGGGGCCCGGTTATAGATAGCCCCTCGATGCATCCAAAGTCTCATGAGATGAATTATTTGGCCAAATCACATGGGTTTTTATCTGATATGTTGAAAACCATTTTGTGAAAGGTATTGATGGTAAAGGTACCATGTTCTTAGGAATCATGGAATCCAATAATTAAGCATTTCACTCATTTAGATTTAGTTATTATTCATCCATGATATTTTGAATCTACGTATCTATAAATACATTTCATTCACAATTTATTAATTTAGATGACATGAGTTTTAGATTCTTACTTTTCCATATTGATATTTCCATATATAGTTATATGAAAGGCATGTATTATCATTTATTTACCTTCCATGTAAATTTATTCATATTAATTCATTATTTATCCAACTTTACATACCCTTACTAAGAATTTGATCTCACCATTATTTAGTTTTCATTCCCTAGGTTATGTATTTAAATCTTTGAATAAACGTTCATGGATGCATATTATTTTAGTTTATTATGTATCATGTCAGAATTTTTAATTTCCCAATGTATTATGGATTTCATGTATGTAATTTGGCTTTCCAGGACATATAAACTGATCAGTCCTTCTGGATTTGATTCCTTGTAATCATGCCAACGTAAAAATATAATACAACAACTCTAGGTTTCAAGGTTAGGTCCTTACACTATTCGTGAGACATTAAATAGTTGAGTTATAATTGAAATAATTATTTTTGAAATGTATTATAATTTTTATTCCAAGATGGTCAAGATTGAATAATTTAAGTACATTAATAAATTTACTATGGAAAAAATATTTATTGCATTATTGTTTTATGAGATTGAATTGAAAAAAAATTATAACGGAGTTAATGGTATAAGAAAGGTAACAATTGGAAATAAACAAAATATATATCATATAATTCCTCTATTGATAGTGATTTATATTCATGTGGTGATAAATGTGATTATCAATGTTTTTTTCATTTTTAATATAATGATTTATGATGAAATTAGAATGTGTTATTTTTAAGTAGAAAAATAAAAACCTGATGGACTTTAGAAGGAAAACTGGGAAGATAATATTAATTTTGATTTTATATTTTATGAATCAATTAGAGTGGAATATAATAAATTTTATTTACCCTATCTATAAAATGTATGAGTTTAAAAATAGAATAACAAATAGGAAAATAAATAATTGGGAATTTAATAGAGCATCACATAAGTTTCCAATTCAATTGGAGAAACTATAAGTGATAAAAGAAGTGTAAAAATTTATTTCAGTGAAAACATAAGTGTGGTAAATAGTAACAAATTGATTATAATTTCAATTATTAACATTATTTTTGTTGTGATAAGACTAAAACTGAGAAGTTAAATGTTATTTTTGATATTTTATAAGATGAAAATTAAATACTAACATCCATGTACAAGAAGATACGATCATAATATAAAATATTTAATAGAAATTAAGAATATTATTTTATATAATGAAAATTTATAAGATACTACTCCAAAGAATGAGGAATTGGGAAAGTAAATATTCCCACCTATGATGGATTAAATAAATATGCTAAATAATATAACATTTTTATTGAAACTTTTTACTTCATTAACTAAGGATAATATTTTTTGGATATGGTAGTGGTAAAAATAAAAATTTCAAGGTGATGGATGAGACATAATAATTAAATATGGAAATTTTATTCATTATTATATATATATATAATTATATACAGTTTAATGATATTGAAAAATATTAAAGTAAAGAATAATAAAACACAATATCTTAGATATAGTAGGAAAGAACCAATATTCTTTTAGAAACTACCTTTTTATGGAGAATGTTAAATAATTTCATCTGTAAACTATCTTATATGTTGAACAATTGTTCATTATTATTGTTAATGTTCCTTATTTTTTTCTCAATATCATGGTCAGAAAGAGTAATTTAATAACTAATTCTACATTTTTTATTTAATTTTTTAACACCTTCACACAATGGGTTCCTAAAATATCTTATTCAAATTAGATTATACATAAGTTGGTTTACATGGCCCTATAATGTATTTTTCCTAGCCAGCATGTATGCCACTTATTATTTCCTTTATGATATTATAATATGAGATTTTATTGTTATTTTTTATTATGTTCAGTGATCATGGATTTAATATTTTCAAATATAGTTTACCTCCATGTGCTTAGCTATGTTTTATCTTTCAATTGTTTTCAAATGTTTTTTTATACATTGAATACGATAAACCTTTTTTGGCTATATATATAATTTTATTACATGATGAGTTTTCATGATTTTAATTCAATAACTAATCATTTTTAGAGAATATAATTAAATGATTATGGGGGAGTTTTAATGTTTTTAATATTTTTTATTTCATTTAATATTGGAATACCAACATTATTATTTATTGGTTCAGTTGGATGTTTTATAATGACCTGGAATTAAACATAACAAAATATTGATATTTAAGAAAATAATTCATTCTTGTACATTTGAGTCTCCTTTCAAGTATACAGTTTTCATGCTTTAGTTCATAACTCATAATTATAAAACCATATAAATACAAAGTGAACACCTCTAATTGGTAACCATTTTTTCATAATATAAAACTTTTAAAATATAAAATGAATTCCTTTAAGAAAATATTTTCTTGAAATTATACTTGACTTATAATTTTCCCTTTTCTATTATTAAACATTATAAATTTTTTAAAATAATAGGATGATCCCAAAAAGATCAGTCATGTATATAAAAAATAAATATGTTATTTCAATATAAAACATGAAAACCCAAGAAGAATATATTTTTTCTAAAAGAATAAATTTTTACCCCAAAATATATCCATATTTCATTTAAAAATGGATCATTATAATACCTTTTTGAAATAAAAAGCCATCCTTGAGAACTCATTATCAATATTAGATATTTATTATTGGTTCTATGGGACATAATTTCAAGAAATCCTTACTGGGCCCTTAATATTTTGAATAATCCTACAACAAAAAAACAATATATTACTCTGTATAACCTAGTAATTAAAAAATTAATTATAGTGTCATCTGGGCACACACATCATATAATATATAGTTATATAATCTAGAACTATCTGGGTGGACCCATCATAAAAAAATTTCAATGTATCATATCAATAATAAAAAATTAAGCTTCCAACTCTTCATCATAAAACCCTTTACAAACACTTTTAAACCAATTTGAAGAAAATATTCACATATAAAAATACACTTTTGTTTTAAAAACATTGTTCTAAAAATAAATTACCAAGAAGAATAAAAAGTGGGGATTTCATTGAAGAAGAAAAAAATGTATTTAATATATTCCAAACATCAATTAATGATTATTGTGGCTGTAAAATTCATTGTTGATGTATACATTAAAATAGAACATTTCTTTTTTAATATCTAAAAAGTCAATAATTCGATAAAAGGATTAATTTTTGGAAACTAGTTAATGAAATAAATAAATAACCATTGGAAAATTCTGATATCAATACTATTAAAATCATAATATCAATTAAAAAATAAAATTTAAGGAAAACACTATTAGAGGGACTTTAATGTAGAATTTTTTAAAAATACCATATATAACCACTTTTGAAACATTTAAATAACAATCCCCATGAAAGAATAATATTATAAAATATTAAATATATTGAAAATATTAAAATTCATAATATAACATGTTAAAGGGATGTATATACACCTCATTAATTGATATATGTTCATAACTTGAAAACCTAACTTACTAAAATGTAATTTTGAGGAAGTCTCATACCTAGAGTTTCACTCATCAAATATGTTATTTATCATCCTAAATGATAAAAATATGTTAAATATTTACATTATAATAAATTTATATAATTTTGTTATTCCTTTTATTTCACTTATTACCATTTTATATACAATTATCTATTTTATTAATTTTATGGTGGGTGTTTTGATGACTTTTGTATCACTGTTTCAAAATAGCATCACTATTTTAGAAGTTGTGAAAGAGTTCATTATTTTAACTTCTATAAAAAACATGAAATAATTTTAAATTCATACAAAAATTATACTTTTTAAATAAATTATTAAACATTGTTATGAAAAGTGAACTACGTTATGATCATAGATATTCTAAGACCTACATACATATGAGTAACATTTCTATTTTTTCAACAATAATTATGTAAAGATGGTAAGTAATATTTTATCGTTATGTTATGATTAAATTTACATAAATAAAATATTAATTCCTAAAATATACATATATATATCATCAATGTGTTGTAGCTATGAAAAAAAATCGAATCACTTCATGGAAGTGGTTGTCCACTTGTACGCATGAAAATCATTATCATTTTTTAGTGTATGAATAAAAAAGATATATTTACCTTACATAATGATAAATATTTCATTAACATCATAATTATTTAATTTATATAAATTATATGAATTAAATTTATCCTTATTCTCTTCCATTTAAATTTTTAGTGAATAATGAATCACATCGCTTGGTGAGGCAATAGTTCACAGTACACACAATAAACATTATTTTATCCCTCATGGAATGAAATTGAAAATGAATATTTGATATAATAACCAAATAATTATATATATGTTACAAATATCATATATGTACTTCAAATCCATCATTATAACAAGTTTTAAGAGGTGATGACTAAAAAAATGGCATCGGTTCGCAAGTGAGTAATCCATATACACGAATGATTATTTCATATCAATTTTGATAGATGAGGAGATGGATTTAGTTTATTAGGTTAATTTAATAACATATGTGTATAAGGTATATATTTTAATTACTATATAATATTAATTTTAAAATATTTTAAATAGTTGAAATAATAAATAAAATAAATATAATAGGTTAATAATGAGAGGTCTTCTTGAGATAAATACCTAAGGTAAGTACTAAAATCATTCATTGGGTGGATTTTAGAAAAAACATAAGGGATCTAGGAAATGGGGAGGTATTTTTGTATTATATTTTTGTATTTAGTTATGAATACATATGTATTTAGAGGAGTGAAGAGGAATGGATAGTGGGTGACCTTTTATAATTGAGAATAGTGGCACACTTTTAATTTTTGAAAAGAAAATGTGGTAGCCAAGTTTTCAAGAAAAAAGGCTCCAAAAAGAAAAATTATCGATCTAAATGCATTATAAGGAAAACTATGGTCGTAGTATGTATTTTATAAATGATTTTAGGTCATTTTAACCCATATATTATTATTTTATCCCCTAGTAAATGCATTTTTAACTTAACCGTGGAAATTATTTTTTAATGTTTTCACTATTCATTATGGTAAAAATATTATATGGATCCTATTAGATAAAATAAATAATTTTTATTCCAAATTAATAACAAATTTAACCAAATTATATGCATATATTTGGGAAATATAAATTAAAATTATACCCACATACGGGATTAAAAATCAGTTTTTCAAGATGTGATGTTTTCAAGAAATAAATGATTTTATATTAACATTATAACTAGTAATAATAATTTTAGGAACTTATTTATTTTTTATTTATATATTATTTTTAAATTTCATTTATGTAATACCTCATTATGTTTTTTTAATTAATTAAAAGATATAAACATTATGCATTATAAAGCACTTTTAATAAAAATATGATTTTTACCAAAAAATTACCCTAAACTAAAATCAATTATAAATTTGAGATAAATAAAATTATGGGAATTAAATATTAATAGATAATAATTATTTTATTTTAATTCATATTAAAAACATAATAATACTTATAAATTACATAATTTATAAAATGAAATGACATTTTTATAAAATTATTTATTTTTCACTATCCACCAAAAATTCAATATTTTCTAAAAACATTAAAATTTCTACCCTAATTTATTATTGATATGATGATTTAATAAATGAAACATATTATTTTTAAATTAAAATTATTAAAATTATTAACTAATCATTTAAATGAAACATTAATATGAAATAATGTTTGATGAAACTATTTCTATTTTGATTTTAAAATATTACGTAATATTTTTATAAATAATATAAAAACCTATTTCATATAAATTGACATTAAAATGATTTTTTATAATTATATTATTTGATACATTATTTTCCTTTTTTGAAATTTTATCCTTGAAATTTTATGAAATTTCTAAATAGGTCAGGATATCTCTTACCCATTGCATTTTTAGATTCCTGTGACTATTCTTCAAAAATAGGGATTTTCTACAAAACCACAACATGGGCAATCATTTTGTTTCATAACATATAATCTATATGTTCAATAACATAAAATATCGTTTCCTCATAAAAAATATTCTCTTAAAATTGAACTAATTTAGGGATCAAATGTGAGATTATTGTGGAACATATTTATGTGAAATTAAGACATGAAATGGTTGTGTACCTCTAATAAACATGGCTACAAATCCCCCAAATATGAAATGGATCCAAAATTCCCTAATATTTAAAATGGCCCAACGAACCATATAATTAACTTCCCCTTCTATTGAAATTCATAACACTTTATCGTATATATAATTATAAAAAACATGATCACCTACCCCAAAAGAAATATGTTTTCTCTGGTTATCTGCATAAATTTTTTGAATGATCTTAGATTCCCACATATGTTTCTGAATCAAATACACCTTCTCCAACATTTTATCTCCAAACTCCAATCCCATCGACTTCCTATCTCCATTATTATCTTAAATATATGGTCCCTCATACTTCTTTCCATATATAGCCTCAATAGGTTCCATCTGTATACTGGAATGAAAAATATTTTTAAATAAAACTCACCAAAAGAAATATATTGATCCCAAAATCCCTATTAATCCAATGAACAAGAATATTGAATTTATTCCAAGGATTTAATTATTCACTCTATCTTCCCAAAAATTTACGGTTAAAAAGATTTATTGAATTTTAATTCAGTAGAAAAATATATCTAAAGTGTTTTCCAAAAATCATATGTAATATTGGGATCATGGTATATTGTTTTAGAGAGGGGAAATCCATGAAAAATTAATATCTCATTTATATAGAGATGATAGAGATGACTGTTGCTGTCAAATTTTTCTTATGTCCCCAGATAGACATATTTGAGAAACATAACGACATAATTTTACTTGGCAGAAGATCCTTTGAATCCCATGGAAAATCGTGCAATATTGGAAGCTTGCACGAAATACCGAATTCCATACAAAAGACTCTTTCACAAACAATGTGAAATAAAAACCATTATCTACTCTATATACCTAAAAATGGCCATGTCATATATGTGAAAGAAGATTCAACATCGCACAAAATGACTTTTCCTCATGCAATCCTCTTGCGCGCCCAATGCAACATCAACCGACCTCTTCCATGCTCGAATTCTTATGCACTCATGCTGATATTTTTTATATATATAGAGGGGTTCCCCCACCCTTTGTAAATAACACTTGGGAAGTCGAACTGTCTCTCCCAAGTGAGTAAGGTGACCCCTTCTGTGATAGCATGCATGTTATGGATTCATGGTACTGGATCTTGCGTGATAGGTCCTCCATGGGTCCCCCATTAGATGGGCCCATGGGGGCTTGACCCTCTCCCATTTCTTTTTTTCTATGGTATGTAATCAAAAAACACCCCTCCTGGGTGCAAGACGTGTCCATGTGTGCTTCCTCTTTCGCCCAAACCCCCTCATCTTGCGGGCAAGTACCTAATCTTATGTGAACCCCTTATTTTAAACTCCATGGGTTGTACATATCATAAGGCACCATGTTCAAGATCCTCTTGTGTGAAACATCCCTATCTTGCATGAACCTCCTCTTTGTTGTCTTCTAGGATTACACGTATTGACTTCCCTGTTCCCCAACCAGTGTTTCATGTTGCATTGTCCCACCTAATTCATCTTAGAATATGTATGATAATAGATATTTCTTCTTCACATATTGATGATAACATGGAACCCTTGATTGACCACTCTTCTACCTCACTTCCATTGGGAATTTCTTGTGCATTCCCTTCCCCAAGTGTCGATTGGTAAAAGTTATGTAACTCCAAGGGATGATGAGTGACTCCCCATCATCTAAGCTGTAAGAAGTTAAATTTCCAAGCACCCATGTCCACCATAAATGTCATTAAACTAAGATCTATTCAAGTGTAGTAAGTCTGAGAGGATGAGAAAGGGAATAGGAAGTAGTTCCCTCCTACTATCTCTCTCCCCCACCCCATTGAGATTTGCTTCCATGTGCACCTCGAGTAGTCCCCATGTAAGACATGAAATTCCACTTTGATATTCCTTCATGGAGTAATTCACAATCACTCTCTTCCTGGGAATCAAACAATACGTAAGCCCCACACCATCTCTTGTGATCGCACCTTTCATGACTTGTTCATCAGGTATGTTGTTAACTCTTATTTATCACACTGGGCATGAATCATATAGGATTAGAGTAAATGGAAACCATGACGTCCTCTTTGGACTACAAACCATAAGTAAGTCCGAGCACGAATTTAGCCAATATCCACGTGCAATCCCCATTCCCCTCTATACCAAACTATGTCAACTTTGTTACTTAACTTCTAAATAGGGTACATATTAAGCCTTTTAATAATTCAAGCCCCTCACTCCCCGCAATAAACTTACCCCAACTATTTAATGCCGTCTCACTCTCGTCCTGCACAAAATTAAACTTTATGCTCTAAAATACAAGGGTTTTGATCCCTTTTGAGTATGAAAGAAGCCTCTTCGAGGTTCAATCCCAACAAATGGTAAACTCTAGTGCTCCCTTCTAGTGATGTACCCTCCTTATGTGACATCATCCATTTTTGGGATACATCTCCTAGATAATTCTCCCTATGGTGTTCTGGTCTACACAGGTAGCTAACCACGCATAATCCTTACACTTCACCATATCCCCCCAACCAAGAGTTCCCATCTTGTTAAGGGAAGATAAACATGCATAAGCCCCCAAAATGTCTCTAGGATGTTGTCTTTTTTGTATTCCCTGATTCTATGCCTCCATCTAGAACATCATTGACTTTGATTCCCAGCCACTGGGATATGTAGGAATCCTTCTAGAGGTTCAATCCTATCACCCATTTCTCACTCTATCCTTTACATTGAGCCTTGGTTTCTTGGGAATATCATTCCCCGATCTAGAGTTTCTACTTAATTTGGGTCCCCATCCATGCACTCCATTTTCATTATCTATCTCTATAGGTGTCTCATCTCCCCATCTTGAACTATGTGGACACCAATTCTCAACCCCTAGGATATGTAGGATTCCTCCCTCAATTTCAATCCCACAATAGTCACCTTCAAATTACTTCCTCATCATTCATCCTCATCCTTCTATAATTCATCCATATCCATCTTCATTTCATTTTGGCCACCACATCCCAGTGGAATCATGCCATTCATATGGGTATCTAACCATGCATAAGCCCTGACCATCTACTCCACCACCTTACCCTTATCATAGTAACGTCACCACATCATTGTTTCCTTCTATAGCAATTGGGATGCTAACCATGAATAATATCAACACTGATCCATATCTATCCAACCAAGAATTCCCCTATTGCGATAGTAGGATAACCTTTCATAATCCCTCCACATTTTATCCATCCAACCAATACCACCCCTCTTGTGATGGGTAGCAAGTCATGTGTTTCCCCAATTAACCCATTCGAACTACATGGGTTTTGATCCATGTATTACAAATAGTATATGTAGGAATCCTCTCTAAATTTCAATCCCATCCAATGGTAACCATTCGAATCCCCCCCTTTTGGGTGTGCCTTCATGATTCGTCCATTATGATGTCTAGATCAGCCTTCACTGTGTGAAACCTTCCATTTTTTGTACATTTCATCCCAGATCTATCCCCATTGGGTATTATGATCCATCCATCTGGTAAACCATCAAGGTGATCTCTCCTAGGGATGTACCTATCTTATCCACTCTCATAATGTTTTTGATCAGTGTCATCCAACTCATTTAGATGTTAAAATCACGGCATACCCCGTGTTAAACTAGGGAAACTAAAGAAATCCTTGGAGACATGCCTCCAGAATAAAATAACCCATGATTGAAAAGGGATGATTCAAGCTTCCATGCCCTAAAGAAGACCTATAATAAGGGAGAATAAAACTAACCAATGTTTAAGAATCCAAATATTCCCTGAAATTCCTGATGTTACCATCTACTTTGACCGAAGGTTTATGCCCTATCAAGAGCCTTTGGAAAGTCCAGAAAGATTTAGCATAAATAATCGAGAGCCACAAATATATGGCACTGGGAATTAGATTACTGAACAATGGATCAAATCTATGATGGAGACCCAAACTATGTTAAGAATTCTGAGGAGGAATCCACAGAATGAGATATTGGTATCCCATCATCCCATTTAGAACAAAGGTAAAAAATTGCTGAAGATGTGATGAATGTAACCCCCTTTAAAATGTATGAACTTAGGGGCACAAGAACTTGTCACCATAACGATGTGTGCACTGGCCAGTGAAAGTGTTAGAAAAAATGGGAAACCTGATGTGAATCTCTTCTTTATCGACTATGGGAAGATGAAAAATGTTAGGCATGATAAAATTAAGGCATCACCCATGTGAATTACTTCTCCTTCACATGAGGGGGTGAGTAACAACATGTGTGTGAACAAAAGGATTCATCATCTCCTCACTAATATTATCACCCTTATTGGCCACGCATGGGGAATCCTCCCCCTGACTCCATCGGCTCCCTGTTGACACTGTCTCCCTTATGGGCCACGCAGTGGGAATCCTCCCCACGACTCCATCATCTCCTCACTGACATCTCCACCCTCATGGGCTATGTAGGGGGTATCCTCCCCCCAACTTCATTGGATTCTCTCTTACATTTCTTCCCTCATGGTCCACATGGGGGGCATACTCTTCCCAACACCATCAACCACTTGCCGACACCACCACCCTCATGGGACCCACAGGGGGCATCCTCTCCCCGACTCTAACGGATCCTTGCTGACACCTCCACCCTCATGGGTTGTGAGGGAGAATTCCACCCCCCCCACCCCAACTCTATCAGCTCATTGCTGATGATGTCACCCTCTTGGGCTGCACAGGGGGGGTATCTGCCTCTAACTCCTTAAGCTCTTCACTAACACCACCACCCTCATGGGATGTGTGGGGGGAAACCACCCCCCAACTCCATAATATCCTCTCTGATACCACTTCCTCCCTGGGCTATGCAAGGGGCATCCTTCCCAGACATTATCGACTCCTCATCGACACTGGAGCCCTCATAGGCTACGTAGGGGGCATCCTCACCCCAGATCCATCGGCTCCTCACCAACAATGCCACCATCATGGGCCACGTAGGGGGAGTCCTCTCCTTGTCTCCATCGACTCCTCATAGAAACATCCTCGCTCATAGACCACATATGTGAAAACCATCCTTCCAATACAATGATGCATTAATAACAGCACTTGTATCCATTGTGTACGTCATCCCCAAATCGCTAACATCAGGCATGGAGGTCCTACTTGTCGCCATCAATAGCTAATATGGAGGGCATCTCTACAATACAATCATCAGGCCTGGAGGTCCTCCCCATTTCCATCATCGAATACTACGGAGGTCCTCCCCACACTATAATCATTAGGCCTAGATGTCATCCTCATCCCAATCGTCGGTAATTGTGGAGGTCATCCCTGAACTACAACCATCTGGCACAAAGGTCAACCCCAATGCTATATTCATCCATTGTAGAGTTCCTCCCAACACGAAAATCATCCATCACTAATTTCCTCCCCATTATGATTTTCTTACATTGAGGTGGTCCTCCTCACATTTCCATCAACAAGCCCAATGTTCCTCCTCATTGCCACCATCATCTATCGTGGGGGTCCTCCCAACACAATCCTCAACCAACATAAAGTTCCTCCCCATGTCACTGCCATAATCCACCACATAGATCCTAATAATTTCAAATACATTCCTTTATTTGAAGATCCATCATAGGTCTCAGGTCTATCATATCCTTTCTCTTATTAATCTACATTATGAAATGTCATTCCAAGCTTCCACGCCTTCTGGGATTCATCACCCAGTAAATTTTGCACTCCAGGCTTCCACACAACTATCTATCCATTTCTTATGTTCTAGTTGTATGATGTTAAACTACATAATAACCACCATCATAGCCACATGCCATAAAATTGTACAAATGTTTGGTCAAATCTACACTACCTTAAAAAAATATGTTGCTCATTCTAATCACACAGCGTTAAATTGTACTATGAAACATCCTTAACATATAATTTTAAACTATTTTTTTATCATCCTCCGCATAGAACATTAAATGATAGCCTTACCCTATGTCAAAATTACAGGACGCCTCATGTGCTACATATGAGATGTCTCTACATACCTATCACATGATTTAAAATTGTGTAATGAAATGAGATCCTATAAGAGATGGAAGTCTCCATTTGGCACCAGTCCACCACCATACCAAATTCAACAACTAACTTAAGACCCTCCTCTTTGATAAGGGGTTAAACTCCCACTTTATAATATGCCCTATTGACATGATCAAATATGTTGTTTAATAGAACCTCGAGTGTTGGAATCTAAATGGACATACTCCCAATCGATTTCCAAATCTTCCAGCATTCCTTTAATTGGACTCCCATCATCTTCACATCTAAATGGACCTCCCTAATGGTATGGATGATTGGCCTTATGGGTCACCTATCATCCTGGGAAAATGCCCCGTAATACTTTGGACTACATTTTGAGACAGGTTTGGTGTATTGAATATGGTCAGAGGTGACCCCTCATTTATTTATTCCCATTCTAGGGTAATGTGATACAGATGTTGTGTCTCGAATATAGTAAGCAGTTATCCTCCATCTCCTTGCCACCCTCATTATGATCCAGATCTCAGATGTTGTGATTCACATTTTTCCATGACCTTTTCTTTAGGTGGAACTCCCACACTCTTGGTGTTAACCCTACATGCATCCATGCGCGTTGAGTAAGAGGGACAATGTCATTGGTATATTCTCTGGCCAACATTTCCATACCCCTTCTGTGTGTTTCCTTGTGTTATGAAAATATCAACACTACTCCTTATTTCCCACACCAATCATGACTCACGTGGTATTAGTAGTTTTGGTAATATGTGTACTAATACGGTTGATCCACACAAACATCATCATCCCGCATGACGTTAAATTGTTGTTTCATCTCTCATGACATTAAACTATTGTTTCATTCCAAGTGACATTAAACTATTCCATCCCATATGATGTAAAACTGCATATAACTTCATAAGCATCATGCATGATGATAAACTAAAAATTGTAATCTTAATCTCATACGGTCTGAGCAGTACGACCGTAAACTAAGATCTCTTTCATCATGAATGACATTAAACTATGAGGTGTCTTTCATGACATTAAACTACAAGTGTGTCCTTCATGATGTTGAACTACAAGAAACTTTTGTCACATCCCTCATGATGTTAAATTTCATGGGTTTATCCTTCGTCCTTACCACATGATATTAAATTTCACAACATTCAAGAAATTCATATGGCTTGACTCCCATCCTTCTGGGATATGTCAGAATTCCTGAACATGTCACCTTCTGGTCTAGCCCCCAAGTTACCCTGGTTCCATTATGCATTTTGGACCCTTAGAGTATGTTCATTCCATGGATAATGTGGTGTGATTTGAGACATCTTTGGTCCACATTCACATTGGGTTCATAGCAGTAGCAACATGTGCCTCCCTCATAGATCTCTCCTTTTATATCATGTGTACTCCATGCTGTTAAACTACACAGCATTTAAAAACTACGTATAGCTTAATTACCATCCTTACGGGATATATAAGAGCACCAAGATATTTTTCATTCAGGTCTAGCCTAGGTTTCATATATCCTTTCATCCTTCCATATTTTAACCTGAATACCTTGGATAGTATGTGGTGTGGTATGAGGCCTCATTGGTCCTCATTAATGTAAGGTTTATAGTAGATGCATGTCCCTTTTTTGTAATTTTCACTTTTTATTTCTTCCTTACCACATGATGTTAAAATGCACGGAATTTAAGAACTACATATGTCTTGATTCCTATCCTTATGGGATACCTAGGAGTTTCTGGACATACTATCTTCATGTCCATCCACCAGGTTTCCCAGGTTCCTCAACCTTTTCGGCCCTTTTGGATTCTCCTTATGGTCCAAGTTCTAAAACATTCAACTATGATCTCTCCCATCCAAGACGATATTAAATTGTTGTGTTCTACCTACAAAGAATTAAACTACATAGGTTCTATTGTCATTTTTTCATGACCTTAAAAGGGATGTTCCCCTTTTTCTTGCACAACAACCAAACTGCCCCATCCCACATGATTTTAAATTGTTCCCATTTCCTTACTTCATGATGTTAGAATGAAAAAAAATATTAATAACTATGTATTGATTGATTCCCATATTTATGGGATTCATAGGAATTCCTGAACATTTTTTCTTCAAGTCGAGCCCCACGTTCTTACATCCTTTCGACCCCTTTGGAATGATCACTCTCATGGGATAGTGTAGTGTTTTATGAGACCTCCTTGATTGTCATTCATGTCGGGTATATTTTACCATGACACGCACATCTCCAATGGGACACCATCTACCCCCCCCCCCCCCAATTTCCTAGACGCATGATAATAAACTATGTCGTAACCCATGTCCTTATCGCATGAGGTCATACTGCATGGAACTTCAAGAACTATGTATAGATTGATTATCATATTTATGGGATACATAAGAACACCTAGACATTCTATCTTTGGTTCCATCCCCTGTTCATCAACTTGTTTTGTCTATTTCCTCCACTCATCTTCTTGAGACACATTCCCTTAATTAAATCCTTATACCTCTGTAATTCTTATTAACAGTCCAAGATTCTTTGTGGCGTAGACCCTAGAGTATTCTATTTTTCATGGAAATAATCTAATTCTATTTCCTTTCTTCACATTGCCCTTTATTTGGGTCTCCATTATCTTTCACATCTAAAAGGACCCCCTAATGGTACAGATGGTTAGCTTCATGGCTCGCCTACCATCCTGGGCCAATGTATTGGAAGATTTCTAACAAAATCTTGAGAATGGTTCTGCATTTTGAATGAGGTTAGCTATTAACCCTCGGGTGTTTTTTTACATCCCACGTCACATGATTTAGATATTGTGTTTTAAATATGGTCATCAGTTATCCTCAATCATAACGTTAACCCAATTATGTCCCAAATATTTGGGGTCCTAATTCACATACTTTTCAACATAGTTATGTCCAAGAGAAACTTCAACACCATAAGTGTTATCCCTCTATAGAACCTTTTCTATGTTTAGCGGGAAGACCGACGTCATGGGTTCATCGTTGACTCTGCACCACCATTCTCATTTCGTGTGCTTCAATTTTCCATAACGATCTTCTCTTCCCCTTGTTTCCCACACCGAGAACGGCTCACACGGGCTTAGGGATCTTGGTGAATTTATACCAGTATGGAAGAATCATCACATCCTATAGTCTGAACTCTATGACATTAAAATAGGTGTTCACGTCCCAAGTCCCTTCATCTTGACTTTAAACTATGAACATATTTTTATAAGGGAGCATGTGGTAGGGATTTGAGACCACTTTGGTTCTCATTCATGTTGGGATACATTAGGGTAACACACTACACATTTCCACTTTGAAAGCCTCATCTAGGTTCTGATCTCTATGACCATAAACTATGATCCCTAATGTCCTCAATGTACAATTTTCAACTACACATTCTGCATCCAAGTTGAATGATGATAAACTAAAAATCACTATGATGTCTTCACTTGAGAAGATGTTTCCCTTTTGGGAATTGGCCATTTATCATGCCTCCATTCAAGAACTATGGGTGTCTTGATTCTCACCCTTGTGGGATACATAGTGATTCTTGAACATTTTTTTTCCCCTAGCCCAATTGCAGCATCATGAAATTTTTTATTTTCTCTCTCCTCCCCTTTCTTGGTCGAGGTGTTCATTGCGGTGTGGTGTGGATATCCACTATACTCATTAATGTTGGGTTACTTCATGGAACCACACTACAAATTTTCCTGTTATAAGACCCATTATCTAGTTTGAACTCTATGTCCTTAAAATAATATTTTTTTTATACGAGTTTGTATGATGGTAAAATGAATAACAACCTCTATTTATATCATTTCTAAGAATATCACCACTTTTTCTATTGGAAATTTTTCAATCCTTCATTTAAAAAATATCCATGGCTTGATTCCCATACTTATGGGACACATAGTGAGGCCAGAAAACTTTTCCCTCTTAGTGCTTCCACATATTCATGAACATTTTCACTCTTTTTATCACCCTTACCATATGAAGTTAAACAACACGGGTATGTCCCATGCATAGAATATTAAACTGGGCACCTATTTTCCACATTCTATGACATAAAATTTAGAACTTTTGGTATGAGAAAAATGACCTTTAAACTTTTCACAATGCCTCCCATTCTTGAAAATAGAATTCATCTTTCCTACATATGTTCCAAATCATCATGTTTGAATGTGTAATTGTAAGAACCCTAGAGAAATGGAGTCTAGGGGAAATTTTCACCAACAACAATTTTGTGATTCATACATCCCCTTTATTTATGTTTTCATCATCTTTCATATCTAAAGGGACCCCCTAATGATACGGATGCTCGGCCTCAGGGATCACCTACCATCCTCCTCCAACGCCTTTGAAGATTCTGGATGACATCTTAAGATAAGTGCTACTTTTCTAAATTGGTCAGTAGCCAAAACTATTTTTTTGGTTCACATTCCAGGTTACCCGATATGGATTCTATGTTTCAAATATAGTCATCAGTTATCCTCATTCATTATTCCACTCCATTATGTCCCAAACATCAGAGACTATGATTCACACTTTCCTACCCTCTCATGTTATTGTGGATCTCTAATATCTTCAGTGTTGTCCCTCTGTGTATTCGTACACGTTACATAGGAGTGTTGGAATGGTCAGGATTACCCCACCCTGCATTTTTTTCATTATTGTGCATTCTCATATGATGGGCAAAACCTAACATCACCCCTTTTTCTCACACTAAGCATGTCTCACATGGGTTTCAGGGTCTCTATAGTGTCCTCCCACATAGAGATGATCCACAAACTCATGGTTCACGTTCTAAAACCTTAAAATAAGTTCTCTTTCGTCTAAAACATAAGATATTAAACTATAATGCCTTATCCCCTATGGTCGTAAACTGTTCTTTCTTGACCAGAAAATGTCAAAATGGATGGGTCAATCCTATTATAAGACATTAAAATGCAACAACATAATCCTGGTTTCACGATGAAGAATAATTCAACATTGTGGTGTTCTCACTTTTGAGGGCATCACCCTTGGCACTAGTCACCACCATGCCACCTATCAAGACTTACAAAAGGCTTGATTCCCATAGAAACACTCGAACTATTCATCCTATGTTTTTCACTCCTAATAAGAAACCAAACACATAAGCAGTAAATGAACAAACAAGAAATGTCAAATGTATGCTCTTTTCTCAAAAACTGTGTGTGGATTGATTCCCATTCTTATGGGATATGTAGTAATACCCGGATCATCAGTTTCATTCCAAGATGAAACAGTATTTCCCCCTTTTATGTTCAATCATATTCATCAGTACTGCATGAAGTTAAACTTCATGGCAATCAAGAACTACGTTTGGATTGATTACCATCCTTATGGGATACATAGTAACTCTAGATCATTTCACCTCGGGCCCAGCCATAGGTTCTCTAACCTTTCTGGTCCTTTATCCCCAATCATAGCCCAAACCATATGACCGTAAACTAGGAGTCATAGTCCATGTAACATGACTTTAAATTCTTCAATAGGGTCTTGGAATTTTGAACTTAAATTATGTGCAACATCCTAGTTATATGACGTTAAACTATTCTGTGTGTCTTTTTCCTTATCGTATGATGTTAATCTTCATGTTAATCATATGTTCTTGCATGACATAAAACTAAAAATCATTCCATCTCTCATAGAACTAGTTATCCAACACATTTTATATCTTCTTAGTTTTTATCCAAACAACTGAGATGATGCTCCCCTGGGAATATTGGTCTGATCATTGTTCATACCAATGTGCTCACAGTATTGCACTTTGGTATTGGTGGAATAATTTCAATATTATTGGAATCCTTTCAAACATTACATGTTTCCACCTCCACACATTTCATTCCCTTTATCTGGATCCTCGCCATCATTCAGATCAAAAGAAACCCCCTAACGTCCATTTCCCATGCCGATTTGGTTCACCTTCCATTCTGGGACAACATCCCAGAATACATAGGAATACATTTAAAGTCTGTCCCCATGTTTTTGAATTCGGTTAGTAGTTGATCCTTATTTCTTTGTCCCTATTTTTGGAAAGTGGAGTCGGTACTATGTTTTGAATGTGGTCAATATTCATCCCATATCAGGGTGCTTCCACCAATGTGTTCCAAATTTTGGGAATCACGATTTACACTTTTCATTCCCCTTTATTTGGATTGATCCTAATGCCCCTAGCGTTATCTCGCTCATGTATTAGAGAATGTTAGGAAAGGAAACTTGGATCCTATAGGAACGCTACCCCCATTCATGGCCTCTCCCAACCCAAATACCCTAGGTGGTTAGTCAAATATAGAATACCCTGAGTCTTCAATGTTTAGTTAGAACTATTATATACAAAGTTGATAATTATGTGATTGTACTTTGTTTCTCACACTCGGTATGAACAACATGATCTTGGGGGTTGATCATTAGTTGTTTCATAGTTATGATTGAGACGAAATGGTAATAATAAAATATGTATGTACATCCATGTAATATATAATAAGAAAACTAGAAGGGAAAATATATTTCATAATTTTGGCCAAAACATGTCCCTCGCAGATCTTTTCCTTCAATGGAATGCTTCAATGCCACTACCCTCCATCATGTAGCCTCTAGAGTCTCATTCCACTCCATGAGATCCCTTTCCTCATCTACAACCATATAATAAAGATCATTAACCTTGATATACATCCATTTCCACTCAACTCGGATTTCATCCATTTGATGGCTTGCCTGAACTAGATACTCCTAGGGTTCCGCCAGCTGGACTCTCAATTATTCAATTGTCCTAGATTGATGGGTGGTGAATGTGCAACGTTCGTCTATCTGTTCATCAAGGTGTCTAATTTCCTACTTAAGCTCATGGAACTTCTATATGTTCTTAAACTTTTTTGGAACCGTGAATCATCTGAGGGTTGGATTCTCTCCAACATATTCTCAACAAGATAGTTGTCGATCATCATATTGAGATGGTGAGCATCCACCCCTCCAGCCAGATAAAGAACAACCATGTGCGAAGAGACCCCATCCAATTCAGTCATTCTTCATTTAATATATTGAGGAAGTTCTTAATACACTTACATGCCTTGTGTTGTGTCATATGGATCTCCTCAAATGCTTCAATATTAGAGTCATCTAGTTCTTCTGGAACTACTGGTCTATATTTGTGAAAGATGGAATGGAGTTCACCAGTAGGTTCTTCCTCTGACATCTGTTATGAGGGGGTAGGCTCTATGATATGTGGGATACCCTCCAATCTCTTCTCTTATTTAAAAAATTCTCCCTTTACAGTATCAGGATCCTTCCTAGCAGTGGAATCACCTATGACCACAACTTTCTTCTCACCTGGGTACTGAGGCCAGATCATCTTGATTGGTCAGTTCCTCGTAGATAGGTACAACCACGAATGAATCTCCGAAAGATGTCATGGACACATCGGTTTACTGGATTTCTAGTATTTTGATCACTACATATAGAGTGAGTATATTGGTTAGCCATATTCTCAAATAACAGATGTGGTTCTATTAAAATAGATACTTACAAGAGCTAAGTGTAGTCAGGTCGAGTGATTTTGTCGCTACAGGAGCTTCCACCCTAGGAGATCTCTCAGTGCATGTTAACTCAGTGATTATCTCCAAATAATTCTGAATAGTGGGGATAGCTTTGGATTATGAGGCCATCATATTGTCCCCTTCCACTAGTTCACCTCATTTTGCTTCATCCATGATTGGTCCTCCGCCTTTCTCAACCCTAGATGTGGGCTCAGGGAGACGCCTCTCTGCATCCATCGGTATATTTTCACCCCTACAGTGTTTGATCCCTGATCATCATCAAAAGTATGTTCCTAAACAAGATAAAATACTATTATTTTATATAGGTTATGAAATAAAAAGGAACAAATAGATATAGTATTTGAGACTTACCACAAGACATTTGGCCAGTTCCTCATCAGAGCCTGCGATTTTTTCACTCTACCATGGGCTCCCCTGGTGAGCCACTATCCTCCAAAACTTTTCTCCTATGGTTTCTTTATTCTCAAGATCCTCCCCCTATTATTATTATATCTCCTCTTCCTACTCTTCTTCTTCTTCTATTTCCTTCTCCTCTACTTCTTATTTTTCTTCTTCATTATCGTAATCATCCTCACCTGGCATTTCTTTAGGATCATGTTCCTGACCAAGAATTACATTGACCAAGAAAAATAATTCTTCATATCACCCATGTTGGAATTTATAGGAATTCATAGCCTTTATGTATGAATTTTGGAGATGAATATTCCCCCATTCCACCACTTGAATGCACCCAACTTCTGGAAGATCAAGCCCAGTGCGCACCAGTTTTCACCACAGCTCTTCAGTTGACAGCAATTATCGCAACATTCTCCAAGAAACCCATAGGGATAGAAAAATGGAGTTAGTATTTGGATAGAAGATATATCTTAGTTTCTTCTTGGGTGATTCCCTGGATGGCATGTGAGGTTTTCTATGGGACCACCCCTCTTCAGAATGTAGTGGCATTGCTGCACCTTGTTACGCTCTTACAACTGAAGTTCCCACATGTGTTGAAGAAGCTTCATGGATTCCCTCTAGTCTTACATTCCCAAAAACCCCTCACCTTCTACCTCATCATCTAGACTCTACACTTTTTGCCTTGATTTTCCAAATTCACTTCCAAAAAATTGCTTTCGGGTATGTCGTCGCCCAGTGGTCATCGTATTCCATTAACTGGTCGGCATCAACATTAGTAGGGGAAGCGTGATTATTTTTCCAAAGCCAGAAATTGTAATCATGGTCCATATCTGGATAAGGATACAAAGATCCTTTTCTTAAAAAACCTCTATATACACTTTCTTCATCATAACTTTCAGGCACACAAACTGTTTGGCGAACTGTGATGGCATGTAGGGTTCACAAAAGATCTTCCCATCGATTGAGGCTACCATCACACTGCCTCTAATGCTCTACAGATACTCCCCCTACTTCATTGGACCTCACAAGTCATCAACCGTCTGAAAAACTGCATTGTGTAATGGTTTAACATTTAAGTTCTTGTGATTTCCATTCTGGAGCTTAATCCCATCCTTATTGAGCATTAGTGGCTGGCCCCCAGTGATATTCTATAAATATGCTCATAGGTCATTTCCTGGAGGAACGATGGAGTTTAGGAAATCATACCCTCCCTAGTGAGCTAAAACACAACCAAGAAGGATATGGAGAATTCCAAAGAACCTCCTAGGTATCCCTCTTCTTGAAATGTTCCTCCGGATGTTGTATATCCTTGCTAATACAAGAACCCTCTGATTGGCCCTATTATGGGCTGCCATGATCACGGTCATCACCACTGACCCTTGAAAGACCCCCATCCTCATGTCCCACACTGGAAGTAGCCACCCTATTAGGAAGGCAGTAAGGAAACTAGTGTATCACACATGTTGATTCTAGAATTCATTCACATTGAAGCCCCATGATTTGTATACCCAATATGATTTGGGATACCCCTCTATGACGTATTTTGGAAATAATTACCTCAGCTTGGTATCCTCACTACCTTATCCCTCTTGTAGAATAGTTTGAACCATTCATGGTAAGAGATTTACTTTAGGATGTTTTTTATCCCCATCCTCCCCTTGGACAAGTCCATCAAATACCATGTCAAAATAGGGTCTTGTTTCATGTTTCCCCATATCTTCCACATTGGTAGGAATTCATCATTATATAACCCTTCCAAAGTAATTCCTCTAATATAGTGGATGTACCAAAGGATGATACCAACCTCCCCATGGTGGATGTGGAAGGTGTTTGTGTCAGGGGACCACTGTTTGAATGGCTCTGGGACCAGATCCTACTGATGATAAAACTGAAATTGTGATTTCCACATGACTTCAGATATCCTGATGTGTCAAAGATCTGCCCCAAATTCTTCACATGTTTGGTGTACCTAATACACCCATGCCCACTCACTATTGAAATTCACCCCAGATCATAGATCCCAGTCCTATTAATATCCCTTACCCTCTTCAGTGATACTATTATAGGAATTTCTTGAGTAATGGGTGAGAAATTATTCAGCCACTAGTTTGTCACCCGTGTCAGTCTAGGTACTCAGACTTAGGATGTTGATGGATATTTCCCAATTCTCCTGGTATGTTGGTGAATATTCCAAATATTTTATAGTTGAATTTTATCTTCATGCATGACCCACAAGCACAGCAAGTTAGTCTCAAAACCCAAAATGATCAATTCCACCATGATGCAAAAATTCCTTAGTCAGAGGCTATCGCTCAGAAAGTAATCCTTTTGAGCCTTCTGCAGTATTCCTAGGGATAGCCATGTGCATGATTGGAAGAAATCAAAAAAATCTGACTATTTCTAAAGTTCACATGAACTTGAGGTCACGCGTAAGTCTCCAACTAAGTTTGGGTTCTTTCATGCAAAAAGTAGAATCTTACGCACACAATAGTGAGTATCCTATCATACAGAAGGTCAAGGTATTATCAATTGGTCCCCTCCATATAATTATAGGTGCATAATAGTTCATTAACATGCCTTCAAGAATCCTTATGTTCTAGAATTGATATTTTGTGCACACTGACTTAAAATCATTGTTCTCTTTGGCATTTCCCTCAGAACCCAACCTTTTGGTCCCCTTGATATTTAGATTTCATGAGGGGAATTTTTTGGAACTTAATTTTTCTTGAGGTCCTAGATAGACTTATTTTAGTAACTAAACAAGATAATTTGACTTACCAAGAGATCCTGAGAATCCTAATAGAGACACGTGAAATATTGGAAGCCTTCATACAAGACTAAATTTCGTGTACAAGCCTATTTTGTAAAAAATCTCATGTCAAATACCATATTCCACTTTATTATCCAAAAAATGTTGAAGTTAGATGTGGGAAATAAGAGGAAATGACACACAAAAGGATTTTTGAACACACAAGCCTCTTGCACACCCAATGCAGAATCAACCAGCCTCTTCCATAATTTCCTACTTACATGATCCTGCTAATATTTTCACTTATATATAGAGGGATACCCCCCCCCCTCCATTCTAAAGAACACTCTTGAATTCGAACTATAGATCTCGTTCGCATAAGATAAACCCTTCTGTAACAACATGTAACTCATGGATTCAAGTTAATGGATATTTCATGGAATGTCCCCCCATGTTTCCCCCTTTAAGTGGGACCATAGGGGCTTGAACCTAACCCATTTTATTTTTTCCAAAGGAATGTATGCCCATAATTCTCCTCTTGCATGTATGACTTGTAATTATGTAGTTTCTCTTTCATCTAGACCCCCTCAGCTTTCTTGAAATTCCCTAATCTGGTGTGCACCCCTTATTTTAGATTCCATGGGTTTCCTTTATCCTAAAGTACCATAATTGAGCTCCTATTGTGCGCAATATCCATAGCTTTCACATACAACTTTTTCAAATCCATCCAGGATTTCACACATTGTTTTACTTGTTGCCTAGGAGGTGTTTCATGTTATATTTTCCAACCTAATTCTTCTTCGTATATATATGCTAACAGATATTTCTTCCTCACATAGATATGATGTTGTGGACCCCTAGATTGACCACTCCTCCACCTCACTCTCATTGGAAATTTTATTATGCCTTCCCTTCCCCATGTGTGGTTTTGTACAAGTTATGTTAGTTCAATGGATTAAGAGTGAGTCCTCATCATCTATGTTGCAGAACTTCAAACTTCCAAGAACCCATGTCCTCAACACATCATATTAAACTATGATCATCACATGCATGGAATGTCTGAGAGGAACAGAAATGGGATAGGCACTAGTTTCCTCCCCCCACTCTCTCCATCACATTGGTATTTGTCTCCATGTTGACCTCACGTAGTCCCCATATAAGATCTTAACTGCCTCTTTGGGCTTCTTTCCTAGAGTAAGTCCCAATCTCCATCTCCCTTGGTAATTAATCATGCATAAGTCCCACACCAACTCTTGTAGCATCACATTTTGTGACATTATCATCAAGTCTAATGTTATATCTTGTTTCTCTTGTCGAGCATGAATCAATTGAGATTAGACTAAATAGATAAAAATATATCCACTTTGGGATGATAACCATGTCTAATCCCCAGTACAAATTTACGCCACTAGCCATGTGTAATCCCCACACCCCTCTCTACCAAACTACATAGATATTGATCCTTGTCTTCTAAAAAGGGTATGTAAAAATCCTCTTCAAGTTTTAATCCCCTCATTCCATACAATTCATTTTCCTTTACTATTTCACATCATCTCACACTCCTCCTGCATGACCTTAAACTACATGCTTTGAACTACATGGGTTTGATCCCTTTCGGTTATGTTGGAATCCTCTTCGAGGTTCAATCCTAACCAATGGTAAACTCTAGTGCTCCCTTCTTCGGATGTACCCTCCTGATGTGACATCTTTCCTTTTGGGATGCATCTCCCGAATCCTCCTCCCTAAGGTATTTTTATCGACATGGGATGTTAACCATGATTAAGCCTCGCACTTCTCTATATTTCACCAACCAACAGTGCCCTTCTTGTGAAGGGCAGCTAACCATGAATAAGCCCACAGAACATCTTTTTGTTGTTTTCCATTATTTTCACCCAGATTATATGCCTCCATCTAAAAAGATGTGGACTTTCATTCCTATCAACTTTGATACATAGGAATATTCCCATAGGTACAATACTAACACCCATTTCTTATCCTATCATTTCCTTTGATCCTTTGTTTCTTATGAATATCATTACCCAACTTGGAGGTTCAACTTCCTCTAGGTCCCCATACATGCACTCCATTATTAGGAGCCATCTCATTAGGTGTCCCTTCACCCCATTCTATACTATGTGGACTTTGATTCTCACCTATTGGGATACGTAGTAAGCCTCCCTGTGGTTCATGACCGCTACTGTCACCATCATGTCAGTTCTACATCATTCATCCTCATCCTTCAAAACTTTCTCCATATCCATATTTATTTTATCTGGTCATCCATATCCTAGTGGGATCACAAAATTTATATGGGAAGATAGCCATTCATAATCCCCATCCATCTGCTCCACCTCCTTACACATATCACGGTATGGTCACCCACATCATTGTGGCCTTCTGTAGTATCTAGGAAGCTAAACATACATAAAACCTGTACAATCCATATCCATCCAACCAATAGTTCCCCTCTTGCGATGGGAAGATAACCATGCCTAAGCCCTACACATCCTATCCATCCAACCATGAGTTCCCATCTTGTGATGGGTAGCTAACCATGTGTAATCCCTATGTCCCCCCATTAAACTGCATGGGTTTTGATCCCTAAATTCTAAATCATTTATGTAGGAAGCCTCCCTGAGGTTCAATCCTAGACAATGGTAAACCTTGTCATCCCCCATTTTGGGGTGCGCTTCCCTGAATTGTCATGTGTGATGTCCAGACCAACCTTCATGGTGTGAAACCTTCCCTTTTTGGGACACACCATCCTGGTTCCATCCTTTTATGGCATTCCTATTCATCCTTCTAGTAAACATTCATAGTGATACCTCCTAAGAATGCACCTATTTGATCCACTCTCATCGAGGTTTAGATCTGTCTGATCAGCCTCCTCCAATTGTTAAACTTGTGGCGTACCCCATGTTAAACATTAGTAGTTGAGGAAATCCTTAGAGACATGGCTCCAGCATAGGATACCCCATGATCTAAATGGGATGATTGGGTTTTCACTGCCTCAAGAAGTCCTCTAATAAGGTAGAATAATGTTGACCAATTTTCTAGTATCTAGAGATTCCCCAACATGCCTGATGTAACCATATACTCTAATCAAAGGTTGCTTTTCTATAAAGACCCTTTATAATTTCTAGACAGTTGTAGCATAATTAACCGAAATCCCCAATTATATGGCACCAGGAATGATTTTCATGTAAAATGACTCAAATATATAAGGGAGTCCCAGACTAAGTGATGTATTCTGAGTAGGAATACTTGGAAGGAGAGACTAACATCCCGTCATCCCATCTTAATCAAGGACAAAACATCAATGAGGAAGTGATGAATGCTTCCAACCATTGGAAATCAGGGACATGGGGCGACAATCATGTGTCCCCATAACAATACATGCATCGGCCATGGAAAGAATGGGAAACAATTATCTAAATACATTTTGTTCTTTAATAGGACAGAAATTAATTGATTTAGTTAATTAACCAACAATAACCCAAATTGAGCTGTTACCTTGAAATTTATTTGGCAGTCCCACCATGATATCCATTGACATATTTTCCCATTACCACTATAGCACTATAAAATGTTGAATCATTATTTTTCATAATTTTCATTCTACTTTAACCTACTAACACGTAAAAACCTCCACGTTAATGTAATAAATATATATTTACATACTATACCACTATTAAAACCGTTAATAAAAAAATACATTTTAGTGATACTGGGATGAATATAAAATAGAGAACTCTGATCTTAAATCAACAAACCACTCCTAAATAGGAAATCACAAGGCACACAAAATCATTTTCAAAATCTGATAACCCCTTCTTTAACAACATTAATCTCAATTGACATATCCTTCTAAATAGATTCAGATATTTCTGATAAATCGTGATATTTTTTCTTAACATGGTTAATTATTTCAGGAGAAATATACTACACTAACACCAGAAACAAGACATAGGATTTCCTTGAATCAAGAAACTCTAGGAAAAAATTAATAATATAAATTTCTAAAGGGTTATGTTTTAAATGTAATGTTTCTAATGTAGAATTTGTATCCTGGTTCAAAGAATCAACCACTTTATTTTCTTTTAAAATATGGTAATGAACCACATGATCATAATCCATGATCATTTCTATCCATCTTCTATATCTCAATTTTAATTATTTTTGAGTGAATATATACTTCAAACTTTTATGATCATTATATATTTCCCACTTTATATCATACAAATTATTATTCAAATATTTTACCATAGAAACAAGAACATCTAATTATAGACCATTTTATAGGTAATTTAACTCATGGAGTTTTAATTGATGTGAAGTATAAGAAATTACCTCATTATTCTATATCAGAACACATCCATGTCCCCCTAACAATGTAATATAGTAGATGAAAAATTCTCCATTTATAAAAGGAAGGGAAAAAATAGATCATTCACCAATCATATTTTTAGTTTCTATAAATGTTTAACACCTTTTCATGTTTAAATGTTTAGTAGGATAGACAACCTAGTAATAGTTTCAAGAAACTGTGTGTAGTAACCCACTAATCCCAGAATATGATGAATCTCATTGATATTTTTTGTCTTATAAAATCATCAACCACATTTATCTTAGAAGGTTCAATAGGAATACCATCTTTAAGAACAATATATCCAAGGAATAAAATCTATTACAATCAAAATTCACACTTATGAAAATTTCCATATAGTTTATTTTCATTTATGGTTTTAATACCAATATTTATGTGAAATCCATGTTCCTCATGAAATTTAGAATGTACAAATATTCCATAAATAAAAATAACCACAAACTTATCCAATAACTAATGAATACCATTATTCATAATGTTTATAAATATATCTCGTTCATTGGATAAACCAATGGGAATAACTACAAACTCATAATTTTTATATCAAGTCTGAAATAATGACTTTGTTATTTCATCCCTCTTTATATTCATCTAATGGTACTGAGACCTTAGATGAATCATTGAAAAATACTAATCTCCCAAGAGTTGATAAAACATATCACGTGTATGATGAAAAGGGTGTTAGTTCTCAAAAAAAAAGTTATTCAAGGAACCATAATCAATAAAAAGACTCATTCAACCATATTTATTTTTAAATAAAAAATTGGAGAACTGTATGGTGAAGTGATATGTTGAATTGAACATTTATCTAACTACTCTTGAAATTTTATTTTCAATTATAAATATTACTCCTGATCCATTTGATAAGGGTTATTATAAATAGTCGTAGCATCAGGTACTAAGTTAATAGTAAACTCAACCACCTGATCCAGAATAAAAAATAAGAAAAAAATTAATGAAAAACATTAATTAATTCATAAACTACAGAAAATATCTAATATGTACAATATACTTGTTTCAAAAACATGAGTAAAGAAACATTCACTAATATCTGAAATAAATTTCTCATCTTCGAAATATGTTATCTATGATATGAATTCTTGAATAAAACATTATTACATCCTCAATATATCTTAGAATTATAAAATGAAATCCAATCCATACCCAAAATGATATCAAACTCCACTATCTCCAGTTAAATAATATTTTTAGGAAGGATCAACCTAGTAATGATAATAGGAATATTCCTATAAATCATGGTTTATTTAATACATCGGTGTAGGTTTTTCAACCAAAGTTTTATCATTCAATCATATAATGAGATTTCAAATTTACTGAAAAATTTCATAGAAATAAAACAATGTGAAAATCAAGATTCAACCAGTGTATTGGTATAATTTTAATATAAAAAGTAAAATACCTTTCATCACTTAATTTTATATCCCAAAATCAAATGTATTAGAAGTAAAATATTTTTCCCCACACTCTTTTTCTTTTGATATTATTTATTTCCAACCTAAGTTACAATCCTAGGGAAAATATTTACAAAATTTCCCAACTTGTTACAACTAAAACATATCACTATTGGATTGCTATTTTTTTCCACATTCACATATTCTTCATGGGTCTTTTCCTTGTAATCACAGACTATATAAAGAAATGTTTCATATTAATAAGACTTAAAAGATTTCATAAGACATTCTCTATAGTTTTTATTACCACACATACCATATAATGGGAGATTCATTTTGTTACCTATATATTTAATTAATGTATGTTTCCCAATATCCTTCCATATTGAACACTCTCACATATTTTAAAATGAGGAAAATAAGATTCATAAAACTCCATCTAATATTTCGCAACAAAATGAACAAATTTCTCATAGATTTAAAATTATGACGCAACCAAAACTCATCATAAACCTGGTTTCAATACAAATAAAATACTATTAATTTTACAATGAATTCCCCCAATAAAATATGTTATTTCCATGAAAAATAATGTAAACATTCTATCTTATAAAATAATAAAATCGATATATATTTCCCCAATTGTAGAAAGGTTTTTCCTTTCCCAAGTCGAACAGACATACGGATGTATATATCAAGGAAAATGTCCTTAAATATTTCTAATTTTGTTAAATCAAGATCATATTTCTCATTGTTATTATTGACTATAGACCACCATCAACCAAAATCACCTTCAAAACAATAAAAATAAAGAGTTTAATTTTGACATTCTAAAAATATAGTGAATTCAAATATCAATTCAGTGGAATTTATCCTTTATTAAAATACATATTTATCTAATGGTACACCAAAATTTGGAGTGTGGTATCACATGAGATTCTCAATTATCATCATGTTTCTCTATGGAAAACATCTTGATATGTGAAATAGATTCCTCTACTATTTATATACTATGTCAACTAGGCCATCACCAAAACAAAATTTTCTATTTCAATTCCATCAATTTTATGACACATAGATAGAAGGATTTATCCTCTTTTAGACTTACCACTCTAGCTTCCCATTTTACTCTATGAAAAATTATTCTAAAAAACATAACATATTCAAAAAAACATGGTAATACTCAAATGAAATATCATTTCAACTTAACCATAATATAAATTCATTCAATGAAATGTTATTAACATTATCCTAACTTCTATTTTTATCTACACCATTCCTCTGAAACCAACTATCATTATTATTCCATAAACATTACATAATCCTACTTTTTAAGTCATAAATTCATTCTCTTTCACTTTAAGATCATTTCATGTTTAGTGTATTTTTATTTATTCCATAACTCATATATTACAAGGAAATATTTATAAAAATTTGACAATTCTGATGAGTGTCCATTTTTCTAGTAATATAAATCTTTTCAAATAAAATTTGACTTTATTTCACAATAAATATTCATGAATTTAGACATAGATTACTATTTTACCTTACCCATCCTTAATCCCAATGAATTTTTTTTAAAAAATGTGGTATAAAAAAAGATTTTTAATTAAGGGTCATAGAAATCTAAAAACTGTTGTTTCACATAAAATAATGAAACCCAATAAAACAATTATTAAATAATTCCATTTTACTATGAATGGAGATCATCTGAAAATTATAAAATCATTATATTACTGATATAAAATAAAAAAAATTGAGAAAAAACATTAGTAATAATAGAAAATTTATATAGGTTCTTTATGAAATAATTCTAGAGAACCCTTATAAAACCCTAATAAATTCGAATAACTATAAGGTAGATTTATAATCTATTTATCCAAAGAACTTAATCATTAACCAATTCATTGGAGCGCTATCTAGGTTCACCCATCATATAAGGTATAATTGGATCACCATTCCCTATGTGGGTGAACACATCCTAAACAATTTCATATGGCCAGTTCATGAAAAAAAACATTTTATGATTGCAACATTTCATCATAAAACTCTTGAATAACACTTTCAAATAAATTTGGAAAAAAATTTTGGATATCTAAATACCCATTTAATTTTAAAAACCGTTTTATAAATAATTAATTATCCAAAATAAGGGAAATACGTTTTCTCATTGAAGAAAAAAATAATTATTTTAATGGGTTCTAAAAATCATTTATTGGTAACATTGGCGGGAAATTTTTTTCATCATATACATTAAAATTGAATATTTATTTTTTAATTTGTAAATATTGAAAATAATTTTGTATAAGAATTCTATTTTCAGAAAACTTTTAAAAAAAGAATCATTTATTTTAAAAATCTCCTGTTCCTATATAACTAAAATAATAAAATACTTTTTAAAAAAAAGTAATTTTAATAAAAATAGATTTAAGGGAAATTTAAATAATTATTTTTTAAAAAATAATGTTCCTTAAATCATTGGAAACATTTTCATCTTAATCCATATGAAAGAATAAAAAATCATAAAAAAAATATAATTTCATGATATAACATGTAAAATGACATCCATGAACTCCTCATAAAATAATATTTGTGCATAATATGAAAATATGTCTCAATTAAAGGAAATTGAGTTAAAGTCCCTTTCCTTGAGTCTAAATTATCATTTACCTTTGTAAAATTCATGAATAATAAAAATATGCTAATTATTTATTTTATTTAAAAAAATAAATAAATTTTATTATTTATTTCAATTAATATAAAACCAATTTATATACAATTAAATAATACATTATGTTTACTTAATATGTTTTGATGATGTTTGGTTCATTAATTCAAAATGGATTCAATGTGTTAATAATTTTCAAAGTGGTCATTATTTTAACATATCTAGAATAATATTGAAAAAATAATCATCATTTTTCAACATAAATCATACTTTTAAAACTATTAATGAAACACATTTATTTAAAGTGAACTATTCTACGATTATGCAGAAGTTAGAACTTATATAGGGATGAGTAATGTTTCCATTTATTAATGATTTTGAATAATTGAAAGTAAGAAAAATTTAATCATTACTGAATAAAAATAAATACATAAATACCATGTTATTTAATTGAATAATCTTATATTATCATCCATAAGTTTTTTATATAAACATAATCACAACTCTATGTGGATGAGGTAGTGTACCCACATGCACAAAAGATGTAATAATTTTTTATTGTATGAATGAAAATGATTTATTAAAATTTAAAAATGATAAACATTTCATCAATATAATAATGATTTAATTTATATAAAATATATTATTTATAATTTCCATATTTCCATCCATGTTATGTGTTAGTGAAAAAACAATCATGTTCCTTTGTGAATAGGTAGTCTACCATTCACATGAGTGGAGTTATCATTTTTCCCATAGAACGGAATGTAAGAAGGTATATGTGTTGTAATAAACACATAATTTTATATATGGTAAATATATCATATATATACTTTAAATCAATAATTATAAAAATATTTTATATAAAGTGATAGAAAACAAATTACATCAATTTGTGAGGCTGTTATCTTCCGTACACAAGAATGGTGATTCTATTTCCAATTATATAGAAGATGAGATAGAATTAGTTTATTCCAATAACATAATAATATATTATTATATGTGATATACTACAATATATATATGATCTTAATTTAAATTGATTTTAACGAAGTGGTTTAAGGAATAAAATAATGAATCTTGGTTAAAAGAGATACCTCTTCTTCATATTACCTCCTTTGGTAAGCATCAAAAGGCTTTGTAGGATGTCTTTATAATTCATATAAATTAAATATGTCATGGAGAGGTAATTGAAGAAGACAATGGGGTAGTTATTGGGTGATATAAAGGCCTATGATAGTGTTAAGAGTAAAGGATAGGGGATAACATATTATACATGAGGTGAGTGGTACACTTGTAATTTTTGAAATGAAAAAGGTATACTGTTATTTTTCAGATGAAAAAAGCTCAATAATTGATAATTATTGAGTATAATATTTATATATATGTACATGAAACATATTTTATACAAACTTTTATTTAATTTTAAGTCTTATTTTTTTAGTTTAACCCCCGGTAAATCTATTTTTACCTTAACCAGAGTAATTAATTTTTATTGTTTTCAATTTTCATTATAGTCAAAAAAAAATTGACATTATTTAATTTTAAAAATTATTATGATTTAAAATTTATAATTATTTTTAAAAAATTAAATTCTCAGAAAGGGAATGATTTAATATCATAATAAACCCACATATATGACAAAAAGGTTATTTTTCAAGAAGCATGTTTTTCAAGAAAAATAAGAAATATCATTAACTCTTTAACTAGTAATCATCATTATATAAATTTAATTTATTATTTATTGATATATGATCTAAAAATTTCCTATAATTAATTCCTCATTAAGGTATGTTTAAACTAATTAATGTATAGAATCATAATGCACATTAAAAAAGTCCATAGAAAAACCTATTTTAACCCAAATATAAACATATATTAATATCTAACATACAGATGGTTCAAATTAATTTAAGTAGAATATATATATCTAAATAATACTTATTTTTATTTTAAATCATAATACCACTTTTAGATTAATTTTTTTTAACTAAAATGTCATGTTTTATATAATTTTTGTTTTCACTATTCACCAAAATATCAATATTTTTTGAAAAAATAAAAAAATTTAACATAAAGATAATTTTGATATATAGATTTTAAAATTGATACTTCTTATGTAATATTTAAATTATAAAATTTATAAATTATTTTTTAAAATTAAACTTCATAATAAATTTTTTTTAATTAAAACTATTTCATTCTTTATTTAAAATATTTTGATAATATTTTTATAATGAATTTAACTATAAAATTCATATTAATAATCATTAAAATGATGTATTCTATTGTTAATTGGGTCGTTAAAATTTTCTTTTTAAAATATCTATAAAATTTTTATTATGTATTGATTGTTATTTCGTATAATTTATGTGTAATTGTTTACTATTTTAACTAATTATTATATACTATGCTTTATTGTTTATAATTAGAAGAGTAGATTGTTAATTATATTTAAGGCCCTTATTTATTTTTTATTATGTAATTTTATTTACTTTTTAGATTAAATTAACTTCATTTTCCTTTCAATTTAGTCATCCATATATTGGTTGATATTTTCTCACTTATTAATTATAATAAATATCATGAATATTGTGTTTTACCTTTCAATTTGTTTCTATATTTTGATAATTTCATAAATCAGTCGAATTTATTTTTTTATTTATTGTTATTATGTGATTATTTATCCTTCTCATTTATTACTTATTATCATTTCTGTAAAAAAAATTTGGATTATTAAATGTTGTGATGGGGGATTTTTTTTAAATTCCATTTACTTTTGAAGCTAAGGATATATATTACTCTTATGCATGATAACATTTAGAATTTTCATTATGAAAATGACCATTATATATTCATTTTGAATCTGAAATGAAACTTATGTAAATGGTGTTTCGGGATTTTCATAATTTTATCTTCAATATTATTGAATATTTCATTTTTAAATATTCTATGATAATTAATTAATATTTATTATATACCTGATATTATTAGAATTTAGAAACGGAACTACTTTTAAATATTATTTTGATTTTTGGAATATTTTAGATGTATTGATATTTCACTAAATGAATGTCTCATACATGTTGATGTTATTATTCAAAATATTATAATGATTTAAGAATTTTTCATAGTAAAGAATAATTTGTATAAAGAGGATATATTTTTTTGTAGTTATAATTTAGTAATTTGAAAAATCTTATGTATGAAGGTTCCTTCAGAATCTACCTTTATAAATTTATTGTTTACATTTATTTATTATTTATATTTTATGTTCATCAGAACTAAATTTTAACAGATGTTATGTTCACATGTTTCAAAACATAAGGATTTAGAAAATAGATTCTTATATATTAAGAATATTTAAAATTATTAGAATTATTCAATAAAAGTAATACATTATTTTATGAGGCCATTAATGGAAAATTATCTCTCACTATCTATAAATAAATTATAAATCGGACTCTATAATGGATTATCTGGGTATCTGTATTAAAATTCAAATGGTGATATTTTTTAATGTTTTTTATAAATATTATTGGGATTAGTAAATTTTTAGAAATTTTGATTCAAATGAATTATTTAAAATATGAATTGTAATATTCGAATCGTTGATTTTTATAGGATCTTGGGAAATTTTAGGAAATATACTGATGAAGTAACTTTTTATCCATGATAGAATTTTCTAAAAAATATATTCACTAAATAATTTTTAAAATAAAGGTTTAATCATTATTGTAGTGATAAAAAATGTAATGCCTCAAGATTCCATGGTATGATTCTCTTTGAATAATATAGTAGCGTGTGTTGTACGTAACTTCCAGTTCTAACACACACCACAACCAATCAAACTTGTCGTTATGAATAATAATACCCACTTTTTGAAAATTTATACATTTTATCTTTCAAAATGGACTTAATTTTTGAATTCAAAATATCGGAATTCGCTTAGGGTGAATTTTAGGTACTTTTCTGATAACTTTCATATTTTGATGAATAATGAAAATTACTAAATTTTAATTAAAAACAAATTTTTCAATCGAAATAATTAATAGTGATAAATTATGAATTTGAGTGATTTTAGAGTATAATTAGATTATATTTTTACCATTTAATTCAATGTTGGTCATTGGATATAAATTCACATTTAAACTGGACATAAACAAGTATCAGTCATTTGATAGTTATTATCTCTTAAAAAGAAGCTTTTTGTCTTAACAACGAGAATTAGTTTTAAATTAATTTCTGCCACTTCTGTGTTTTGAATTTAGAAAAATTGATTCCATATTTATAATCAGGAGTTCGAAATTGTGTATATTTGTAACTTTTATTTTTAGACATTTTGAATAATTACTTCAGTAAAAATTTAATTTACCATGGTAAAAGGGTAAATCCGGTAAATAAGGGTAAAAAAATAATATTATAATAAAATTAAATTACACTAAAACGTGTCCTAACCCAATTGGTTGATACCTGTCCGACCATGGTAATCTTTGGGTCGATTTTTGGACCGCATGGATCCACTGGTAAGTGATAATGACACTTTATATTAATTAAGTTACAGTAAATACAAAAATGACATAAGCATATATCTTTTAGAAAAACAATTTTTACATAGGGTTATATATGTTATATTTTTTACTATAAATATTCATTAGAAATATAAAAAGATTTAATAAATAATGGTATTTTATTTATAATATTTAGATATTGAATAATTAAATTTATTTATGACACAAAAATGATGCAGTATTTTCCTTATTAATGACCGAGTCAAATAATTAGTATTATAAATGTTAAAATTAATATAATCTGAAATTTTAGATGCCATTCACGAATTTTATTGGTTAATATGACATGTTAGGATGGCTTAAATGAATTTTTTTCTACTTAATAATGTTTTTATGACTTTAAAAAAATCATGTATTAAATATTGTCAAAATTGACATAAATGAGTTTTTGAAACAAATATTATATTATTAATTGATATTCTATTCCTAAAAATCTAAGGATTGGACAAAGAACTTATATAATGATAGGTGTATCATTAATGGAACACTTAGGGGTATCTTGGAAGTATATAGTAAATTTATTAACCATATAATATAAAAATACAAAGTGACATGGTAAATGTCACATTATTTAACTAAGAGTTAAATATAAATGATAATGTTAATATAGGGACCAAAACCAATCTAAAATCTATTGGATGAAAGTATCTAGACCCATCCCCACCTTATACTTTTAATAATCCACTTTGGAGCCATTAGAAACCGAATATGAATTTATTATAGATTAATACTTTATGTTTTTTTCTAAAAAGCCCCTCCTCCCCCTTATAAAAGGACACCACTTCTAACCAATTATTCATACCTTCATAAACTTTTGTATTGGAAAAACTCTACCCAAATACCCTCTCAACTATCCTCAATTAATCCTATAGTCCTTCCTTTACTCATAAATCCAACCTAAGGATACCTTTTGGTCAAATCAAAAGGAAGAACCCGAAGAAGAGGTAATGTTTTCACCACCCTCTTTCAAGTTCCTTTCTTCATCAACAACTTATTTATTTGTTATTTACATTCTAAAATACTAAATCTAGTTTCTCCTATAAACTGTGATTTTATTATGAATATGGTACAACTATATTCAGTATTTTATCCATCCATTTAATGACATGTCACCATACGTGCGTACGTACGGCCTATCGTCTCCACGTCATGGTGTAATTGTTATTCAATACATTATTATTTGGATGGGTATAATAATGATGTGTAATTCATTTAAATAATAAATATAACATGATAATTATTCTGTATATATGATATAACATCCAATTATATATTATTTTAATATCAAAAGAATGATATTGTCGCTCGTGCATACATACGGACTACCGTCTCCACAAACGCAATTAGATTCATTCCCCATCGTATCCATTCAAGAATTATTTTAAATTGATGATTAAAAATAATTTTTAAGGACTTGATATCATTATGGATATGAATAAGATAAAACCCATGGATAAAAAACATGGCATATGTAACAAAACATATTAAAGAAAACGAGTTATTGAACACCCGAAATGACAATAATACTAAAATATTATTAACAAAGCAGTATTAAAAGATCATATATGCTATTATATTATTTTATATGATTCTTGAATAATTTAATAACAATTATTTCACAATTATACAGGAGGTTAACCTACCCTCGACCAAGGAAAAGTACAAGGTAAGGGTTTATTTCACAATCTCTTCATTATCTAAGGTTGTTTATACATAATTATCTACTGGGATCTCTTTATCATCTACATCCATGTTTCTTAAAAATGTATTTCAAAAAATTCTTACTATTTTATAGACTATGGTTTAAAGTCATTTATACCCTTGTTGACTATTTATAAGATTTTTGTAAAGGAATATTTCCTTCATATTCTAAACAAGGTCCTTTTTAACCTTTTCGAAAAATTTAAGGTAAGAGTGTTTTTTTAACTTATACGATGGGTGTGTCTATTTTATACCATTATAAACACGTCGAAGATTCCCTTAAAATCTTATAAGAATATTTTCAAAGTAAATTTTTTATTTTATAATTATGTGACTCTTAAATGATTTCAAAATAGAAAGAGATATTTCTCTAAAAGGGGTTTTGATTTCATCTATGTCAATATCCTTTGATGGATTTTAAGTTTATTTGGAGTTGATTTATTATGATACAAAACATCCATATTGTATTGAATGTTTTGTGTCATGTTTGACTATGGATGTGCTATTGTTACACCATTCATGATTTATGGTTAAAGTATTGACATTTCGTAAGCTAGTTTTAATATGAATGTTTATCATATGATTAAACCTTTTCATATGAGGAATGTACTGGACTTAGTAAGAGAAGGGTAGAGCCCACTATAGCTCCTCGATGAATCGGTAGGTCTCATGAGACAACTAGACTTGGAATTGGATGAGGCCCTTGCCCAATTTGATTTATGGTTTTGGCCGAGGCCTTAATCATTTTTTAGACGTCTTGGCTGAGGCCTTGACAAAATGTTTCAGAATGTCCGACATTATACATTCCCTCATTATGGAAATAATATTGATAGTTCATGTGGTCATTCGACTAGTAGAATACCCATGATTATGTTTTATTATGGAATTATTTACTCAGCTCATATTCTTTCCATAATAGTATTCATTTTTATTATTGGTAAAGGAATGTTGTTTCAATTATTTACCAAGGTTAATATTTATGCCATTTTCCACTGTATTACTTACCCTTACTGAGCATTTGAGCTCACCCCTTTCTTATGTTTCATTTTCCCAGGATATGAAGAAGTTATTTATGAGTGGCTAGCCAGAATAATCTAGCAGGATTGGATGTTTCTAATGAAATATATTTGTGTTGTATTTCTTTTCAAGGTGTAAAGTTGAACTTATGTATGTTTCTTGTTTCCAATAATACTAAACTAATCGGTCTATCGAGACATGATTCCCTTATGATCATTCCAATGTTATGTAATAATGCACCGACTCTAGGTAACTTGGTTCGGGGTGTTACAGTTGGTATCAGAGGAAGGTTTAGTATAATCATTTGAAACTAGATTTAGATAAACTCTGATTAAAGCACATAGCCCTAAGATAGAATTTGATGATTAGTATAGAATAACTTCCTAGAATATTGGTATTGTATAAATTTTGTGAGTTTTCCGAGAAATACATCCCTGTCTAGATACGAGCAGGTAGAGGCAGCTCTAGCATAGATGTACCTAGGGGTAAAACCCGAAAACACAACTTTGAGATAGACTCGAATGGGAACCGGTGCACGAAAACAGGCCTTACTGCACTCTTGGTTACAACACTCCCGAGGGATATGCTTAGGATAATTCTCATTTTATTTAAAAAACCATTATGAAGGGTTTATGAGTATATACTTCCTCAAAGAAAACATTTTTATGATTATGGATTATATCGATAAACTGTTCAATTTATGTTAAGTGTTTTAGAAGTTTGGAATTATATATTTTCATTCATAAACTAATCTAGTTTATGCCATTGTTTATAAATGGAACCTAGTGGAAGGAATGGATATCGTATAAATGCATGAACTCCATGTAGGGATTTCCCTCCTGGTCAATATAATTATAGTGGAGCTGGTGATGCAACTGGTGCTGATAAACTAATCATCATACTGGGAAAACTCACTCAGGTTATGAATAATAACCTTACCCATATGGAGCACCCTGATCCACAGCTTGGATGATCAATGTTAAATCACATCATGAGGAAACAACCACCAATATTCAATGGGAGTACAAATCTATTAGTATCTGAGCAATGGATAAATTCTTTAGAGAAAATATTCCATGCCTTGGGGAGTAGTGAAAGGGAAAAAGTTATCAGAGCAGTTTACCGCCTCACTGGAGATGTTGATCAATGGTTGTCATTGAATCAAAACACGAAGGAAGATGATGAATTATCAAATATGTAATGGAGGGAGTTCAAAGATCTATTTTTATAAAAATACTTTCCTCGTGATCATCAAGCGGATATGGAAAGGCAATTTCTGAATCTAAGACAAAAGGAGGATGAGAATGTCTCAAAGTGTGAGGCTAACTTTACAAGGTTATCAAGGTTTGTTGCAGATTATATATGTAACCCAAGAAGTAAGATTGATCGTTTCTTTGATTGGTTAAAACCATTTCTCCATAGATCATTGGTCTCACAATCCTTCTCGTCATAAGAAGATATTTTCTCATGTGCTATCAGGACAGAAAAATAATTCTCTAAGTCTTGTGACTTTAAATCAAATCAAGAGAAGAAGAGATCTGCTAAACACTCTAGGAAAGGAAATAAGGAAACATGGAATAAGGGAAGAATTGAATTTTTACCTTGTGATAATTACATAAGAAAGCACCCTGGTACCTGTCTAAAAGTAAAAGGAGTATGCTATAAGTGTGGATAGAAGATCCATCTAACTGGTGATTGTAAAGGAATGAAATACGCTACCAATGTTCAATGCTACAATTTCAGGGATATAGGACATTATGAAAATTAATGTCCAATGTTTCAGGAAAAATTACCACCGAAAAGGCCTAGGGACCAAGGCCTAGCTTACGCAATCACTACTACTAAGGTTGAAGCCCCGAAAGACGTGGTGGTAGGTAATTTAATGGTTTCCTCATGTTTAGCAAATGATTTATTTGATTCTAGATCATTGCATTGTTTCATATCTTCCATGTTTGCTAAGAAAATTAGATATTTCCAATTTGATTTAATAAGGGAGTTGTCAGTCAAAACTCTTAATGGATGTATAATTGCAACAATGTTTTGTGAATCAGTCCCCATTAGAGCACATAAATGTTATTTATCTGCAGATCTCATCGTCATACCTATGATTGAATTTTATATAATCCTTAGTATGGATTCTATTTCGGACCATGTTGCAAAAATTTATTGTAAGAAGAAGGAGGTTACTATTTTTTATGATGATGATAAGAAACACATTTTCTTTAGAGCAGAATCCTCACCACCTAATTCTTACCTAGATCAACCCTCAGTAGCTGAACTAAATTCAATTATTGGGGAGGAAGGGAATGAAATGACTGTGGTTGAGGAAAGTAATGTTCAAATAGAGGACGTACCTATTGTGATAGAATATGATGATGTTTTCCAGAAGATTTACCTGGACATCCTCCAGAATGAGAAATTGAATTTTTCATTGATTTAATTCCTAGTTCACGACCTATATCGAAGACCCCTTATAGAATGGCCACTATGGAATTATTTGGACTAAAGAAACAACTAGAGGAATTAGGTAATAAGAGATTTATTCACCCTAGTGTTTCTCCATGGGCATCCCCTATCCTTTTTGTAAAAATAATAGATGGATCTATGAGGTTATGTATCAACTACAGGGAGATCAAAGATATAACAATAAAGAACAAGTATCCCCTAACTCGTATTGATGATTTATTTGACCAACTGCATGGAGATCAATACTTTTCAAAGATTGACCTTCGATCTAGATACCATCAGTTGTGTGTGAAGAAGGAAAACATTCTGAAGACATCGTTTCGAACCAAGTACGCGCATTATGAGTTTAGAGTAATGCCTTCTATATTCACTAATGCACCCTCTGTATTCATGGATCTAATGAATAGAGATTTCTAGGAATATCTCATTGATTTTGGGGTGGTACTTATTGATGATATCTTGGTATACTCCAAAGGCTACGAAGATCATGAAAATCACTTGCGCATTATCCTGAAGACTCTTTGAAGACATGAATTATATGGGAAGTTTAGCAAGTGTGAATTCTAGCTTCAAGAGATCTTATTTCATGGCCATATTGTCTCTATGGATGGAATCTATATTGATCCTTCTAAGAAAAGATTAATCCAAGTGTGTCCAGCACCAACGAGTAGAACCGAGGTACGCAGTTTTATTGGCTTAGTAGGTTATTATTGGCGTTTCATCCAGAACTTTGCCTGATTGGCTAACACATTAACAAATCTCACACTTAAAGGGGTTAAATATGTTTGGAGAAAAGAGTGTGAATAATGTTTTTAATAACTTAAGAGAACATTAGTCAATTCTCATAAATTTACTCTACCATCAGGGAATTATGGGTTTGTTATATATAGTGATGCTTTAAAGAAAGTATGTGGTTGTGTCCTTATGCAGAATGATAGGGTTATTTCCTATGAATCACGACAATTGACAATTCATGAGAAAAACTATACTACTCACGATCTTTAGTTAGCTACTATAATTTTTTTCTTTGAAGATATGGATACATTATCTCTATGGTGAAAAATGTGACATTTATACTGATCACAAGAGTTTGAAGTACATTTTATCACAGAAGTAATTCAACATGAGGAAAAGGTGATGCGTTGAACTACTCATGGATTATGATTGCATGATACACTACCACCCTGGGAAGTTAAATAAGGTAGAAGATGCTTTGATCAGAAAAGATCATGGAGTTTTGAACATGATGAGAATTGAAAGGGATCCTATTTTCATGGAACTAGTAAAGATGGATACGAGAATTACCATGGTAGGTGAAACAACGATACTTTTTCAAATATTTTCTAAAACATCTTTACTAGAAAGGATAAAGAGTTCCTAGACCAGTGATGAAGAGTTTCAAAAGAAGATTAAAGCTTTGAATGATAGGAGACTGAGAGACTTTGTGTATGAAGAAGGAATTTTGAAATTTGGGAAGAGACTTTGTGTTCCCGATATACCTGATCTGAAAAGGTAATTGTTAAATAATGCTCATATCTCCAATTTCTTTATACACCCTGGGAGCACCAAAATGTATAGATATTTGAAGGAACATTTTTGGTGGGACAACATGAAGAGGGAGATTACTGATTTTGTGTCAAGATCTATGGTTTTTCCACAAGTGAAATCGGTAAGGCAACATCTTGGAGGAGTTATGAAACCTCTTCACATACTGGAGTGGAAATGGGATAATATTACGATGGACTTTTTCATGGGGCTACCAAAGACTCTTAGAAGGTATGATGCAATATGGTTTACTGTTGATCATCTTACCGAGTCAGCACATTTTATAGCTATAATAGAGGATCTACCACTTGGACGTCTAGAAAGACTATATATTAATGATGTTATGAGACTTCATGGAGTACCCCTATCGATTGTTTCTAATCATGAACCCCGTTTCACTTAAAGATTCTTGAAAAGTCATCAGAAATCCCTGGATACTGAACTTCATTTGAGCACTACTTACCACCACCAAACTGATGGATAATCAGAACGGACTATTCAAACCTTAGAGGACATGTTGAGATCATGCTCACTTGACTTTCAATGTATGTGGGATCCATATTAACAATGGGTAGAATTTTCCTATAACAATATCTTCCATTCATGTTGTCGGATGACACCATATGAAGCGTTATATGGAAAGAGATGTCGCACACCAACCTGTTGGGATGATGTTCATGAAAGAAAACTTGAAGGACTAGAACTGGTGGAGGAAATGATGGAAAAGGTGAAGGTAATACAAAACCACATCAAAGCAGCACAAATTAGGCAGAAGAGCTATGCCGATAACTGAAGGAAGGATTTGGAATTTTAGGTAGGAGATCATGTTTTCTTGAAGGTATCTCCATGGAAGGGTGTTATACATTTCAGTAAGAAGGAAAAATTGAGTCCCAGGTACATCAGACCATTCAAAATTCTAGAACGAATTGGGTTTGTAGCTTACCATTTGGGAATGCCGCCAAATCTCTCCCAAGTTCATGATGTGTTCCATGTATCACTGTTGAAAAAATACATGCCTGACCCAACGCATGTACTCACCTATGAGGAAGTAAAACTGTAACCCGATATGTCTTATTGTGAAGAACCCGTCAGGATTCTTGATACCAGAAAACAAGTGTTGCTAAATCGGATGACTGATCTAGTAAAAGTTCTATGGAGAAACCATAAGATGGAAGAGGCAACGTGGGAACCCGAGGAACTTATGATGAAGAACCACCCTAGTCTTTTTATGTAGTAGTATTCTAGGAATTTTGAGGATGAAATTATTTGAAGGAGGGGAGAATGTACCACCCAATGCTTACATTGTGTGCTACTCTTTGAATAATAGAGTAGCGTGTGTTGTAAGCAACTTCGAGTTCTAACACACACCACAACCAATCAAACTAGCCGTTATGAATTTTAATACCCACATTTTGAAATTTTAGACACTTTATCATTCAAAATGGACTTCATTTTTGGATTTGGAATATTGAAATTATCTTAGGGTGAATTTTTGGTACTTTTCTGATAACTTTTATATTTTGATGAATAGTGGAAATTACTAAATTTTAATTAAAAACAACTTTTTTAATCGAAATAATTAATAGTGATAACTTATGAATATGAGTTATTTTATACTATAATTATATTATATTTTTACCATTTAATCCAATGCTATTAATTGGATATAAATTCACATTTAAACTGGACATAAGAAAGTGCCAATCTTTTGAAAATTATTATGTCTTAAAAACACACTTTTTGTTTTAACAACGGGAATTAATTTTAAATTAATTTCTGCCACTTCTGTGTTTTGAATTTAGAAAAATGGATTCCATATTTAGAATCAGTAGGTCCAAATTGTTTAAATAGGTAACTTTTATTTTTAGACATTTTGAATAATTACTTCGACAAATATTTTATTTACCATGGTTAAAGGGTAAATCTGGTAAATACGGGTAAATGAATAGTATTATAATAATAATAAATTACACTAAAACGTGTCTTAACCCTATTGGTTGATACAGTTCCAGCCATGGGCATCTTTGGGTCGATTTTTGGACCCCATGGATCCACTTGTAAGTGATAATGACAATTTATATTAATTAAGTTAAAGTAAATACAAAAATGACATAAGCATATATCTTTTAGAAAAATAATTTTTACATAGGTTTATATATGTTATATTTTAGACTATAAATATTCATTATAAAAATAAAAAAATTTCCTACATAATGGTATTTTATTTATAATTTTTATACATTGAATAATTAAATTTAATTATGACACAATAATGATGCATTATTTTCCTTATTAATGAAAGAATCAAATAATTAGTATTATAAATGTTAAAATAAGTATAATATGAATATTTTGATGCCATACACGAATTTTATTGGTTAATATGACATGTTAGTATGGATTAAATGAATTTGGTTCGAATTAATAAAGTTGTTAAGACTTTAGCAAAAATCAATTATTAAATATTGTCAAAATTGACATAAATGAGTCCTTAAAACCAATATTATATTATTAAATGATATTTTATTCCTAAAAATATAAGGTTCGGAAAAAGGACTTATATAATGATAGGTGTGTTATTAATGGACCACTTGGGGGTCTCTTGGAAGTACATAGTATATTTATTAACCATATAATATTAAAATACAAAGTGACATGGAAAATGCCAACCTATTTAACTAAGAGTTAAATAGAAATTATAAGGTTAATATAGTTAACCAAACATACCTAAAATCTATTGGATGAAATGATTTCGACCCATATCCACCTTAGACTTTTAATAATCCACTTTGGAGCCATTATAAACCCAATATAAAATTATTATAAATTAATATTTTATGTTTTTCATAAAGAGCCCCTCCTCCCCCTTATAAAAGGACACCACTTATAACCAATTTTACATACCTTAAAAGCCTTTTTGTTCTGCCAACCTCTACCCACATACCCTCTCAACTATCCTCCCTTAATCCTAGAGGACTTCATTTAGTCCTAAATCCAACCTAAGGAGCCTTTTTGATCAAATCAAAAGGAAGAACCCGAAGAAGAGGAAGTCTTTTCACCACCCTCTTTCAAGTTCCTTTCTTCATCAACATCTTCATTCTTTGTTATTTCCATTCTAAAACAATAACTCCAGTGTAATCTATATAATGTTATGTTATTATAAATATGGTACAACCATATTCAGTATTCTATCCATCCTTTGAATGACATGTCACCATACGTGTGTACGTACGGCCTACCGCCTCCATGTCGTCGTGTAATTGTTATTCAATACATTATTATTTGGATGGGTATAATAATAAAGTGTAATTCATGTAAATAATAAATATAACATGATAATGATTCATTATATATGATATACCATCTAATTATATATTATATTAATATCAAAAAAAATGATATTGTCGCTCATGTGTACGTACGGACTACCGTCTCCACGAACACGATGAGATTCATTCCCCATCGTATCCATTCAAGAATAATTTTCATTTGATGATTTAAAATATTGTTTAACGAAATCATATCATTCTGGATATTAATATTATACAACCAATGGATAATAAACACTTCTTATGTAACAAAATATATAAAATAAAATGAGTATGTGAACACCTGAAACGACGATAATACTAAAATATTATTTACAAAGAAATATTAAAAGATCATATATGATATCATATTAATGTATATGATTCTTGTGTAATTAAATAACAATTATTTCACCATTATACCAGAGGTTAAAATACCCTCGACCAAGGAAAAGTACAAGTTAAGGGTTTATTTCACAATCTCTTCATTATCTAAGGTTGTTTATACGTAATTATCTAATGGGACCTCTTTATCATCCACATACATGTTTCTAAAAAATGTATTTCAAAACATTCTTAATATTTTATAAACTATGGGTTAAAGTCATTTATACCCTTGTTGAATTTTTATAAGTTTTTTATAAAGGAATCATTCCATTGTTTTCCAAACTAGTTCCTTTATAACCTTTTCATCAAATTAAGGTAAGAATGTTTTTTAACTTATACGGAAGGTGGGGCTATTTTCTACTGTTATAAACTCGTCGAAGCTTCCCTAAAAAGATTATAAGAATATTTTCAAATTAAATGTTTTATTTTATAATTATGTGACTCTTAAATATTTCAAAATAGAAAGAGATATTTCTCTAAAATGGGTTCTGATTTCATCTATGTCAACATCTTTTGATGGATTTTAAGTTTATTTGGAGTTGATTTATTATGATACAAAACTTCCATATTGTATTGAAGGTTTTGTGATATGTTTGACTGTGGATGTGCTATTTTTACACCATTCATGATTTATGGTTAAAGTATTGACATTTAGTATGCTAGTTTTAATACTAATATTTATGCTATGATTAAACCTTTTCATATGAGGAATGTATTGAACTTAGTAAGTGATGGGTGGATCCCGCTATATCTCCTCCATGCATCAGTAGGTCTCATTAGACAACTAGACGTGGAATTGGCTGAGGCCCTTTCCCAATTTGATTTATGGTTTTGGATGAGGCCTTAATCATTTTTAGAAGTCTTGGTCGAGGCCTTGACAAAATGTTTCAGAATGTCCGACATTTTACATTCTGTGATATGTTTGACTATGGATGTTATATTTTTACACCATTCATGATTTATGGTTAATGTATTGAAATTTTGTATGCTAGTTTTAATACGAATATTTATGATATGATTAAACCTTTTCATATTAAGAATGTATTGGACTTAGTAAGTGACAGGTGGAGCCCGTTATATCTCTTCCATGCATCAGTAGGTCTCATTAGACAACTAGATGTGGAATTGGCTGAGGCCCTTTCCAAATTTGGTTTTTGGTTTTGGTCGAGGCCTTAATCATTTTTAGAAGTCCTTTTTGAGGCCTTGACAAAATGTTTCAGAATTTCCGGCATTATACATTCCCTCATTATGGAAATAATATTGATGGTTCATGTGGTCATTCAACTAGTATAATACCCATGATTATGTTTTATTATGGCATTATTTACTTAGATAATATTCTTTCCATAAAAGTATTCATGTTTATTATTGGTAAAGTCATGTGGTTAAAATTATTTACCATGCTTAATATTTATGTCATTTTCCACTGTATTACTTACCCTTACTGAGCGTTTGAGCTCACCCCTTTCTTATGTTTATTTTTCCTAGTATATGAAACTTCTAGTAATGAGTGACTATGAGGCATAATCTAGGAGGATTGCATGTTTCAAATGAAATATATTTGTGTTGTATTTATTTTCATGTTGTAAAGTTGAACTTATGTATGAATCTTGTTTCCAATAATACTAAACTAATCGGTCTTTCGAGACATGATTTCCTTATAATCATGTCAATGTTATGTGATAATGAAGCGACTCTGGGTAACTGGGGTCGGAGCATTACAAAAAACATGATACATAATTGAAAAACAACTACATTATTTTGTACTAAAGTGCTATAATTATAAAGAGCTATATTTTTTAAACACCATCATTATAATTTTTCCTAAATATAAATCATTCCACTAGCTCCTCAAGGGTAAAAGATCACTAATTATAAACAACCACCACTTTTTTATCTTTTCATTATGATTGAATTTTTTATTCATCAATTCCTATATATTATACATTATTATTTTGAAAAATATGTCTATATTAAGGTTTATAACTATTCATCCCTTATACCCTATCATATTTATTTTTCGAAAAAAATTAATATGTTTTGTATACTTGTGTTTATATGAGAAACAGTCACCACAAGTTCTAAACATATATGGAGTCTCTCGTTTAGATAATTGATTTTTTGAGTATTATTTTAAGTATTAGTTAAACAACTACAAATATAAGGAGAATTTTTATGGCTCTATCTCTCTCTACATTTTATGTAGGTTGGATCTCTCCTATTTTTTTATTTCTATATCACTTGTATGTGCTAAGTATATATACAATTTTTAGCTATTATATCTGAGATCTATGTGATTTTACTTGAACTTATTTCATCGAATGAATCAATGTAGGTTAAATATTTTCTCTATAGTGCTCATATTAGTAAGGGATGTTCATTTGAGATGAGGTCAAAAAATTTCATAGAGGACGGGACAGATAAATATTATGACATAAACAGAATAATATAGTAATATATGGTAGATAATTTTTTATTATATTTGATGTGTTAATATATAATTAAATGTGTAATGTGAATGCATAATATGAAAGATATTTTTGAGATAATTATATTCTCTTAGAGAAACCACATTTAGATCTTATAATAATAACCCTATGGTTGGTCATTTTGGAAGAAAAGTAGAAGTAAAATTTGGATAATCATATTTTTGAGATATTTTCATAACTTTTAGTTGATTATAATGGCCCTAGATGTGTGAACAGGTTTTTGGATGGAGTTTCCTTTTTTTTAGTGTGGGTGTGCACACAAATGGAATTTTTTGAAAAGAAGTGTACCCACATTTTAACAAGTTGATAAAATTCAAAATGGGCCATTATCAACAATTAGAGGTTATAAAGTTGAATATTTCAATGAAATAGGGTTTGAAAAAATTATTAGAAAAATTTTAGCCCTTGTCTTCTTAGATTTATGCTCTTTAAACCCGTTTTTACTTTAACAACATTATTTAATTTTTATTACTTTTTTTATTCATTATAGTCAACAATGAATTTGACTATATTAGACAACAAATAATATGATACCAAATATGGAATCAATTTTTAAATTTCAATTCATAGTAGTGGTAGAATTCATTTTATAAATAAACCATTACACGTGTCAAAAAATGGGTTTTACAATGAAAAACATTCAAAATATTAAAAAAAATTATCATTATTAAAATTAATTTTATTCCAATGATCTAAATGAGATAAATATTTATATAATTCAACTAATTTTAATATTAAAACAATTTAAAATATAACATTACTTTGTAAATAATTTAAATGAAAATGTACTTTTTATTAAAAATTAGATTTTTTAACTATTTCTCAAAAAATTAATCTTCATAGAAAAAGGGAAAAAATCTCCTAATTATAATTCAACTATATATATTTTTTAAATGGAGTCTAATTTTTCATTCAAAGTTTCTAAAATTGGAAAAAAAATTATTTTTAATTATTTTCTCAAAGCTCGACTAAACGAACAGTAAGAAAAATAAAGTTTTTTAGATATCATTTTTTTCATTCAAATGATCATTATATATATATATAATGAATATATAACAAATTAATTTGTTTATAAATTTGTAAAATATATATGTTTCAAAATTTAGTTGAATATATTCTTACCTTCCAACTTAATAGGTAGTTTATAATGGTCACATTGTAAATAATAATATTTTAATAGAGTATAGTGTTTTGTTTAAACCATGAATTGCGTTCATAGAAAGATATAAAATATATTGAATTTATTAAAAATAAATTAATAATGTCATCTTATGGTGATAAATTCTATTCTAATCTTACTTTTATGTGCCATAGTACTATTGAACCCAATTTTATTCTTTTATAAGTCACATGATGTGATATTCTAAAACCTTATATAAATTATATACCCATAATTTAATCTTAATCTCGATAATCATGGGTTTGTAAATTGAAAATACCAGTGTCACAATCCCACAACATAAAAAAAATTATAAAACATACTCTTAATAAGATATAAAGGGATGTGAAAAGGTAATCTGGAATAAAACATATTAGGTTTCCAAATAAAAGAAAAATTTTGAAAGTAATGATATAGACATCGAGGAAAAGCACAAAGAATTATAGAAACTGAAAAAGATTATTTATCTCAAGAAATTGAAGGATCAATGGAATGTTAATTACCTAAATACCATAATTTGTTTTTTTAATGGTCCATTATTATCAATGAATATGAAGGTAATGGGATATTTTTTTTCGAGATACCTTTTTATAATGTTGAGGAATTCTATTACAATATTGACTATGAACATAATGAAATATACTTACCGAATATCAGTCTATTTTATAGGAATAATTTCATCTTTTGATGTGTATAGATCATTTTTCACATAAAATATTTCTGAAATAAATTAATATCCAAAAAATATTTTATTTATTATTGAGCATAAAAATTTAATATTAACATATCATAAAATTCAGGAATTAGTAAAAAGGCATTCTATATTCATGTTAATATTTTCCAAATTAGATATAATTATTAAATTTTATTTAATATAATACATTAATATCTAAACCTACATATAAACACTATTGGTTGAACATAAATATTTATCCTTTAATTCACTTTTATTAAAACAATGATATATTAATAAAAATATCATGTAGGCTAGTGGTACATGAAACACCCTTGTTTCCCATCAGTTATGGGTTCATTTCCCCATTCCTCTGTAGATGTGATTGGTTGTCACCCAAAATACAGGTTATCATTTTTATGAAACCATATTAATATACAACCTTTAACATTCCCAAATTTAAGTAACCAGTAATAACATCAACATTAAAGAAAACATAAAATATTAAGGCTACCAATACCATTAATATTATTGACACAAAATGTAATGTAATTATTTATTGAATAATATTTTCAATAAAAGATACACTAAACCAATAAGTTTTATGACCATAAATGTCTATCAATATATCCAAAATCCCGGTAGACTCCTATCACAAAAAACGTAAAAATGAGTGTTTAAGACATTGAACTTATGATGAATCTTATACTAATAAACTTTTGATGTTATTAATAACTCTTATGATAATGAAAAAATATATTATTTTTAAAATATAACTCAATATTTTTATGTTTTGTGATACTTACAAAAAAATAACATTGGTAAAAATACCTCTAAAATATAATTCCAGAATCCCAACACATAAATACTTTAACTATTTTATTTTAACACAAGACCTTCATTGCTCTAGGGGTTGACTATCATAATAGTTAATTGACCCATATAATGGAAACATTACACAAATATTAGAAAACGAACTATAGATGGATCCCTAGGATTAAATTTATTTCGTTTCATAGTAATATTCATTTTTTTAAGAAATTCATTAGTTTCTGCCTTTATTTTCAACAAAAAAGAATTATGCATTTAGTTGAATCAATTTTTATGGTTTATACTTCAATATTTTTGACATTAAGGAAATAAATACCTTATTACTCCATGCTCTCCACCACTCGAGCTCATTGATAACTCTATCCTTCTCTTCATTGGCGAGTTTGGGATTTGCTTTAGGTATTTGTTGTTAATCATATTTAGGAAAAATGATTAGGGATAATTATGATATCTTTCACTCTTATCTTCATCCCATTGGTAATTCATCATTAAAAAACTTCAATCATGTTCAATATTAACATGATTCTTTTTTGCTTCCATCTATTGAATAAAATTAAAAGCCATAGTGTGAGAAATGATAACTGTATTGGGAAACCATATAATAAATTACATGATATCTAAATTTTTAAACCTTAATTTATACCTAATACACAATACGGTTAAACAATTTCATTCATTATCAAAATCTATTCAAACACTTCATAATGGTTTGTAAAGTAAATTTGAATTATCCAATGCATATCCCTTAGAAATTTCAAACTAGGTGTGCAATAAGGTCCCATTTTGGGAACAGGGTATCGATTGAGTCAATCCAAACACACCTTTTTCAGTGTTATTACCCATAAGAATGCCTATTTTATAACAGCATAAACTTTTTTTGTATATATATGGATTAATTTCTAGGTTAACCACATAATCTATTCCTTGAAAAATATTAGGATACTCTTCCCTACTTACCCTCATATTAAATCTTAGGCTTCTATTCTCTAACCTATGATTTCCTAAATCAATATCCCATTGATACCACTAAAATTAATCTAATACCAACTACAAATACCTTGAAAACAGTAGTCTAGTTTTAGTTGTTATGTTATTACAATGTACTTAGATACAAGTAATCATATCCTAAATGAAATAATTGTTTAATAGTTTTATTAAACTAGATATATAAATGATTCATATAGTACATTTTAAATGAAAAATTGAAAAGTAATTTTTTTCAATAATATCATTATTCCATTTACCATATCCTTTCATATCATTCTTAGTACACTTTTAATATTACTAGGAAGGGAATCAAAAAATTATGATCTCAAATTCTCAGTAGGGTTATGTATAGTGGAAGATATCTTGAACAAACAAGAAAAATCAACATAGAAAGAAAAATAATGAAACCCATCCCATTTAAATGGCATTAAGATAATGAATTGGAAAGGATTACTCAATATTTATATTTAATTATCTAAAAACACATTCAATTTAATCAACAACTTAACTATTATGAATATATAATTCATAATAAATATGTAAAGGGAAATAACTTATAACACATTCCATTTAATTGATATTATGAGATTTAAAATGCATCCAAAGATAATATCATTATAAAAATATCAGGGATAATAATAACTAAACTCTTAATGAATTAAATGATTAATTATTTAATTTCATTAACTCAAGATTCATGGTACCTCTACTATTATGGCCTTTAGAAAGGATGATTGAAACATATGTGTAGGTATACAATAGAAACCCATTTAACTAATGACATCCATCTGATTTTTATCATGAGACAAAAAAATACATCGAGGTGATATCTATAACAAGACCCACATGTATAATCATGTAAAAATTAGTTCTCATATATTGAATAGTTAATTTAATTCATGAATAATGTGACTTATCATCAAATATTGATAATAATTGTAAAATATATATTTTCTGTATTTCCCTTGATAATCAAATAAAATATATTACATAAAATCATATGAAAAAATTATATATTTTATTAAATAAATATATCCATGGTAATTAATATGGATATTTATGGGAAATTTGATGTCCAACCATCATATTAAATTGAATATTTTAATGGAAAGTTAATGACTATAAAAATAAATCATGAAAATGAATTTCAATAATTAATTTAGTCAAAATGATCATAAAAAATATTTATAATGAGTTTTTATGGTGTCAATAAAACATATTATAAATGTATTTTGTTTAAAATAAATGGAATTTTTCATTGAAAAATAGATATATCATAAAAAAATAATTAAAAACATTATTGAAGAAAATAAAATTTTTACATTGAAAAGAAGTTCAAAAATATTTCAAAAAATATTTTGAAAATAATATAATTTTAAATTAAACTTTGAAACATTTAATTTAATATTTAATGAATTTAGTGTTCATGGCAATGGGAAATTCCATACAATACATACACATTAAAACCAACAATCCTTTGACATTTTTAGAAAAATCCAAACATGAATTATTTAAAATACTAAATGATGATTCCTTTAAAAAAATAATAAAAATTAAATGATGGAAAAAAATTAATTTAAAAATATTTTTAATACTTTTAAAATAATTTAATACAGTATGTTCAGAAAACATGGTTTTAGAATAAAATGTTTATTTCAACCTAATAGATAAAAGAAGCTGTAATTTATTAAAAAATATTTATGAATTATTTTTAGTAACAAAGAGTAGAAAATTGTATTATTAATTAAAAACAACATGAATAACAATAATATATGAAAAATAATTGTTTTTAATTTAAAATGTTCTCATAAATTCATTCAATTGTAATTCAATAAAAAACAATCCGGATAAAATTGAGATTATGAAATATCCCTTACAAAGATCATAATGTTGAAGTGATAATGGACCAATTAATCGATTATGTGTATTAAATGTCAATTCAAAAAAATCATGTTCATATTAAATATAATATAGTAAGAAGTATTTACACGCATAATCTTGTAATATTACTAACAATGAAGATGTAATATAACTCAATAAAAAGAAAATGAGTAATGAAATTATTCACCACTTAGTAACATTTAATTAAAATTACCTTGGAAGAAATAATTTTATTTGAAACCTATACTGCCTTTAATTTTTAATTAATTATGTAATTACATGTCAATGGGGATGTATATACACCATAAAAAGAAATTATATTCGTAACATTTCTATATGTCTCAATGAAGGAAAATTGAGACGAAATCTCTTACCTCACGTTTAATTTTGGGTGAATGTGCATTAAACACCATTATAGTGGTTTTATGAATGTTATTAATTTATAACAGAACCATAATCATATTTATAATATCATATATGATCTTTTTATTAAATTTTACCTTCTACTTGTTAATAATATTTCATTATATCCATTTTTTCAAGTGTTAATTTCGTCATTTTCTCATGAATATTTTTTCAAAAATGTTTAGATTAATTTTTATAGGATATAGATACATAATATGTATAATGATAATTGTGTTTTTATGTCATATATAATCATTATATACATTTTTAGAATCATTCTTTAGAGCAATACATGGATCATAAATCACATCACTTCATGTATATGGTAGGTTGTATGCACACATGAGCGATGATATCAGTCCATTAATGAGTGAATGGGTAAGGGAGTGGGTGGAATATTAATTTTATAAAATCAATATCATTTAATATATATCTCATATTTTCATTAAATTTATACATATTACTTTCCATAGAATACATATGTTAAAAACTAATCAAATCGCTTTGCGAGATAGTAGTCTTCCATACACATGAGTGAAGTTATCATATATTAAATGGAATGGAAAGTAAGAAGGTATATTTGATATTATAATTAAATAAGTAAAATAATATAATAAATACTATATAAATAAATTAAATCAATCATTATATACAATCATGATATTGTTGATGGAAAACTAGTTACACCGGTTCATTGGGTGGTATTCAGCCACACACATGGTCGATGATTTCGTTTACCATATAATGGAGGAGGAGATTGATAAATATAAATCCATTAAAAAATATATGTCATAGTATATCTTAGATATTTGTGTTACTACATTTTAAGGGTTGATAAATAATTTAATGTATAAGAAAATTAAATGGTATAAAATACCTTTGTTAAAATAATTACAATATCCTAAATAAACCTCCTTTATATATACTCTTAAAAACTAGAGGGTTGGTATTCTGGAAAAAATAGTAGCTTAAAAATATATATAAGTATTTTTTAGAGATATTTTTTATGGATTTGGATGAGCGAAAGATCTTTATAGGTGTAAATAAGTGAAGGGCGTATCCTTTTATAAATGTGACAAAGGACTGAAATTGATTTTCTAAGAATGATAATGTATACCCAGGTTTTTCATAGGAAACAAGGCACTAAAATGGTCCATTATCAAGCCTTATAGGTTATATGTTATAAATAAGTACATAATTTTTTTACATGTTTTTGGTCATTTTTTAGCTTCATAATTTCAGTTTAAACAACCAGTAAACCCATTTTTATATTAATCTTGGTAATTAGCTTTTACTATTATTACAATTCATAATGGTAATAAATTAAGTTGAAATTTTTAGCTTATATCAATTATACTGACCCCAAATATGTAATCAATTTTTTCAATTTCAATTCATAGATGTGGATGAATTTATATTAGAACTAAATTCATACCCACGTTAAAAACATTACCTTTAATGAAAAATGTGCAAAAGCTTAAAATGTTTTTATATTATATTTCAATATTAAATAGATTCTAATGACCTAAATTAGTTAAAAATAAATATAGTATTACCTATTTTACATTAAAATAAATTTAAAATATAATTTAACTTTTTAAATAGTTTTAAAATTTTTTTATCTAAACTAACTTTTAGGATGATTTAGTTTTCAGAAAAAATTTCTTTTCCTTTCAAAATAATCTTATGTTTTTTATAATAAATAGATAACCAATGAATTTATTTATAAATCTATAAACCATGTAAATTTTTTAATTTATTTAGTATCATTCATAACCTTTATCTTAAAATCTAGGTTATAATGGTCACATTTTAAATAAAAATATTTTAATATAGTATTGTGTTTTTTTTAATCTAAAGTTTTGTGCATCAAAATCAATCAAAGGAGATTGAATTTATAAAAAATATATATCATGATGTCTAGGGATGTTATATTCTCATATATTATCAGTTTAATGTGTGATATAGTCTTTTGCACAAAATTTAATTTTAAAATCTTGGGGCTTTACATCTAAATACTATTAGAAGTCCATATTTATACTCTTGGGCATCTATGCTTCAAAAAAGGCCCATTTTGGATCAGTTTATCTGATGTATGATATTAATATCTTTTAATATCTTAGTGAAATCACATCAGAGTCCCCTTCCCCACTTATAAATAAACATCCTCTCCTCTATTCTCCATATTCTGAATTCCTTTTGGTTCTTCAAATGACATAATATGCCATGATTTTCATACATAGATAATAAGCCTATTTTTAATAATAATAATATAATCCACTCTAGAATCATAATGTATTATAGTCTTCTGAGATTAGATATACTATATTCATTTTTTATGAAATATTTTCAATATATATCATAGAGATCTTCACACAATGTACTCTTCATAGGAATACCTACTAAAAACATTCTTTATATCTTGGGGAGAAAAAACATAATAAATGGGTGAGCTTAAATGCTCAATAAGGGTAAAAAAGGGAGATATCATGAAAAAGATGATCATAATGATATAAAACACAAACTTAACATTTTTAGCATCATAAAAAATATAATATATATCATAATATGAAGTTGTGTAATAAATCTTAGTTGTTCATAGTAATTATATGATATGTGAACATGAACCATGAGAAAATAGAATTGGCATAAAAACAAGGAATTATGTGAAACACATATGTGTAGAAAATAATTTCCTAATTAGTAATGGTTCATTTCCAAAACTATCATAGTTGAATGGTTTCCCTCCCTAAATAACCATAGTAGTCAAGGATCGCACCCATTACTATCCTAGTGTAAAAATTACCTCACTAAAATGAGTTCACTCACCATTCCAATTATATATATCTCATGAGATATAAATAATTATCCAATGCATTGGAGGGAGATATACATCCCACCCATCATATATTAAATATCATACATTTTTGTTCCATAATAATATAAATCATTCATCTTATCTGAACCCATAAAAAGAAATGGGTTTCAAAAACATTTCATCATAACAGAACTCACAAAAAGAAACTGAATTCATAAGAAACATGTCATCATAAACGTAAATCATTCAGAGAAAGAATCTGAATTTTATCCTTGGATCATACCACAGTAAAACATAAGTAACATCAAATAATATTTTCTTAGATGTAAAACTGTTTTTAAATATCACTTAAAATAAATTTTGATGAAAATATCCTTACCATTTTCAAAACATTTTTTAAAAATCCATATAATTAAAAAGGAAAATATTTTATATGAAAAGAAAATTGTAAACACATAAAGGAATCAGGTAGTCACGCATCATGAAAGAGGAAAAATATAATGTCCCCTACCTATGATCTACTAAACTGGTTCCCCAACACTAGTCCTCACATGACCTCAAGAATGTCTCTCTGTACCCTAATGGTTTCCAACTAGTGGTGAGGGTTTAATAAGTCATGTGGGGAGACTATATCCTCCTTACCAGAGTAATCCACATACGATAACAATTTAAATAGTATAATAATGTTTAATAACCAATAAACACGGCTAAAAACATGTCCCAAGACTGGGTAAAAACCAAAAACCAATAATAACCATGTCATGCCAGGCTATTCGTGCTAAGAGTGAAGGAAACCTAGAATAAAGGAAAACAGGTGAATCCCCCAAAATGGTCCTAATATCAAGTATGGATCCTCATCCATGCATGTCCCAAGCCCAACTTAGCTCCCTATCATAGGGACATTTCCCTTTTCCTGACCTACAACCATGACATCTTCTGAGGTACCCAATAGCGGCGTGAACAGGGTGTGACTACTACTCAGTAGGACACCACCAATGGTATGTACATAATATCTAGTATAAATAGATAGTACATGAATGTAGTAATTAAATAAAAATAAATCCATTACAATTCAAATTCCATTAATTAAAAATATTTACATTAAACATTTCTATAATTTTTACCATTTTCCTCATTTATGCCATCATCATTAATTTATCAATTTTCATCAGATATTCCATTGGTTAGGTATATACATCATCTAATCATGGGTCTAAGGATATAAATCACTATGAATAAGGGAATAAGTCAACTACATATCTCACAAGGGAGAAACACATCACAAGAACACATTATCCTTACTCTACCAAGGGCGTATATCCTCATTTCAATGCCTCACTCTACCAAGCCTCATGTTAATTATTATGTATCCATTCACCACACACATACAATATCACAACCAATAAAAATAGAAGTAAAATTAAATAACAATAAACATGTGAATTACTAATATTCCATAACCCATTAACACATGTTCATTCTTCATTTCATAGTTGTCTATCCTAATTCCCATTCTCGTTCAACAACACATTAAGTATTTTCAACAATTCCCATACATTATCCAATATTCATCATTACAATAAATTATACCATATATGAAATTTATCATTTCACAAGTACAATTCTTATTTCACATATCAAAACTAATTTATTTCATTTAACACATTAGGTATACACAATAATTCCCATGTAATAACCCATTCAAAGTATTTATCAATTCCCATATGAAAACTTTTTTACATGTTCATCAATTCAAAAGTTGTTTTTAATTTAACATGTTCATAATTTCATATACACTAATCATTTTTTTCATTTCAACATATTTAAAAATCCATTAAATACCATCTCAAATAATTGATTTAACTCATTTATCATTCATAAGCCTTGGACCATCTTCCGTTACCATTTTTCCATTTCATAGTTCATATAGCCCATTGGTATTCAACACAATGAAACCTTATTCTGTTACTAACCCTCTAAAGAACTATCATTATTCCATTTCAACACAACCAACCATATTAACATGTCCTACATGGGATCTACATTATCACTCATTAACTCTACAGTTAACCTTGACAACTTAATGGTTTGGGAATGTTGGTGTACCCCATGGGTAGCCCTAAATCATTCTAATCATCTTCAATGAGTACCATGGGAATTGTGAGGGATATAAATAATTATCTAGTCAATCATTTTAAATAATCATACTCATGGTATCAAATTCACAATAAGAGGGAAGAAATATCTTAACAAACATGCATAAATCTACAGAAAAATGATCTGATATAACTTATAGACAACCTAATTCAAATATGATGATGAACACACTCTTCTTCATAACCTTAGATCCTGATTCATGAAATATTTTAATCCCCAACATAGATTCCACAAGAAAATAGGGTTTTTAGGGTTTTATAAAAAGACGGGTGAAACTACAAACCTGAATCCATAAATAATAAGAAAGAGGAGTGTTAGACTTTCCCGGGGCTTTCATCTGAAACCAACGGTTATACAAACGGACAAAAATCAAAGGAGAACCACCTTTGGGAATCTTGGGTCGATTTGGTTCATCCCTAGGGTTGATAGGGGGATAAATGAGGGAAAAATTTGTTGAGATATAAATATCCTATAATGGAAAAACTGTAAATTCTCCAAATTTTATTAGGGCACACATTTTGTTTGCATGGTTTTCCAAAACGTGCGCAAACCATGAGCATGATATTATTTAAGGGGAAAAGGCCACATAGGTACCTAGGAAGGCCAACATGGTTTTACTAACGTTGTTCTAAGCATTCATAATTCCATTATCCAAGGTTTCCTTGTATTCCTAGGAAGGACGCATAGTTTACTTAATCGTTCACCGAATGTGTGACTTGCACATGTTGGACTAGTTTTACTCTTTTTTATGTACCAAACCCTGGGAACACCCCTAAGGTTCCCCTTACTCTAGTAAAAAATATCATTAAAAATAATATATATTAATAAAAAAATATAAAAAATTTAATACCTTCATGAAGGCCGAGATATTACAACCTCCCCACCTTATAACGACTCATCCTTGAGTCCCATTCCCTAGCATCCTTGAGCTTCCATAACAAAGTGATCAGGACACCAAGCCCACTAATCCATTCCCATTACCAAAGTTTCTAATTGAACATTACAATTATACCATGGAATTAGAACTAAAGACATGGTATTTCAGCATATGACTTCCCCACCACAACCTGCAACACAAACTAAATACTCCTCAAAGGATGCATCAATATAAATCATACATCTTCTAGTAGAACATCTTAGGGAAAACAAAGGAAATGGTTCCTAATTCACATCACAATGAAACTTCACACATAGAATAATATAATCATTAAGGAACCAATCGGCACCCCATTATTCTACTGGTCTTCGCAACTCATGGCCTAAATCAGTTGGTGTCATTTTACTCTATTTTCAAACCTCTAAAGGTTATTGAAACTCTATATCGCCTAAATGAAAATAGACAGTCTTTACAACCAAATTTCTTCACATATGTCAATCCACCACTCATGTCCTAATGATCCCATTCTATAGAGGTACATCCAGGATGCAATCAAATATCTTAGGGCACTCAACCGATTAAACGCATGCCATGCTCTCAATCTGAGAAAATTATCCCAAATGGTGATCACTCGAGTCCCTCCAACCCAAAAATATGATCACATCATCAACCAACCAAATTTCTATCATATTTCATTCCACTATATTATATTATTTGGAACCCCTAATAGTGATGAAAGAGAACCATAATATCAACTCGAATTTCAAATTATACCTGATGTGTTACCAACTCGTAGTGCCTGAAAATCCATATAGACTTCTCCCTTCCCTAGACTATAGCATTCCTATTGAAACCACCTAGGAGAAAATTCCTACTTTTTCCATTCATGGACTAATATCAACTTGAACTCACTAAATTATGACTTCATTTCTGAAATGCACTTTCCGCTAAAACATCAAACTGGAGGTGGGTCACTCTCACCACACCCATTATTGTTTACCATTTCAGGTTGGACCGCCCATGATTGGATTGTCCAATAATACCCATCTTACCTTGATGGAAAAATACCCCTTCTCACCATCCCTAGGTTCATGCTGACTTTAATCATATCATTATCATCTAATGCATCCATCAAGGTAATTCCCTAACTTCTTGTAAAATTCTCTTAACACATAATCACTGCCCTCCAAATCATCATCGGGATCCACCGCCCCAATCAACATTCCCAAAACAGGAACCCAAACTATTCATACACTAACTAAGTAAGGATATTTTCACACTCAATCCCACTCCAAAATTTAGATGTAATTTACATAACAAAACATCCACCAAATTTTATTTACCACTCTCCACCATCATCATTTTCTCCAAGACGATCTGAGATTTTCCTTATTGACTAATCCTGGAATAATTAGGTTCACCATTATCATGACACTACATCACATGGAAAAGGTGTTTTTGAACTTCAATACATTCCAATAACACCCAAAGACACTTACCTGACTCTACTCCCAATCTTTATTGGAGTTATAGAACCTAACCTCAATTGTCACAAACATTTGTTACATTTCACCATGCCCTTTGATGACAAGACATGGGAATCTCAAATTCCATTTAGAACCAACATAACCCTAAATACATTCATTTTCTCAATTAACCACCATAAATAAGGACCACATGGCCTATTATAGAATCCCAACATGCACATAATAGGTTCTTCCTTATCATCCATGTTTCACTACATCAACTCATGGTTCTCCTCTCCACATCCAGGACCAATTGATAACTCCCCACCTTAGGAGTGTTGTTAACATTGTTCTACATAAGGGATTCAAACCACAATGGATCACACTCATTAACAAGGTAAACCCAAAAATGTAGACATGTCTGTATAGATTTTCCCATAATAAAAAAACTAATTTCACCAAGAGCACGTTCCTAGATTCTGTGAATAGCACACACGACATTCGTCGACACCCAATCTATCTCGAGGACCTCACCCAAAAACTATCAATGGAGTATGTTGCATCATCTAGATCCACATATTCTAACCCCATGAGCATAACACCATTATGTTCCTTATCCAACCAAAACACCTTCGTGTTTCTAAGAATAAATCCAGAGCAGATCGACATACCAAGGAAGATGTTAAGATGTTGGGAATGATCATCACTAAATGAGATATACTAAGAATTTGTTGAAGAAAACCACCAAAAACATATAGATCACTAATGTATCCATCCACTAATTGACACCTTGAACTGCCAATGCTCTTAGGATTTTCTTCTGTACACATCTTATTAGCACCTAACCACCACCACTCAGGCGTGATTTCCAACCAAGACTCACAACCGCTCCATGACCATCCACAAAGCAATAATGAACCAGCATTTCCTATGGAACTACATCTACCACATTTCTTAATCTCTATCAGAATTCCTATATTATTTAACATACAAAACAAAAATGGTCCACCACACCCATGAAACCAAAGGCTTATTGCATATCCATTATTACCATCATGGTTTCATGTATAATGATTAATTATTATCCTAATATAAATCGTGCCTCACCAGTTTGTGCCCACATATGGACTAAATTAGAGACCTCATGGTTTCAAACCTTCCTAAAACAACACATACACCGACTTTAGTCCCCACATGCCCACCATCACTTGAGAAAATTACAACACCTTCTTACTAAAGAAACCATGCCTCTTGGTTAGTCACCCTCACAGGCCCTATGGAATTCCCAAAATATCACCAACAAACAAAACCATTCATATAAACATGCTTAGCCATGTTACCACGCGGACATCAGGAGTCACCTTCAAAATAAAATCATCTAACCACCATTGATTCACCCTTGATTTTCCTAGGACTATTATTTTATTTCCACAACTAGAGTCTCACATTTTCTAAAACCATTAACCTTATCACCTAGATTTCTATGAAAATTCCACAATTGGAAAAACTATCTTTTTTCCACTATTAAATTCCAAAACATCCACATATGCGACGCACACCCAAAGGAACTATAAACCCTGTTTGACCTCTCTCATCAGCCACCTTGAAGGTTGAATGGTACCAACTCCCTAACCCTAATTCACAATTAGAAAAATACCTTGGTCCTCTCTCAAAACCGTACACAACAAATTATGAACTAATCAATGTTCACAAATGACACTATCACCCCCAATTCGATACACACTTTTTATAGCACAAAAAAGAGACCTTTTAGTCTGGTTACTACACCAAAGGTAATCGTACATGTGAATCAGTGATATGAGCTAAACACCCTCTCCTAGGTCCAAAATTCAACTCTCTAGGTCCCTACTCACAAGGTCACCAAAACCCAAGAACCATCCTCAAGGTCCAGCATGCACTCACTATGGTGATTACCCAAGAGTGTTTCCACAATCACATTACCAAACAACGCTTCATGAACCAAAGACCACAACCCCAACAAGGGTTCCCTGAGAAAATCTACTCTGTATATAATAACCAGAAATGCCTCACAACCCAAATCCAAGGTCCCAAAGTAGGTAACTCTCATTTCCTTAACCACCCATACAATGGTCAAATCAATAACACATGGAATACCCACTACTCAGTTCTCCCAATAGTTTCATCACAACACATCCTTTCATTAGGAAACATTTATTAACAATTTTAACATCACTATGAAATATATCTCTTTTATAAACCATTCAATATTTATAATTTATCACAACCCAAAATTTTATCCTATTCATAACATTTATTTATAAAAACTATTCCTTAACAATTCATTTACATGATTTTCATTTACCCACTTGAATTTCTATTATTAGATAGAATTTTCTTCAAATTTCATGATATTAAAATCCATTCTACCATTCATGCCTCAAAAACTCATCCCATGTGATCCCATCATGATGCATGCCACCTATATTCTTAGGTGTCTAAAATGATGCATGAATTCATAACCTCATTCCATTCTATACATGATAAAAATATCATAAATTAGTCAAATCACAAAATATTTGCATCACCCAATGTATAAATATCATTAAACTGTAACAATACACATTAAGAAGAACAATTCCTACCCTGGGTGACATGGGTTTTCCCTCATAAATGGGTTAGCTACTCCAAAACAAGAGATCACTACTAAGGCATGACATATCTAAACCTCATGTATACCATACCAAATAATTATACCCTAGAAAAGAACTTCTCTGATACCACTTTGTAACATCCCTAACCTAAGAGACACTAAACTAGTGCCCTGAGCCAAGTCGTCACATGACCACAAGCACGCCTACCCATACTTCAGATTTTTCCAACTAGTAGTTTGGGGCAAATAAGTATTGTGGGGAGACTGTTCTCTCTTTAACATAGTGATCCAGTGTAGAGAATAATTTAAACATAGGAAATAGTATATAACAACCAATAACTATGCATAACCAAAAACCTCCCAATACTGGTTATAAACCACAAACCAACAATGACCATATCATGCCATACTAACTATTCTAAAAGTGATGGAAACCTAGAATAAAGAAAAAACAAAATCCCCCAAAATGGCCCTAACTCTATGTCTGGATCCTCATCCATGCATGTCCCAATCCCAACTAAACTCCCTAGAATGGGGCCCTTGCCCTTATCTTCACCTGAAACCATGAGATCCACTCAAGTACCAAACAATGGTTTGAGCTGGGTGTGAGTAAAACCCAGTAGGTCACCACCAATAGTGTCTAGCAAGTATTAATTCTAAACATATAGTGGATGAAAGTAATAATTAAATGAAAAGAATACCATGAAAACTCGGATACCATTACTTAAAAATATTAACTTTAACCATTTCAGTCATTTTTACCACATCCATCATTTATTCCATGTTCATTACTTAATCCATTTTCATCTCATGTTCCATAGGTTAGGCATATAAATCATCTAAACGTGGTTCTAAGGAAATAAATCACTATACATAAGGGAATATGTCATGTACCTATCTCACTAAGGATAAACACATCACATCAACACATTATCCTAACCTCTAAACCTCAGTCTACGTGGAATTAAACCATTAGGGTAATAGAACCTCTATCACATTACATAGTTTTATACATTATGGGTAGGAGTTTAGAGCCTTAAACTAACTTGTCCCATGGGCATAGATCCTAATGTCAATACCCCACACTACCAATCCGTGTTCACGTGCTTATTTATCCATTCACCACACACATGACATATCACAACTAAACAAAAAAATAGAAATCACATTCTATAACCATGAACCTGGAAATTAATACTATGACATAATTCATTAACACATTTTTCATTAACATTTCAAAGTAGTTTATCCTAATTCCCATTCGCATTCCTTAACCCATTAATTATATTCAACAATTACCATACATTATCCAATATTCACCCATTACCAAACATTATCCCATATAGACCATTTATCATTTCGTAATTATAATTATTATATCACATATAACAACCAATTTATTATATTTAACCCATTAAGTAAACCCCATAATTCCCAGGTATTAACCCATTCAATATATTTATCATTCCCTTATTAAAACTTGTTTACATGTTCATCAATTCATAAGATATTTTGAATTTAAAATGTTAATAATTTAATATAAACCAATACTTTTTCAATGTCAACATAATTCATAATTAATTAAACACCATCTCAAGTGACTCATTGAACTCATTTATCATTCATAAGCCTTCAACCATCAAACATTACCTTTATTCCATTTCATAATTCATATAACCCATTAGTATTCAACCAAATGACCCCTTATTCCCTTAATAAGACTAGAAATAACTATTATTATTCTGTTTCCACTCAACCAAATATATTAATGTGTTCTACATGGGATCTACATTTTCACACATCAACACTACACTTAGCCTTAACAACTTCATGGTTCATGAATACCGAAACACCCCATGGGTGGCCCTTGATCATTCTAATCATCCTCAACACATACCATAGGGGACATGAAGGGTAAAAATTAATATATATCCAACCATTTAGCTTAATATTACTCATGGTTACAAATTCACAACAAGAGGGAAGAAATATCTTAACACACATGCACAAATCTATGAAGAAATAATAGGATATAACTTGTAAACCACCAACCTCAAATCCGATGATGAATGCACTCCTTATCGAAGCCTTATATCCGTAATAAAATATAATTCGAAGACCCATAATATATTCCACAAGAAAATTGTGTTCTTAGGTGTTCAGAAAAATATAGGAGACACGACAAAACCTAATCTAGAAAGGATGAAAAAGAGGAGTGTTAGACTTACTTGAGGCCTTGATCCACAACCAACAGCATTCAAAATAGCCAAGAATCGAAGGAGAACCACCCTTGAGAATCTTGGGTCAATTTTGTTCATCCACAGGGTTGATAGGGGGATAAATGATGGATAAATATGGTGGGGATCTAAATATCATGTAATAAAAAGACTGTAAATTATCCGACTTTTATTGGGGAACACGGTATGTCAACCCATGAAAAAACCATGCACAAGATAATTTCTATGGGAAAAGGGTCGCACGATTTCTTGGTAAATTATTTACAGTTTGACTAACCATTTTACAACTTTTCCCATTTCTAATGTCCACGGTAGAATGGTTTTCCTGGGAAGGACATATGGTTTACTTAAGCATGAATCGATCATTCACCTTGCACAGGTTGGCCTGGTTTTCTCCCAATTCATGTCCCAAACCCCAAGAACACACCCAAGCCTCCCCTACCCTTGAGAAACATATCATTAACCTGAAATAATATATTGAAACCAAAATTTAAACAATATAATACCTTCCCAAAGACTAGGATCTTACAGAAAATATGATCATTCTGTATAAGTTAAAGAACATTCCCTTTATATTTTTATATGGAATTTCACAATTACCATTTTTGGAAAATGAAAAAAAATGTTCCTTTCAAGAAAAAATGAAAAACCAAAAAATTCATAAAATTAATTTAAAAATTAATTTGATAAAACCCCCATTTTGGAAACATTTTTTGAATACATGGACATGAAAGAGATATGTTCCTTAGCATATTAACAACATTGAATAATAATTAGATTATAAAATAAACTCTTACCAATTTATAATCAGAAAAAAATCATATTACCCATAAAATAAAGGAAATTACATTATATGAAATAACATAACCATTAAGATAATAATCATAAACCAAATTCATCCTAATTGTATACACTAAATAAATAAAAAAAGTAGTGTATAAGTCATGTGTCCCACATAAATAAAAATGATACACAAACCAAATACCTTACCTCGATTCATGAATCTCATTGATCATGTTGAAAATCAAGTATAATATATATTAATTTATAAATAATGTGCTCGAATATATATATATATATATATATATATATATAATATCATGTATGATTTTTTTATCATATTATCACCCTCTTATTAACAATTTTTTATTTATATAACTTCTGTAGGTGATAACTGCTTCATTTTCCATGCACGTTTTAGTTTGCTAGTCTCAGTTATTATAATTTAGTTATTAATATATAATCCCTCCAACATAACATCATGTCTAAAATGGACATAAAATATTTCATGGTTCATCTAAACATCTTATTGATTTCTATAAAAGCTATCAAAGAAATCAAATCATTAAAGATTAAATTTCATAAAAATCAGGGGGTGTTACATTATTCCCCCCAAAAATGAATTTCATAATCAATATTATTATCCTTAACTAGTGGTTGTATCATTCGATTTATTATTCATATAAATACACATCGTAAAACTGGATAATAAAAGTTACTGTAAAAGAGAAAGTTGGAAACACAAAGGTTTTATGATGTAACAAATAAGTGGGTTTCCATATAAGAAAAAATTTAATGACGAATTATAAATGGAAAACTAATACACAAGAAAAAATATAGAGTGATAGATAACATGTTCAAGATATGTTTATTAACCAAAATACCGTAGACTAAATACGTTAGAAAATTTCATTGATATATTAAAAAATGATGATAATAGGATAACATCTTCATCCAAAATTCATTGAGAAGACATAATTACTTTATTTCATTTCATAAGTACAATATCACTCTATGGTTTTACCTTTACCAATTTCCTCTTCATATCTTACCCTAAGAAATGAAGCTTAAATTGTAATGATTGAAGAACTAGTGGATCGTAAGATCCATAATGGGGTGATAAGTCAATCCTTTTGTATCTACATATCATTATAGAAAAACTATTATTATAGGTTATCTAATATGAAAAAATATTCATATGGAGATGTAATAAATTAATCACTAAAACTGGTCCAAAATTAACCTTAAACACTTTTATAAAAGATTACCCTTACTCAAAAAGATTAAAATTCAAAACTTTAGAAAGAAGGTATCTAAATTTCCATAATAAAAATATCATATATATCTTTAATCATCTTGACATAGATATTAATTTTCACACACCAAACATGTGAATACAAATTTGTTTTATTCTCCTTAAAAATGGTAATAACACAAATTACCATAAAAGCTTAGTGAAAATATGCTTTTTACAAAAATTAACTCTTTCAACATACCATAAATCCAAAATTATATAAAATCGATCCATTGTATAATAAACCACCTATTAATAATATTAATAATGAGTTACAAGGTTAGAAATACTATCCCATTTATTTTATCATAATAAAACTTCTATTTATCTCATTATCACATCATCATGCACATATTGAGGGTTTTTTCCCATTAATCATGTGTTCTTGAAAAATATCACCTTACTACTCAATCTCTTTTCATGGTTACCTGTACCATTCAATGTATTATTTCAAATCTATGAGGAAAAATTATAGTGGAATAATCTTTAGACATTTCATTATTCCATAATAACATAAAATTACTTCTAAATTAATATTCTTGAATTCCAATATATAAATACTCTATCATTCAACCACTTCATTATCCTACTATATATATCCAATAGTTATTTCATGATATTTCATATTTTATTTGGATTTATAGGGTTTTTATTGTCGATAATCATCATTATTCCATGGATTTGGTCACTAATTAGTATAATGTCCATTTTATTTACACATGAAGAATTGAAGTGGGGGGTGCAGTTAGTGTATCATTCTCTCTATTAACATTATTATCTAACTTTTTCCCATCACATAACTACCCAATTTTCTACTAACCTTCTTTCTCAAAATTAACACATTTACATATCCCATTAAGTTAATTCCCTCCATGTATCTTTCCACACACTGAGCATAAATAAAATCTCATCTTCTATTCTCTATGGTTTTTATATTTTCTTTTAAAACTCCATCAACTTTTTCTTTTCAAAACCATGAGATTGATACGTAACACAAACCTATATTTCCACCTTCATAGAACATAGACTTATTTTATCATAGATTTTGAAGTGCCTTATAGATAAAACTATTTAGAGACATGGTTTTAAGCCCCTGAAAAATTGATCAACTCTAGTTTAATATTGGATGATAATTCCTGAAGCGTACCTCACTTGTCATTTAAAATTCTCTTCATAGGTTCCAAAAAATTTATCATAATTTTTTTTAACTCAAGTAATTCCTTCCCTATTTCCATATAAAGAATACAATGAATGTACTTATATAAAAAATATATTTTTGAACTCTTCCCAGTACATGGAGTCAATATCTTAATGTTGCCTCATATTCTTGATAAAATTACACCATTGATAAACATCCCCATACTAACTATATAAAATCAAAATTATATTCTCATTTTCTAAACATTGGAGAATAGAAAATATCATTTCAGTGTTAACAATTCATTTCTTAATCACTAGAAGATCAATAGACCAACTAAAATATAGTGGATGTTAACTCATGAAGGACCCAAGATATTAATGTTCCCTCCTTTTTTCATTTGAAAGATCAATGTGATTCATAGCTTGAGAAAGTTGCATGACCTTAGAAACAACAATTGTCATTCCTATTCCTATAACATTTGGTTGATCATGAGGAAAATCTATTCATTTCTCCTCAAATTTATTACTAACGTGGTTCCTTCATGTTCCATCCATTAACTAAAACAAAAAAGTATAGTTTAAGAAAAACTAAAATTTTTGGATAAATCACCTAATCTTGAGAGATGTTGTCTAAATCATGAAACATTATTTTTTAAAAATGACACCATAGGTTTAACATAGGTCATTCATGATCATTATAAAAACATTAGTATTTTATCGAAAACATAGCCCTATAACTACATTTTTCTTAATTTTTCTTAACCCTACTCTCTATAAATTATCTAAACACTACTATAATAACAACTATAACAGCCAATTATTTTCATACCTAGATATTATATAGTTTTAGAAAAATAAAAATATTATCCATTCCAAACCATATAGTATTAGACTCTTTAGATAATAGATATACAATATTATTATTTTATGAATGATGTTCAACATATCCTATAAATATATAACACTTAGTAATCATCATAGGAATACCTACTGAAAACACTTTCATATCCCAGAGAGACGAAAAATATGAAAATGGTGAGGTTATATTACAGTAATGGTAAACAAAGGATATATCAAGAAAAATATGACCATAAAGATATAAAAACATGAACAGAACATTTTAGCATTATTACATATATAATTTATATCATAATATTCAATGATGGATTAAATCTTGGATGTTTATTAGACATAAATTATACTGGCACGTGAGACCTGAGAAAATAGAATTGGCACAAAAATATGGAATTATGGAAAAAAAATATGCATATAAAATCAATTACTTAGTAGTAAACAATATTTTAAAATAATTTATTTTTAGAATGAGTTCACTCCCCAAACCACTGGAGTAAACAAGGTTCACTCTCAAGACTATTATGGTGGAAAAAGTACCTTACTGAACTGAGTTTAGTCCCCATTCCATTTCTATCAATCTCATGAGATATAATTAATTACCCAATGAATTTTAGGGAGATATAGTCACACTAGTCATATAATGAAAACCATACATATGTTTTCCATGGGAATATAAATCATTAATCATATCAAAACCCATAAAATGAAATGTGTTTCATAAACATTTCTTGATAACAAAACTCATTGAAAGGATACAGAATTCATAAGAATCATGACCTCATAAAAATAGACCATTTAGGTAAATAATAAGAAAGATATAATTGAATCATACCCTAATAAAACCAAAGTAACTAAAAATATTTTTTAAATATATGGAAAATGATTTTGATATATCACTTAGAATAATTAATGAAGAAAATATCCTCTCTAATTTGAAAAAAATTATTTCAAAAAAAGATATAAAATTAAAAAGTAAAACATTTTCTATGAAAATAACCATGTATTATTATAAGGGAATCATTAGGGATCTAATGCATCATGAAATCGGAAAAAGTATCTCTTATCTTATTAGCGGAAGAAAACATTCCTTTTGTATTTTTGTTATAAATTTCGCAAAGAACTTTGTTTAGAAAATGATAAAAATATTATTTTGAAGCTATTTAATCAAAATTAAAACATTCTTTAAAATGAAATTATATATTCATAAAGAAAAAACATAAAACATTCATAATGTATAAGGCATGTGTCCCACATAAATGTATAAGGCATGTGTCCCACATAAATAAAATTGTGAGAAAAATAAAATTCCTCACCTCAAGTCTTGAATTTATTTGTTTATTTTGAAAAATATTGTATAATAAATAAGAAAGTATTATAATTTTATTTCATAAAAATATATTTATCATATCATTTATGTTTTTTTTAATTTAATATTACCAACTGTTTATTAATAATTTGTTATTAAAAACATTGTTTTGTGTGAAAACTCCTTCATTTTCATTGCTTGTTTATCTTTGGTAGTCATAATCCATATACATTTATCTTGGTCCCATAATTTCCATAATTTTAATGATATTTTTAAAATATTATAATTTAATTATATATATATGTATAGTCATTTATAAAAAATTTGAGATAGAAAAAAATAAATACATCATTCATGGAGACGATATGTCGTATCTATGCATGAACATTATTTCCATTTTTCATATAATGGAATTAAAGAAAGGTAAATAAAATTACATATTTAAATAATCATTATTATGTCATACAAAGAATATATTTTTATTAAAATTAACTTTATTACCATCTAGGTGATATATAAGTGAATGAATCACAACACATTGTGAGGAAGGTAGCCCGTACGTATGCATGAGCGACGATATTATTTCTCAAATGATTGTTTGATTATATGGTAGACATAATATTATAATTATAGTGGTATAATTTTATATTAAATACCATATATAATCACTAATACCATCATAATACTTATCCACATAATATGGTGATGAAAAATGAATTATTTCATTGTGTGGAGACGGTAAGTCGTACATACGCACAAGCGATGTTTTCACTTATATATTGATGGAAAATAGGGTTTATAATGGTGTTTTATTAATCATAATAAAATTTTATAATATTCACTATTTTTATGTCATTATTTTAAGGTAAACATCATAGATTTATAGGAGGAAATGAAGAGTAGAAAAATAAAGTGATCATTTTGAGTGATTAACACATTTTCGAAACTCCTCCTTTGGATCTTCTCTACAGGGATTCATGGTTGGTATAATAATAGGAACAAAACCATTAGTATTTTTTTAGGTAATTTGAAAGTAGAAATTGGTAGAGTATGGTTGAGATAGATTAATCAATGTGGTGTAAAGTTGTGAGGGATGAGGTTACCTTTTATAATTGAGGTGAGCCACACTTTTGGAGTTTTTCAAAAGATTAATTTATAATAAATTCATTTTCAATCAAAACAGTACCAAATAGACATTTATTAAAAGATAATATAATATAAGGTTCTTATCTCATTAACCGATATATTTTATACATCTTTTTGTATAATTTTAAACATTCCCATTTTTATGAACACTAAGTTAACATATTTTAATTTAATCTACTGTAAAACTTTTCAATATTAAAAGGTTTTAATTTTTACTTATGTGGTGAAAATTAGACCATAAGTGAACCATTTATTAAATTTTAAAACATATAATATTCATTTTTTATTTCTAATTAATTTTTATTTGATTTTAAATAATTTAATAATATATTATTTTATAAAATAACAATGCTATTTATTTTTTCACTCTTCATTAGATTTTCTTTAATAAATCAATAAAACAAGATATATTAGAAAAAAAATATTTAATCCAGCCTTAATATGTCATAATTATCTATAAAATTCATCTTTCACCTTAATTAATTCAAATAATATTTATTTTAACATTTTTAATTTCATTTATTTTATTATTTCATTAAATGAATAATTATTAAATCATCATTTCCTAATTATTTAATATTCTTATTTCTTAATTAAATTTTAAAAATAAGATTCCATAATGTAGATAAATATTTTTTCTTTCTAAATATTATTTTCAGTTTAATACATCTCTTGATTAACTCCATATTAAAATTTATATAGATATTAATAGCATGAATGTGAAATCTTTGACTTTTCATTAAATAAAATATTACAAACTTCATAATCCCATCCAAGTTGACCGAAAAGTCATATATGAATATATATCATGGATATAAGTTTATAAAGTAAATAATGGAGTTTTATATTCTTTCATGACCATAATTTTTCTTCTTGTGGACACATAAGAAATATTTAAGACAAAGAATGTGACTTTTTTTTACTATTTTTAATTAATTAATGTATAAGAAAATTTAGGGGATAAGTTTCCATTGAAAAACTGAATTTATATGATTAATTTTTAAGGGAAGAACTAAATTCATCTAATAAAATATGGTAATTTTTAGGGCCATTTTATTTTCCTCATCATTTTATTTTTAACAAAGATTACCCAATTTGCCATTTACAATGGTAACAGAATTTACCAAGGTTACTATTTATATTGGCCAAAAATAAAAGTAACAAATTTTCTAAATTTTGATACTAAAAATAAAAATATGGAATCCATTTTTCAGAATTAATAGTAAATAATTTTTTAATTTAATTTAAAATAAAACAATTAAAACTCTGTGAAATAATAGGTTTTCAAAAAAACACACTTTTAGAACATAAAATGTTATTGTAATTTGTTCATGTATAAAATTCTTTTCAAAAAAACATAATTGGATTATTTAAAATAATAATTAAATAAATAATTTTTTCTTTTACAAAACATGATTTTTTTCGGCAATAACATTTAAATAAAATATATTTTTTAATAAAAATCAGAATTCTCACAAATCATTGAAAAATAATTGATGTTAGAAAATTATAAAACAAATTAAGAAAATATTACACTCTGAATAAAAAAGGAAATTATTTTTTTCAAGTAAATTTTCTATATCTTCTATAAATTAATATTCCTTCGTAAAAAATATGAATAACTCATTTTTGAAGAAAACTTGTTTTTTTAAGAATAATGTGAATTACTAAAAATTTTGTGATCATTTTTCTAAGAACTTAACAATATATTAATATTGAGTTGTACCGTTATATTTTTCTTATAATTTATTAGTTCATATTTATTCCCACCAATTTATTGTCTAGGTTATAATTGACATATAATATTCCATGGTTAGTCTAAACTTCTTATTATGCGCAATGCAAGTTGTCAAAAAATTAAATTATATAAAAATAGATTTCATATAAATATCAGGGTGATACAAATTCCTTATCTGATATTTTCCTTATACCACTAAGTACATTATAGATCACTACTTTTATCATAAATTCAACCTAATAATTCTTTACTTATACAACTAACAAGGTTCTCCAAAGAAGAAGTATATTTCTTAACTGAACATCTTTGTTTTATTTGATTAGATACATAATTAAAATTATTTCATCCATGATGAAATATTTAGACTAGTATCATCCGTATAGATGGATAATTTTATTTTAATTTCATAATTATACTCATCTCCATTTTCATTCATATGATAAATGAAAACAACATTTTTGTGTATGGTAGACAACAACCTCTCAAACTGATATAATTCGTTTTCCATCACTTCCTCTCATGAATTGTATTTATGATATATTTAATGTATATATATGATATTAAAGAAATTTTTATTTTCATTTTATTATAATATTTTAGAAACATTATTATATTGAAATCCATTGGGAAATGATCATTCCATTCTTGTTTATGTGTTTCTTACAACCTCCATGATGGGATGTGATTGTTTTTTTATGAATACATTACATAGACTCCAAGTATATGTGTATTTAAATAATTAATAAAATATTTATGATATATAAATAATTATTTAAACATAGAATAATACTTAACTTCTTTCAATTTTATTCATTAAAAAGTAGAAATGTTGCACATGAGTCTGTACAACCCACTATCTCCAGATTGTAACATAATTCATTTTTTATAATCAACATTAATTTAAGGTTTTAAAAGTATAATTGATGTAAAAATTATAATAACCTCATTTTTTATATTAGATACATTTCAAAATAATTACCTATTTTCCAACATACCACGTCATTTTTCACAAATAAGGAAAATATCATCATAACATCATATCTAATAATAATTGATTAATTAGTTATATATAACATGTAAATAAATACAATAAATTTACTAATAAACATGAAATATTTTTTTAATAAATTTAATGATAAATATAACATTATTATTCAGCATGATAAAGAATGTATGTAATGATTCAGATTCATGGTAAGGGACACTTTTCCATAAAACACCCTTTTTAAATGTTCTCTTGATTTATTTTCTAAATATATTTAATCCAACGGTATATTATTAAAATTATATTAATGGTGTATTTATTTAAAAATGAATGAAATATATATTAAATTGTATTTAATTTCTTACATTATTTCAGTGGGTTTCAAAATGAATATTTTTATTTATTCTAGATTGACTATTTTGAACAAAAGAAAAATGAATTATTTATTTTAATGTATCTAGTTTCAACAGGTTTTCCCACCATTATAAAAAATATTCAATTTGTAGTTTATAATATAATAATTCATTTTTTCCTCAATAAAAAAAATTCCCTCCTTTTATTTTGGTTTTTAAGAAAAATTTTCAATTGGAATAGATATTTGGACATCTTAAATTATTTTTTCTATGGGTCAAAAAAATGTTTTTATGAGTATGACATGAAAAAATTCATGTATTATGATTACGTTATTTTTTGGGAGATATATAAGATGAAGTGTGATAAATATATAGAATATATTTACTGGTTATCCTGATATAACTCAAGATAAATGTTGATCCTGGTGTATTTCATGATGACATGGGCTCTTGATATAGCTCTTAAATACATTTTGTATGTGGATAGAGAGTACTAGTTAACTTTATCCTAATATATTAATCCATTTTATATTGTTGATTACTAAATTTTTATTTTTGATTAAATGAGTGATAAATAAATTCTTTCCTAATTTACCTATATGATTTAAAAATCATTTCTATATGTTTACATGGATGTCTTATGTTTTTACAGGAAATGATAATGTTCATATGTTTACTGGAATGTGTATGATACTTCTTATGGGATATGTATATATTTTCTCAAAAAATTAAATAAATTTTCATAAATGAAAATAATGGCATTTGATTTTTATTGTTTCCTTTATCATTTCTTATAAGATGTTTTATTAAACAATTTGGCCAATGAAGTTGAATTATTTTGTAACAAGATGATAATTTCTATCCCAATGATTATTTTGGAAGATAAATTGTTTTATAGATTTTCATGGACTAACATGATTCTTTAATTAATTTTATATATCCCTTAGTAATATTGTTTTACTCACCCAAATTTTTCAAATGTTTTTCATAGGTTTTTAGGTATAAATTGGGCCAAGGATGAGTTCATGATGAAAATTTTAAATATATGTTACGAAATGAAAACATCTTATATAATAAAAGTTTTGTATTGTGGGAAAATTGATATTAAATTAAATGTGTTCAATTTTTAATATAATAGTTTTATAAAAGGATGATGGATTATTTCTCATAAATTTCAAAATGTAAAGATCCTTAAAATGTATTAGAGATAAGTATTTACATAATACTCACGATTATGGAATTTTTAAGGATGTTTCCTTATAATTGTTATTAGAGGAAAGGATTGGATGATTTAAACTATTAGGATAATAGATGTAAATTCACATAAGAGATTGTCATTTATGTTTATCATGATATAGAATTAGAAGATTACCATGTTTCTTAATCTAATATATTTCTCTTTTGAATAGTTTTCAATAGAGGAAACATAGAAACTTATATAGGAAAGAACCAACATGATAATATCCCTATAAATCAATAACCTGGTTTTGTGGGAATTAGAATTGATCAGTTTCTTATTATGATTTATTAGTTGACAAAGGATATAAATAGTATTTATAACCGTACTAGAGTGAACTAGAATCTACCATATAAGAGCACGTCTATATTAGATAATTTTATGAGACAACACCATCCAATATTTAGTTGATCTTCTAAATCAGTGGTAGCATATGGATTTTTTAATTCAATAGAAAAAATATAAAATATCATGGGTTTTTAGGATCATCAGAAGGTATAATTTTATATTTAAAAAATTGAAGTTGATCCCCAAAAATAGTGGTCAATGGATAAGAATAGTAGAGAAGTATAATATTTTGACATCATAGAGTGGTATACATGTAAAAATATATTCTATGAGATTTATTTTACAATGTATTTTCAGCATAGGATGGAAAATAAATTAATCGAATTGAGAAAAAAAAGTAATATATATTTAATCAGTATAAATAAATTTTCACTCAATTATCAATGTACACAGTAAATTATATAAGATATCTTGATAGTAAAATTAATTTATGTAACTCAAGATTAATGAAATGATATTGAAAAGTATATGCCTGCAATTAATTTAAAATTTATTGAAATCTTGTTCATTGTACTGAAAAATTATTCATAACATTTTATAATATCATTATATTCCCTGAAAATAAAATTAAAAATAGATCATTATGGTAGTAAAATTTAGAGATCAGATCAAAGAAATATGGAAGTAGTAAAATCAGATTTTCATCTTGTGATATGAGTGGTAAAAAGAATTGTGGGTATTGTATTATGAAATATAAGAAGTTCTTATGTTGTGGTATTTTTTAGAATTTGTATTTTGATTAAAAAGAAAGAGATCCTGATAGTAGTAAAGAAAATTTTGTTAAAAATGATGTTATGTATCTTAAATTTAAGGATATGTGTCATTATGCAGATGTATGTTTGAATAAGATAAAAAATTATGGGGAGAATCATGACTATAAGAATAAGTTTGGGGTGATACTTTTCTACTAATATGAAAGATGTATGGTCATCAAATGAATTTTTAACAAATAAATTACATGTTTTCTTAAATTATTAAAATCTATTATTTTACTTGGGGTCTACACATTCATTCATTTTTTATAAAATTTCATGTAAATAGAAAATTTAAACTTATTAAATGATGTCAAGAATTTTGATAAGTATTCTTGGGGGTATAATTAAGGACAACCTAAATTTACAATCATCATAAAAATATCATATATGGAATAATATCCTTTGGTAACCTTGTATTCATTCCCATTCTAGAGTTTGATTATATTTTAGGTATTGATTTTCCTTCAGTTCATCAAGATAATATTGATGGTAGTGAAGAAGAATTAAGTTTACAAAATGATTTTATATTTTTATATAAGAATAAATTCATAGATTTTATATCATATAAAGAAGTTGGAAAACTTTTATCCAGTGTAAATGAATTTATTTTTTCCTATATTATTGAAATTAGGGGAAAATTTCAAATTAATTATGTTCCAATAGTAAGATAATATCTACAAATACTTTATAATATCATACCTAGTATTACCCAAAATCATGAATTTGTGTTTATTATTGACTTACTACCTGATACTATTCTAATTCGAAAGCACCATTTCATTTTTATAAAGTAGAACGTCAAGAATTAAAAATGAAATTATATGAGTTTCTGGATATAGGTTTCATTCTTCCTATAACTTCACTATTGGGGGATCCTATTTTATTTTTTTGAAAGAAATATGTTCCCCCTATGTCTTTATATTGATTATAAAGAATTGAATAGAATCAATATTATAAATAAGTATTAGTTACCTCATATAGATTACTTTTTTTATTAACTCTAGGAACATAAGTATTATTAAAATAATATTCTCAGGTATATGTACCATTAGATGAAGGTGAAGAAGGATGAAATATGGAAAAAATGATGCATACTAGTTATTATAATTATGAGTTTTTGGTTAATCCCTTTGTCTTAAAGAATCCTCCATCTATATTAAAGGTTCTTATGAATAGTGTTTTCTAGGAATATTTGGATTGGTTTTTGGTTTTGTGTATTGATGAAATTTTTTTATTAAAAAAAGTTTTGAGGATCATATAAAACGTCTAAGTAATATTCTTCAAACCTTGACATAAAATATAGATATTGAAAATTTTGTAACTGTGATTTTTTATAGTCAATTTTAATATTTGAACAGATTGTAAATATATATGGATTAACTATTGATCCCACAAAAAGTTTTTAGTGAATGGTATAGACCTAAAAATGTTAACTGAATACATATTTCTGATAGATTACCACTATAACATCCCCTAATCAAGAACTATCTCACGTGGGTGAAACTGGTTAGTTTTAGGATTTCAAGCATGCCTTAACATATGCCAAAGGGAGCCCACTAATAGTAGGGGTGTGATAAGTATCTTAGGGATAAAATACCCACTAGTAAAAAAGTTACAACACAATGGGATAATCATATAAAAATAAATATTAGATTAGATAAAATAATGGAAACAATATAATACAATTGAAAAATAACCAAAAAATTCCAAAAGAGTAATCCAATAAATAATAAATGAGTAATGTACTAACAGGCTGAAATGTAACTTAATGTCATGATAAAAGTAATAAAAATAAAATAATTTTAGATTCAAATAATGTAACACCCCAAGCTTCCACGGTACGCTTCTCTTTGAATAATACAATAGCATGCTATGTACGCAACACTGAGTTCAAGCACCCCACGACCTATCAAACTAGCCATTTTGAAAGAGGTTATGAATAGTAATAACAAAAATTTTAATTTTATATATATCTCATATAAATTTAACATTCATCATTTGTTATTCTTAGACATAATATAAGAACAAATTCAATTTTTCAGATAAAAGATGTATTTTTTAAAAATGCAGTTTTTCCGCCTTTTAATGGACAACCCTTTATAAATACAATATTTTACACTTTTATATATTCAATTTTATGAAATTAAATTATTATTTAGAATCAGGACTTAAAAATTTAGTTTGGATATGTTTTTGGTGTTTTTCTGATAACTTTAATATTTTGATGAATAGTGAGATATAATAAATTTTAATTAAAAACAAATTTTTTTAATCAAAATAATTTATAGTATTAAATAATAAATTTCAAAGGTTTTTAAGTATAATTAGATTTTATTTTTATCATCTAATCCAATTTTGGTCATGAGATGTAATTTCACTTTTAAACCGGACCTAAAAACATATCAATCTTTTGATAGTTTTTACTTCTCAAAATCCCGCTTTTTGGTTTTTGACAACGGGAAATAATTTTAAATTAATTAAAGCAACTTATATGGTTTGAATTTTGTAAAATATTTATCATTTTTGGATTCAGAATATCAAAATTATCTTTCGGTGAAGCTTTGGTATTTTTCTGAAAAGGTTCAATTTTTTATGAATAGTGAAAAACAATACGTTAGTGTTTAAAAACCAAATTTTTATTTAAATAATTATTTCTTTTATTTAAATGTATTTTAAGAAAAAATATATACATAATACCTATATTATTTCAATGTAATTCATTGGATTTAGTTTATAATAAAATTAGATGTATTGAATTTTATTGAGTTTTTAATGTCTTTTACCCACCTACTAGGCGCATTTGAAAATTTGCATAAAATATAATTTTACCGCTTCAGTGAATTGAGTTTCAAAACTCCAAGAGACACAGTTGATATTAGTAAGTAAAATGTGGTTCAATAAGATGAAAATAATTTTTGGTCAATAGTAACTTTTGAATTTTATTTACCACGGTTAAAAGTAAATATGATAATTAAAGGTAAAAAGGATATTATAGTTACCCTAACACATGTCATAATTCTATTGGATAAATGTATTTCGACCAAAATCAACCTTAGGAATAATTTTTTTTCTTTTTATCCACTTGGATTAGATTCAGACATTTATTATTATTTTATTTAAAGAAGAGTTAAAAGTATTAAATTCAAGGTTTTATAACTATACTATTTTTAATATAGAGTTATAAATAATATAAATTGGACTATAAATATTCATTAGAAAGATAAAAAAAATTACAACATAATTTTATTTTATTTATAATTTTTAAACATTAAATAATTAAATTTATTTATGACGCAATGATGATACATTAATTTTTTTATTAATGAAAAGTTAAAAGAATTGATATTATAGATATCCAAATAAATTTAAATTGAGACTTTTGATGAATTACACTAATTTGATAGGTTAAAATGACATTTTAGTATTTATTTAATTTATTTGGTTCTAAGTAATCGTGTTTTTTTTACTTTCACAAAAACCAAATACTAAATTGCGTCAAAATTGACATAAATCAGTTTTTGAAACAAGTACTATATTATTAAATGATATAATATTCCTAAAAATTATAATGTTCAGCCAAAGGGGTCATATAATTATTGATATTTCATTAATCAACCATCGGGGGTTCTCTTGTCTTTTTATAGTAATTCTATTAACCATTTATTATAATAATACAAGGAGACATGGTAAATGTTAAACTATTTAACCAAGAGTTAAATAAAAAAGATAAGGTTAATATGGTGACCTAAACGTGTCTAAAACCTATTTTTTCAGAATATTTCGAACCATAACCACCTTATCATTGAAATAAATCAATTTTGAGTCATTATAAACAGAAAATGATTTTATAATAAAATAATATTACAAACTTTTCCTAAAATAACCCTCACCTATCTTATAAAAGTGTACTTCCACTTCTCTCAAAATCACACCTCCAAATCCATTTGGATCAGCCAAACACTACCCTAATCTCCTCCCAACTTCCCTCACTTCAACCTAGAGTCCTTCTCTTGAGCAGAAATCCAACCTAAGAAACCTTTTTGTTCAAATCAAATGGAAACACTCAAAGAATATGTAATTATTTTATCACCTATTTCAATGTTCTTTTCTTCTTCAACTTTCTCTTTCTTTATTATTTCCATACCAAAATAATAAATCCAGTACCTTCTAGATATTTTGATGTTATTATAAATATGGTACAACCATATTAATTATTATATCCATTCTATGAATGATAATTTCACCAAGCGTGCGTACGTACGGCTTACTGTCTCCACGCCATGGTGTAATTTGTTATTCAACACTGTGTTATTTGGATGGATATAATGATGAGTAATATGTATATAAATAATGAAAATAATATTCTAATTTATATGTACAATTAATATACCATCCAATTCCACACTTTTTAATCATTAAGTAAATGATATTGTCGCTTGTGTGAATGTACAACTTATCGTCTCCACGACGCGATGAGATTAATTTCCATGTTAACCATTCAACGATGATTATAAATATATATATTATATTAATAAGTATGTTATATATGACATAATAATGCTACTGGAAATATATATGTATGTATGTATGTATGTATGTATGTATGTATGTATGTATGTATGTATGTATGTATGTATGTATGTATGTATGTACGACTTATCGTCTCCACGACGCGATGAGATTAATTTCCACGTTCACCATTCAACGATGATTATAAATATATATATTATATTAATAAGTATGTTATATATGACATAATAATGCTACTGGAAATATATATATGTATGTATGTATGTATGTATGTATGTATGTATGTATGTATGTATGTATGTATGTATGTATGTATGTATGTATGTATGTATGTATGTATGTATGTATGTATGTATGTATGTATGTATGTATGTATGTATGTATGTATGTATGTATGTATGTATGTATGTATGTATGTATGTATGTATGTATGTATGTATGTATGTATGTATGTATGTATGTATGTATGTATGTATGTATGTATGTATGTATGTATGTATGTATGTATGTATGTATGTATGTATGTATGTATGTATGTATGTATGTATGTATGTATGTATGTATGTATGTATGTATGTATGTATGTATGTATGTATGTATGTATGTATGTATGTATGTATGTATGTATGTATGTATGTATGTATGTATGTATGTATGTATGTATGTATGTATGTATGTATGTATGTATGTATGTATGTATGTATGTATGTATGTATGTATGTATGTATGTATGTATGTATGTATGTATGTATGTATGTATGTATGTATGTATGTATGTATGTATGTATGTATGTATGTATGTATGTATGTATGTATGTATGTATGTATGTATGTATGTATGTATGTATGTATGTATGTATGTATGTATGTATGTATGTATGTATGTATGTATGTATGTATGTATGTATGTATGTATGTGTGTATGTATGTATGTGTGTATGTATGTATGTATGTATTTACATATATCTCATTCACTTACTTCCCTTCAATACGCTATGAAAACGAAAACGGTGTTTATGCGTACGTACGGCCTACTGTCTCCATAAGCAGTGTTTTTCATTTCATATATCTATCTATTGTACATATTTATATTCTAAATATATATGATATATAAATCATTTTTTATATTCTGCAAGTATTTAAATCATGATCGATATGATACAATCAAGAATAACATGTTAAAACACGTAAAATAAAGAATGCAATTATTACCCAAAATGTTAATTTAACAAGGAAATAATTACTAAATGGGTAGTATAAAGTCATAAATGAATCATTTATGATATAATAAATATGAATATGGTTCTAGTATAATTTAATAACATACTATGGTCATTATACAAGAGGTTAAATGTACCCTCAACCAAAGAAAAGTATAAGGTAAGGGTTAATTACTCAATCTCATTATTTTCCAAGATTGTTTATGTGTGAGTATTTTCTGGGACATATTTATTATCCATGTCCATGTTTCATAAAATACATTTCAAAATGATTATTTTATGTTAATCTCTAAATAAAACATCATTTTAAATTCTTTAAATATTTATTCTTCTAAATCATTCTCATTAATTTCCTTGTTTTCAAAATGGTTTTATGAATTTATTTATTTGAACATGATTGTTTTAAAATGATAATTCTGTTCAAAAGATTCAAATTGGAATGGGACACATTGATTTAAAAATATCTTTTAAATGGATTCCTTTATAAATGTGTGACATTTAAATGATTTCACAAAAAGTGATATTTCTCTCAAAAAGTTTTACTGGCCATTTTTAACTATGTCAACATCCTTTAATGGATATTATTCTTGATTAAGGTTTGTTTATTATAATACAATCATCGATATTTTATTTAATGATTTATGATATGTTGGACTCTGGATGTTCTATTTTTATACCCTTTATGATTTATGGTTGAAGTATTTACATTCCATGTGCTAGTTTTAATACAAATGTTTATGTTATGTTTCATCCTTTCCATTTGAGATATTCAGTGGGCTTAGTAAGTGACGAGTGGAGCTATCTATAGCTCCTTGATGCATCTTTATGTCTCATGAGACAAACTAGTATCTTGACACAAGGCCATGCAAATTTTTATTTGTAGCCGTGGAATGAGACCTTGACTGTGTCAAAATGATGTATGACGTTAGGCTTTCCCTCATTATGAAATTAGTTATTACATGTGATTATTCGACTAGTAGAATATCCATGTGCATGTTTATATGGTAATGTTTGATTTATTTTCTCCATGTTAAGTTCAATTTTATTTTTAAAAGGTAATTGTTTTTATTAAACATCTTTCCTTAAAAGTTTATAGATTCCGCTAAATTATTTACCCTTACTAAGTATATGTGCTCACCCCTTTCTTATGTTTTATTTTACAAGGATGAAAATAAGTGTATTATAATTTATATGTATGTTTAATCTAGAAGAATGATGTAATTCTAAAAACATTATCTATGTTTTATTTAATGTCCGAAATTATAATGTAAAGTTCATGTATGTAATCTATTTTCTGAGACTGCTAAACAGATCGGTCCATGGAGACTTTATTCCTTGTCATCATGCCAATGTATTAAAATAATGCACTGACTCTGGGTTTCTATGGTACGGGAATTACAGTTGGTATCATAGGAAGTTTAGTACAAACCTTAGAAACTAGATTTAGGAAAACTATGATTATAGAACATTACTCTAAAATAGACATTGAAGATTAGTATAGAAGAACTTCCTAGAATTTTTGTAAGGTAGAGATTTTGTGTATTTTCTAAACAATACATCCATGTCTAGATACGATTAGGTAGAGGTGGCTCTGGAATAGATTTACCTTGGATTGAAAACTTCAACAATGTTTTTTGGGCTTGACCGGGGGTATCTTGCTACATGACAATGGGCCTTATTGCACTCTTAGTTACGACACTCCCAGGGGATACGCTTAGGATAATTCATATTTTTTTTACAACCCATTAAGAAGGATTTATGAGTAAATATGTTTGCAAAGAAACCATTTTTATGATTATGATACTTGATGTGTGAAAATATTCCATTAATGTTGAGAATTTTTCTAGTTTTTTTATTATAAATTATGATATGACATAACCTAGTGTATTTCTTCATTTATAAATGGAGCTTAGTAGAAGGAATGATAACTTCAACAATATGTATGATCCAAAGAGTAAGATGGATCATATATTTCCTGATCTTAAGCAAACTTTTAAAAGGGAAATAGTCTCCCACATATTATCATCATATGAAGAAATAGTATCATGTGTTAAAAATATAAGTTAATAATTCTATGAGTCATATGTCTTTGAAGGGAAGCTTTATAAGTAGAGGATGGTAAAGAGAAATATGGATAAAGGGAAGAAGAGAAAGAAGGAATTTCCCATATGTGATAATAGTGGAAAGAATCACATTGGTAAATGCTTGAAGGGAATGTGATTTTTTTATAAGTTTGTAGAAAAGGTACATCAGGTACATGATTGCAAGGGTAAGAAAAAGGTTTCAAATGTACAATGCTTTACCTACAAGGAGTTGGGACACTACGTGAATTAATGTCTAAATCATCATATTATGCCCCAAATGATGCTATTAGATAAAAATAAAGTTATAATACTACCGCATAAAAAGAGGAATGAATGGTGTTCTTATATTGTTATTAATTAATAATGTCATTTGAGTGTTGTATCAATGATGTACCGGTTATATGAATTATGGAAATAAATAAGGATTGTACTGCAGTACTATTTCATTGAGGATTTGAGATTATATGGTTCTAAGAAAAATGACTCAATAGCAAGTTAAAATTTTTGGAAAATATATTGTTGAAGGAAAGATAAGCCTTAATCTGGTTTTGATACAGAGGTAGTTGTTTTGGAATAATATATGATTGATTTGGATAAATTATATTTGATATTCTTGACTTCCTTGAAAGTAATTAATTGTTTATTTATTTCATTATTGTTGGAGTTTACAAAATTTTTTGATATAAGGAGTATATCTAGTATTCTATATGGAATAAGGGAGAATGAATCTAATAAATAAGGTTTTATGGTATTTCAAGTTGTTACCATGTTTTAAAAAAATACATGATGAAGGTATTCACATGTTATTACGTTGGAAAAGATATCTTCATTATGTTTACCTTCCTTATAAATTATGGACTGTGAGTTTGGAAACAAGTATTTTGGATAAGTCTAAAGGTTGGAATGAATTAATTTGGACATTTGATAATGTAGTTTAAGGTTAAAATGTTTCTTAAGATTATTTTTGGATTGTTATTAAAATGACAACCTAGAGGTCATGTGGTAATCTGTCGCGTCCAGTAAGGCCACAGGACTTTATCCCACAACTAAAGGGTAACAAGGGTTAATCACCTACCACTGGCCTATGTGATTTCCTCGATTGAATAATGTAGTTTTTTAAATGGTCTAATAGATGAATTATAAATTCATTATTTTTGGAACCCTATATGATTTGTATAAATGGAATATTTTTGAGTTCTATTATCTTTTGGAGTGAAAGATGAATTTGTGGTCAAAATTAATTGAAGTATGAAACTCTATTTGTCATGTATATTTTTTTCTCTTATTCTATGAAGAAATTAATTCTTAAACATTAGGAAAGTGATCTTAAAACCAAAAATGTGTTATCATAATACCTAATTTTTTGTTGAACCAATGATATTTTAAATCATCATAGAATAATGGCTTTGAGGACCTCAATTTTATATTTTTTTGTGATTGATGACCTCAATCACTCCCTATAAATATTTACATTTTTCACCCAATTATAATTTCCACCAATGTTCTCTTAATCGAAATCCTAATTTGGTGGTAAATTTTTCATTTTCCATTTCCATATTATTAAGACTAAATTTTATTAACCCTATTTTTGATGTGGGTTTTCCACATAATAATGTTTTTATGACTTTAACAAAAATCATGTATTAAATATTGTCAAAATTGACATAAATGAGTTTTTAAAACAAATATTATATTATTAATTGATATTCAATTCTTAAAAATCTAAGGATCGGCCAAAGGACTTATATAATGATAGGTGTATCATTAATGGAACACTTAGGGGTAGCATGGAAGTATATAGTAAATTTATTAACCATATAATATAAAAATACAAAGGTACATGGTAAATGTCAAACTATTTAACTAAGAGTTAAATATAAATGATAAGGTTAATATAAGGACCCAAACCTGTCTAAAATATATTGGATTACAGTATTTAGACCCATACCCACCTTAGACTTTGAATAATCTACTTTGGATCCATTAGAAACCGAATATGAATTTATTATAAATTAATACTTTATGTTTTTTCTAAAAAGCCCCTCCTCCCCCTTATAAAAGGACACCACTTCTAACCAATTATTCATACCTTCATAGACTTTTGGTTTGGCCAAACTCTGCCCAAATACCCTCTCAACTATCCTCCATTAATCCTATAGTCCTTCCTTTAGTCATAAATCCAACCTAAGGAGACCTTTTGATCAAATCAAAAGGAAGAACCCAAAGAAGAGGTAGTGTTTTCACCACCCTCTTTCTAGTTCCATTCTTCATAAACTTCTTATTTATTTGTTATTTCCATTCTAAAATACTAAATCCAGTATCTCCTATATACTTTGATGTTATTATAAATATCGTACAATCATATTCAGTATTTTATCCATCATTTTAATGACATGTCACCATACGTGCGTACGTACGACCTACCGTCTCCACGTCATGGTGTAATTGTTATTCAATACATTATTATTTGGATGGGTATAATAACGATGTGTAATTCATTTAAATAATAAATATAACATGATAATTATTCTGTATATATGATATACCATCCAATTATATATTATTTTAATATCAAAAGAATGATATTGTCGCTCGTGCGTACATACGGACTACCGTCTCTACAAACGCGATTAGATTCATTCCCCATCATACCCATTCAAGAATAATTTTCATTTGATGATTAAAAATATATTTTACGGACTTGATATCATTATATATATGAATAAGATAAAACCTATGGATAAAAAACTTGGATTATGTAACAAAACATATGAAAGAAAACGAGTAAGTGAACACCCGAAACGACGATAATACTAAAATATTATTAACAAAGCAGTATTAAAAGATCACATATGATATTATTTTATTTTATATGATTCATGAATAATTTAATAACAATTATTTCACCATTATACAGGAGGTTAACCTACCCTCGACCAAAGAAAAGTAAAAGGTAAGGGTTTATTTCACAATCTCTTTATTATCTAAGGTTGTTTATACGTAATTATCTACTGGGACCTCTTTATCATCTACATCCATGTTTCTTAAAAATGTATTTCAAAACATTCTTACTATTTTATAGACTTTGGGTTAAAGTCATTTATACCCTTTTTGACTTTTTATATGATTTTTATAAAGGAATATTTCTGTCATATTCCAAACAAGGTCATTTTTAACCTTTTCGACAAAACTAAGGTAAGAGTGTTTTTTAACTTATACGACGGGTGCGGCTATTTTATACGATTATAAACTCGTCAAAGATTCCCTTAAAAGCTTATAAGAATATTTTCAAATTAAATTTTTTATTTTATAATTATGTGACTCTTAAGTGATTTCAAAATAGAAAGAGATATTTCTCTAAAAAGGGTTTTGATTTCATCTATGTCAATATCCTTTGATGGATTTTAAGTTTATCTGGAGTTGATTTATTAGGATACAAAACTTCCATTTTTTATTGAATTTTTTGTGTCATGTTTGACTGTGGATGTGCTATTGTTACACCATTCATGATTTATGGCTAAAGTATTGACATTTCGTATGCTAGTTTTAATATGAATGTTTATCATATGATTAAACCTTTTCATATGAGGAATGTATTGGACTTAGTAAGTGAAGGGTGGTGCCCACTATAGCTCCTCGATGAATCGGTAGGTCTCATGAGACAACTAGACATGGAATTGGACGATTCCCTTTCCCAATTTGATTTATGTTTTTGGCCGAGGCCTAAATCATTTTTAGACGTCTGGGCGGAGGCCTTGACAAAATGTTTCAGAATGTCCATCATTATACATTCCCTCATTATGGAAATAATATTGATAGTTCATGTGGTCATTCGATTAGTAGAATACCCATGATTATGTTTTATTATGGCATTATTTACTTATCTCATATTCTTGCCATAAAAGTATTCATGTTTATTATTGGTAATGGCATGTGGTTTCAATTATTTACTAGGGTTAATATTTATGCCATTTTCCAATGTATTACTTACCATTACTGAGCATTTGAGCTCACCCCTTTCTTATGTTTCATTTTCTCAAGATATGAATAAGTTAGTTGTGAGTTAATAGCCATAATAATCTAGTAGGCATGGATGTTTCTAATGAAATATATTTGTGTTGTATTTCTTTTCAAGTTGTAAAGTTGAACTTATGTATGTTTCTTGTTTCCAATAATACTAAACTAATCGGTCTTTCGAGACATGGTTTCCTTATGATCATTCCAATGTTATGTAATAATTCACCAACTCTAGGTAACTTGGTTCGGGTTATTATAGTTGGTATAAGAGGAAGGTTTAGTACAATCATTGGTAAATAGATTTTGATAACCTCTGATTAGAGCACATAGCCCTAAGATAGAATTTGATGATTAGTATAGAAGAACTTCCTAGAATATTCGTATTGTAAAAATTTTGTGAGTTTTTCGAGAAATACATCCCTTTTTGGATACGAGCAGGTAGAGGCGGCTATAGCATTGATATACCTAGGGGTAAAACTCAAAAACACCACATTGAGATAGACTCGAACGGGAACCGGTGCATGACAACGGGCCTTACTGAACTCCCTAGAATGGGTCCCTTGCCCTTATCTTCACCTGAAATCATGAGATCCACTCAGGTACCCAACAATGGCTTGAGCTGGGTGTGATTAAAACCTAGTAGGTCACCCCCAATGGTGTCTAACAAGTATTAATTCTAAACATATAGTGGATGAAATTACTAATTAAATGAAATGAATACCATGAAAACTTGGATACCATTAGCTAAAAATATTAACTTTAACCATTTCAGTCATTTTTGCCACATCCATCTTTTATTCCATGTTCATTACTTAATCCATTTTCATCTCATGTTCCATAGGTTAGGCATATACATCATCTAAACATGGTTCTAAGGAAATAAATCACTATACATAAGGGAATATTTCATGTACCTATCTCACTAAGGATAAACACATCACATCAACGCATTATCCTAGCCTCTAAACCACAGTCTACGTGGAATTAAACCGTTAGGGGAATAGAACCTCTATCACATTACATAGTTTGTACATTATGGGTAGGAGTTTAGAGCCTTATACTAACTTGTCCCATGGGCGTAGATCCTAATGTCAATACCCCACACTACCAATCCGTGTTCACGTGCTTATTTATCCATTCCCCACACACATGACATATCATAACCAAACACAAAAAAAATAGAAATCACATTCTATAACCATGAACCTAGAAATTAATACAATGACATGATTCATTAACACATTTTTCATTAACATTTCAAAGTCGTTTATCATAATTCCCATTCTCATTCCTTAACCCATTAAGTATATTCAACAATTACCATACATTATCCAATATTCATCCATTACCAAACATTATCCCATATAGACCATTTATCATTTCGTAATTATAATTATTATATCACATATAACAACAAATTTATTATATTTAACCCATTAAGTAAACCCCATAATTCCCATGTATTAACCCATTCAATATATTTATCAATTCCCTTATGAAAACTTGTTTACATGTTCATCAATTCAGAAGATATTTTGAATTTAAAATGTTAATAATTTAATATAATCCAATACGTTTTCCATGTCAACATAATTCATAATCAATTAAAAACCATCTCAAGTGACTCATTGAACTCATTTATCATTCATAAGCCTTAGACCATCAAACATTACCTTTATTCCATTTCATAATTCATATAACCCATTAGTATTCAACCCAATGATCCCTTATTCCCTTAATAATACTAGAAATAACTATTATTATTCCATTTCCACTCAACCAAATATATTAATGTGTTATACATGGGATCTAAATTTTCACACATCAACACTACACTTAGCCTTAACAACTTCTTGGTTCAGGAATACTGAAACACCCCATGGGTGGCCCTTGATCATTCTAATCATCCTCAACACATCCCATAGGGGACATGAAGGGTAAAAATTAATATATATCCAACCATTTAGCTTAATATTACTCAAGGTTACCAATTTACAACAAGAGGGAAGAAATATCTTAACACACATGCACAAATCTATGAAGAAATAATAGGATATAACTTCTAGACCACGAACCTCAAATCTAATGATGAATGCACTCCTTATCGAATCCTTATATCCATAATCAAACATAATTTGAAGCCCCAAAATATATTCCACAAGAAAATAGTGTTTTTAGGTGTTCAGAAAAATATAGGAGACACGAAAAAACCTAATCTAGAAAGGATGAAAAAGAGGAGTGTTAGACTTACCCGAGGCCTTGATCCACAACCGACAGCATTCAAAATAGCCAAGAATCGAAGGAGAACCACCCTTGAGAATCTTGGGTCAATTGTTTTCATCCTTAGGGTTGATAGGGGGATAAAGGATGGATAAATATGGTGGGGATTGAAATATCATGTAATGAAAAGACTGTAAATTATCCAACTTTTATTGGGGAACATGGTATGTCAACCCATGAAAAAACCATGCACAAGATAATATCTAAGGGAAAAGGGTTGCACAATTTCTTGGTAAATTATTTACGTTTTGACTAACCATTTTAAAACTTTTCCCATTTATAATGTCCACGGTAGCATGGTTTTCCTGGGAAGGACATACAGTTTACTTAACAATGAATCGATCATTCACCTTACACCGGTTGGCCTGGTTTTCTCCCAATTCTTGTCCCAAACCCCTAAAACACACCCAAGCCTCCCCTACCCTTGAGAAACATATCATTAACCTGAAATAATTTATTGAAACCAAAATTTAAACAATGGAATGCCTTCCCAAAGACTAGGATCTTATAGAAAATATAATCATTCTGTATAAGTTAAAAAAAATTCCCTTCATATTTTTATATGGAATGTCACAATTACCATTTTTGGAAAATGAAACAAAAATGTTCCTTTCAAGAAAAAATTAAAAACCAACAAATTCATAAAATTAATTTAACAATTAAGTGGATAAAACCCCCATTTTGGAAACATTTTTTGAATACATGGACATGAAAGAGATATATTCCTCAGCATATTAACAATATCTAATAATAATGAGATTATAAAATAAACTCTTACAAATTTATAATCAGAAAAAAAAATCATATTAACCATAAAATAAAGAAAATTACATTATATGAAATAACATAACCATTATGATAATAATAATAAAAGGAATTTATCATAATTGTATACACTAAATAAATTAAACAAGTAGTTTATAAGTCATGTGTCCCACATAAATAAAAATGAGACAAAAACCAAATACCTTACCTCAATTCATGAATTTCATTGATCATGTTGAAAATAAAGTATAATATATATTAATTTATAAATAATGTAGTCTAATATATATATATATATAATATCATTTATGATTTTTTTATCATATTATCACCCTCTTATTAACAATTTGTTATTTAAATAACTTTTGTAGGTGAAAACTGCTTCATTTTCCATGCACGTTTTAGTTTTCTAGTCTCAGTTATTATAATGTAGTTATTAATATACAATCCCTCCAACATAACATCATGTCTAAAATGGACATACAATATTTCATGGTTAATCTAAACATCTTAATGATTTCAATAAAAGCTATCAAAGAAATCAAATTATTAAATATTCAATTTCATAAAAATCAGGGGGTGTTACATTATTCCCCCCTAAAATGAATTTCATCATCAAAATTATTATCCTTAACCAGTGGTTGTATCATTCGATTTATTATTCATATAAATCCACATCGTAAAACTGGATAATAAAAGTTACCGTAAAAGGGAAAGTTGGAAACACAAAGGTTATATTAAGTAACAAATAAGTGGGTTTCCATATAAGAAAAAATTTAATGACAAATTATAAATGGAAAACTAATCCACAAGAAAAAATAGAGAGTGATAGATAACATGTTCAAGTTGTGTTTATTAACCAGAATACCATAGACTAAATATGTTAGAAAATTTCATTAATATAATAAAAATGATGATAATAGGATAACATCTTCATCCAAAATTCATTGAGAAGACATAATTACTTTATTTCATTTCATAAGTACAATATCACTCTATGGTTTTACCTTAACCAATTTCATTTTCATATCTTACCCTAAAAATGAAGCTTAAATTGTAATGCTTGAAGAACTAGTGGATCGTAAGATCCATAATGCAGTGATAAGTCAATCCTTCTATATCTAATTATCATTATAGAAAAATTATTAGTATAGATTATCTAATATGGAAAAATATTCATATTGAGATGTAATACATTAATCACTAAAACTGGTCCAAAATTAAACTTAAACACTTTTATAAAAGATTACCCTTATGAACCATCAAAAAGATTAAAATCCAAAACTTTATAAAGAGGGTATCTAAATTTCCATAATCAAAATATCATATATCTCCCTAATCATCTTGAAATAGCTATTAATTTTCACACACCAAACATGTGAATACAAATTTGTTTTATTCTCTTTAAAAATGGTAATAACACGAATTACCATAAAAGCTTAGTGAAAATATGCATTTTACAAAAATTAACTCTTTCAACATACCATAAATCCAAAATTATATAAAATCGATCCATTTTATCATAAAACACCTATTAATAATATTAATAATTATTTAAAAGGTTAGAAATACTATCCCATTTATTTTATCATAATAAAACATCTATTTATCTCATTATCTCATCATCATGCACATATTGAGGGTTTTTTTCCATTAATCATGTGTTCTTGAAAAATATCACCTTACCACTCAATCTCTTTTCATTGTTACCAGTACCATTGAATGTATTATTTCAAATCTATGAGGAAAAATTATAGTGGAATAATCTTTAGACATTTCATTATTCCATAATAACATAAAATTACTTCTAAATTAATATTCTTGAATTCCAATATATAAATACTCTCTCATTCAACCACTTCATTATCCTACTATATATCTCCAATAGTTATTTCATGATATTTAATATTTTATTTGAATTTATAGGGTTTTATTGTCGATAATCATCATTATTCCATGGATTTGGTCACTAATTTGTATAATTTCCATTTTATTTACACATAAAGAATTGATTTGGGGGTGCAGTCAGTGTATCATTCTCTATATTAACATTATTATCTAACTTGTTCCCATCACATAACTACCCAATTTTATACTAACCTTATTTCTCATAATTAACACATTTACATGTCCCATTAAGTCAATTCCCTCCATGTATCTCTCCACACACTGAGCATAAATAAATTCTCATCTTTTATTCTCCATGGTTTTTATATTTTCTTTTAAAACTCCATCAACTTTTTCTTTTCAAAACCATGAGATTGATATGTAACACCAACCTATATTTCCATAGCTTTTGAAGTGCCTTATGGATAACACCATTTAGAGACTTGCTTTTAAGCCCCTGAAAAATCGATCAACCATATTTTAAGATTGGATGATAATTCTTGAAGTGTACTTCACTTTTCTTTTAAAATTTTCTTCATAGGTTCCAAAAAATTTATCATAAATATTTTTAACTCAAGTAATTCCTTCCCCATTTCCATATAAAGAATACAGCGAATGTACTTATATAAAAATATATTTTTGAACTCTTCCCATTACATAGAGTGAATATCTTCATGTTGCCTCATATTCTTGATAAAATTACACCATTGATCCACATCACCATCCTAACTATATAAAATCAAAATTATATTCTCATTTTCTGAACATTGGAGAATAGAAAATATCATTTCAGTAGTACCAATTCATTGCTTAATAACTAGGTGATCAATAGACCCACTAAAATATAGTGGATGTTAACTCATGAAGGACCCAAGAGATTAATGTTCCCTCATTTTTTCATTTGAAAGATCAATGTGATTCATAGCTTCAGAATTTTTCATGACCATAGAAACAAGAATTGTCATTCCTATTCCTATAACATTTGGTTTCTCATGAGGAAAATATTTTCATTTATCCTAAAATTTATTACTAATGTGGTTCCTTCATGTTCCATCCATTAACTAAAAAAAGTATAGATTGAGAAAAACTAAAATTTTTGGATAAATCACATAATCTTGAGAGATGTTGTCTAAATCATGAAACATTATTTTTTAAAAATGACATCATAGGTTTAACATAGGTCATTCATGATCATTATAAAAAAATTAGTATTTTATCAAACACTTATCCCCATAACTACATTTTTCATAAATTTTCTTAACCCTACTCTCTATAAATTATCTAAACACTACTCTAATGCCAACTATAACAGCCAATTATTTTCATACCTGGATATTATATATTTTTAGACAAATAAAAATATTATCCATTCCAAACCATAAAGTATTAGACTCTTTAGTGAAGAGATATACAATCTTATTATTTTATGAATGATCTTCAACATATCCTATAAATATATTGACACTTAGTAATCTTCATAGGAATACCTACTGATAACATTTTCATATCCCAGATAGAAGAAAATATGAAAATGGTGAGGTCATATTATAGTAATGGTAAACAAAGGATATATCAAGAAAAACATGACCATAAATATATAAAAACTTGAATAGAACATTTTAGCATTATTAAATATATAATTTATATCATAATGTTCAATGATGGATTAAATCTTGGATGTTCATTAGACATAAATTATACAGGCATGTGGGACCTAAGAAAATAGAATTGGCACAAAAATATGGAATTGTGCAAAAACAAATACGCATATAAAATCAATTACTTAGTAGTAAATAATATTTTCAAATAATTTATTTTTAGAATGATTTCACTCCCCAAACCATTGGAGTAAACAAGGTTCACTCTCAGAGACATTTATGGTGGAAAAAGTACCTTACTGAACTGATTTTAGTCCCTATTCCATTTCTATCAATCTCATGAGATATAATTAATTACCCAATGAATTTTAGGGAGATATAGTCACACTAGTCATATAATGAAAATCAGAAATATGTTTTCCATGGGAATATAAATCATTATTCATATCAAAACCCATAAAATGAAATGTGTTTCATAAACATTTCTTCATAACAAAACTCATTGAAAGGATACAGAATTCATAAGAATCATGACCTCATAAAAATAGACCATTTAGGTAAATAATAATAAAGATATAATTGAATCATACCCTAATAAAACCAAAGTAACTAAAAATAGTTTTTAAATATATGTAAAATGATTTTGAAATATCACTTAGAATAATTAATGAAGAAAATATCCTCTCTAATTTGAAAACAATTATTTCAAAAAAAGATATAAAATTAAAAAGTAAAACATTTTCTATGAAAATAACCATGTATTTTTATAAGGGAATCATCCGGGATCTAATGCATCATGAAATTGGGAAAATTCTCCCTTATCTTATTAGCGGAAGAAAATATTCCTTTTGTATTTTTGTTATAAATTTCGCAAAGAACCTCGTTTAGAAAATGATAAAAATATTTTTTTGAATCTATTTAATCAAAATTAAAACATTTTAAAAAATGAAATTATATATTCATAAAGAAAAAACATAAAATATTTTTAGAAAATTTTGACATTGAAGAGAAATATTCCCTAATGGATAAAAAAACTATAATAATACTGATACTATGAAATAAATCATTTACACTTTGTAATTAGTAGAATCATATTCCTTGTGAATAAAATAAAATTATATGAGTATTTAAATACCATAATATTTTGGATAATACTCATAAAATAAATTCATGGGATGTATATACACCATATAAATTAAACAAGTAGTGTATAAGGCATGTGTCCCACATAAATAAAATTTTGAGAAAAATAAAATGCCTCACCTCAAGTCTTGAATTTTTTTTGTTTATTTTGAAAAATAATGTATAATAAATAAGAAAGTATTATAATTTTATTTCATAAAAATATATTTATCATATCATTTATGATTTTTTGAATTTAAAATTACCAATTTTTTATTAATAATTTGTTATTAAAAACATTGTTTGGTGTAAAAACGCCTTCATTTTCAATTCTTGTTTATCTTTGGTAGTCCTAATCCATATACATTGATCTTGGTCCCATAATTTACATAATTTAGTCATATTTTTAAAATATTAAAATTTAATTATATATATATGTATAGTCATTTATAAAAAATTTGAGATAGAAAAAAATAAATACATCATTCATGGAGACGATATGTCGTATGTATGCATGAACATTATTTCCATTTTTCGTATATTGGAATTAAAGAAAGGTAAATAATATTACATCTTTAAATAATCATTATTATGTCATATAAATAATATATTTTCATTAAAATTAACTTTATTACCATCTGGGTGATATATAAGTGAATGAATCACATCACATTGTGAAGATGGTAGTCCGTACGTATGCATGAGCGACGATATTATTTCTCTAATGATTGTTTGATTATATGGTAGACATAATATTATAATTATAGTGGTATAATTTTATATTAAATACCATATATAATCACTAATACCATCATAATACTTATCCACATAAAATGGTGATGAAAAATGAATTATGTCATTGTGTGGAGACGGTAAGTCGTACATACACACAAGCGATATTTTCACTTATATTTTGATATAAAATAGTGTGTATAATGGTGTTTTATTAATCATAATAAAATTTTAGAATATTCACAATTTTTATGTCATTATTTTAAGGTAAACATCATAGATTTATATGAGGAAATGAAGAGTAGAAAAATAAAGTGATCATTTAGAGCGATTAACACATTTTTGAAACTCCTCCTTTGGATCATCTCTATAGGGATTCATGGTTGGTATAATAAGAGGAACAAAAACATTAATATTTTTTTAGGTAATTTTAAATTATAAATTGGTAGAGTATGGTCGAGATAGATTAATCAATGTGGTGTAAAGTGGTGAGGGATGAGGTTACCTTTTATAATTGAGGTGAGCCACACTTTTAGAGTTTCTCAAAAGATTAATTTATAATAAATTCATTTTCAATCAAAACGGTACCAAATAGACATTTATTAAAAGATAATATAATATAAGGTTCTTATCTCATTAACCGATATATTTTAAACATATTTTTGTATAATTTTAAACATTCTCATTTTTATGAACACTAAGTTAACATATTTTAAGTTAATCTGCTGTAAAACTTTTCAATATTAAGAGGTTTTAATTTTTACTTATGTGATGAAAATTAGACCATAAGTGAACCATTTATTAAATTTTAAAACATATAATATTCATTTTTTATTTCTAATTAATTTTTATTTGATTTTAAATAATTTAATAAAATATTATTTTATAAAATAACAATAATGTATATTTTTTCACTCTTCATTACATTTTCTTTAATAAATCAATAAAACAAGCTATATTAGAAAACAAATATTTAATCCAGCCTTAATATGTCATAATTATCTATAAAATTCATCTTTCACCTTAATTAATTCAAATAATATTTATTTTAACATTTTTAATTTCATTTATTTTATTATTTCATTAAATGAATAATTATTAATTCATCATTGCGTAATTATTTAATATGATTATTTATTAATTAAATTTTAGAAATAAGATTCCATAATGTAGATAAATATTTTTTCTTTCTAAATAATATTTTTAGTCTGAGACATCTTTTGATTAACTCCATATTAAAATTGATATAGATATTAATAACATGAATGTGAAATCTTTGACTTTTCATTAAATAAAATATTATAAACTTCATAATCCCATCCAAGTTGTCCGAAAAGTCATATATGAATATATATAATGAATATAAGTTTATAAAGTTAATAATGGAGTTTTACATTCTTTCATGACCATAATTTTTCTTCCTGTGGACACATAAGAAATATTTAATGCAAATAATGTGACTTTTTGTGACTATTTTTAATTAATTAATATATAAGACAATTTAAGGGGTAAGTTTCCATTGAAAAACTGAATTTATATGATTAATTTTTAAGGGAAGAATTAAATTCATCTAATCAAATATGGTAATGTTTTAGGGCCACTTTATTGTCCTCGTCATTTTATTTTTAACCAAGATTACCCAATTTTCCATTTACCATGGTAACAAAATTTACCAAGGTTACTATTTATATTGGCCAAAAATAAAAGTTACAAATTTTCTAAATTTGGATATTACAAATAAAAATATGGAATCCATTTTTCAGAATTAATAGTAAATAATTTTTTAATTTAATTTAAAATAAAACAATTAAAACTCCCTGAAATAATAGTTTTTCAAAAAAACACCCTTTTGGAACATAAAATGTAATTGTAATATGTTCATGTATAAAATTCTTTTCAAAAAACATAATTGGATTATTTAAAATCATAATTAAATAATTAATTTTTTCTTTTACAAAACATGATTTTTCCCTGCAATAACATTTAAATAAAATATGTTTTTTAATAAAAATCAGTATTCTTACAAATCATTGAAAATAATTGAAGTTAGAAAACTATAAAAAAAATTAAGAAAATTTTACACTCTGAATAAAAAATGAAATTATTTTTTTCAAGTAAATTTTATATATCATCTATAAATTAATATTCCTTCATAAAAAATAATAATAACTCATTTTTGAAGAAAACTTGTTTTTTTTAAGAATAATGTGAATTACTAAGAATTGTTTGATCATTTTTCTAAGAACTTTACAATATATTAATATTTAGTTTTACCGTTATATTTTTCTTATAATTTATTAATTCATATTTATTCCCACCAATTTACTGTCTATGTTATAACTGACATATAATATTCCATGGTTAGTCTAAACTTTTTATTATGTGCAACGCAACTTGTCAAAAAATTAAATTATATAAAAATACATTTCATATAAATATCAGGGTGATACAAATTCCTTATCTGATATTTTCCTTATACCCCTAAGTATATTATAGATCACTACTTTTATCGTAAATTTATCCTAATAATTCTTTACTTATACAACTAACAAGGTTCTCCAAAGAAGAAGTATATTTATTAACTAAACATCTTTGTTTTATTTGATTACATACATAATTAAAATTATTTCATCCATGATGAAATATTTACACTAGTATCATCCATATAGATGGATGATTTTATGTTAATTTTATAATTATACTCATCTCCATTTTCAATCAAATGAGAAATGAAAACAACATTTTTGTGTACGGTAGACTACAACCTCTCAAACTGATATAATTCGTTTTCCATCACTTCCTCTCATGAATTGTATTTCTGATATATTTAATGTATATATATGATATTAATGAAATTTTTATTGTCATTTTAATATAATATTTGAAAAACATTATTACATTGAAATCCATTGGGAAATGATCATTCCATTCTTGTGTACGTGTTGATTACAACCTCCATGATGAGATGTGATTGGTTTTTCCTGAATACATTACATAGACTCCAAATATATGTGTATTTAAATAATTAATAAAATAATTTTGATATATAAATAATTATTTAAACATAGAATAATACATAACTTCTTTCAATCTTATTCATTAAAAAGTAGAAATTTTACACATGAGTCAGTACAACCCACTATCTCCAGATTGTAACATAATTAATTTTTTATAATCAACATTAATTAAAGGGTTTAAAAGTATAATTGATGTAAAAATTATAATAACCTCATTTTTTATATTAGATACATTTTTAAATAATTACCTATTTTCCAACATACCACGTCATTTTTCACATATAAGGAAAATATCATCAAAACATCATATCTAATAATAATTGATTAATTAGTTATATATAACAAGTAAATATATACAATAAATTTACTAATAAACATGAAATATTTTTTTAATAAATTTAATGATAAATATAACATTATTATTCAGCATGATAAATAATGTATGTGATGATTCAAATTCAAGGTAAGGGACATTTTTCCATAAAACACCCTTTTTAAATGTTCTCTTGATGTATTTTCTAAATATATTTATTCCAACTTTATATTTTTAAAATTATATTAATGGTTTATATATTTAAAAATGAATGAAATATATATTAAATTGTATTTAATTTTTTACATTATTTCAGTGGGTTTTAAAATGAATATTTTTATCTCTTTTAGATTGACTGTTTTGAAAAAAGGAAAAATGAATGATTTATTTTAATGTATCTAGTTTCAACGGGTTTTCCCACCATTATAAAAAATATTCAATTTGTAGGTTATTATATAATCATTCATTTTTTTCATCAATAAAAAACATTCCCTCCTTTTGTTTTGGTTTTTAAGAAAGTTTTTCAAATGGAATAGATATTTGGACATCTTAAATTATTTTTTCTATGGGTGAAAAAAACATATTTATGAGTATGACATTAAAAAATTCATGTATTATGATTACGTTATTTTTTTTGGGAGATATATAAGATGAAGTGTGATAAATATATAGAATATATTTACTGCTTATCCTGATATAACTCATGAAAAAAGTTGATCCTGGTGTAGGTCATGATGATATGGGTTCTTGTTATAGCTCTTCAATACATTTTGTATGTGGATAGAGAGGACTAGTTAACTTTATCCTAATATATTAATCCATTTTATATTGTTGATTATTAAATTTTTATTTTTGATTAAATTAGTGATAAAGAAATTCATTCCTAATTTACCTTTATGATTTAAAAATCATTTCTATATGTTTTCAAGGAGGTCTTATGTTTTTACAGGGAATTATAATGTTCATATGTTTAATGGAATGTGTATGATACTTATTATGGGATATATATATATTTTCTCAAAAAATTAAATAAATTCTCATAAATGAAAATAATGTCATTTGATTTTTATTGTTTCCTTTATCATTCCTTATAAGATGTTTTATTAAAAAATTTGTCCAATGAAGTTGAATTATTTTGTAAGAATATGTTTATTTCCATCCCAATGATTATTTTGGAAGAGAAATTTTTTTATATATTTTCATGGACTAACATGTTTCTTTAATTAATTTTATATATCCCTTAGTAATATTTTTTTACTCACCCAAGTTTTTCAAATGTTTTTCATAGGGGTTTAGGTATAAATTGGTCCAAGGATGAGTTCATGATGAAAATTTTAAATATATGTTATGAAATGAAATCATCTTATATAATAAACATTTTTTATTGTGGGAGAATTGATATTATATTAAATGTGTTCAATTATTAATATAATAGTTTTATAAAAGGATGATGGATTATTTCTCATAAATTTAAAAATTTAAGGATCCTTAAAATGTAGTAGATAAATTTATTTACATAATACTCACGATTATGGAATTTTTAAGGATTTTTCCTTATAATTGTTATTCGAGGAAAGAATTAGATAATTTAAACTATTAGGATAATAGATATAAATTCACATAAGAGATTATCATTTATGTTTATCATGATATATAATTAGAAGATTACTATGTTTCTTAATCTAATATATTTCTCTTTTGAATAGATTTCAATAGAGGAAACATAGAAACTTATATAGGAAAGAACCAACAGGATAATATCCCTATAAATCAATAACCTGGTTTTGTGGGAATTAGAATTGATCAGTTTCTTTATTATGATTTATTAGTTGAAAAAGGATATAAATAGTATTTCTAACCATACTATAGTGAACTAGAATCTACCATATAAGTGCACGTCTATATTAGATAATTTTATGAGACAACACCCTCCAACATTTAGTTGATCTCCTAAATCAGTGGTAGCATAGGGAGTTTTTAATTCAATAGAAAAAATATACAGTGTCATGGGTTTTAGGATCATCAAAAGGTATAATTTTATATTTAAAAAATTGTAGTTGATCCCCAGAAATAGTGTTCAATGGATACGAATAGTAGAGAAATATAATATTTTGACGTCATGGAGTGGTATACATGTAAAAATATATTCTATAAGATTTATTTTACAAAGTATTTTCAACATAGGATGGGAAATAAATTAATTGAATTGAGGAAAAAAATTAATATAGAGTTGATCTGTATAAATAAATTTTCACTCAATTATCAATGTACGCACCAAATTATATAAGATATCTTGATAGTAAAAGTAATTTATGTAACTAACTATTAATGAAATGATATTGAAAAGTATATGCCTGCCATTAATTTAAAATTTATTGAAATCTTGTTCATTGTACTGAAACATTATTCATAACATTTTATAAGATCATTATATTCCCTGAAAATAAAATTAAAAATAGATCATTATGGTAGTAAAATTTAGAGGTCAGATCACAGAAATATGGAAGAAGTAAAATCATATTTTCATCTTGTGATATGAGTGCTAAAAATAATTGTGGGTATTGTATTATGAAATTTAAGAAGTTCTTATGATGTGGTATGTTTTGGAATTTGTATTTTCATTAAAAAGAAATAGATCCTGGTAGTAGTAAATAAAATTTTGTTAAACAGGATGTTATGTATCTTAAATTTAAGGATATGTGTCATTATGTAGATGTATGTTTGAATAAGATAAAAATTTATTGGGAGAATCAAGACTATAAGAATAATTTTGGGGGGATACTTTTCTACTAATATGAAAGATGTATGGTCATCAAATGAATTTTTAACAAATAAATTACATGTTTACTTAAATTATTAAAATGTATTATTTTACTTTGGGTCTACACATTCATTCATTTTTTATAAAATTTCATATAAAATGAAAATTTAAACTGATGAAATGATGTCAAGAATTTTGATAAGTATTCTTGGGGGTATAATTAAGGACAACCAAAATTTACAATCATCATAAAAATATCATATATGGAATAATATCCTTTGGGAACCTTGTATTCATTACCATTCTAGAGTTTGATTATATTTTAGGTATTGATTTTCCTTCAGTTCATCAAGATAATATTGATGGTAGTGAAGAAGAATTAATTTTACAAACTGATTTTATATTTGTATATAAGAATAAATTCATAGATTTTATATCATATAAATAAGTTGGGAAACTTTTATCCAATGTAAATGAATTTATATTTTCCTGTATTGTTGAAATTTGGGGAACATTTCATATTAATTAACTTCCAATAGTAAGATAATATCTACAAATACTTTATAATATCATACCTAGTATTACACCAAATCAAGAATTTGTGTTTATTATTAACTTACTACCTGATACTATTCTAATTAGAAAGCACCATTTCATTTTTATAAAGAAGAACATCTAGAATTAAAAATGAAATTATATGAGTTTCTTGATATAGGTTTCATTATTTCTATAACTCCACTATTGGGGGATCCTATTTTATTTTTTAAAAAGAAATATGTTCCCCTATGTCTTTATATTGATTATAAATAATTGAATAGAATCAATCTTATAAATAAGTATTAGTTACCTCATACAGATTAATTTTTTTATTAACTCTAGGAACATAAGTATTATTAAAATAATATTCTCAGGTATATGTACCATTATATGAAGGTGAAGAAGGATGAAATCTAGAAAGAAAATGATGCATTCTAGTTATGGTAATTATGAGTTTTTGGCTAATCCCTTTGTCTTAAAGAATCCTCCATCTATATTAAAGGTTCTTAGGAATAGTGTTTTCGAGGAATATTTGGATTGGTTTTTGGTTTTGTTTATTGATGATATTTTTTTATGAAAAAAAGTTTTGAGGATCATATAAAACGTCTAAGGAATATTCTCAAACCTTGAAATAAAATATTTATATTGAAAATTTAGTAATTGTGATTTTTTTATAGCCAATTTTAATATTTTAACAGACTGTAAATATATATTGATTAACTATTGATCCCACAAAAAGTTTTTAGTGAATGGTATAGACCTAAAAATGTTAACTGAAGACATATTTCTGATAGATTACCACTATAACATGCCCTAATCAAGAATTATCTCACTTTGATGAAACTGGTTATTTTTAGGATTTCAAGTATGCCTTAGCATATGCCAAAGGGATCCCACTAATAGTAGGGGTGTGATAAGTATGTTAGGGATACAATACCCACTAGTAAAAAAGTTACAACACAATGGATTAATCATGTAAAAATAAATATTAGATTAGATAAAATAATGGAAACAATATAATACAATTGAAAAATAACCAAAAAATTCCAAAAGAGTAATCCAATAAATAATAAATGAGTAATGTATTAACAGGTTGAAATGTCACTTAATATCATGATAAAAGTAATAAAAATAAAATAATTATAGATTCAAATAATGTAACACCCCAAGCTTCCACAGTACGCTTCTCTTTGAAGAATATAATAGCATGCGATGTACGCAACACTGAGTTCAACCACCCCACGACCTATCAAACTAGCCATTTTGAAAGAGGTTATGAATAGTAATAACAAAATTTTTAATTTTTTATATATCTCATATAATTTTGGCATTCATCATTTGTTATTCTTAAACATAATATAAGAACAGATTCAATTTTTCAGATAAAAGAAGTATTTTTTAAAAATGTAGTTTTTCCACCTTTTAATGGAGAACCCTTTATAAATACAATATTTTACACTTTTTTATATTAAATTTAATGAAATTAAATTATTATATAGAATCAAGACATAAAAATTTAGTTTGGATAAGTTTTTGGTGTTTTTCTGATAACTTTAATATTTTGATGAATAGTGAGATATACTAAATTTTAATTAAAAAAAATTTTTTTTAATCAAAATAATTTATAGTATTAAATAATAAATTTCAATGGTTTTTAAGTATAATTAGATTTTATTTTTATCATCTAATCCAATTTTGGTCATGAGAAGTAATTTCACTTTTAAACCGGACCTAAAAACATATCAATCTTTTGATAGTTTTTACTTCTCAAAATCCCGCTTTTTGGATTTTGACAACGGGAATTAATATTAAATTAATTAAAGCAACTTCTATGGTTTTAATTTGGTAAAATAGATATCATTTTTGGATTCAGAATATCAAAATTATCTTTGGGTGAAGTTTTGGTATTTTTCTGAAAATGTTCAATTTTTTATGAATAGTGAAAAACACTACGTTAGTGTTTAAAAACCAAATTTTTATTTAAATAATTATTTGTTTTATTTTAATTTATTTTAATAAAAAATATATACATAATACCTATATTAGTTCAATGTAATTCATCGGAGTTAGTTTATAATAAAATTAGATGTATTGAATTTTATTGTGTTTTTAACGTCTTTTACCCACCTACTAGGCGCATTTGAAAATTTGCATAAAATATAATTTTACCGCTTCAGTGAATTGAATTTAAAAAATCCAAGAGACACAGTTGATATCAGTAAGTAAAATTTGGTTCAATAAGATGAAAATAATTTTTGGCCAATAGTAACTCTTGAATTTTATTTACCACGGTTATAAGTAAATAGGGTAATTAAAGGTAAAGAGGATATTATAGTTACCCTAACACATGTCATAATTCTATTGGATAAATGTATTTCGACCAAAATCAACCTTAGGAATAAATTTTTTTCCTTTTTATCAACTTGGATTAGATTCGGACATTTATTATTATTTTATTTAAAGAAGAGTTAAAAGTATTAAATTCAAAGTTTAATAACTGTACTATTTTGAATATAGAGTTATAAATAATATAAATTAGACTTTAAATATTCATTAGAAAGATAAAAAAATTTACAACATAATGTTATTTTATTTATAATTTTTAGACATTAAATAATTAAATTTATTTATGACGCAATGATGATACATTAATTTTTTTATTAATGAAAAGTTAAAATAATTGATATTATAGATATCCAAATAAATTTAAATTGAGACTTTTGATGAATTACACTAATTTGATAGGTTAAAATGACATTTTAGTATTTATTTAATTTATTTGGTTCTAAGTAATCATGTTTTTTTAACTTTCACAAAAACCAAATACTAAATTGCGTCAAAATTGACATAAATCAATTTTTGAAACAAATACTATATTATTAAAAGATATAATAGTCCTAAAAAATATAATGTTCAGCCAAAGGGGTAATATAATTATTGATATTTCATTAATGACCCACCGGGGGTTCTCTTGTCTTTTTATAGTAATTTTATTAACCATTTATTATAATAATACAAGGAGACATGGTAAATGTTAAACTATTTAACCAAGAGTTAAATAAGAAAGATAAGGTTAATATGGAGACCTAAACGTGTCTAAAACCTATTTTTTTAGAATATTTCGAACCATAACCACCTTATCTTTGAAATAAATCAATTTTGAGACATTATAAATAGAAAATGATTTTATAATAAAATAATATTTCAAACTTTTCTTAAAATAACCCTCACCTCTCTTATAAAAGTGTACTTCCCCTTCTCTCAAAATCCCACCTCCAAATCCATTTGGCTCGGCCAAACACTACCCAAATCTCCTCCCAACTTCCCTCAATTCAACCTAGAGTCCTTCTCTGGAGCAGAAATCCATCCTAAGAAACGTTTTTGTTCAAATCAAATGGAAACACTCAAAGAATATGTAATTATTTTATCACCTATTTCAAAGTTCTTTTCTTCTTCCACTTTATCTTTCTTTATTATTTCCATACCAAAATAATAAATCCAGTACCTTCTACATATCTTGATGTTATTATGAATATGGTACAACCATATTAATTATTATATCCATTCTATGAATGATAATTTCACCATGCGTGCGTACGTACGGCTTACCGTCTCCACGCCATGGTGTAATTTGTTATTCAACACTGTGTTATTTGGATGGATATAATGATGAGTAATATGTATATAAATAATGAAAATAATATTCTAATTTATCTGTATAATTAATATACCATCCAATTCCACACTTTTTAATCATTAATTAAATGATATTGTCGCCTGTATGAATATACGACTTATCTTCTCCACGACGCGATGAGATTAATTTCCACATTCACCATTCAACGATGATTATAAATATATATATTATATTAATAATTATGTTATATGTGACATAATAATGCTACTGGAAATATATATGTATGTATGTATGTATGTATGTATGTATGTATGTATGTATGTATGTATGTATGTATGTATGTATGTATGTATGTATGTATGTATGTATGTATGTATGAATGTATGTATGTATGTATGTATGTATGTACGAATGTATGTATATATGTATGTATTTATGTATGTATGTATGTATGTATGTATGTATGTATGTATGTATGTATGTATGTATGTATGTATGTATGTATGTATGTATGTATGTATGTATGTATGTATGTATGTATGTATGTATGTATGTATGTATGTATGTATGTATGTATGTATGTATGTATGTATGTATGTATGTATGTATGTATGTATGTATGTATGTATGTATGTATGTATGTATGTATGTATGTATGTATGTATGTATGTATGTATGTATGTATGTATGTATGTATGTATGTATGTATGTATGTATGTATGTATGTATGTATGTATGTATGTATGTATGTATGTATGTATGTATGTATTTACATATATCTCATTCACTTACTTCCCTTCAACACGCTATGAAAACAAAAACGGCGTTTATGCGTACGTACGACCTACTGTCTCCATAAACGGTGTTTTCCATTTCATATATCTATCTGTAATACATATTTATATTCTAAATATATATGATATATAAATCATTTTTTATATTCTAGAAGTATTTAAATTATGATCGATATGATACAATCAAGAATAACAAGTTAAAACACGTAAAATAAAGAATGCAATTATTACCCAAAATGTTAATTTAACAAGGAAATCATTACTAAATGGGTAGTATAAAGTCATAAATGAATCATTTATGATATAATAAATATGAATATTGTTCTATTAAAATTTAATAACATACTATGGTCATTATACAAGAGGTTAAATGTACCCTCGACCAAAGAAAAGTACAAGGTAAGGGTTAATTACTCAATCTCATTGTTATCCAACATTGTTTATGTGTGACTATTTTCTGGGACATATTTATTATACATTTCCATGTTTCCTAAAAGGCATTTCAAAATGATTATTTTATGTTACTCTTTAAATAAAACATCATTTTAAATTCTTTAAATATTTATTCTTCTAAATCTTTCTCATTAATTTCCTTGTTTTCAAAAATGGTGTTAAGAATTTATTTATTCGAACATGATTGTTTTAAAATGATAATTCTGTTCAAAAGTTTCAAAGTGGAATGGGACAAATTGATTAAAAAATATCTTTTAAATGGATTCCTTTATAAATGTGTGACATTTAAATGATTTCACAAAAAGATATATTTCTCTCAAAATGTTTTACTGGTCATTTTTAACTATGTCAACATCCTTTAATGGATATTATTCTTGATTAAGGTTTGTTTATTATAATACAATCTTCGATATTTTATTTAATGATTTATGATATGTTTGACTCTGGATGTGCTATTTTTATACCCTTTATGATTTATGGTTGAATTATTTACATTTCATGTGCTAGTTTTAATATGAATGTTTATGTTATGTTTCATCCTTTTTATTTTAGGAATTCAGTGGACTTAGTAAGTGACAGGTGGAGCTATCTATAGCTCCTTGATGAATATTTATGTCTCATGAGACAAACTAGTATCTTTACACAAGTCCTTGAAAATTTTTATTTGTAGTCTTGGCATGAGGCCTTGACTATGTCAAAATGATGTCCGACATTAGGCATTCCCTGATTATGAAATTAGTTATTACATGTGATTATTCGACTAGTAGAATATCCATGTGCATGTTTATATGGTAATGTTTGATTCATTTTATCCATATTATGTTCTATTTTATTTTTAAAAGGTAATTGTTTTTATTAAACATCTTTCCATAAAATTTTATAGCTTCCGCTAAATTATTTACCCTTACTAAGTATCTGAGCTCACCCCTTTCTTATGTTTTATTTTACAAGGATGAAAATAAGTGTATTAAAATTTATATGTATGTTTAAGCTAGAAGAATGATGGACTTATAAAAATATTATCTATGTTTTATTTAATGTCAGAAATTATAATATAAAGTTCATGTATGTAATCTATTTTCCGAGACTGCTAAATTGATCGGTCCATGGAGACTTTTTTCCTTGTAATCATGCCAATGTATTAAATTAATGCACTGACTATGGGTTTCTAGGGTACGGGAATTATAGTTGGTATCATAGGGTGTTTAGTACAAACCTTATAAACTAGATTTAGGAAAACTATGATTATAGAACATTACTCTAAAATAGATATTGAAGATTAGTATAGAAGAACTTCCTAGAATTTTTGTAATGTAGAGATTTTGTGTATTTTCTAAACAATACATCCATGTCAGGATATGATCAGGTATAGGTGGCTCTGTAATAGATTTACCTTGGATTGAAAACTTTGACAATGTTTTTTGGGCTTGACCGGGGGTATCCTACTACATGACAATGGGCCTTATTTCACTCTTAGTTACGACACTCCCAGGGGATATGCTTAGGACAATTCATATTTTCTTTACAACCCATTAAGAAGGATTTATGAGTAAATATGTTTGCAAAGAAACCATTTTTATGATTATGAGACTAGATGTGTAAAAATATTCCATTAATGTTGAGAATTTTTCTAGATCTTTTATTATAAATTATGATATGACATAACCTAGTGTATTTCTTCATTAGAAATGGAGCTTAGTAGAAGGAATGAGAACTTCAATAATCTGTATGATCCAAAGAGAAGGAAGGATCATATATTTCATGATCTTAAGAAAACATTTAAAAGGGAAATAGTCTCCCACATTTTATCATCATATGATGAAATAGTATCATGTGTTAAAAATATAAGTAAATAATTCTCTGAGTCATATGTCTTTGAAGGGAATCTTTATATGTAGAGGATGGTAGAGAGAAAGATGGATAAAGGGAAGAAGAGAAAGAAGGAATTTCCCATATGTGATAACAGTGGAAAAAATCACATTGGTAAATGCTTGAAGGGAATGGGATTTTGTTATAAGTGTGGAGAAAAAGGGACATCAGGTACATGATTGCAAGGGTAATAAAAAGGTTTCAAATGTACAATGTTTTATCTACAAGGAGTTGGGATACTACGTGACTCAATTTCCAAATCATCAGATTATGCCCCAAATGATGCTATTAGATAATAATAAAGTTATAATACTACCACATATAAAGAGGAATGAATGGTGTTCTTATTTTGTTATTAATGAATAATTTCATTTGAGTGTTGTATCAATAATGTTTTGGTTATATACATTATGGAAATAAATAAGGATTGTACTGTAGTACTATTTCATTGAGGATTTGAGATTATATGGTTCTAAGAAAAATGACTCAATAGTAAGTTAAAATTTTTGGAAAATATATTTTTGAAGGAAAGATAAGCCTTAATATGGTTTTGATACAGAGGTAGTTTTTTTGGAATAATATATGATTGATTTGGATAAATTATATTTGATATTATTGACTTCCTTGAAAATAATTAATTGTTTGTTTATTCCATTATTGTTGGAGTTTACAAAATTTTTTGATATAAGGAGTATATCCTGTATTCTATATGGAATAAGGGAGAATGAATGTAATAAATACGGTTTTATGGTAATTCAAGGTGTTACCATGTTTTAAAAAAATACATGATGAAGGTATTCACATGTTATTACGTTGGAAAAGAGATCTTCATTATGTTTACCTTCCTTATAAATTATGGACTGTGAGTTTGGAAACAAGTATTTTGGATAAGTCTAAAGGTCGGAATAAATTAATTTGGACATTTGATACTGTAGTTTAAGGTTAAAATGTTTCTTAAGATTATTTTTGGATTGTTATAAAAATGACAACCTGGAGTTCAGGTGGTAACCCGTCGCGTCAGGTAAGGCAACAAGACTTTATCTCACAACCGAAGGGTAACAAGGGTTAATCTCCTACCACTAGCCTATGTGATTTCCTCGATTGAATAATGTAGTTTTTTAAATGGTCTAATAGATGAATTATAAATTCATTATTTTTGAAAACCTATACGATTTGTATAAATGGAATATTTTTGAGTTATATTATCTTTTGGAGTGAAAGATGAATTTGTGGTCGAAATTAATTGAATGATGAAACTCTATTTGTCATGTATATTTTTTTTCTCTTATTCAATGAAGAAATTAATTGATAACTTTATGAAAGTTATCTTAAAACCAAAAATGTGTTATCCTAATACCTAATGTCTTATTGAACCAATGATATTTTAAATCATCATAGAATGATGTCTTTGAGGACCTCAATTTTACATTTTTTGTGATTGATAACCTCAATCACTCCCTATAAATATTTACATTTTTCACCCAATTATAATTTCAACCAATGTTCTCTTATTTGAAATCCTAATTTGGTGGTAAATTTTTCATTTTCTCTTTCCATATTATTAAGACTAAATTTTATTAACCCTATTTCCGATGTGGGTTTTCCCCATAGGTATTTTCAATTTTTTAACCTTTTATTTATGAATAAAAATTCAAATTGGGAGGATGCAATTTATTGAAGGAGGGAATAATGTAATACACAAGCTTCTACGGCAAGCTTCTCTTTGAATAATACAATAGCGTGTGATCTATGCAACACTGAGTTCAAGCACACCATGACCTATCGAACAAGTCATTTAGAAAGAGGTTATGAATAGTAATAACCAAATTTTGAATTTTATATTTATCTCATATAATTTTAACATTCATCATTTTTGTATCTTATACATAATATAAGGATAAATTCAATTTTTCAGATAAAAGAAGTTTTTTTCAAAAATGCAATTTTCCACCTTTTAATGCAGAACCCTTTATAAATCCAATATTTTACACTTTTATATATTCAATTTTATGAAATTAAATTATTATTTATAATTTTTACATAAAAATTTCGTTTGGATAAATTTTTTCTATTTTTCTGATAACTTTCATATTTTGATGAATAGTGAAAGAAACAAAATTTTAATTGAAAAAACATTTTTTTAATAAAAATAATTTATAGTGTTAAATTATTTGTTTGAATGGTTTTTAAGTATAATTAGATTATATTTTTATCATCTAATCACATGTTGTTCATTGGAATTAATTCCACTTTTAAACCAAACATAAAAACATATCAATCTTTTGATAGTTTTTACTTCTCAAAAACATGCTTTCTGGTTTTGACCAGAATAATTAATTTTAAATTAATTAATGAAACTTTAATGTGTTTAATTTCGTAAAATATAGTTAATTTTTGGATTCATAATATCAAAATTATATTAGGGTGAACTTTTGGTATTTTCCTGGACACATTCAATTTTTGATGAACAGTGAAAAACACTGCGTTATTATTTAAAAACCTCATTTTTATTTAAATAATTATTTTTTTAATTTTAATTTATTTTAAGTCAAAATAGATACATAATACCTATATTTTTTCAATATAATTAATTGGTGTCATTTTATAATAAAATTATATGTATAAATTGTTTTTGGATTTTTTAACATCGTTTACCCACCTGTTAGGCACTTTTGAAATTTTGCATAAAACGTAATTTTACCGCTTCTGTGAATATAATTTCAAAAATCTGAGAGACACAGTTTATATGAGTAAGTAAAATATTTTTCATTAAGATGAAAATATTTTTTGTTGAATAGTAACTTTTGAATTTTATTTACCACAGTTAAAATTAAATAGGGTAATTGAAGGTAAAAATTATTTTATAATTACCCTAACACATGTCATAATTCTATTGGATTAGTGTATTTTGAAAAAAATAAACCTTAAGAATAAAATATGATCCTTTTTGTCCACTTGTATTAGATTAGTACATTTATTATTATTTTATTTAAAGAGGAGTTAAAACTATCAAAATCAATGTTTAATAACTAAACCATTTTTAATATAGGGTTATACATAATATAAATTCAACTATAAATATTCATTAGAAATATAAAAAGATTTAATACATAATGGTATTTTATTTATAATTTTTAGACATTTTATAATTAAATTTATTTATGACACAATGATGATACAGTAATTTTTTTATTAATGAAAACTTAAAATAATTGATATTATAAATATCCAAATAAATGTAAATTGAGGCTTTGATGCGTTAAAATAATTTTATAGGTTAAAATGACATGTTAATATTTATTTAATTTATTTGGTTCGAAGTAAAAAAAACATTTATGTTCACAAAAACCAAATACTAAATAGTGTCAAAATTGACATAAATGATTTTTTAAAACAAATACTATATTATTAAATGATATAATATTCCTAAAAATCTAAGGTTCTGCCAAAGGGCTCATATAATTTTAGATATATCATTAATGGACTACTTTGGGTTCTCATGGATTTTTATGGTAATTTTATTCACCATTTATGATAATAATACAAGGAGACATGGTAAATGTTAAACTATTTAACCAAGAGTTAAATCTAAAAGATAAGTTTAATATGGTGATCTAAACATGTATAAAACAAATTGGTTGTGAATATTTCGACCTATCCCCACCTTATATTTGAAATAAATCATTTTTGAGCTATTAGAAACCGAAATTTATTTTATAATAAAATAACATTTCAAACTTTTCCTAAAGTGTCACTCACCTCTCTTATAGAAGGGTACTTCCCCTTCTCTCAAAATCCCACCTCCAAAGCCATTTGGCTCTTCCAAACACTACCCAAATCTCCTCCCAAATTCCTTCACTTCATCCTATAGGACTTCCATTGATAATAAATCTAACCTACGGAGCCCTTTTGTTCAAATCAAAAGGAAACACCCAAAGAAAAGGTAATTATTTTATCTCCTCTTTTAAAGTTCTTTTCTTCTTCCAATTTCTATTTCTTTGTTATTTCCATATAAAAATAATTACTCTATTACCTTCTACATACTTTGATTTTATTATAAATATGATACAACCGTCTTCATTATTCTATCCATCCTATTAATGATAATGTCACCATGTGTGCGTACGTACGGCTTACCATCTCCACGTCATGGTGTAATTTGTTATTCAACACTATGATATTTGGATAGATATAATGATGATTAATATGTATATAAATATTAAAAATAACATTCAAATTTCTCTTTAAAATTAATACACCATCCAATTCCATACTTTTTAATCATTAAGTAAATTATATCATCACTCGTGTGAACGTATGACTTACCTTCTTCACGACGCGATGAGATTCATTTCCACGTTCACCATTCAATGAAGATTATAAATATTTATATTATATTAATAATTATGTAATATATGACATAATAATTATACTGGAAATAGATATAGATATATATATATATATGTATGTATTTATTTATTTATTTATGTATGTATGTATTTACATATATCTCATTCACTTACTTCTGTTCGATACGATATGAAAACGGAAACGGAATTTATGCATATGTATGGCCTACCATCTCCATAAACGGTGTTTTACATTATCTATCTATTATAAATATTTATATTCTAAATATATATGATATATAAATCATGATTTATATTCTGGAAGTATTTAAATCATGATCTAAATGATACGATCAAGAATAACATGTTAAAACACGTACAGTAAAGAAAATGATTATTATATAAAATTTTAATTTAATATGGAAATCATTATTAAATGGGTATTATAAAGTCATAAATGAATCATGTATGATATAATAAATATTAATATAGTTCTGGTATAATTTAATAACATACTATGATCATTATATAGAACGTTAAACGTATCCTCAACCAAAGGAAAGTACAACGTAAGGGTTAATTCCTCAATCTCATTATTATCTGAGATTTTTTATGTGTTAGTATTTTTTGGGGAATATTTATTATCCATTTCCATGTTTCATAAAAGACATTTCAAAATGATTCTTTTAAGGTACTCTTAAACTAAAACATCATTTTAAATGTTTTAAATTTTTATTCTTCTAAATCTTTCTCATTAATGTTCATGTTTTCCAAATGGTTTTAAGGATTTATTTATATAGATATGATGGTTTTAAAATTTTAATTCCTTTAAAAAGTTTCAAAGTGGTATGGTACTATTTTATTCAAAAATATATTTTAAATGACTTCCTTTATAAATGTGTGACTTTTAAATGATTTCACAAAAAGGGATATTTTATTTAAAATGTTTTACTGATCATTTTTAACTACATCCACATACTTTACTAGATATTATTCTTGATTAAGGTTTATTTATTATAATATAATCTTCCATATTGTATTGAATGGGTTATGATATGTTTGAATGTGGATGTGTAGTTTTTATACCCTTTATGGTTTATGGTTGAAGTATTGGCATTTAATATACTAGTTTTAATACGAATTTTTATGTTATGTTTCATTCTTTTCATATGAGGAATGTATCGGACTTATTAAGGGATTGGTCGAGCCCTCTATAGCTCCTCAATGCATCGGTAGGTCTCATGAGACAAACTAGTGTCTTGGCACAAGGCCTTGAAAAAAATTTATTTGTAGTCTTGGAATGAGACCTTGACTATGTGGAAATAATGTCTAACATTAGGCATTCTATCATTATGAAACTAGTTATTACATGTGATTATTAGACTAGTAAAATATCCATGTGCATGTTTATATGGTAATGTTTGATTTATTTTCTCTATATTATGTTTACGTTTATGTTTAAAAGGTTTTTGTTGTTATTAAACATCTTTCCTTAAAAGTTTATAGCTTCCTCTAGATTATTTACGCTTGCTGAGCATCTGAGCTCACACCTTTCTTATATTTTATTTTCCTAGGATTCCATGAAGTGTATTATAATTTATATGCAGGTTTAATCTAGAATTATATTGGAATTATCAAAGGATTATCTATGTTGTATTTTTTGTTAGAAATTGTAATGTAAAGATCATGTATGTATTCTATTTTCCAAGACTGCTAAACTGGTTAGTCCTTGGGGACTTTATTCCTTGTAATCATGCCAATGTATTAAAATAATGCACTAAGTCTAGGATTCTGGGGTCAGGGAATTACCAACAAGGTCTCAAAATTCCCTAGTCCCCAACCCCATGTTATTCTCATCTCCAAACTTCAAGTTGTCCAACAATCAATAATCACCATGAAGGCCCCTATCCCTTTTCAAATCCTGTACCCATGTAATATAATTTGGTACCAAATGGAAGCCTAAATAGGGTATGAGTATAACTCAATAGGTCAATACCGCCATGTATAAATATACCCAATCTGATTATAAGTGTAGACAATAATTAAATTAATAGTGATATTCATTAATTTAATTATTAAATTCAAACCAAATCAACCTTCTTTGGAACCATACCAAAATATATCTGAGAATTTTTCATGACCATTCCAACCCTACCAAATAACCTTAGTAAAACATAACCAACTATGGCACCACTTCATAATGTCTCTCATCATGTCTCACAACCAAACCATCCATAACTGTAATGATCATGAATTTTATCAATGTAAATTCCCTTCTTTTGTTTATTTTATGGTAGTATAAACCACATAAAGTCACATACAAACACAATAAAAATTTTATAATTGAATAATTAAATAATTATGATGTATTTATAAAAATTAAGGAACCTATTCCAATAGATTAGTAACTTGATTGTTGGAATAGTATTCTAACCATCACGAATAGTAAACCAGCCCATATAATAGTAACATCGCCTATTAATGTATAAATAAAATTTACTTATCTTATAAATGAAGATTTAATATATTTATATCATGGATTAAGAAAATAAATGTTTCAAAAAATATTAATTACATATTAGGATTTTTGTGAAATGTAAATGCTAATTTACAATTTTATAATTAATATAATGTTTTAAAAGAAAATTTATTTTCATAAAATAGATTCATAGATTAATATATCATTTTATAATTATTTTAATATAATTTTATTAGAACATAATTAAGTTATAAATTTTTTAGAAAATCCATTATAATTTTAAAATCAATACTGTTCAAATAAATGATGATTATAATTATAAAATAAATTTCAAATATTTAGAAAATTATTTTCATAAAATTGATTCCATTTTTTAAATTCATACATTGAAAAATAGTTAGCGATAATTTTTTGGATATTTTTAAAATAATTTATTTTTTGTAAATAGTGAAATATAGTAATTTACATTAATTAACCTTACAAGTAATTAAATGAATCCTGGAGTCATGGTTGAGTTGTGGATTATGAAAGTGTCTATTTTCTCAAAATATCCTTTACTTTTTACTATATTTAGTCATGATAATAAATACTATTGATAGTTTTGGTCCAAAATAATAAACTAATCAATAAAATAGTAATAAATTCCCCCTCTTCTTCCACTATAAATACAACACCTCACCACCAATTCTCCTCATACATTCTATATGACAACGCTTCTTTTCATTACAACTTAAACATGATTTATTACATAAAACTTCATTTGATACAACAAAGAAGATCGAGCTGTTTAGTGTCTTTGGGGCTTAGGATCATTACATAAAAACATAAAATATGAAATACAACATCTTTATTGAAAACATCCTTTTCATGACCACTACATTCCTTCATACTTAGCATTGCATGGGATAACCTAAGGACATGCATAAGAAAAGGGGGAGCTATAAAGCCTAGTAAGGGAGTACACATGGAATAAAATGAGGAGTACAATACATGTTAGACAATAGGAATATCAATAGATCGTATAAGAAACATGAACATAAAGTCATGATCAAGCATGATAATCATAACATGGAAATGTGGCAACAACACTTAACATGGAATTAGCATGAGCCAAGGCTCATTGCACATAAAGCATGAGTAAACCCTCATTGCACATGAAGCACCAGTAAACCCTTGTTGCACTTGAATTAGCATGATTCAACACTCATTTCACATGATGTATCATGATACTATACTTTACCCAATGCATTGGAGCGCTATAAGGGTGCACCCTTCTTAAACATTTCATTTCATGCATAAGTGTGCCACATGGATCATAAAACATTGATTCATAAAACATAAACATTTATTCCACAATAAAGGAATTAGGAATTTATACATGAAACTTTGTAATCAATAAGTAAAGGTGCATAAAGGTGAATACCCTTGATGGAGAAATGGGCATGGTATCCACTACACAATGGCATTGGCTTAGAAAATCGGTGCGATTTCGGCAGCGTAACGGCGTGACATAAGAATTCATAAAAAATGGTTGATGAGATAGAAAGGGGTTCCTCATCATATTTACATGTAATGGACAGTAAGGACGTCATATAGATACATGTCCCAACAATTGAAATGGAATTTAGATTCATGATACAAAAGTATTTCTTGAATTTAAAAGAAGAGAGAGAAGTTCCTTTCGGAATTTCGGCATAGTAACGGGTGTACATGGGATGAATTTAATGAGAGAGAAAGGGGTCTCCCATCATTGAAACAATAAGAGGGAAGTATGGGGGATGTACTAAACCATACCCCAACATTCATAATTGAAATTAAAAGGGCAATAAAACCTAATGAAAATTGACAAAAAGTAGAAAGGAAGAAAAAACCCTTACTTGGAAGTGTGCTTCCAAAGGCTAGAGAGAGGCTTGTCAGAGGATTCTTGGGAGCTTGGGGAACCTTGGGAGGATTCGAGAGAGAGTAGGGTAGAGTTTGGACGATCTTAAAGGGCTTTGAGTGAGGATTAAGTGCGATCTTGGGTGGGTTTATATAGGAAATGTGAGGGAATTCTTTATTATTTAGGTTTGGGACCCCTTATATTAAATTAATCCAAACCACAAACCATCCCATGGTTTTTGCCCATGGTTTTTGGTAAAGGGAAGAGGAAATCATTATTTTATAAGGCCAAAGTCCGAACATCTTAAAATAATAAGGTTTCTTATGTGGAGGTGAGTCACACTCCCATGGAAATTAATTTAAAAAGGCAAAGTGTTGAATAAGTCTTGAGGGGTCCATTAATGCTTTGAAAAATAAGTCAAACAAACCCAAACCACTTTATTTTAATTCTAAAACATATATTGGCTGAACATAAAGATTATAGTATTTTATTACATCACTATTGGGTCATTATGATGTCATAAAACACATTATATATTTAAACGGTATTTAATTTTTACCCAAAAATTTGATTGTCTCAGAAAATTATGAAAAATTCACCGTTGGATAATTTCAACATCCTGATTCCAAAAATAAAATTTATTTTATTGAAATAATTTTCTAAATATATTAATTTTCACTTTTTAAAAAACCAACATTTATCGAAAATTCACGGGTTTTGACTAAAATGGCTTTCAAAACTTAATAAAAATTTTAATTGCATTCATAAAATTATAAGATCATTTATATTTAATAAAAATTAATTTAATAATATTATTATTATTTTATTAAAATATTATTTAATTCAAAAAATCCCTTAATTTAATAAAATAGATTTCTTAATTAAATAATAACTAAAAACACCATTTGTACTTTAAAAACTATTTACAATGTATCAAAAATGACTAGAAATTATATTCATTATTATATACAAAAATAATGAACATAGTACTACTTATTTGTTACATAACCCCTTAAAACAGCCGCATAAGACCTAAGGGTAAGGTGTGCGATGGTGACAGACTCTTGGGGTGGCTCTGATAACATTGCTCGAGTGGTAATCTCTATCAACTTCCACTTTTCCCGTAGACGGTCCCGTTTGAGATTGAAATGGTGAAACTAAATTTGGGCTTGGTCAAGGGCGAAGCCCAAGGATACCACCTCTTTTTCGAGCTCCGAAAAATGGGCTTCGTATGGGGCAATTCTACTGGATGAGGCCATCTCTTCTTTTGTCTGAGTAAATTGGATTTTTTAAGATCCTATATTTATACTAATCATGTGATCACTGTTCAACGGCTATATTAGCAACGGTCAAAATTCTTAACATAAAACCAATGATGTTGAAATTTTATATAAAAATAAAGATACATTTAATTAGATCAAGAGGGATTTCCATTAATGAAACTTTGGGTCGTTACAATATTCCCCCCTTATGAAATTTCACCCACGAAATTTTCCTTCTCCCACACTAAAACAAATGCGGGTAACTCAGCTTCATCGTATCCTCTGATTCCCAAGTCACTTCTTCAAACTTGTGGTTTCTCCACAACACCTTAATGAGGGTCATTGTCTTATTTCGTAGAACTTTTTGGCTACGATCTAAGATCTTCATTGGTTGCTCCTCATAAGAAAGATCGTCTTCCAATTGTACCACCTCATAAGAGAGTACATGTGAAGGGTCCGGTATGTACTTTCTTAAGAGGGATACATGAAAGACATCATGCACCTTGTCCATGGTAGCTGGAAGTGCTAGTCGATAGGCCACAACCCCAACTCGATCAAGAATCTCGAAGGGGCCGATGTACCTTGGACTTAACTTCCCTTTCTTTCCAAACCTCATGACCTTTTTCCATGGATATATTCGTAGAAACACCATGTCTCCAGCTTTAAACTCAATGTCTCGTCAACGATTATCTTCATAACTCTTTTTTCGACTCTGGGCTGCCTTGATATGCTGCTGAATGGTTTTCACCTTATCCACCATTTCTTTGACCATTTTTGGTCCAAGAAGCTTACGTTCACCGACCTCATCCCAACATGACGGTGTTCTGCACCTTTTCCCATACAGGGCTTCATATGGTGCCATTTGGATGCTCGAGTGGAAACTGTTATTATAAGAGAACTCAACCGGAGGAAGATGTTAATACCATCATCATTTAAAGTCCATTGAGCACGCTCTCAACATATCCTCAAGTGTTCGGATAGTCCTCTCAGATTTTCCATCAGTTTGAGGATGATAGGTCATACAGAAGTTCAGTTCAGTATTCAAAGAATATTGAAGACTCTTCCAAAACATAGAGGTGAATATTGGATTTCGGTCAGACACAATAGATAGTGGTACTCCATGCAACCTTACCACTTTCCTGATATATATCTGTGCCAGTTGATCCAAAGAAAACTCTTCTCGAATAGCAATGAAGTGTGCAGTCTTTGTAAGATGATCCACAACAACCCAGATTGCATTGTTGCCTTTGGATTTCCTCGGAAGTTCGGTGACAAAGTCCATGGTGATGTTCTCCCATTTCCATTCTAGTATGGGCAATGGTGGCATCATCCCCTTAGACTTCTACCTCTCTACCTTCACTTGCTGACACACCAGGCACTTTGATGTATATTCAGCGATCTCCTTCTTCATATTATCCCACCAAAGGTTTTCTCGGAGATCTCATTACATCTTTGTGCTCCCTGGGCGAATAGAGAAATTTGAACTATGTGCATCATCCAAAAGTTCCTTCTTCAGCTCCGAACAAGATGGAACACATAGTCTTTTCCCAAACCGCACAATTACTTCTTCATTAACATTAAATTATGAGGATTTCCCCTTTTTGATAGCTTCCACTTTTTCCTGAATTCCCAGATCATCTTTTTGAGCATCCTTTAACCTTTCCAAAAGAGATGGTTGAGCAATAATTTGTGAAATGATTGATGATGTTCCCTTCTCTATTATTCCCATGTCCATCTTCATAAAGTCTTAGAAGATTGGATCCTTCTCAATTCTCATCATTGATAGAATCGTTGGATCCTTTCTACTTAGGGAATCTGCCACCTCGTTCGCTTTACCAGAAGGTTACCCATCTTGATCACTACTCTAGGCCAAGCACGCTTAACTGTGGAGTTCTAATCAGACAGGCTCCCGAAAAGGAAGGTACACCTTGTTGACATGATTCATATCATTTAGTCATTTAACCCTTTATCATTTGGGGATGTTACATTCACCCCCCTTTAGAGCACAACGCCCTCGATGTGGGCCCTACATCATAACGCAGGCAGTGCACCACACTTAAGGCTGGGTACCACCTTTGATACCAAACTATGAAAACACTGATTTTTATTACAACTTAAACATGATTTATTACATAAAACTTCACTTGATACAACAAAGAATATTGAGAGGATTAGTGTATTTGGGGCTTAGGATCATTACATAAAAACTTAAAATATGAAATACACCATCTTTATTGAAAACTACCTTTTCATGACCACTACATTCCTTCATACTTAGCATTGCATGGGATAACCTGAGGACATGCATAAGAAAAGGGTGAGCTATAAAGCCCAGTAAGGGAGTACACATGGAATAAAATGAGGAGTACAATACATGTTAGAAAATAGGCATATCAATAGAGCATATAAGAAACATGAACATAAAGGCATGATAAATCATGATAATCATAACATGGAAATGTGGCAACATCACTTAACATGGAATTAGCATGAGCCAAGGCTCATTGCACATAAAGCATGAGTAAACCCTCATTGCACATGAAGCACGAGAAACCCCTCGTTTCACTTGAATTAGCATGATTCAACACTCATTTCACATGACGTATCATGATACTATACTTTACCCAATGCATTGGAGCGCTATAAGGGTGCACCCTTCTTAATCATTTCATTTAATGCATAAGTGTGCCACATGGATCATAAAACATGGATTCATAAAACATAAACATTTATTCCACGATAAAGGAATTTGCAATTCATACATGAAACTTTGTAATCATTAAGTAAATTTGCATAAAGGTGAATACCCTTGATGGAGAAATGGGCATGGTATCCACTACACAATGGCATTAGATTAGAAAATCGGTGCGATTTCGGCAGCGTAACGGCGTGACATAAGAATTCATAAAAAATGGTTGATGAGAGAGAAAGGGGTTCCTCATCATATTTACATGTAATGGAAAGTAAGGAGGTCATATATATACATTTCCCAACAATTGAAAAGGAATTTAGATTCATGATACAAAAGTATTGCTTGAATTTAAAAGAAGAGAGAGAAATTCCTTTCGGAATTTCAGCATAGTAACGGGTGTACATGGGAGGAATTTAAGGAGAAATAAAGGGGTAACCCATCATTAAAACAATAATAGGAAAGTATGGGGGAGGTGAAAAACCATACCCCAACAATCATAATTGAAATTAAAAGGGCCATACAACTTAAAGAAAATTGAAAAAAAAGGAGAAAGGAAGAAAAAACTCTTACTTGGAAGTGTGCTTCCAAAGGCTAGAGAGAGGCTTGTGAGAGGCTTATTGGGAGCTTGGGGAACCTTGGGAGGATTCTAGAGAGAGTAGGAAAGAGGCTGGACGAACTTAAAGGGCTTTTCGTGAGGAGGAAGTGCGATCTTGGGTGGGTTTATATAGGAAAGGTGAGGGAATTCTTTATTATTTAAGTTTGGGGCCCCTTATATTAAATTAATCCAAACCACAAACCATCCCATGGTTTTTGCCCATGGTTTGTGGTAAAGGGAATAGGAAAAAATTATTTTATAATTCCAAAGTCCGAACTACTTAAAATAATAAGGTTGCTTTTGTGGAGGTGAGTCACACTCCCATGGAAATTAATTTAAAAAGGCAAAGTGTTGAATAAGTCTTGAGGGGTCCATTAATGCTTTGGAAAATAAATAAAACAAACCCAAAATCACTTTATTTTTATTTTAAAACATATATTGGCCGAAAATAAAGATTATAGTATTTTATTACATCACTATTGGGTCATTATGATGTCATAAAACACATTATATATTTAAACGGTATTTAATTTTTACCCAAAATTTGACTGTCTCAGAAAATTTTGAAAAATTCACTGTTGGATAATTTCGACATCCTGATTCCAAAAATAAAATTTATTTTATCTAAATAATTTTCTAAATATGTTAATTTTCACTTTTAAAATAAAAACCGACATTTATCGAAAATTCACGGGTTTTAAAAAAAATTGCTTTCAAACCGTAATAAAAATTTTAATTGCATTCATAAAATTATAAGATCATTTATGTTTAATAAAAATTAATTTAATATTATTATTATTATTTTATTAAAATATTATTTAATTCAAAAAATTACTCAATTTAATAAAATATATTTCTTAATTAAATAATAACTAAAAACACCATTTGTACTTTAAAAACTATTTACAATGTATCAAAAATGACTAGAAATTTAATTCATTATTATATACAAAAATAATGAACATAGTACTACTTATTTGTTACATAACCCCTTAAAACAGCCATATAAGACCTAAGGGTAAGGTGTCCGATGGTGACAGACTTTTGGGGTGGCTCGGATAACATCGCTCGAGTGGTAATTTCTATCAACTTCCACTTTTCCTATAGACGGTCTCGTTCGAGCTTGAAATGGTGAAGTTCAGTTTGCTCTTGGTCAAGGGAAAATCCCAAGGATGCCACCTCTTTTCCGAGCTCCGATAAATGGGCTTCGTATGGGGAAATTATACTAGATTAGGCCATCGCTTCTTTTGTCTGAGTAAATTGGATTTGTTAAGGTCCTATATTTATATTAATCATGTGATCATTGTTCAACGGCTATATTAGCAACGGTCAAAATTCTTAACATAAAACCAATGAAGTTGACATTTTATATAAACATAAAGAGACATTTAATTAGATCAAGAGGGATTTATATTAATGAAACTTTGGGTCGTTACAATATTCCCCCCTTAAAAAATTTCGCCCTCAAAATTTTCCTTTTCCCACACTAAAACAAAAGTGGGTCACTCAGCTTCAGCATATCCTCTGATTCCCAAGTCGCTTCTTCAAACTTATGGTTTCTCTGCAACACCTTAACGAGGGGCATTGTCTTATTTCGTAGAACATTTTCTCTACGATCTATGATCTTCACTGGTTGCTCCTCATAAGAAAGATCGTCTTCCTATTGTACCACCTTAGAAGAGACTACATGTGAAGGGTCCGGTATGTACTTCCTTAATTGGGATACATGAAAGACGTCATGCACCTTGGCCATGGTAGGTGGAAGTGCTAGTCGATAGGCCACAACCCCAACACGATCAAGAATATCGAAGGGGCCGATGTACCTTGGACTTAACTTCCCTTTCATTCCAAACCTCATGACCTTTTCCATGGAGATATGCGTAGAAAAACCATGTATCCAGCTTTAAACTCAAGGTCTCGTCGACGATTATCTGCATAACTCTTCTGTCGACTCTAGGCTGCCTTGATATGCTGCTGAATGGTTTTCACCTTCTCCACCATTTCTTCGACCATTTCTGGTTCAAGCAGCTTACGTTCACCGACCTCATCCCATCATGCCGGTGTTCTGCACCTTTTCCCATACAGGGATTCATATGGTGCCATTTGGATGCTCGAGTGGAAACTAATACTATAAGAGAACTCAACCAGAGGAAGATGTTAATCCCATCCTCCTTTAAAGTCCATTGACCACGCTCTCAACATATCGTCAAGTGTTTGGATATTCCTCTTGGATTGGCCATCAGTTTGAGGATGATAGGCCGTACTGAAGTTCAGTTCAGTATTCAGAGCATATTGAAGACTCTTCCAAAACATAGAGGTGAATCTTGGATCTCGGTCAGACACAATAGATAGTGGTACTCCATGCAACCTTACCACTTCCCTGATATATATCCGTGCCAGTTTATCCAAAGAAAAATCCTCCCGAATAGCAATGAAGTGTACAGTCTTTGTAAGATGATCCATAACAACCCAGATTGCATTGTTGCCTTTGTATGTCCTCGAAAATCAAGTGACAAAGACCATGGTGATGTTCTCCCATTTCCATTCTTGTATGGGAAATGGTTGCATCATCCCCTTAGACTTCTTCCTCTCTGCCTGCACTTGCTGACACATCAAGAACTTTGATGTATATTCAGCGATCTCCTTCTTCATATTATCCCACCAAAAGTTTTCTCGAAGATCACAATACATCTTTGTGCTCCCTGGGTGAATAGAGAAATTTGAACTATGTGCATCATCCAAATGTTCCTTCTTCAGCTCCGGACATGATAGAACACATAGTCTTTCCCAAACCGCACAATTCCTTCTTCATTAACATTAAACTCTGAGGATTTCCCCTTTTTGATAACTTCCACTTTTTCCTGAATTCCCAGATCATCATTTTGAGCATCCTTTAACCTTTCCAAAAGAGATGGTTGAGAAATCATTTGTGAGAGGATTGATGATCTTCCCTTCTCTATGATTCCCATGTCCATCTTCATCAAGTCTAAGAAGATTGGATCCTTCTCAATTCTCATCATTGATAGAATCGCTGGATCCTTTCTACTTAGGGCATCTGCCACCTTGTTCTCTTTACCAGAAGGTCACCCATCATGATCACTACTCCAGGCCAAGCACGCTTAACTGTGGATTTCTAATCAGACAGGCTCCTGAAAAGGAAGGTGCACCTTGTTGACATGAGTCATATCATTTATTCATTTAACCCTTTATCATTTGGGGATGTTACATTCCCCCCCCCCTTTAGAGCACAACGCCCTCGTTGTGGGCCCTAAATCTCAACCCAGGCAGTGCACCGCACTTAAGGCTGGGTACCACCTCTGATACCAAACTATGACAACGCGGCTTTTTATTACAACTTAAACATGATTTATTACATAAAACTTCACTTGATACAACAAAGAAGATCGATAGGTTTAGTGTCTTTGGGGATTAGGATAATTACATAAAAACTTAAAATATGAAATACAACATCTTTATTGAAAACTTCCTTTTCATGACCACTACATTCCTTCGTACTTATCATTACATGGGATAACCTGGGGACATGCATAAGAAAAGGGTGAGCTATAAAGCCGAGTAAGGGAGTACACATGGAATAACATAAGAAGTAAAATACATGTTAGACAATAGGCATATCAATAGAGAATATAAGAAACATGAACATAAAGTCATGATGAAGCATGATAATCATAACATGGAAATGTGGCAACAACACTTAACATGGAATTAGCATGAGCAAAGTCTCATTGCACATAAAGCATGAGTAATCCCTCATTGCACATGAAGCACGAGTAAACCCTCATTGCACTTGAATTAGAATGATTCAACACTCATTTAACATGATGTATAATGATACTATACTTTACCCAATGCATTGGAGCGCTATAAGGGTGCACCCTTCTTAAACATTTCATTTCATGCATAAGTGTGCCACATGGATCATAAAACATGGATTCATAAAACATAAACATTTATTCCATGATAAAGGAATTTGGAATTCATACATGAAACTTTGTAATCAATAAGTAATGGTGCATAAAGGTGAATACCCTTGATGGAGAAATGGGCATGGTATCCACTACACAATGGCATTGGCTTAGAAAATCGGTGCGATTTCGGCACCGTAACGGCGTGACATAAGAATTCATAAAAAATGGTTTATGAGAGAGAAAGGGGTTCCTCATCATATTTACATGTAATAGACAGTAAGGAGTTCATATAAATACATGTCCCAACAATTGAAATGGAATTTAGATTCATGATACAAAAGTATTGCATGAATTTAAAAAGAAGAGAGAGAAGTTCCTTTCAGAATTTCGTCATAGTAACGGGTGTACATGGGAGGCATTTAATGAGAGAGAAAGGGGTCTACAATCATTCAACCAATAAGAGGGTAGTATGGGGGAGGTTCGAAACCATACCCCAACATTCATAATTGAAATTAAAAGGGAAATATAACTTAATGAAAATTGACAAAAAGGAGAAATGAAGAAAAAACCCTTACTTGGAAGTGTGCTTCCAAAGGCTAGAGAGAGGCTTGTGAGAGGATTATTGGGAGCTTGGGGAACCTTGGGAGGATTCTAGAGAGAGTAGGGTAGAGGTTGGACGAACTTCAAGGGCTTTGTGTGACGAGGAAGTGGGAGCTTGGGAGGGTTTATATAGGAAAGGTGAGGGAATTCTTTATTATTTAGGTTTGGGACTCCTTATATTAAATTAATCCAAACCACAAACCATCCCATGGTTTTTCCCATGGTTTTTGGTAAATGGAAGAGGAAAACATTATTTTATAAGGCCAAAGTCCGACCTTCTTAAAATAATAAGGTTGCTTATGTGGAGGTGAGTCACACTCCCATGGAAATTAATTTAAAAAGGCAAAGTGTTGAATAAGTCTTGAGGGGTCCATAAATACTTTGAAAAATATGTCAAACAAACCCAAAATCACTTTATATTAATTTTAAAACATATACTGGACGAACATAAAGATTATAGTATTTTATTACATCACTATTGGGTCATTATGATGTCATAAAACACATTATATATTTAAACGGTATTTAATTTTTACCCAAAAATTTGACTGTCTCAGAAAATTATGAAAAATTCACCATTGGATAATTTCGTTGTCCTGATTCCAAAAATAAAATTTATTTTATCTAAATAATTTTCTAAATATCTTAATTTTCACTTTTAAAATAAAAACTGATATTTATAGAAAATTCACGGGTTTTGACAAAAATGGCTTTCAAACCTTAAAAAAAATTTTAATTGCATTCATAAAATTATATGATCATTTATATTTAATAAAAATTAATTTAATAATAATATTTTTATTTTATTAAAATATTATTTAATTCAAAAAAATCCCTTAATTTAATAAAATATATTTCTTAATTAAATAATAACTAAAAACACCATTTGAACTTTAAAAACTATTTACAATGTATCAAAAATGACTAGAAATTATATTCATTATTATATACAAAAATAATGAACATAGTACTACTTATTTGTTACATAACCCCTTAAAACAGCCGTATAAGACCTAAGGGTAAGGTGTGCGATGGTGACAGACTCTTGGGGTGGCTTGGATAACATCGCTCGAGTGGTAATCTCTATCAACATCCACTTTTCCCGTAGACGGTCCCGTTTGAGCTTGACATGGTGAAGCTCAGCTTGGGATTGGTTAAGGGTGAAGCCCAATGATGCCACCTCTTTTCTGAGCTCCGACAAATGGGCTTCGTATGGGGCAATTCTACTGGATGAGGTCATCGCTTCTTTTGTCTGAGTAAATTGCATTTGTTAAGGTCCTATATTTATACTAATCATGTGATCACTGTTCAACAGCTATATTAGCAACGGTGAAAATTCTTAACATAAAACCAATTAAGTTGACATTTTATATAAACATAAAGATACATTTAATTGGATCAAGAGGGATTTCCATTAATGAAACTTTGGGTCGTTACATTCTAAGAATTGAATCATGATAATATTCTGATCAATTACTATAAAAAACATCTTCCCCACATTTTGGTCTTGAAACTCTCACCAAAATTCCATTTCCAAGTGCCTTAAGGATGCACTCAAGGAGATGACACTCAAGTGGTAAAACACTCCCTCTTTTTATTTTTATTTATTTTATTTTCATATCCTTCCCTCACCTAACCTATACAAAGTAATATTATAACTCTGGTATCATACATATAATATAATTTTAATATTTTAATTGGATATTCATCATCAAATCTATTTTCTTATATTTTTTATCATTAAAACGAAAACATCATCTTTGATGTGTCGATTCACCACAATCGTGACGTCGATTTTTCTTATTCTATTACCACCTTAATGGTTGGTCATAAAACCATTATTATGGTTAAATATTATTTTATAATTTATATTAGAACTTTTTTTATGTTTTTTAACTAATATTTATACATAATATCAAATAATAAAACAAAACTAGTTTGTGATAATCAAAAATTCACCAAAATAAACTAATGTTATTCATTAAACTTTTATCTAATGAATCATTATAATATCTGAAAAAATGATATTTGGGGCCATTTAAATTTATATAGGTTCATCAATATCATATAATTTCACCTTTATAGTTTTTCTTAGATTTGAAAAGAACTCCCATAATTATACTCATGGGAACCAATCATAAAATCGTGAAACAAATGCTCCTGGAATTACAAGATGGTATCTTAAATCTCAATAATAAGGCCAAAAGTGAACGTAATAAAATTAAAATAAATATATAATAGATAATAAATTAATTAATTATTAGATATAATTTTGTTATCTAGGATATTATGTACAAGTGAAGAACAGTTTCATATATAGGGTAAGGGATTCTCTCTAAACCTTGATTTTTTCCTTCAGGCTACGCTTTCTCTCTATTCACCAAAATTAAATTATTAATTATTCTTATGTACTCCTCCTAAATTCTGTTTTCATGTTCAAAAAATACTTACCTATCTCAATAATTTGTTTTTAAAGGAAAATAAATGTTTTATATGGTTCCATTTTCAATTCCTCTTCATAAGAAAGCCTAACTAAAGGGAACTTCCCAATTTCATACCCATTTTCAAGTACACTCCATGATATTGTTTAGGGATCAAATATATTTCTAAAATAAATAATTTTATCATAAAAAACAACCTTAGTTAATTTCTGCTTTTATAAAAAAAATATTCAATTTCTATTTTAAATACTCACTTATATTTTCCGTTTAACTACACTAAAGTGGATCATTTCTAAAGTATCATAAACAATATTTTTACATGTTTTAACTTCAGTTAGACATCAATTATAATTTTTTTCTTGATTTTTTTAATGAATTCACATTTATTTTTTTAATCCATTATTCCATGTGCATCATTATGATACATCTATTTTTTATTCCTTATGACATGATTGTGATACCAATTTCATTCCTGGGGTAACCCATATGTTTATCACTTATGATTGATTCTTAAAGTGTAACACATATCCATGAACATGTTATGATGGGTGTTCCCAGAAAACACTCTAATTAGTTGGGTATTGTTTTAGTCTCCTGATATGTCATGTTGGGACAGCGAGTAAACTTGATTCTTCTTCGGGACATTGTGATGTCTTCCAAAATAGCCATAAAATCAAAAATGATGAAGAGTTGAATAGATTACTAGTAGAGATAAGGAAAATAAATGATGTTCGAATCCATGACATGGATATTGATTGGTAAGGAAGGATAAGATCTTTATATTTTGAGAAGTATACCCTCAACATGGAGTGCCATGAGATGGAAGTCAAATTGAAAAATATTGATGATACAAAATCTGGAACTTCCCAATCAGTTGAGAAAATATATGTTTCTAGTAAAACTTTAGATGTTATTAATATATCAAATAATTCTTACAATGGTTTATAAAAAGTCTTGAAATAATGTGGAGAAGGCTCCCCCTCAATCTCATTTAGTAAGGAAACCCACTATGTATAGATAGTTTCTTGCACTAATTTCGTATCTTATGAAATTGTTTGACAAAATTAAAAATCATCCCAAATGTGGAATCTAAAAAATGATGGAAATGCCACCAAGGGACCAAAGGTGAAGGTATGTAAGTCTCAAAATATAAATTCCCTAAACCAATCCTTATAGAGTGGATAAATAATGCAAAAACAACAAGATTTTCAAGTAGAAAATTCTAGATATATTTTACTTGCAAGAAAAAAGAAGAGATTTGTTGGCTATTATTGGTGTTTTTGGGGGTTTGAGAATTTGAATATATATTTATGGTAAAACATGTTAAAAAATGAATTTTATAAAAAGATTATAAATAGGGGATAAAAACTGAATGTTAAAGGAGATAACCTGTTGTAGTGACAAAGGTCCGACACAAAGTAATGAATATTTATCTAGAGAAAGGATTTAAAATTTTGGAAATTTTCTATGAGATGTGAAACATATTTGGTAAATGCGATAATTAATGTTGGTATAATAATTTCTAGTATGAATGGTGGATTTTGGATAATAAGTAACCCCTAACTAAAAAGTTGCTAAGGAAATAAGAAAGTATGTCCTATTTGTATTATTATATAGTGAAAATAAATTCACTAAGGTAATAAAGATATATAATTAGGATTTAATACCTATAGACATGAAGTTATTCTATTATGGTATGATAGGTCACATCATGGATTATTCCATGATGTCCATGAATAACAGGAAAGATGAGAACAACCTGAAAACTAAAAGAGATTCTATCCAAGACAGTGAAAAACATATTTGACTAGTGGTTGAAACTCTTTATAATGAAGTATAGAGGATTCTTGATAAGGTAATAAAGGTAGAAAAAGTAGAGGGTGATAGGTGAAACCAGTGGGGATCCTGGATGTCATATATATAACTGTATTTACTGAACATATAAAATAAAAATATATATCACATATGATCTTAAGTACAATAATAGTCATTGCAAATAAGAAATACACTTCCAAAGATTAGTTTTTGTATGAGACTAAAAATATTCTAATCATTATGATAGAATGGTTTTATGTGGATAGGATATTGGAATAAGACTAAAAGAATCAAACTACTCTTCTTCCCTCGATGAATAAGGCCCTACTAGCTAAGAATATCATTCAAGATGACCAAAAGTTCAAGCTTCCCAAAGGTGAAAATTTTTAAAATGTCAAAGAGGTGGATTTCTTGAATAGTTCTAAAAATTTCAAATGCACTAGTAAATGATTTTTTGGGTTGAGAAATCAGTCTCAGACAAATTAATCAAAATTGGGAGATGATTCTATATCCACCCTTACCCCATATTTTTGGATGGTTATTAATTATGGGAAGATAAGGTAAAGAAATCCAGATATTATTCCATTTAGGGGGAGCTCTAATAAGGAATGTTTCTACTCAAATTTATTAAATCTTCTTCTATTTGTAAATTTGGAAATTCTCTTTAAAATATGAAGGATTGGGTATGATTTAATTCTCCCATAACTTGTTTAACATATATTTACTGTGTTTATCAAGGGGTGAAATTTTCTAGCAATTGAGGATGACATGAGACTTGAAATATTTTTTATTATTTGTTCATGTGAGCATATTTTCCGGAATTTTTTTGAAAATAAGTGTCTTCCCCCCCCCCCCACAAATTGAGAGAAATAAAACTGGTATCACATGTAAAATATGGACAACTTTATTCTCTAAAATTTTTTACTCTTGTTTTTTAAAAAGGGTTAGACCATGTATACTTAGAGTTGATTTTTTGATGAAACATTACTAATAGAAATGTGATTCCAATTCTAATTTATGTAATTCTATGTTGATCTCAATTTCTGAATTTCACTTATATCAAGTGACTTATGACATAAGATGAATTCCTTCTCTCATGGAATTATTATAGAAGTTTTTTACTATGAAATTTAATGCAATGTTGTGTTAATAACAAATGGTATCCGGATTTATAATCCTCAATTAGTATTAGGATTTATAAATTTCAAATGTTATTAGGCTTTATGAGACTCAATAAGAACATGTTGGGATCCATAATGAGAGAATATATTGTTAAAGCCTCCTGATTATTAATGGGATGGGGATTTGAAGAAGAGTAACCCCTTTTATCTCAAGTGGTATAAATCACAAGTGATGGCATAAAATAAAGAGAGAGAGTTTGTTGAAGGATGGACCAAAAATTTGTAAAAGGGAGAGATATATCTTACCCTTTCCATTTATTATCAATTAGGGGGAAAATATTACAATGACCATTGAAGTATATGAGGTTTTAATTAAATTAACAACAGACACAAATGGGGAGTTTGAAGTCATGAATGGTAGTGTTTAGTTTTATTGCTGTTAATTGGTTTTGTAAATGTGAAAATGAAAATATTAGGTCTTAGGTGAAGAAGTAAGAATCCACCACTTAAAAAAGAGTTAATTCCGTGAGGAATAAATTTAATATAAAAATTACTTGTAATATCTTCTTGGATATATTTTTTGGAACCTAATGTTTGAGAACCCATCCATGGATTAAAAAGTATGTTGGTTGATATAATAAGTGTTTATGTACTCCTAGAAAATGTTTTATGTGAATATATATGGCCCAAGGTTTATTGAAGAATATTACCACCTAATCGTGTATATTTATCATCAATTAGGTTTGTGAACGTGATAATGAAAAGATGACCTCTCAAGCGAAGAAGTAATAACCCACTAATAAAAGTGTATTTTATCCCATATGGAATAAAAAAAATTCTTTTTAATAGTTGTTTAGATATATTCCTTGGAACCTAAATTTAGACAACCCATACAATGAGTAAAAAGTATGTTGGTTGTTGTAATTATTGTGTATACACTCCTGGATGAAGGTTATTGTGAATAGAGATGGCTCGATATTGATTAAAGAAAAATAGTACCAGGGTTGGAATATTTATTCATTGAAATAATATTATTAGTATTATATATGCTCTAATCCCTCAAAAATTTATATGAAGGAGTTTGGAATTATTTTAATATTTCAAAAAATAATTTGAATAAGTTTGAGATGATTTTATAAGATTGGAGAATCCCTGGAGCAAGACCAAGTCAGTTTGAAGCTACCTTCCAGAGTATGAATTTTTCAATTCTTGTGAAAATATAAAAGTCCCAAGAATATGGATTTTTATTATGTGATCATAATAGTTTATGGAAAAAATAATATTTAGGTTTTGATCATAATACTTTGAGTCCATTGTAATAGTTTGAGCTTCAAAGTATGACTCTGATGATCATAAGTCCTTGACGACTGTGTGACTCGAACCTAATGATTTGAAGTCTGTTGAAGGATGATAAAGACATGATTCTTTGAATTCATATATAGTGTAAGTCTTTATCATAATACTTTTCTGTAAGTCTTTGAGCCTATCCTATGACTTTACTAGAATGTATAACTTTAGGCTGAAGTATAAAATTAGAAAATTAAATAGCATAAAACTTTTGGATATGAACATAAGTGTTTTCTTATTAAGATTATGACTATTAAAAAGAAATCCTTATCAAGCGTAAGACTCCAAATACCATAATGTAACACTTTAACACTTATTAAAAAAAATTAGTTTCCACTAAATGAAATATTCTTTGTCAAATTTGGTTCCCTAGACCCAAATTGAATAGTACTTTTGGATTAACATATCAATATTATAGTGTGTTATTCATGGTATACTATTAACATAATAGTGTGGAAATTTGAGAATCCAATATTTTCATGGTAATGTAAAAATATTATTTATCATATCAAAAGGTTATAATAGTTCCCAGTCTATAATGATAACCTTGAGATACCATGAAATTAATATAAAACCTATGTCCTAGAAACATTATACTGATAGGACATAGATAACATGAGGCCATCAGGTGTTGAGGGCTCATAAGTATTAAAACTTCTTTTCATGAATTTTTTACTTTTTGATCTAAATTATATGAGATCATGAGGGCTGAACCACTAATATTAACATCACATTTTTTGGTGTCATTGATAGTTACTATCTACAAATAAGATTAATAGTATCCAGACATGAGATTATTATCAGTTTATACTATTTGATTATGTAATTTTATGAAAGAATAAAAATATGGTATTTATTTCATGGTGAGGTATCTTTTTTTGGTTGAAACATTAGTTTTATGAAATTGATTGAATAATCAAGATATAATTTTTCCCTTCTGATAGGAAGTGACATCTTGACCCTAGTAGATTAGGATGGAAGTACTTTTACAAAATCCATGGTCATGGAATAATAAGGTAATTCCATCCAATAAGTTCAATGAATAATAAATTAATAAAGTAATGTGACATGAAGTGTTTATACTACTCTATGTCATTAAACAAATATATTATATTACATAACATGAGTTCATAGGAGGTTTTCATTGTTTTGACTATTCCATGTCACCTCAAGGGACTTGATGGTTTTCTAGACTCTACTTCAGGTCTCTGAATAATATTCATTACAATCAAGAAAAGGTCCTAGAGGGTCACACTAAAAGAATATTGTAAATTATATCTTATTCTAAGTGAAAATAAGTATAGGACATGGTGGGACCCACTATAGGTTCTAGGGGATGTCCGAGATTGAAAGATCGCCATAAATTAATTAAATTAATATTATTTGGGTATAGATTAATTTGTATTTAATTTATTTACTAACAGTATTCACAAGATATTAAATGAATAATTGGTTAAATATTTAATGAATTAATATTATTTTAATATTCAAGGTTTATTTAATATTTATGGGAATAATTCATTGAGTTAATTACTTTCTTTTATCGTGGAATATATTTATTATATTACAAAAAAGTGATAAAAATATAAATGATATTTATGAATCAGTAAAATAGTAATATGATGTCATTTAGGGATTATTTAATAGGTAAAATATATTTGGGAGTTTAAGAGTCATTTCTATGTATTTTATACCTCACTATATAAGTGAGAGGAGGATTTAATTTGGGGACTATTCATTGCATGAATTTTAGAGCCTCGCTTCAAACTATCTCATATCATAGATACAGAAGTGTTTTATCTAACCAACTAATCTCAGTTCTTCTTTATGGATTGAATGATTAACATAGTGGTGATTGTTGAGACATCTAAGGATTAATTTAATCTCCATACTTGCATCTATATTTTTATGCTCGATATTCCCAAAAACTTTCTAAGAATGTTTATTTGATTGTGAGGGATCTAACTTTGGTTTCTTCAAGCAATGTTCACTAGTGACAAGCAGTTGTTGAATGTTCCTTCAGGTCAAACAAGTTAATTTTTCATTTTATTTTTTTTCCTAAATATATTCACACGTGATCCATAGATTTTTTACAATCATATGAATCACCATAAGTGATGTAGTTATGTTGATCGGTGATAATAAATTTAAATCTCTGACCAATATTCTTCAATTGAATGCCCCAATACCTTCAATTGTAATCACAATGATCATGTAATGGTTTAAGTCAAAGGAAAATTAAATTTTCATTAAATTTGAGTAGATGACATTGCAACGGTTCCATTGAAACATAATGGGATTCAATTCGATATCATATGACCAAGTCGTGGTCATATAAAGTTTAAATTCAGATCAAGGTCTCTATTATTGAGGTTTTAAAAACAGAATGAATATATTATATTATATTATATTTATATATATAAATAAAAATGGTTCCAGTTGTGGTGCTTTTTCCAGCTAGATCCCGATATCCAGAATAGTTTTTTATGTTGAGCATTTATTCCTCAAGGTTGTGGATTTTTTTCAGAAAATATTTATAAATTATAACGTATTCCTAATTTGGAAATTTATTTTAAAAAAATTAAAAATAATAATAATCAAGAGATAGGGTTTTGTCCTATGATGCTACTAGCCAAAGAAGAAGAAGAAAAATCAAGGGTAGGGGTGTTGTAGCCCATGTGTTAAATAAAAAATGTTAATAAATCATTTAACCTGTAATGGCTTGGATCTCTATATTCAATTACTTTATCAAAATCTATTTTTTTTTGTGTTCTGAGGAGTCATGATGACTCATTTCAAGAGGTTTCCAAAAAAATATAGTTTTCCATTGGTAGGTGGCACCAGTAGGTGGTGTCGATAGGTGGCGTCGGTAGGTGGAATCGGTAGGAGGAATTAGTAGGTGGCATCGAGGAGTGGAATTGGTGAGTCAAACTAGTGACTCAATCAATGGTGATTCACCCAACTGTGACTTATCCATTGGTGACTCACCGATGGTAGCTCGTGTGAGTGACTCGTTCAATAGTGAGTCAACCAATAGTGGCTCATCCATCGATGACTCGCCATTGGTAGCTGGTGTCGGTGACTTGTTCAATGTTGTGTCACCCAATGGTGAATTAGCAATCAGTGAATCTCCATTTATGACTCATGTCAGTGACTCATCCAACAGTTGGTCACTTCCAATAGTTTTTCAAAATTCTAGTTTTCCCAATTTTTACAATTCCACCACTTTAACATTTTATTTGATGTAAAATGAGTTTAAAACCATGTTTAAAGGTTTTTTAAGTAATTTCAAAGGATATAAATAATATCTTTTGTTTCATAATTCTTGGGAGTCTTTAGTTTAGTGAAAACATAAGGTCAAGATTCACATTTAATGGGGAGTTCAAATGGATTCATATCCCTTGAGTCTTGAATCTAGTCCTTCAAATCCAAACACCATTCCTTCATCACTTCTTTCTCTTTTCCCTTGACACCTGATCATCCCAAAACCTTTCTTCCCTATGGAGTCGTGTGTATGTGTTTCACCCCTATATCATGTCTCTGAATATCCTTTTGCACCCCCTGTTTTGGTGCTAGGGGGTTTTTGATTATCTATTTCTCGAGGTAGGGATCCCTTCGTCTCTTTTAAATTGTTTATTATGTGGGATGAGTGTAATAATGATCTCTTGTGAATATATAAGAATCCCTAATAAATAAAGATAATCAAATATTTTTAATATCAATATATAGGGCCTGGTAAAATGTTACATGTGCTTTTGTTTTTTTTTATTGATATTGTGATCTATATAGGCTATATGCCTACTGAAAATCATTGTAGTTGGTGGTCTTTATTTGTGAACTCAAGATAAATTATGATGGATTGTTTTTATCATATGTTGAATAGATGTATATTATCAAATTTATTAACCATTTATATTTGGTTAAATAAATGGATGCCACAGGATCAATATTTCTCTATAATAACCCCTAAATTATCAAATTTTAATTAAAGAATGAGTGTTTCCTAAATCTAAAAACACCTTTCATGTAGGTGTGTTTGTGTATTATGTGTGGATTTGTTCTGTATTGTGCCTTGTGTGGTAGTGCGGTACTGGGGTTAATAGAACAGTTGTTTCTAAGGTGATACAGGTGGTGAAATTGTATCTAATGTTGAGAGTTTTTTTGGTTATGGAATGGATGGGTAGTGTCTAAGTAGTGGGGAAGTCTGGTTTGGTCGTTCTGAGGTGTTTTATAGGGTTTGGATATAAATTGGGGATTTTCTTGTTGAGATGAAGGACAAAGAGGAAAGACTTTAAATAATGATAATGGTATTGGTTATTATGGGTGTTAAACAGAGTGGAAATATTAAGTGAGTTGCTCTACTATAGTTCTTTTTTCTTTAGTATGGATTATGTTATATGGCTTGACACATGTTGGGGTTGGTAGTTTCCTGGGTAGGTATGGAATGAATCAATTGTCTCATTAATAAAGAATGATTTTTGGCTACATTATTTGGTTGGGGGTATGTTTGAGTTATGGCTTGTTGTGAAGGTCTTTCATCTATCAACTTCTGAATTGACTATTTTTGGTGTTAAATAATTCATTTAGAGGTAGTAGGAGAGTTGGAAGTATCATAGGGTGGTTATTTGTTTGATTGATAACCCATAGGTTCAGCTTGAGTGTTTGATACTATATATACTTACCTATATTTTCTGTTTATGTTCTATATACACCCCCACACTCATTGATCACTATGTGCCAAACACCCCAATTTTCATGGGGGTATCTTTCACAAATATACCGGTGGGAGGATGGATGACTGACGCACACCTATCATAGGGCATGGGAAAAGCAATTTATATTCCTAGTGCAGCACAGTGGCTGACTAGGGTCACCTCTCTTGAGGATCATCACAGTTGGTACAATCACAAATTATAATTCACCTAATCTAAATCTTTTTGGGTTTTTGGAAAATTTGTAATAATGCTATGCATAATTTAAATCTAAATGAAAATGCAGACAATATGAAGATTATAAATAAAGTTCTTGGTCCAAGGGTTGGTAACACTGGTCCATTCATTATTTATTCATTGTTTACATCCAATTTGATAATTTGTTTTATGAAACCTCATTAACAAATTGAATTCCCTTCATTTATTTATTTTTTGATTTTAGCATGCATCTGGCACACCAAACCACACCTCCTCCAAAAGTAAAGTAGGGTAACACTTCAACTGATAATGTTATTCCTACAAGATCTGGATCCGTCGTATGCCGTTTCAAACCTTATGGAAACCCCAAAACCACCATATGAAAGGTTTTCCTAAGTGAAGGGAGGAAAAGTTAATTAATCAAGGAAATTAAATGGATATGCAAATAGTGTCGTGGTGGAAAATAGCCGCACCCATGCAATATTTCCACCTCCACCACAAGTATCTTAAAAAAAATTTCAATTTTAAGTGCAATAATGAATTACACCATGAAACTTACCCCAGGTCCAAGCCTCGAGTTATTCACTTTCCATGGTGAAGTGTTTGGAGATCACGATGGAAATATGGAAGAGAGATAATGAGATTGATATTGGAAGAGAAAAGGGGTGGAAGTAGAAAGAGAAACACTTTAATTAAAAAATGAATTTGTTACATGTAAAAGAAAACTAAAATAAAAAGAAAAGAAAAGAAAAATCCATTGTTAGAAGTGTATCCCTAGGCCTCCTTTTTAATGTTCTTGTTGAACTCATCCTTATATAGGCCAATTGTTTCCTTTATTTGGTCTTGAAATTTCAGATCTTCAAAATCTCTTTTTAAGATTTCTTGTAGATTCTTTCCACCGAGCGATATGTCATGGTAATCCAATTTAATAGGCTTATTTTTTCATGGTGTCTTCATGAAATTTGTTTCAAAATAACATCTATGATTCTCCAAAAAAATTCAGCTTTATCAGCACTTTTTAGTAATATATATGTCCAATTAACTTCGAGATTTTATTTTGGCTGAATGTTTCCTTTTTCTACCCCAAACATTTAGTATCCATGGGTTGCCTTAATGAAGGGAAATATTCATAATATTCAATATAAGAACGACCGAATTTAATTCTATTTCCATTAAAATTATAATCACCCCAATTGGATGTGGTTTGACCAATTTATGACAAATTAATTGAGGTTTGGTCCACACAGCCGTCTAGAATAATTGTCCAACTTGATTGAATTTTTCGGACCCTTGGATGGCTGAATTAAATTCAGGTCCAAAATAAAAAGATGAATAAAATAAATATATATATCCAATAAAAAAGTAATCACATCAATTGGAATTATATTTTAAAATATATTTAGAAATTATAAAAGAGATTAAAATCTGTCAATATTTCCAAATAAAGAAGTTTTCCAATTTTAGCCCAAAACATATCATAAATCCAAAATTGATGAAAATAACTCAACTTGTTCAATTTTTAGGGATTATAACATGTAATTACATATAAAAATTTATTAAAATATTATCTCTATAAATTCCCCAACACTTAAACTATGCTCATCCTCAAGCATAAAATATCAACATTGAATTCAAAGGGCACCAATGTTACCAATTTTCAGATTTCAATGCAATAAAATATAAATATTATCAATGTCCAATCAAAATTTTCAAGTTCCAAAAAAATATCAATTTAATTTCCCATTTTTCAAATAAAAAATCAATTCATGCATTTTACTTTTACCCTATGTAAAATTATGGAGCTTATCCTTTCATTCATTTAAGTTTCCCAATTTATTATTATTAAACATAAAAAATCATGATCTACCTCTATTTTGAATTTTTTTCTCTCATCACTCATGATTAAATTAATGTGGGTTTACGCTCATATCATGAGAACTTTCTCCTTATCCATAGGCTTGTAAAGGAACTGCTTTCTCCACTTTTTAATGAAAAAAAACACATAAAATCATGAGGACATGCAATAAAGGTTCAAATCACAATAAGGCATAAGGTTGGTGGGTAAATTATTGAAATAATTTAATTCTAGAAGTAGGAGGTTTAAATCATAAGCATATTTCATGATTAATCATGTGAAAACATAGGATAAACCCCACTCAAATCCCCTAGAGAATGTGAAACACGACACTACCCCCTTTTTATGACATGGTACATGAGTCAATAAATGATTAAAAAGAATGATACCATCCATGTTCACCCCCTTTTTCTATATATTTTTTTTAAATCTCTATTAAGGGACATATTTTTTTTTCTTTCGTGTAATCCTCCAGAAAGGCGCAAATTGTTTTCACTTTTTTTTAGGGAGAACCAAATGAAGTGAAAGAAGCATAATTAAATGATGACTCATTCAAAATTTTATAATAATAAACTTCCTAAAATTATGACATGAACCACACACCACCCAAAAATGATACACATCCCAATGAACTCACATGAAAGGCCCTTCCCCCACACTCAAACATGAAATATCCCTGAAAGAAACTAAAAGTGTGGGTAGGTAAGGAAAATCAGCTTGTAATGTGGCTTAAACCTATAAGTCAATTCATGTCATCTATGGGATAATGAAAGAAATATCTAAGGGTGGGAACAGTTAAATATGTGGTTATCCAAAGTAGTGCTTCAATCACATTAATGTTTTTCTCATTCAAAGTCTTAACGAGTTTCAATACAAGTTCTGGAAAGTGGCATGTCCCAGTATCACCCAATAAATATTCTAAAGATAAAATAGAAAATATTTGGTCTATAAATCCTCTTAGGAATTAGAATATGATTTTGGAAAATCACTCATGGAATAATTAATAATAATAAATTAATTCACATGAATTTCAGAAATTCAAAACATGAAAAATGGTATATAAATTTCATTTACATTAATCAATTAATTCCATAAAATCATGAGTCCTCATTTAAATATTAATGCTTCACATTAATCATACAATTCTACATTTTACTCAATCAGTCTTACTAACATTGAAAACTAAAATGTAACGCCCTGACCCTAGTTACCCAGAGTCGGTGCATTATTACATAACATTGGCATGAACACAAAAGATCAAGTCTCGAAAGACCGATTATTTTAGTAGCCTTGGAAACACTAGATATATTCATAAGTATTACATTACATCATGAAGTAAAAAAAACTACAACAACATCTATTATTCATATCCCCTCATACTATCCCTTCAGGTCATTCATAAATTACTTCTTCACACCCTGGGAAAAATAAAACATTGAAAGGGGTGAGCTCAGATACTCAGTAAGGATAACAATATAGCAGAAACTTTCATAAATAAGCATAAACATTTAAGGCAATGTATAAGTAAAACAAAAGCCTTTTAAACTTGAAATTCAGCATAATATGACAATGATAAAATGAAATAATGTGATTTAATTATTCACATGAATATTATACTAGTCAAATAACCATATGCAATATCAATAACCACTTTCATAATGATGGAATGCATAATGTCAGACTATCATAACCACATAGTCAAGGCCTCGTGCCAAGACTACAAATAAGATTTTGTCAAGGCGTTGTGACAAGACACTAGTTTGTCTCATGAGACCTACTAATGCATCGAGAAGCTATAGCGAGCTCCACCCATCACTTACTAATTCCAATGCATTCCTCATATAAAAATTATGAAACATAACATAAACATTCATATTAAAACTACCATATGAAATGTCAATGCTTTTACCACAAACCATGATTGGTATAAAAATAGCACATCCACTATCAAACATAACTCATTTGATACAATATAGAAGATTGTATTATATTATATTTACCTCAATTTAGAATAATTAAGGATATTGACATATATTAAAATAATCATCAAGCTATTGAGAGAAATATCCCCCTTTTTCTTGAAAACATTTAAAAGTTACACTATTCTTCATGGAGCCATTTATAATATATTTTTGAATCAAAGTGTCCCATACCACTTTGAAACTTTTAAAAGGAATTTGGATTTTAAAACTTTATTTTCCATATAAATAAATCCTTAAAACCATTTTTAAAACATGGACATTAATGAGAAGTATTTAGAATAATTAATCTTTAAAACATTTTAAAATGATATTTTACTTAGAGTTCCTAACCAAAAGAGAGACACTTGAATACAAATAATTGAGGTAATAAAAATATTGTAATATCATGATAATAAAGGGATTCATGATATACTATGTCAAAGTACATTATATACATCATATAAAAGTGATTTGGTGTATAATAACAATTGAGTCTGAATGGAATGTAAATTGAGATGAAATCTCTCATAAAGGCTGTATCCTTAGGTTAAGGACAAATCAACGACATAATTTTGTGTTTCAAATATAAATACACTCAATATGATTAGATATTCAGTGTAAAACAATCAAAGTACATTCACAAATATTTTTTTAAAAACAACACCAATTAATTGGATGTTTAACTCAACAAATGGAGATTGAGTAAAAATTACTCTTATCAAGTTCATACTGATTACATGAGAATTTATCAATGGAGTGATTATGTGTATCAAAATTATATCCATAGAAAGTGGAGTTAAAATAATGAAATAAGAAAATGAATATTTATTCCACACATAATCTTGGAGTAAAATAATCAATGAATTATGCGTAAAGCTGAATGAGTGGAAATTGAAATTTCAAATTCCATTATCGATGTGGTAACTTATGAAAAATACACCCATGAAAGTAGGATCATAAAATGATGATGTAAATATCCATAAATTAAATTATATTACTCAATGAATACAATCATGGGATGTACACACACCACATGCAATAAATAAGTGGTGAACAATGGAAATCTCGCGGAATTAAAAGTGAGATAAGAAACCCCTTACATTGTACAGTTTCCTTGGTCGAGGGTAGGTTAGAATCATTTATAATGGTGAAATAATTTTTATTGAATTATACATTAATATTATATCATATATTATCCTTTAACATTGCTTTGTTAATAATATCTTATTATTATCATCGTTTCGGGTGTTAACTTACTCGTTTTCTTTTATATGTTTTGTTACATAACTCCTATTTGTTATGGATAGATTGTATATTATTCATATACCGAATGATATCAAGTCTGTAAACATTATTTTAAATAATAAAATGATAATTATACTTTTATGGATATGATGGGGAATGAATCTCATCGCGTTCATGGAGACGGTAATCTGTACGTACGCACGAGCGATAATATCATTCTTCGGATATTAAAATCATAAATAATTAGATGTTATATCATATATATACAATCATTATAATTTTATACATATTATTTACATTAATTACACATCATTATTATACCCATCCAAATAATAATGTATTGAATAACAATTACACCACGACGTGGAGACGGTAGGTCGTACGTACGCACGTATGGTGACATGTCATTCAAAGGATGGATAGAATACTGAATATGGTTGTACAGTATTTATAATAATACCACAGTATATAACATATACTAGAGTTACTATTTTATAATGGAAATAAAAAATAAATAAGAAGTTGAAGAAGAAAGTAACTTGAAAGAGGGTTGTGAAAACACTACCTCTTCTTCGGGTCCTTCCTTTTGATTTGATCAAAAGGGCTCCATAGGTTGGCTTTATGATAAAACTAAGGCCTATAGGTTGAATTTAGGGAATTTGAGAGAGTATTTGGGTAGTGTTTGGCCGAACCAAAATGCTTTGAAGGTGTGAATAATTGGTTAGAAGTTTTGTCCTTTTATAAGGGGGAGGAGGGGCTCTTTAGGAAAAACTTAACGTATTATTTTATAATAAATTCATATTCGGTTTATAATAGCTCTAAACTGAATTATTTAATGTATAAGGTGTGTCTGGGTCTAAAAACACTCGAGCAATATGTTTTAGACAAGTTTGGGTCACTATTTTACCCTTATCTTTTAGATTTAACTCTTAGTTAAATAGTTTGACATTTACCATGTCTCTTTGTATTTTTATATTATATGGTTAATAAACATACAATAAACTGCCAATATAACCCCAAGTGGTTCCTTAATGACATACCTATCATCACATAAGTCCTTTTTCTGATCCTTATATTTTTAGGAATATTATATCAATTAATAATATAATATTTATTTTAAAAACTCCTTAATGTCAGTTTTGACACTATTAAATAATTTATTTATTTTTAAGTCTTATTAACTTTATTAATTAGAAAAAAATTAATTTAATCAATCCTAAAATATCAAATTAACCAATAAAATTACATTAATTCGTTAAAAGTCTCAAATTATATTTATTTGGGTATTTATTATATCAATTATTTTAATATTTCACTAATAAGGTAATTACTGCATCATCATTGTTTCATAAATAAATTAAATTATTGAATGTCTAAAAAATATAAATAAAATACCATTATGTAGGAAATATTTTTATCTTTCTAATTAATATTTATAATCTAATTTCTCTTGTGTATAACCCTATATTAAAAATGTTTTAGTTATTAAACATTGATTTTAACTCTTTTAACTCTTCTTTGAATTAAATAATAATAAATGTCCTAATCTAATCCAAGTAGACCAAAGAGGTTCATATTTTATTCATAAGGTTGTTTTTGGTCTAATTATACTTATCCAATAGAATTAGGACATGTGTTAGGGTAATAATAATATCATTTTTACCCTTAATTTCCCTATTTACTTTTTACCGTGGTAAATAAAAGTAAAAAGTTACTATTCACCAAAAATTATTTTCATCTCATTGAACCACATTTTACTCCTTGATATTAATAATGTCTCTCGGATTTTTGAAATTCAACTCACAGAAGCGGTAAAGTTATGTTTTATGTGAATTTCCAAATTCTCCAAGGAGGTGGGTAAAAGACGGTGAAAAGTTCAAAAAAATTATATATCTAAAATTATTCTAAACTAACTCCAATAAATTAAATTGAACTTATATATGTATTATATGTCTATTTTTACCTTATTTAAATTTAAATAAAATAAATAATTATTTAAATAAAAATTCGGTTTTAAACTATAACTTAGTGTTTTTTCACTATTCATCAAAAATTGAATGTTTTCAGAAAAATACCAAAAATTCACCCTAAGATAATTTTGATATTCTTAATCCAAAAATGAAGTCCATTTTTAAAGATAAAATTTATAAAATTTCAAAAAGTGGGTATTACTATTCATGACGGCTAGTTTCATTGGTTATGGTGTGTGTTAGAACTCAAAGTTGCGTACAACACACGCTACTGTATTATTCAAAGAGAAGCACACCATGGAATCTTGGGGTGTTACATTCACCCCTACATCAAATAATTTCGTCCTCAAAATTTTTAAAATTGGGCTTGGGAATATAATGGAAAGTCCCACATCAGAAAAAGATTCTATAAAACTATCACCTTAAAAGAAAGAAAGAGGAGTACAAAGGTCACCCAAGATAACTCATACTAGGATTCCATGTAGGAAAACATGGATATGGTAGATAAACTAAGTGTCATGTTCTGATGGAGAGGGATAGAAAACATGATCAATAGAAATTTAACAACAAGAAAGCCACAAACTTTTGATGGGATAAAAGGTCATTAGTTTCCCATTAGGAAAAGTATACGGACAACATTTTTTTTAATTTACATTACATAAAGATGTGGAATTCATTTATGATATTGAATAAGAAAATAAAGTGATATACTTACTTTTTATGTAGAGTTTCATTCTTTCATAAATTTCCACCACTAACTCATTTTTTTAAACGATGAGTATTCAAGAAGACTTGGTCACACTGGAAGAGATAGAATAAACTTCTATAAAATCACATGATCCACAAAGGATAAACTATATATTTACCTTGTCTTTATAGATTAATCAAAACCAAAATGGTTAGTACAAGATCTGATGATCCCCCAAAAGGATATTCTTTTGGAGAAAGAAACACTAATCTTAATTTCTAAAATTAAACCAACAATACCCAAAAGTTAAATAAATATCATTCAATAAACAATTGTCCTTAAAATCATTCAATATAATCCAAACTAATATTGAAACCCAAAACATAAAAGAATTTGGTTATGTAGTCTTCCATTTTAAATTGTATCTCCAAATGACATCAACTACTCTTAAATTCACATACTTAAAAGTAATTAACCTAATCACGTATTCTCTATTATAGGATAATAATTTCCATAAATAACCCAAATAACTATAAATCTGCAATAAAAATGTTGATAAAAATCCACCATTACTCCTCAAATGAAATCCCATAGTATTCTAGTTTCCTTGGGCATATAGTGTTCCCAAAAAAGTGAACATCTTCCAAAATAACATTTATCACTTAATCACCAAATCATTTTCCTTTACTAAGGGTACTCATTTGATAAGACATAAGAACCCAAATCAACTTATTATTGATCAATAAAATCATTTAACTAAAAATAATTAGTCACACTAACCAAGGACTTCATGTAGTCCAGTGGTAGGCGATAAATTCAATCGCACATTGGTTGTGGGTTTGATTCCCACATCTTTGTCTGATGTGACGGGTTGTCACATGGTCTGCGTGTTGTCCTTTTTCAAAAAATATATTTTATAACATTACCAAAATGAGATAAATTCATCAAAATAACCATAACACAATTTTAACCAGAAATTTTATCTCATACCTTTCATTTTCATCCCAAAATATAATAACTTGTAATTGCCTCAAACCTAATTATCTTATAAAACCAAATTGTTATTTATAACTATATCCACAAGGGAAAAGATAATTCTTCCTCAAATATCATTCTCACATGGAATACTACAGGGTTAAAAATACAAGAGAAAATTATTCCGAAGTAATCCCATCAATATGGAGCACTATTACTTTTAAACATTTCTCTAACCTTTTATTTTCACATAGCTTCTTCTTTGACCAGGAAAATATCCTATACAATAGGGCATTCACTTGGGTAATGGCCAGGTCCCTTGCATTTATAGAAAATGACTGTAAATGGATTCTTGGGACCATTTTTTTCTTCTATAGTACTCTTCATTTTTCTTCAGTAATTCTTCACTTTATTTCCTTCTTTCCTGCACGTAAAGAATTTTCTTGTTCCATTGAGAAACTTTCCTGGATGTCTCCTTCCACGTTTCCTACATGATGGAAATTAAGTATTCTTCTCTACATGGTCTCCAATGCTATAGCTCTTATCATTCATGACCTTTCTCTTCTTTGTTGAGTCCGGGATTTTTTTTATTATATATGTTTTTGATCATATTTTTTGAAAATTGATTTGGCAGGAACACGATATCTTTTACGCCTATCAACATTCCATTTTGATGCTCATTTCCACCTCCATTACCACCTTGTACATCACTATCAAAGTTACTATGACTTCCTTGGAATCCAGCCATTGACTAAAACCATAAAAAAAATTGTGTGAGTAACAGTAGTCATAAAATCCTTTTGAGAATATCATGACACCATATTCTTAATTTGAAACACATTAGGATTAACCAAGGTCATTTATTCCCATCTTATATTAAAATATTTCAAATTGTTTTGTAAAGAAAATGTAAATTATACTAATCATATCCCCCGGGAGTTTCGTAACCAAGAGTGCAACAAGGTCCATTGTCGTGCACCAGTTCACATTCGAGTCTAGCTCAAAGTGGTGTTTTTGGGTTTTCCCCCTATGTACATCAGTTCCAGAGCCGCCTCTACCTGCCCGTATCCAGACAGGGATGTATTGCACTGAAAACTCACAAAATCTCAATAATACCAAAATTCTAGGAAGTTATTCTATACTAATCCTCAAATTCCATCTTAGTTCTATGTGCTCTAATTAGAGTTTATCTAAATCTAGTTTCCAAGGTTTATACTAAACTTCCTCTGATACCAACTGTAATACCCCGACCCCATTTACCCAGATTCAGTGCATTATTACATAACATGGCCATGATCACAAAAGATCAAGTCTCGAAAGAACGATTAGTTTAGTATTCTTGGAAACATTAGATATATTCATAAGTCTTACATTACATCATGAAGTAAAAAAAACTACAACAACATCTTGCCTTCATATCCCCTCATACAATCCCTATAGGTCATTCATAAATTACTTCTTCACACCCTGGGAAAAATAAAACATTGAAAGGCATGAGCTCCGATGCTCAGTAAGGATAACAATATAGCAGAAACTTTCATAAATAACCATAAACGTTTAAGGAAATGTATAACTATAACAAAAGCATTTTAATCTTGAACTTCAGCATAATATGGCAAAGATAATGAAATAATTCCATTTACTTATTCACATGGTTATTCTACTAGTCGAATAACCACATGCAATATCAATAACCACTTTCACATTGATGGAATGCATAATTCCATGCTATCATAACCACATAGTCAAGGCCTAATTCCAAGACTACCAATAAGATTTTGTCAAGTCCTTGTGTCAAGACACTAGTTTGTCTCATGAGACCAACTGATGCATCGAGGAGCTATAGCGGGCTCCACCCGTCACTTACTAAGTCCAATGCATTCTTCATATAAAAAGTTTGAAACATAACATAAACATTCGTATTAAAACAAGCATACGAAATGTCAATACTTTAACCACAAACCATGAATGGTATAAAAATAGCACATCCACAGTCAAACATAACTCATTTGATACAATATGGAAGATTTTATTGTATCAGATTTACCTCAATCAAGAATAATGAAAGATATCGACATATATTAAAATAATCATCAAACTATTAAGATAAATATCCCCCTTTTTCTTGAAAACATTTAAAAGTGACACTATTTGTCAAGGAGCAATTTAAAATAGATTTTTTGAATCAAAGTGTCCCATACAACTTTGAATCTTTTAAATAGAATTTTGATTTGAAAAAATTAATGTCCATATAAATAGATCCTTAAAAGTATTTTTAAAACATGGAAATTAATTAGAAGGATTTAGAATAATAAATCTTTAAAACATTTTAAAATGATATTTTAGTTAGAGTTCATAACCAAAAGAGAGACACTTGAATACAAATAATTAAGGTAATAAAAACATTGTAATATCATGATCATAAAGGGATTCATGATATACTATGTCAAATTACATTATATACACCATATAAAAGTGATTTGGTGTATAATAACAAAGGAGTCTCAATGGAATGTAAATTGATATGAAATCTCTCATAAAGGACATATCATTAGGTTAAGGATAAATCAACGACATAATTATGTGTGAAAAATATAAGTACACTCAATATGATTGGATATTCAGTGTAAAACAATCAAAGGACATTCACACATATTCTTGTAAAAACTACACCAATGAATTGGATGTTTAACTCAACAAATGGAGATTGAGTAAAAATTATTCTTATCAAGTACATACCGATGACATGAGAATTTATCAATAGAGTGATTATGTGTATCAAAAGTATATCCACAGAAAGGGGAGTGTAAATTATGACATAAGAAAATGAATACTGATTCCACACATAATCTTCGAGTAAAATAATCAATGAAGTATGCGTAAAGCCGAATGAGTGGAAATTGAAATTTTAAATTCCCTTATCGATTTGGTAACTTATGAAAAATACACCCATTAAAGTAGGATCATACCATGATGATGTAAATATCCATAAATTAAATTATATTACACAATGAATAAAATCATGGTCAGTACACACACCACATGCAATAAATAAGTGGTGAACAATGAAAATCTCACGAATTAAAAGTGAGATAAGAAACCCCTTACATTTTACTTTTTCCTTGGTCGAGGGTAGGTTAGCCTCTTGTATAATGGTGAAATAATTTTTATTGAATTATACATTAATATGTTATCATATATGATCTTTTAGCATTTCTTTGTTAATAATAACTTAGTATTATCATCATTTCGGGTGTTAACTTACTCGTTTTCTTTTATATGTTTTGTTACATAAGTCATGTTTTTTATTGATAGGTTGTGTAATATTCATATACAGAATGATATCAAGTCATTAAACATTATTTTTAATCATAAAATGATAATAATAATTGTATGGATACGATGGGGAATGAATCTCATCGTGTTTGTGGAGACGGTAGTCCGAACGTACGCACGAGCGATAATATCATTCTTTTGATATTAAAATCATATATAATTGGATATTATATCATATATATAGAATCATTATCATTATATACATATTATTTACATGAATTAGACATCATTATTATACCCATCCAAATAATATTGTATTGAATCACAATTACACCACGACGTGGAGACGGTAGGCCGTGCGTACACACGTATGGTGACATGTCATTCAAAGGATGGATAGAATACTGAATATGGTTGTAAAATATTTATAATAATATCACAGTATATAAAAGATATGGGCGTTATTATTTTATAATGGAAATAACAAATAAAGAAGAATTTGAAGAAGAATGGAACTAGAAAGAGGGTTGTGAAAACATTACTTATTCTTTGGGTTCTTCTAATTGATTTGATAAAAAGTTCTCCTTAGGTTGTCTTTCTGATCAAACTAAGGCATCTAGGTTGAATTGAAGGAAGTTGAGAGAGTATTTGTGCAGGGGTTGGCAGAACCAAAAGGCTTTTAAGGTGTGAAGAATTGGTTAGAAGTTGTGTCCTTTTATAAGGGGGAGGAGGGGCTCCTTAAGAAAAACTTAAAGTATTATTTTATAATAAATTCATATTCGGTTTATAATGGCTCTAAACTAGATTATTTAAAGTCTAAGGTGGGTAAGGGTCGCAAAACCTCTCAACCAATATGTTCTAGACAAGTTTGGGTCACTATTTTACCCTTATATTTTAGATTTAACTCTTAGTTAAATAGTTGGACATTTACCATGTCTCTTTGTATTTTTATATTATATGGTTAATAAACATACTATAAACATCCAATATAACCCCCAGTGGTTCATTAATGACATACCTATCATCATATAAGTACTTTTGCGAAACCTTATATTTTTAGGAATATTATATCAATTAATAATATAATATTTGTTTTAAAAACTCCTTATTGTCAATTTTGACACTATTTAAAAATTGATTTTTTAAAAGTCATATTAACTTTATTAATTCAAAATAAAATTCACTTTATCAATACTAACATGTCATATTAACCAATAAAATTAGTTTAGTTCCTTAAATGTCTCAAATTATATTTATTTGGGTATTTATAATATCAATTATTTTAATATTTCACTAATAAGGTAATTACTACATCATAATTGTGTCATAAATAAATTAAATTATTTAATGTCTAAAAAGTATAAATAAAATACCATTATGTAGGAATTTTTTTATATTTCTAATGAATATTTATAATCAAATTTATCTTATAAATAACCCTATATTAAAAATGTATAAGTTATTAAACATTGATTTTATCTCTTTGAACTCTTCTTTGAATTAAATAATAATAAATGTCCTAATCTAATCCCAGTGGACCAAAGAGGTTCATATTTTATTCATAAGGTTGTTTTTGGTCGAATTATACTTAGCCAATAGAATTAGGACATGTGTTAGGGTAATAATAATATCATTTTTACCCTTAATTACCCTATGTACTTTTTACTGTGGAAAATAAAAGTTAAAAATTACTATTCACCAAAAATTATTTTCATCTCATTGAACCACATTTTAGTCCTTGATATTAATCGTGTCTCTCGGATTTTTGAAATTCCACTCACAGAAGCGGTAAAATTATGTTTTATGTTTTTTTACAAATTCTCCTAGGAGGTGGGTAAAAGACGGTGAAAAGTTCAATAAAATATTTATATATATAAAATTATTATAAACTAACTCCAATGAATTACATTGAACATATAAATGTATTATAAATATATTTTGACCTTAATTAAATTTAAATAAAATAAATAATTATTTAAATAAAAATTCGTTTTTAAACTATAACTCGGTGTTTTTTCCCTATTCATCAAAAAATTGAATGTTTTCAGAAAAATACAAAAAATTCACCCTAAGATAATTTCGATATTATAAATCCAAAAATGAAGTCCATTTAGAAAGATAAAATTTATAATATTTCAAAAAGTGGGTATTACTATTCATAACGACTAGTTTGATTGGTTGTGGTGTGTGATAGAACTCGAAGTTACGTACAACACACGCTAATGTATTATTCAAAGAGAAGCGTACTGTGGAAGCTTCGGGTGTTACATTCTCCCCTCCTTCAAATAATTTTGTCCTAAAAATTTTTAAAATTGGGCTTGGGAATTTAATGGAAAGTCCCACATCAGAAAAAGATTCAATAAAACTATCACCTTAAAACAAAGAAAGAGGAGTACAACGATCCCCAAGATAACTCATACTAGGATTCCATATAGGAAAACGTGGATATGGTATATAAACTAACAGTCAAGTTCTGATAGAGAGGGGTAGAAAACATGATCAGGAGAATGTTAACAATAAGAAAGACACAAACTTGCGATGGGACAAACAGTCATTAGTTTCCCAGTAGGAAAATTATATGGACACCGTTTTTTTTAATTTACATTACATAATGATGAGGAATTCATTTACAAGATTGACTAAGAAAATAAATAGATATAATTACTTTTTAAGTAGAGTTTCTTTCTTTAATAAATTTCCACCACGAACTCTTTTTTTAAAATGATGAGTATTCAAGAAGACTTTGTCACACTAGAAGAGCAAGAATAAACTTCTATAAAATCACATGATCCACGAAGGATAAACTATATATTTACCTTGTATTTATAGATTAATCAAAACCAAAACAGTTAGTACAATATCTGATGATCCCCCAAAAGGATATTCCTTTAGAGAAAGAAACACAAATCTTCATTTCTAAAATTAAACCAACAATACCCAAAAGTTAAACAAATACCATTCAATAAACAATTGTCTTTAAAATCCATCAATATAATCCAAACTAATATTGTAACCAAAAACATAGAAGAATTTGGTTATGTAGTCTTCCATGTTAAATTGTATCTCCAAATGACATCAACTACTCTTAAAGTCACATACTTAAAAGTAATTAACCTAATCCCATATTCTCTATTATAGGTTAATAATTTCCATAAATAACCCAAATAACTATAAATCCACAATAAAAATGTCGATAAAAATCTACCATTACTCCTCAAATGAAATCCCATAGTATTCTAGTTTCCTTGGTCATATAGTGTTCCCAACAAAGCGAACATCTCCCAAAATAACATTTATCAATTAATCACCAAATCATTTTCCTATACTAAGGGTATTAATTTGATAATACATAAGATCCCAAATCAACTTATTATTGATCAATAAAATCATTTAACTAAAAATAATTAGTCACACTAACCAGGGGCATCACATAGTCGAGTGGTAGGCGATAAATCCCAATCGCACTTTGGTTTTTGGGTTCGATTCCCACAGTTTTGTCTGACGTGACGGGTTTTCACATGGTCTGCATGTTTTCCTTTTTCAAAATCTCTATTTTATAACATTACTAAAATGAGATAAATTCCTCAAAATAACCATAATACAATTTTAACGAAAAATGTTATCTCATACCTTGCATTTTCATCCCAAAATATACTAACTTTTAATTGCCTAAAACCCAATGATCTTATAAAACAAGATGGTTATTTATAACTATATCCACAAGGGGAAAGATAATTCTTCCTCAAATATCATTCTCACATGGAAAACTGCAGGGCTAAAAATACAATAGAAAATTATTCCAAAGTAATCCCATCAAAAAGGAGCACTGTTACTTTTAAACATTTTTCCAGCCATTTATTTCCACCTAGCTTCTTCTTTGACCAAGAACATATCATATAGAATAGGGCATTCACTTAGGTAATGGCCAGTTACCCTATATTTATGGAAAATGACTGTAAATGGATTCTTGGGACCATTTTTTTCTTCCATAGTACTCTTCATTTTTCTTTGGTAATTCTTCACTTTATGTCCTTCTTTCCTGCACGTAAAGAATTTCTTTGTTCCCTTGAGACACTTTCTTGGGTGTCTCCTTCCACATTTCCTGAATTATGGAAATTGAGGATTCTTATCTCTATATTCTCCACTGCTAGAGATCTTATCATTCATCACATTTCTCTTGTTTGTTGAGCCCTGGAGTTGGTTAATATATATTGTGTTGATCATATTTTTGGAAAGCTGATTTGTCATGAACACTATATCTTGTACGCCTATCAACATTCCATTTTTTTCTCATTTCCACCTCTATTACCACCTTGTACATCATTCTCAAAGTTACTATGACTTCCTTGGAATCCAGCCATTGACAAAAACTAGAAATAATTGTGTGAGTAACAGTAGTCATAAAATCATTTGGAGAATATCATGACACAAAATTCTTAATTTGAAACACCTTAAGATTAACCAAGGTGATTTATTCCAATCTTATATTAAAATATTTCAAATCGTTTTGTAATGAAAATGTAAATTATCCTAACCATATCCCATGGGAGTGTCGTAACCAAGAGTGCAGCAAGGCCCGTTGTCGTGCACCAGTTCCCATTCGAGTCTACCTCAAAGAGGTGTTTTGGGTTTTACCCCTAGGTACATCTGTGCCAGAGCTGCCTCTACCTGCTCGAATCTAGACAGGGATGTATTGCACGGAAAACACAAAAAATCTCTATAATACCAAAATTCAAGAAAGTTCTTCTATATTAATCCTCAAAGTCCATCCTAGGTCTATGTTCTCTAATCAGAGTTTATCTAAATATACTTTCCAAGGTTTGTACTAAACTTCATATGATACCAACTGTAATGCCATAACCCCAATTACCCGGAGTCGGTGCATTATTTCATAACATTAGCATGATCACAAAATATCAAGTATCAAAAGACCGATTTGTTTAGTAGTCTAGGAAACACTAGATATATTCATAAGTCTTACACTACATCATGAAGTAAAAATATCTACAACAACATCTTGTCTTCATATCCACTCATACTATCCGTGTAGGTCATTCATAAATTACTTCTTCACACCCTGGTAAAAATAAAACATTGAAAGGTGTGAGGTCCGATGCTGAGTAAAGATAACAATATAGCAGAAACTTTCATAAATAACCATAAACATTTAAGGCAATGTATAACTAAAACAAAATCCTTTTAAACTTGAACTTCATCATAATATGGCAAAGATAAAATGAAATAATTTCATTTACTTATTCACATGGATATTCTACTAGTCGAATAACCACATGAAATATCAATAACCATTTTCATAATGATGGAATGCATAATGTCAGGCTATCATAACCACATAGTCAAGGCCTCGTGCCAAGACTACCTATAAGATTTTGTCAAGTCCTTATTCCAAGACACTAGTTTTCCTCATGAGACCTACCGATGCATCGAGGAGCTATAGTGGGCTCTACCCGTCACTTACTAAGTCCAATGCATTCCTCATATAAAAAGTTTGAAACATAACATAAACATTTGTATCAAAACTAGCATACGAAATGTCAATACTTCAACCACAAACCATGAATGGTATAAAAATAACACATCCACAATCAAACATAACTCATTTGATAAAATATGGAAGATTGTATTATATCAGATTTACCTCAATCGAGAATAATTAAGGATATTGACATATATTAAAATAATCATCAAACTATTGAGAGAAATATCCCCCTTTTTCTTGAAAACATTTAAAAGTCACACTATTTGTTATGGATCCATTTAAAATAGATTTTTGAATCAAAGTGTCCCATACCACTTTGACACTTTTAAAAGGAATTTTTATTTGAAAACTTTAATGTCCATATAAATAAATCCTTAAAAATATTTTTAAAACATGGACACTAATGAGAATGATTTATAAAAATAAATCTTTAAGACATTTTAAAATTATATTTCAGTTAGAGTTCCTAACCAAAAGAGAGATAGTTGAATACAAATAATTGAGGTAATAAAAACTTTTTAATATAATTATAATAAATTTATTCATGATATACTATGTCAAAGTACATTATATACACCATATAAAAGAGATTTGGTGTATAATAATAAAGGAGTCTCAATGGAATGTAAATTGAGATGAAATCTCTCATAAAGGTCGTATCATTAGGTTAAGGATAAATCAACGACATAATTATGTGTGAAAAATATAAATACAATCAATATGATTGGATATTCATTGTAAAAAATCCAAGTACATTCACACATATTGTTGTAAAAACAACACCAATGAATTGGATGTTTAACTCAACAAATGGAGATTGAGTAAAAATTACTCTTATCAAGTTCATACCGATGGCTTGAGAATTTATCAATGTAGTGATTATGTGTATCAAAAGTATATCCATAGAAAGGGGAGTGTAAATTATGACATAAGAAAATGAATAGTTATTCCACACATAATCTTGGAGTAAAATAATCAATGAAGTATGCGTAATGCCAAATGAGTGGAAATTGAAATTTCAAATTCCCTTATCGATTTGGTAACTTATGAAAAATACACCCATGATTGTAGGATAACACAATGATAATGTAAATATCCATAAATTAAAGTATATTACACAATTAATACAATCATGGGTAGAACACACACCACATGCAATAAAAAAGTGGTGAACAATGGAAATCTCACGGAATTAAAAGTGAGATAAGAAACCCCTTACATTGTACTTTTTCCTTGGTCGAGGGTAGGTTATCCTCCTGTATAATGGTGAAATAATTTTTTTTTGAATTATAAGTTAATATGATATCATATATGATCTTTTAACATTGATTTGTTAATAATATCTTAGTATTATCGTCATTCCGGGTGTTAACTTACTCGTTTTCTTTTAAAAGTATTGTTACATAAGTAGAGTTTTTTATGGATAGGTTGTATATTATTCATATACAGAATGATATAAAGTCCTTAAACATTATTTTTAATCATAAAATGAGAATTATACTTGTATGGATACGATGGGGAATGAATCTCATCACGTTCACGGAGACGGTAGTCCGTACATACGCACGAGCGATAATATCATTCTTTTGATATTACAACCATATATAATTGGACGTTATATCATATATACAGAATCATTATCATTTTATACTTATTATTTACATGAATTAAACATCATTATTATACCCATCCAAATAATAATGTATTGAATAACAATGACACCACGACGTGGAGACGGTAGGCCGTACGTACGCACATATGGTGACATGTCATTCAAAGGTTGGATAGAATACTGAATATGGTTGTACCATATTTATAATAATATCATAGTATATAAAAGATATTGGAGTTATTATTTTATAATGGAAATAACAAATAAATAAGAAGTTGAAGAAGAAAGGAACTAGAAAGAGTATTGTGAAAACATTAACTCTTATTCGGGTTCTTTCTTTTGATATGTTCAAAAGGGATCCTTAGGTTGGCTTTATGATCAAAATAAGGCATCTCGGTTGAATTGAGGGAAGTTGAGAGTGTATTTTGGCAGGGTTTGGCCGAACTAAAAGCCTTTGAAGGTGTGAAGAATTGGTTAGAAGTTGTGTCCATTTATAAGGGGGAGGAGGGGCTCTTTAGGAAAAACTTAAAGTATTATTTTATAATAAATTAATATTATTTTTATAATGGTTCTAAACTGAATTATTTAAAGTCTAAGGTGGGTATGGGTCGAAAACCCCTCAACCAATAGGTTTTAGACAAGTTTGGGCTTCAAGCCCACTAGGCCTTTGGGCTATGTAATGGGTCTCCCTCTACCCAATTATAAGAGGTCTTTTCTTTTCTTTATTAATAAAAATGAGGCTTCGGCCCCAATCCTTTAAAAAAATATATTATTTGTTTTAAAAACTCCTTAATGTAAATTTTGACACTATTAAATAATTGATTTTTTTAAAGTCTTATTAACTTTATTAATTAAAAAAAATTCATCTAATCAATACTAACCTGTCATATTAACCAATAAAATTGGTTAAATTCATTGAAATTATCAAATTATATTTATTTGGGTATTTAAAATATCAATTATTTTAATATTTCACTAATAAGGTAATTACTGCATGATCATTATGTCAAAAATAAATTAAATTATTTAATGTATAAAAATTATAAATAAAATACCATTATGTTTGAAATTTCATTAGATTTCTAATGAATTTTTATAATCGAATTTATCTTTTGTATAACCCTATATTTAAAATGTTTTATCTATTAAACATTGATTTTAACTCTTTAAACTCTTCTTTGAAATAAATAATAATAAATGTCCTAATCTAATCCCGGTGGACCAAAGAAGTTCATATTTTATTCATAAGGTTTTTTTTGGTCAAATTATACTTAGCCAATAGAATTGGGACATTTTTTAGGGTAATAATAATATCATTTTTACCCTTAATTACCCTATTTACTTTTTTACGTGGTAAATAAAAGTAAAAAGTTACTATTCACCAAAAATTATTTTCATCTCATTGAACCACATTTTACTCCTTGATATTAATCGTGTCTCCCGGATTTTCGAAATTCCACTCACAGAAGCGGTGAAATTAAGTTTTATGTGAATTTCCAAATTCTCCTAAGAGGTGGGTAAAAGACGATGAAAAGTCCAATAAAATTTTTATATATCTAAAATTATTCTAAACTAACTCAAATGAATTACATTGAACATATATATGTATTATGTATATATTTTGACCTTAATTTAATTTAAATAAAATAAATAATTATTTAAAAAAAAATTGGTTTTAAACTATAACTCGGTGTTTTTTCACTATTCAACAAAAATTGAATGCCTTCAGAAAAATACCAAAAATTCACACTAAGATAATTTCGATATTCCGAATCCAAACACGAAGTCCATTTTGAAAGATAAAATTTATAAAATTTTAAAAAGTGGTTATTACTATTCATAATGACTAGTTTGATTAGTTGTGGTGTGTTTTAGAACTCGAAGTTGCGTACAACACACTCTACAGTTTTATTCAAAGAAAAGCATACCGTGGAAGCTTGGGGTGTTACATTCTCCCCTCCTTCAAATAATTTCTCCCTCAAAATTTTTAAAATTGGGCTTGGGAATATAATGGAAAGTCCCTAAACGGAAAAAGATTCAATAAAACTATCACCTTAAAATAAAGAAAGAGGAGTACAAAGGTCACCCAAGATAACTCATACTAGGATTCCATGTAGGAAAACACAGATATGGTAGATAAACTAAGTGTCATGTTCTGATGGAGAGGGATAGAAAACATGATCAGGAGAAATTTAACAACAAGAAATCCACAAACTTGTGATGGGACAAACAGTCATTAGTTTCCCAGTAAGAAAAGTATATGGACACCATTTTTTTAATTTACATTACATAAAGATGAGGAATTAATTTACGAGATTGGCTAAGAAAATAAAGAGATTTACTTACTTTTTAAGTAGAGTTTCATTCTTTAATAAATTTCCACCACTAACTCATTTTTTTAAACGATGAGTATTCAATAAGACTTGGTCACACTTGAAGAGATAGAATAAACTTCTATAAAATCACATGATCCACGAAGGATAAACTATATATTTATCTTGTCTTTATAGATTAATCAAAACCAAAACGGTTAGTACAATATTTGATGATCCCCCAAAAGGATATTACTTTAGAGAAAAAACACTAATCTTCATTTCTAAAATTAAACCAACAATACCAAAAAGATAAATAAATACCATTCAATAATCAATTGTCCTTAAAATACTTCAATATAATCCAAACTAATATTGAAACCCAAAACTTAGAAGAATTTGGTTATGTAGTCTTCCATGTTAAATTGTATCTCCAAATGACATCAACTACTCTTAAAGTCATATACTTAAAAGTAATTAAATTAATCACATATTCTCTATTAAAGGTTAATAATTTCCATAAATAACCCAAATAACTATAAATCCACAATAAAAGCATTGATAAAAAACCACCATTACTCCTCAAATGAAATCCCATAGTATTCTAGTTTCCATGGGCTATAGTGTTCCCAACAAAGCGAACATCTTCCAAAAAAACATTTATCACTTAATCACCAAATCATTTTCTTATACTAAGGGTATTAATTTGATAAGACATAAGAACCCAAATAAACTTATTATTGTTCAATTAAATCATGCAACTAAAAATAATTAGTCACACTATCCAGGGACTTCACATAGTCCAGTGGTAGGCGATAAATCTCAATCGCACTTTGGTTTTGGGTTCGATTCCCAGAGCTTTGTCCAACGTGACGGGTTGTCACACGGTCTGCGTGTTTTCATTTTTCCAAAACTATATTTTATAAATTTACCAAAATGAGATAAATTCATCAAAATAACCATAACAAAATTTTAACCAAAAATTTTATCTCATACCTTGCACTTTCATCCCAAAATATAATAACTTGTAATTACCTCAAACCCAATGATCTTATAAAACCAAATGGTTATTTATAACTATATCCACAAGGGAAAAGATAATTCTTCATCAAATATCATTCTCACATGGAAAACTACAGGGTTAAAAATATAGTAGAAAATTATTCCAAAGTAATCCCATAAAAAAGGAGCACTATTACTTTTAAACAATTCTCCAACAATTTATTTCCACCTAGCTTCTTCTTTGACCAAGAAAATATCCTATAGAATAGGGATTTCACTCGGGTAATGGCCAGGTACCCTAAATTTATGGCAAATGACTGTAAATGGATTCTTGGGACAATTTTTTCATAGTACTCTTCATTTTTCTTTGGTAATTCTTCGATTTATGCCCTTCTTTCCTGCAGGTAAAGAATTTCATTGTTCCATTGAGACACTTTCCTGGGTGTCTCCATCCACAATTCCTGCATGATGGAAATTGAGGATTCTTCTCTCCATGGTCTCCACTTCTAGAGATCTTATCATTCATCACCTTTCTCTTCTTTCTTGAGTCTTGGAGTTGGTTAATATATATTTTGTTGATCATATTTTTCGAAAGATGATTTGGTATGAACACTATATCTTTTACGCCTATCAACATTCCATTTTTTTCTCATTTCCACCTCTATTACCACCTTATACATCATTCTCAAAGTTACTATGATTTCCTTGGAATCCAGCCATTGACTAAAACCAGAAAATATTGTGTGAGTAACAGTAGTCATAAAATCATTTAGGGAATATCATGAAACCATATTCTTAATTTAAAACACCTTAGGATTAACCAAGGTGATTTATTCCCATGTTATATTAAAATATTTCAAATCGGTTTGTAAAGAAAATGTAAATTATCCTAACCATATCCCCCGAGAGTGTCGTAACCAAGAGAGCAGCAAGGCCCATTTTCATGCACCAGTTCCCGTTCGAGTCTAGCTCAAAGCAGAGTTTTTGGGTTTTAACCCTAGGTACATCTGTGCCAGAGGCGCCTCTACCTTCTCAAATCCAAACAGGGATGTTTTTCTCAGGAAACACACAAAATCTATATAATACCAAAATTCTAGGAAGTTCTTCTATACTAATACTCAACTTACATCATAGGTCTATGTTCTCCAATCAGAGTTTATCTAAATCTAGTTTCCAAGGTTTTTACTAAACTTCCTCTGATACCAACAGTAATGCCCCGACCCCAGTTACCCAGAGTCGGTGCATTATTACCTAACATTGGCATGATCACAAAAGATCAAGTCTCGAAAGACCTATTAGTTTAGTAGTCTTTGAAACACTAGAGATATTCATAAGTCTTACACTACATCATGAAGTAGAAAATTCTACAACAACATATTGTCTTCATATCCCCTCATACTATCCCTGCAGGTCATTCATAAATTACTTTTCACATCCTGGGAAAAATAAAACATTGGAAGGCGTGAGCTCCGATGCTCAGTAATTATAACAATATAGCAGAAACTTTCATAAATAACCATAAACATTTATGGCAATGTTTAACTAAAACAAAATCCTTTTAAACTTAAACTTCGGCATAATATAGCAAAGATAAAATGAAATAATTCCACTTACTTATTCACATAGATATTCTACTAGTAGAATAACCACATTCAATATCAATAACCACTTTCATAATGATGGAATGCATAATTCCAGGCTATCATAACCACAAAGTCAAGGCCTCGTGCCAAGACTACCAATAAGAATTTGTCAAATCCTTGTTCCAAGACACTAGTTTGTCTCATGAGACCTACTGATGCATCGAGGAGCTATAGAAGGCTCCACCCGTCACTTACTAAGTCCAATGCATTCCTCATATAAAAAGTTCAAAAAATAACATAAACATTCGTATTAAAACTAGCATATGAAATGTCAATACTTTAACCACAAACCATGAATGGTATAAAAATAGCACATCCATAGTCAAACATAACTCATTTGATACAATATGGAATATTGTATTATATCAGATTGATCTCAATCAATAATAATGAAGGATATTGACATATATTAAAATTATCATCAAACTATTGAGAGAAATATCCCCCTTTTTCATGAAAACATTTAAAAGTCACACTATTTGTCAAGGATCCATTTAAAATAGATTTTTGAATCAAAGTGTCCCATACCACTTTCAAACTTTTAAAGGGAATTTTGATTTGAAAACTTTAATGTCCATATAAATAAATCCTTAAAACCATTTTTAAAACATGTACATTAATGAGAAGGATTTATAATAATAAATCATTAAAACATTTTAAAATGATATTTTAGTTAGTGTTCCTAACCAAAAGAGAGACAGTTGAATTCAAATAACTGAGGTAATAAAAACATTATAATATCATGATAATAAAGGGATTAATGATATACTTTTTCAAAGTACATTATATACACCATATAAAAGTGATTTGGTGTATAATAACAAAGGAGTCTCAATGGAATGTAAATTGAGATGAAATCTCTCATAAAGGCCGTATCATTAGGTTAAGGATAAATCTATGACATAATTATGTGTGACAAATATAAATACACTCAATATGATTGGATATTCATTGTAAAACAATAAAAGGACATTCACACATATTCTTGTAAAAACAACCCCAATGAATTGGATGTTTAACTCAACAAATAGAGATTGAGTAAAAATTACTCTTATCAAGTTCATACATATGACTTGAGAATTTATCAATAGAGTGATTATGTGTATAAAAAGTATATCGACCAAAAGGGGAGTGGAAATTATGACATAAGAAAATTAATAGTGATTCCACACATAATCTTGGGGTAAAATAATCAATGAAGTATGCATAAAGTCGAATGAGTGGAAATTGAAATTTCAAATTCCCTTATCGATTTGGTAACTTAAGAAAAATACACCCATGAATATAGGATCATAAAATGATGATCTAAATATCTATAAATTAAAGTATATTACAGAATTAATACAATCATGGGTAGTACATACATCACATGCAATAAATAAGTGGTGAATAATGGAAATCTCACTGAATTAAAAGTGGGATAAGAAACCCCTTACATTGTACTTCTTCCTTGGTCAAGGGTAGGTTATCCTCCTGTATAATGGTGAAATAATTTTTATTGAATTATACATTAATATTATATCATATATGATCTTTTAACATTGATTTGTTAATAATATCTTAGTATTATCATCATTTCGGGTGTTAACATACTCATTTTCTTTTATATATTTTGTTACAAAAGTCATGTTTTTTTATCGATAGGTTGTATATTATTCATATAAATAATTATATCAAGTACTTAAACATTATTTTTAATCATAAAATGAGAATTAGACTTTTATGGATACGATGGGGAATGAATCTCATCGCGTTCGTGGAGACGGTAGTCCGTACATCCGCACGAGCGATAATATCATTCTTTTGATATTAAAACCATATATAATTGGATGTTATATCATATATACAAAATCATTATCATTTTATACTTATTATATATAGAAATTACACATCATTATTATACCCATCCAAATAATAATGTATTGAATAACAATGACACCACGACGTGGAGATGGTAGGCCGTACGTACGCACGTTTGGTGACATGTCATTCAAAGGGTGGATAGAATACTGAATATGGTTGTACCATATTTATAATAATATCACAGTATATAAAATATACTGGATTTATTATTTTATAATGGAAATAACAAATAAAGAGAAGTTGAAGAAGAAAGGAACTTGAAAGAGGGTTGTGAAAACATTACCTCTTCTTCAGGTTCTTCCTTTTGATTTGATCAAAAGGGATCCTTAGGTTGGATTTATGATCAAACTAAGGCATATAGGTTTAATTGAGGGAAGTTGAGAGAGTATTTTGGCAGGGTTTGGCCGAACCAAAAGCCTTTAAAGGTGTGAAGAATTGGTTAGAAGTTGTGTCCGTTTATAGGGGGGAGGGGCACTTTAGGAAAAACTTAAAGTATTATTTTATAATAAATTCATATTCGGTTTATAATGGCTCTAAACTGGATTATTTAAAGTCTAAGGTGGGGATGGGTAGAAAACCCCTCAACCAATAGGTTTTAGACAAGTTTGTGTCACTATTTTACCCTTATCTTTTAGATTTAACTCTTAGTTAAATAGTTTGACATTTACCATGTCTCTTTGTATTTTTATATTATATGGTTAATAAACATACTATAAACTTCCAATAGAACACCAAGTTGTAAATTAATTACATACCAATCATCATATAAGTCCTTTGTCCAAACCTTATATTTTTAGAAATATTATATCAATTAATAATATAATATTTTTTTTAAAAACTCCTTAATGTCAATTTTGACACAATTAAATAACTGATTTTTTTAAAGTTTTATTAACATTATTAATTCGAAAAAAAATTCAACTAATAAATCCTAACATGTCATATTAACCAATAAAATTAGTTTAATTAATTAAAATTTTCAAATTATATTTATTTGGGTATTTATAATATCAATTATTTTAATATTTCACTAATAAGGTAATTACTGCATCATCATTGTGTCATAAATAAATTAAATTATTTAATGTCTAAAAATTATAAATAAAATACCATTATTTAGGAAATGTTTTTAGATTTATAATGAATATTTATAATCGAATTTATCTTATGTATAACCTTATATTTAAAATGTTTTAGTTATTAAACATTGATTTTAACTCTTTAAACTCTTCTTTGAATTAAATAATAATAAATGTCCTAATTTAATCCCAGTGGACCAAAGAGGTTCATATTTTATTCATAAAGATGTTTTTGGTCGAATTATACTTAGCCAATAGAATTAGGACATGTGTTAGGGTAATAATAATATCATTTTTACCCTTAATTACCCTATTTACTTTTTACCGTGGTAAATAAAAGTAAAATGTTACTATTCAAAAAAAATCATTTTCATCTCATTGAACCAAATTTTACTCCTTGATATTAATCGTGTCTCTCGGATTTTCGAAATTCCACTCACAAAAGCGGTAAAATTAAGTTTTATATGAATTTCCAAATTCTCCTAGGAGGTGGTTAAAACACGATGAAAAGTTCAATAAAATTTTTATATATCTAAAATTATTCTAAACTAAATTCAATGAATTACATTGAACTTATATATGTATTATATATCTATTTTGACCTTAATTAAATTTAAATAAAATAAATAATTATTTAAATAAAAATTCAGTTTTAAACTATAACTCGGTGTTTTTTCACTATTCGTCAAAAATTGAATGTTTTCAGAGAAATACCAAAAATTCACCCTAAGATAATTTTGATATTCCAAATCCAAAAATGAAGTCCATTTTGAAAGATAAAATTTATAAAATTTCAAAAAGTGGGTATTACTATTCATAACAACTAGTTTGATTGGTTGTGGTGTGTGTTTGAACTCGAAGTTGCGTACAACACACGCTACTGTATTATTCAAAGAGAAGCATATCGTGGAAGCTTGGGGTGTCACATTCTCCCCTCCATCAAAAAATTTCATCATCAAAATTTTTTAAATTGGGCTTGTGAATATAATGTAAAGTCCCACATTCGAAAAAGATTCAATAAAACTATCACCTTAAAAGAATGAAAGAGGAGTACAAAGGTCACCCAAGATAACTCATACTAGGATTCCATGTAGGAAAACATGGATAAGGTAGATAAACTAAGTGTCAATTTCTTATGGAGAGGGATAGAAAACATGATCAGGAGAAAGTTAACAACAAGAAAGCCACAAACTTTTTATGGTACAAACGGTCATTAGTTTCCCAGTAGGAAAAGTATACGGACACCATTTTTTTTAATTTACATTACATAAATATGAGGAATTAATTTATGAGATTGACTATGAAAATAAAGCTATATAATTACTTTTTAAGTAGAGTTTCATTCTTTAATAAATTTCCTCCACTAACTCATTTTTTTAAACGATGAGTATTCAAGAAGACTTGGTCACACTGGAATAGCTAGAATAAACATCTATAAAATCACATGATCCATGGAGGAAAAACTATATATTTACCTTGTCTTTATAGATTAATCAAAACCAAAAAGGTTAGTACAAGATCTGATGATCCCCCAAAAGGATATTCCTCTATAGAAAGAAACACTATTCTTCATTTCTAAAATTATACCAACAATACCAAAAAGTTAAATAAATACCATTCAATAAACAATTGTCCTTAAAATCCTTCAATATAATCCAAACTAATATTGAAACCCAAAACAGAGAAGAATTTGGTTATGTAGTCTTCCATGTTAAATTATTTCTCCAAACTACATCAACTACTCTTAAAGTCACATACTTAAAAGTAATTAAGTTAATCACATATTCTCTATTATAGGTTAATAATTTCCATAAATAACCCAAATAACTATAAATCCACAAAAAAACATTTATAAAAATCCACCATTACTCCTCAAATGAAATCCAATAGTATTCTAGTTTCCTTGGGCATATAGTGTTCCCAACAAAGTGAACATCTTCCAAAATAACATTTATCACTTAATCACCAAATCATTTTCATATACTAAGGGTATTAATTGAATAAGACATAAGAACCCAAATGAACTTATTATTGATCAATAAAATCATTTAACTTAAAATAATTAGTCCCACTAACCAGGGACATCACATAGTCCAATGGTAGGTGATAAATCCCAATCGCACTTTGGTTTTGGGTTCTATTCCCACAGCTTTGTCCGACTTGACGGGTTGTCACATGGTCTGCGTGTTGTACTTTTTCCAAAACTATATTTTAAAACATTACCAAAATGAGATAAATTCCTCAAAATAACCATAACATAATTTTAACCAAAAAAGTTATCTCATACCTTTCATTTTCATCCCAAAATATAATAACTTGTAATTTCCTCAAAACCGATGATCTTATAAAATAAAATGGTTATTTATAATTGTATCCACAAGGGAAAAGATAATTAGTCCTCAAATATCATTCTCACATGAAAAATTGTGGGGTTAAAAATACAATAGAAAATAATTCCAAAGTAATCCCATCAAAAAGGAGCACTATTACTTTTAAAAATTTCTCCAAAAATTTATATCCACCTAGCTTCTTCTTTGACCAAGAAAATATCCTATAGAATAGGGCATTCACTCGGGAAATGGGCAGGTACCCTACATTTACGACAAATGATTTTAAATGGATTCTTGGGGCCATTTTTTTCTTCCATAGTACTCTTCATTTTTCTTTGGTAATTCTTCACTTTATGTCTTTCTTTCTTGCACGTAAAAAATTTATTTGTTCCATTGAGACAATTTCCTAGGTGTCTCCTTCCATATTTCCAACATGATAAAAACTGTGGGTTCTTCTCTCCATGGTCTCCACTGCTAGAGATCTTATCATTCATCACCTTTCTCTTCTTTGTTGAGTCCTGGAGTTGGTTAATATATATTTTGTTGATCATATTTTTGGAAAGCTGATTTGGAATTAACACTATATCTTTTACTCCTATCAAAAGTCCATTTTTTCTCATTTCCGCCTCTGTTACCACCTTGTACATCATTCTCAAAGTTACTATGACTTCCTTAGAATCCATCCATTGACTAAAACCAGAAAAAATTGTGTGAGTAACAGTAGTCATAAAATCATTTAGAGAATATCATGACACCATACTCTTAATTTGAAACACCTTAGGATTAACCAAGGTGAATTCTTCCCATCTTATATTAAAATATTTCAAATCAGTTTGTAATGAAAATGTAAATTATCCTAACTATATCCCCCGGGAGGGTCGTAACCAAGAGTGTAGAAAGTCCCATTGTCGTGCACCATTTCCCATCCGAGTCTAGCTCAAAGTAGTGTTTTTGGGTTTTACCCCTACGTACATCTATTCCAGAGCTGCCTCTACCTGCTCGAATCCGAACAGGGATGTATTTCTTGGAAAACTCACAAAATATCTATAATACCAAAATTCTAGGAATTTATTCTATACTAATCCTCAAAGTCCATCTTAGGTCTATGTTCTCTAATCAGAGTTTATCTAAATCTAGTTTCCAATGTTTGTACTAAACTTCCTCTGATACCAACTATAATTCCCCGACCCCAGTTACCCAGATTTGGTTCATTATTACATAACATTGTCATGTTCACAAAAGATAAAGTCTTGAAAGACTGATAAGTTTAGTAGTCTTGGAAACACTAGATATATTCATAAGTCTTACACTACATCATGAAGTAAAAAAATCAACAACAACACATTTTCTTCATATCCCCTCATACTATCCCTGGAGGTCATTCATAAATTACTTCTTCACACCCTGGGAAAAATAAAACATTGAAAGGCATGAGCTCTGATGCTCAGTAAGGATAACAATATAGCAGAAACTTTCATAAATAACCATAAACGTTTAAGGAAATGTATAACTATAACAAAAGCATTTTAATCTTGAACTTCAGCATAATATGGAAAAGATAATGAAATAATTCCATTTACTTATTCACATGGATATTCTAATAGTATAATAACCACATGAAATATCAATAACCACTTTCATAATGATGGAATGCATAATTCCATGCTATCATAACCACATAGTCAAGGCCTCATTCCAAGACTACCAATAAGATTTTGTCAATTCCTTGTGTCAAGACACTAGTTTGTCTCATGAGACCAACCAATGCATCGAGGAGCTATAGCGGGCTCCACCCGTCACTTACTAAGTCCAATGCATTCTTCATATAAAAAGTTTGAAACATAACATAAACATTCGTTTTAAAACTAGCATACGAAATGTCAATACTTTAACCACAAACCATGAATGGTATAAAAATCACACATCCACAGTCAAACATAACTCATTTGATACAATATGGAAGATTTTATTATATCAGATTTACCTCAATCAAGAATAATGAAATATATTGACATATATTAAAATAATCATCAAACTATTAAGATAAATATCCCCCTTTTTCTTGAAAACATTTAAAAGTCACACTGTTTTTCAAGGATCCATTTAAAATAGATTTTTGAATCAAAGTGTCCCATACCACATTGCAAATTTTAAAAGGAATTTTGATTTGAAAATGTTAATGTCCATAAAAATATATCCTTAAAATCAGTTTTAAAACATGGACATTAATGAGAAGGATTTATAATAATAAATCTTTAAAATATTTTAAAATGATATTTTAGTTAGAGTTCCTAAACAAAAGAGAGACAATTGAATACAAATAATTGAGGTAATAAAAACTTTTTAATATCCTGATAATAAAGTGATTGATGATATACTATGTCAAAGTACATTATATACACCATATAAAAGTGATTTGGTGTATAATAACAAAGGAGTCTCAAGGGAATGTAAATTGAGATGAAATCTCTCATAAAGGCCATATCATTAGGTTAATGATAAATCAATGACATAATTATGTGTGACAAATATAAATACACTCAATATGATTGGATATTCAGTGTAAAACAATCAAAGGACATTCACACATATTCTTGTAAAAACAACACCACTGAATTGAATGTTTAACTCAACAAATGGAGATTGAGTAAAAATTACTCTTATCAAGTTCATACCGATGACTTGAGAATTTATCAATGGAGTGATTCTGTGTATCAAAAGTATATCCACAGAAAGGGTAGTGGAAATTATGACATAATAAAATGAATAGTTTTTCTACACTTAATCTTGGAGTAAAATAATCAATGAAGTATGTGTAAAGCCAAATGAGTGGAAATTGAAATTTCAAATTCCCTTATCGATTTGGTAACTTATGAAAATTATACCCATGAATATAGGATCATAAAATGATGATGTAAAATCCATAAATTTAAGTATATTAGACAATGAATACAATCATGGGTAGTACACACACCACATGAAATAAATAAGTGGTGAACAATGGAAATCTCACGGAATTAAAAGTGAGATAAGAAACCCCTTAAATTGTACTTTTCCCTTGTTAGAGGGTAGTTTATCCTCCTGTATAATGGTGAAATAATTTTTATTGAATTATACATTAATATGATATCATATTTGATCTTTTAACATTGATTTGTTAATAATATCTTAGTATTATCATCGTTTCGGGTGTTAACTTACTCATTTTATTTTATATGTTTTGTTAAATAAGTCAGGTTTTTTATGGATAGGTTGTATATTATACATATACAGAATGATATCAAGTCCTTAAACATTATTTTTAATCATAAAATGATAATCAGACTTGTATGGATACATTGGGTAATGAATCTCATCATGTTCGTGGAGACGGTAGTCCGTACATACACACGAGCGATAATATCATTCTTTTGATATTAAAACCATATATAATTGGATGTTATATGATATATACAGAATCATTATCATTTTATACTTATTAGTTACATGAATTACTCATCATTGTTATACCCATCCAAATAATAATGTATTGAATAGCATTGACACCACGACGTGGAGACGGTAGGCCGTACGTACGCGTGTATAGTGAAATGTCATTCAAAGGTTGGATAGAATACCGAATATGGTTGTACCATATTTATAATAATATCACAATATAAAAAATATACTAGAGTTATTATTTTATAACAGAAATAAAAAATAAAGAAGAAGTTGAAGAAGAAAGAAACTTGAAAGAGGGTTGTGAAAACATTACCTCTTCTTTGGGTTCTTCTTTTTGATTTGATCAAAAGGGATCCTTAGGTTGGATTTCTGATTAAACTAAGGCCTCTAGGTTGAATTGAGGGAATTTGAGAGAGTATTTTGGTAGGTTTTCGCCGAACCAAAATCCTTTGAAGGTGTGAATAATTGGTTATAAGTTTTATCCGTTTATAAGGGGGAGGTGGGGCTCTTTAGGAAAAACATAAAGTATTATTTTATAATAAATTCATATTCGGTTTATAATGGCTCTAAACTGGATTATTTAAAGTCTAAGGTGGGTATGGGTCTAAAACCCTTCAACTAATAGGTTTTAGACAAGTTTGGGTCACTATTTTACCCTTATCTTTTAGATTTAACTTTTAGATAAATAGTTTGATATTTACCATGTCTCTTTGTATTTTTATACTATATGGTTAATAAACTTACTATAAAGTCTCAAATTATATTTATTTAGGTATTTATAATATCAATTATTTTAATATTTCACTAATAAGGTAATTACTGCATCATCATTGTGTCATAAATAAATTAAATTATTTAATGCATAAAAATTATAAATAAAATACCATTATGTAGGAAATAATTTTATCTTTCTAATTAATATTTATAATCAAATTTATCTTATGTATAACCCTATATTAAAAATGTTTTAGTTATTAAACATTGATTTTAACTCTTTTAACTCTTCTTTGAATTAAATAATAATAAATGTCCTAATCTAATCCAAGTGGACCAAAGTGGTTTATATTTCATTCATAAGGTAGTTTTTGTTCCAATTATACTTAGCCCATAGAATTAGGACATGTGTTAGGGTAATAATAATATCATTTTTACCCTTAATTACCCTATTTAATTTTTACCGTGGTAAATAAAAGTAAAAAGTTACTATTCCCCAAAAATTATTTTCATCTCATTGAACCAAATTTTACTCCTTGATATTAATCGTGTCTCTCGGATTTTTGAAATTCCACTCACAGAAGCGGTAAAATTAAGTTTTATGTGAATTTCCAAATTCTCCTAGGAGGTGGGTAAAAGACGGGGAAAAGTGCAATTAAATTTTTATATATCTAAAATTATTATAAACTAACTCCAATAATACATTGAACTTATATATGTATTATGTATCTATTTTGACCTTATTTATATTTAAATAAAATAAATACTTATTTAAATAAAAATTCAGTTTTAAACTATGACTCAGTGTTTCTTCAATATTCATCAAAAATTGAATGTTTTGAGAAAAATACCAAAAATTCACCCTAATATAATTTAGATATTCCGAATCCAAAATTGAAGTCCATTTTGAAAGATAAAATTTATAAAATTTCAAAAAGTGGGAATTATTATTCATAACGGCTAGTTTGATTGGTTGTGGTGTCTGTTAGAACTCGAAGTTGCGTACAACACACACTACTGTATTATTCAAAGAGAAGGGTATCGTGGAAGCTTGGGGGTTACATTCTCCCCTCCTTCAAATAATTGCATCCTCGAAATTTTTAAAATTGGGCTTTGGAATATAATGGAAAGTCCCACATCGGAAAAAGATTCAATAAAACTATCACCTTAAATGAAACAAATAGGAGTACAAAGGTCACCCAAGATAACTCATACTAGGATTCCATGTAGGAAAACTTGGATATCATAGATAAACTAAGTTTCATGTTCTGATGGAGAGGGATAGAAAACATGATCAGGAGAAAGCTGACAATAAAAAAGCCATAAACATGGGATGGGACAAGCGGTCATTAGTTTCCCAGTAGGAAAAGTATACGGACAAAATTTTTTTAATTTACATTACATAAAGATGAGTAATTCATTTATGAGATTGAAAAAGAAAATAAAGAGATATACTTACTTTTTAAGTAGAGTTTCATTCTTTAATAAATTTCCAAAACTAACTCATTTTTTTAAACGATGAGTATTCAAGAAGATTTGGTCACACTTGAAGAGCTAGAATAAAATTTTATAGAATCACATGATCCATGAAGTAAAAACTATATATTTACCTTGTCTTTAGAGATTAATCAAAACCAAAACGGTTAGTACAAGATCTGATGATCCCCCAAAAGGATATTCCTTTAGAGAAAGAAACACAAATCTTGATTTCTAAAATTAAACCAACAATACCCAAAAGATAAATAAATACCATTTAATAAACAATTGTCCTTAAAATCCTTCAATATAATCCGAACTAATATTGAAACCCAAAACAAAGAAGAATTTGTTTATGTAGTCTTCCATGTTAAATTGTATCTCCAAATGACATCAACTACTCTTAAAGTCACATACATAACATAATCACATATTCTCTATTATAGGTTAATCATTTACATAAATATCCCAAATCACTGTAAATCCATAATAAAAACGTTGATAAAAATCCACCATTATTCCTCAAATTATATCTCATAGTATTCTAGTTTACTTGGGCTTATAGTGTTCCCAACAATGCGAACATCTTCCAAAATAACATTTATCACTTAATCACCAAATCATTTTCCTATACTAAGGGTATTCATTTGATAATACATAAGAACCCAAATCAACTTATTATTGATCAATAAAATCATTTGCCAAAAACTAATTAGTCACACTAACCAGGGACTTAACGTAGTCCAGTGGTAGGCGATAAATCCCAATCGCACTTTGGTTATGGGTTTGATTACCACAACTTTGTCTGGCATGACGGGTTGTCACACGGTCTGTGTGTTGTCCTTTTTCAAAAACTATATTTTATAACATTACCAAAATGAGATAAATTACTCAAACTAACCATAACATAATTTTAACCAGAAATGTTATCTCATACCTTTCATTTTTATCCCAAAATATAATAACATGTAATTACCTCAAACCCAATGATCTTATAAAACCAAATGGTTATTTATTACTATATCCACAAGGGAAAAGATAATTCTTCCTCAAATATCATTCTCACATGGAAAATTGTGGGGTTAAAAATACAAGAGAAAATTATTCCAAAGTAATCCCACCAATAAGGAGCACAATTACTTTTAAACATTTCTCCCACTATTTATTTCCACATAGCTTTTTCTTTGACCAGGAAAATATCCTATTGAATAGGGCATTCACTCGGGTAATGGCCAGGTCCCCTATATTTACTACAAATGACTGTAAATGGATTCTTATGACCATTTTTATATTCTTCCATAGTACTCTTCATTTTTCTTCGTTAATTCTTCACTTTATGTCCTTCTTTCCTGCACATAAAGAATTTCTTTGTTCCATTGAGACACTTTCATGGCTGTCTCCTTCCACATTTCATGCATGATGGAAATTGACGATTCTTCTCTCCATGGTCTCTGCTGCTAGATCTCTTATCATTCACCACCTTTCTCTTCTTTTTTGAGTCCTGGAGTTGGTTAATATATATGTTGTTGATCATATTTTTGGAAAACTGATTTGGCCTAAACATGATATCTTTTACGCCTATCAACATTTCATTTTTTTGCTCATTTCCACCTCTGTTACCACATTGTACATCATTCTCAAAGTTACTATGACTTCCGTGGAATCCAGCCATTGACTAAAACCAGAAACAATTGTGAGTAACAGTAGTCATAAAATCATTTAGAGTTTATCATGACACCATATTCTTAATTTGAAACACCTTAGGATTAACCAAGGTCATTTACTCCCATCTTATATTAAAATATTTCAAATTGGTTTATAAATAAAATGTAAATTATCCTAAGCATATCCCCCTGGGAGTGTCGTATCCAAGAGTGCAGCAAGGCCCATTGTTGTGCACCAGTTCCAATTCGAGTCTAGCTCAAAGCAGTGTTTTTGGGTTTTACCCCGAGGTACATCTATGCCAGAGCCGCCTCTACCTGCTCGTATCCAGACAAGGATGTATTACTCGGAAAACTCACAAAATCTCTATAATACCAAAATTCTATGAAGTTATTCTATACTAATCCTCAAAGTCCATCTTAGGTCTAAGTGCTCTAATCAGAGTTTATCTAAATCTACTTTCCATGGATTGTATTAAACTTCCTTTGATACCAACTATAACGCCCCGACCCCAGTTATCCAGAGTCGGTTCATTATTACATAACATTGGCATGATCAAAAAAGATCAAGTCTCGAACGACCGATTAGTTTAGTAGTCTTGGAAACAATAGATATATTCATAAGTCTTACATTGCATCATGAATTTAAAAAAACTACAATAACATATTTTCTTCATATCCCCTCATATTATCCCTAAAGGTCATTCCTAAATTACTTCTTCACACCCTAGGAAAACTAAAACATTGAAAGGCATGATCTCAGATCCTCAGTAAGGATAACAATATAGCGGAAAATTTCATAAATAACTATAAACATTTAAGGCAATGTATAACTAAAACAAAAGCCTTTTAAACTTGAACTTCAGAATAATATGGAAAAGATAAAATGAAATAATTCCATTTACTTATTCACATGGATGTTCATCTAGTTGAATAACCACATGCAATATCAATAACCACTTTCATAATGATGGAATGCATAATTCCATGCTATCATAACCATATAGTCAAGGCCTCGTGACAAGACAACCAATAAGATTTTGTCAAGTCCTTGGGCCAAGACACTAGTTTGTCTCATGAGACCTTCTGATGCATTGAGGAGCTACAGTGGGCACCACCCATTACTTACATAGTCCAATGCATTCCTCATATAAAAATTTCTAAACATAACACAAACATTCGTATTAAAACTAGAATATAAAATGTCAATACTTTAACCAAAAACCATGAATGGTATAAAAATAGCACATCCACAGTCAAACATAACTCATTTGATACAATATGGAAGATTGTATTATATCAAATTTACCAAAATCGAGAATAATGAAGGATATTGACATATATTAAAATTATCATCAAACTATTGAGAGAAATATCCCCCTTTTTCTTGAAAACATTTAAAAGTCACACTATTTTTCAAGCAGCCATTTAAAATAGATTTTTGATTCAAAGTGTCCCATACCACTTTGAATCTTTTAAAAGGAATTTTTTATTTGAAAACTTTAATGTCCATATAAATAAATCCATAAAACTATTTCTAAAACATGGACATTAATTTGAAGGATTTAGAATAATAAATCTTTAAAACATTTTAAATTGATATTTTAGTTAGAGTTTATAACCAAAAGAGAGACACTGGAATGAAAATAATTTAGGTAATAAAAACTTTTTAATAACATGTTAATAAAAGGATTCATGATATACTATGTCAAAGTACATTATATACACCATATAAAAGTGATCTGTTGTATAATAACAAAGGAGTCTCAATGGAATGTAAATTGAGATGAAATCTATCATAAAGGACGTATCCTTAGGTTAAGGATAAATCAATGACATAATTATGTGTGAAAAATATAAATACACTCAATATGATTGGATATTAAGTGTAAAACAATCAATGGATATTCACACATATTCTTGTAAAAACAACACCAATGAATTGGATGTTTAACTCAACAAATGGAGATTGAGTAAAAATTACTCTTATCAAGTTCATACCGTTGACTTGAGAATTTATCAATGGAGTAATTATGTGTATAAAAACTATATCCACATAAAGGGAAGTGGAAATTATGACATAAGAAAATGAATAGTGATTCCATGCGTAATCTTAGAGTAAAATAATCAATGAAGTATGCATGAAGCCGAATGAGTGGAAATTGAAATTTCAAATTCCCTTATCGATTTGGTAACTTATGAAAAATACACCAATGAAAGTCGGATCATACAATGATGATGTAAATATCCTTAAATTAATGTATATTACATAATTAATACAATCATGGGAAGTACACACACACATGCAATAAATAAGTGGTGAACAATGGAAATCTCACAGAATTAAAATTGAGATAAGAAACCCCTTACATTGTACTTTTTCCTTGGTCGAGGGTAGGTTATCCTCTTCTATAATGGTGAAATAATCTTTATTGAATTATACATTAATATAATATCATATATGATCTATTAACATTGCTTTGTTAATAATATCTTAGTATTATCGTCGTTTTGGGTGTTAACTTAATCGTTTTCTTTTATATGTTTTGTTACATAAGTCGTGTTTTTTATGGATAGGTTGTATATTATTCATATACAGAATTATATTAAGTCATTAAACATTATTTTTAATCTTAAAATGAGAATTATATTTGTATGGATACGAGGGGAATGAATCTCATTGCGTTCGTGGAGACGGTAGTCCGTACGTACGCACAAGCGATAATATAATTCTTTTGATATTAAAATCATATATAATTGGATTTCATATCATATATAAAGAATCATTATAATTTTATACTTATTATTTACACGAATTACACATCATTATTATACCCATCCAAATAATAATGTATTGAATAACAATTACACCATGATGTGGAGATGGTAGGCCGTCCGTACGCACGTATAGTGACATGTCATTCAAAGGATGGATAGAATTCTGAATATGGTTGTACCATATTTATAAAAATATCATAGTATATAAAATATACTGGAGTTATTATTTTATAATGGAAGTAACAAATAAAGAATAAGTTGAAGAAGAAAGGAACTTGAAATAGGGTTGTGAAAACATTACCTCTTATTCAGGTTCTCCCATTTGATTTGATCAAAAAGGATCCTTATGGTGGTTTTACGATCAAAATAAGGCCTCTAAGTTGAATTGGGAGAAGTTGAGAGAGTATTTGGGCAGGTTTTGGCTGAACCAAAAGGCTTTGAATGTGTGAATAATTGGTTATAAGTTGTGTCCTTTTATAAGGGCGAGGAGGGGCTTAAAGTATTATTTTATAATAAATTCATATTCGGTTTATAAAGGCTCTAAACAGGATTATTTAAAATCTATGGTGTGGATGGGTCGAAAACCCCTCAAAAATAGGTTTTAGACAAGTTTGGGTCACTATTTTACCCTTATCTTTTAGATTTGACTCTTAGTTAAATAGTTCGACATTTACCATGTCTCTTTGTATTTTTATATTATATGGTTAATAAACATACTATAAACTGCCAAGAGAATCCCAAGTGGTTCATTAATGTCATACCTATCACCATATAAGTCCTTTTGCCGAACCATATATTTTTTGGAATATTATATCAATTAATTATATAATATTTGTTTTAAAAACTCCTTAATGTCAATTTTGACACTATTTAATAATTGATTTTTCATAAAGTCTTATTAACTTTATTAATTCGAACAAAATTCATTTAATCAATCCTAACATTTCATGTTAACCATTAAAATTATTTTCATTTATTAAAAGTCTAAAATTATATTTATTTGGGTATTTATAATATCAATTAATTTAATATTTCACTAATAAGGTAATTACTGCATCATCATTGTGTCATAAATAAATTAAATTATTTAATGTATAAAAATTATAAATAAATTACCATTATGTAGGAAATATTTTTATCTTCCTAATGAATATTTATGATCAAATTTATCTTATGTATAACCCTATATTAAAAATCATTTAGTTATTACACTTTGATTTTAACTCTTTTAACTCTTCTTTGAATTAAATAATAATAAATGTCCTAATCTAATCATGTAGACCAAATAGGTTCATATTTTATTCATAAGGTTTTTTTGGTCTAATTATACTTATCCAATAGAATTAGGGCATGTGTTAGGGTAATAATAATATCATTTTTCCCCTTAATTACCTTATTTACTTTTTACCGTGGTAAATAAAAATAAAAAGTTACTATTCACCAAAAAATATTTTCATCTCATTGACCCAAATTTTAATCCTTGATATTAACCGTGTGTCTCATAATTTTGAAATTCCACTCATAGAAGCGGTAAAATTTAGTTTTATTTGAATTTCCAAATTCTCCTAGGAGGTGGGTAAAAGACGGTGAAAAGTTCAATAAAATATTTATATATCTAAAATTATTCTAAATGAACTCCAATGAATTACATTGAACATATATATGTATTATGTATCTATTTTTACCTTAATTAAATTTAAATAAAATAAATAATTATTTAAATAAAAATTCGGTTTTAAACTATAACTCAGTGTTTTTCCACAATTTATCAAAAATTGAATGTTTCCAGAAAAATACCAAAAATTCACCCTAAGCTAATTTCGATATTCTGAATCCAAAAATGAAGTCCATTTTGAAAGATAAAATTTATAAAATTTCAAAAATTGGTTATTACTATTCATAACGGCTATTTTGATTGCTTTTGGTGTGTGTTAGAACTCGAAGTTGTGTACAACACACACTACTGTATTATTCAAAGAGAAACACACAGTGGAAGCTTGGTGTGTTACATTCTCCCCTACTTCAAATAATTTCGTCCTTGAAGTTTTTAAAATTGGGCTTGGGAATAAAATGGAAAGTCCCACACCAGAAAAATATTCAATAAAACTACCACCTTAAATGAAAGAAAGAGGAGTACAAAGGTCACCCAAGATAACTCATACTAGGATTACATGTAGGAAAACATGGATATGGTAGATAAACTAAGTGTCAAGTTCTGATGGAGAAGGGTAGAAAAAATGATCAGTAGAAAGTTAACAACAAGAAAGCCACAAACTTGGGATGGGACAAACGGTCATTAGTTTCCAAGTAGGAAAAGTATACGGGAAACATTTTTTTTAATTTACATTGCATAAAGATGAGGAATTCATTTACGATATTGACTATGAAAATAAAGATATGTACTTACTTTTTAAGTAGAGTTTCATTCTTTAATAAATTTCCACCACTAACTCATTTTTTTAAACGATGAGTATTCAAGAAGACGTGGTCACACTAGAAGAGATAGAATAAACTTCTATAGAATCACATGATCCACGAAGGATAAACTATATATTTACCTTGTATTTAGAGATTAATCAAAACCAAAATGGTTAGTGCAAGATCTGATGATCCCCCAAAAGGATATTCTTTTAGAGAAAGAAACACTAATCTTGATTTTTAAAATTAATCCAACAATACCGAAAAGTTAAATAAATTCCATTCAATAAACAATTGTCCTTAAAATCCTTCAATATAATCCAAACTAAAATTGGAACCCGAAACATAGAAGAATTTGGTTATGTAGTCTTCCATGTTAAATTGTATCTCTAAATGAAATCAACTACTCTTAAAGTCACATACTTAAAATTTATTAACCTAATCAATTATTATCTATTATAGTTTAATCATTTCCATAAATAACACAAATCACTATAAATCCACAATAAAATAGTTGATAAAAATCCACCATTACTCCTCAAATGGAATCCCATAGTATTCTAGTTTTCTTGGGCATATAGTGTTCCCAACAAAGCGAACATCTTCCAAAATAACATTTATCCCTTAATCACCAAATCATTTTCTTATACTAATGGTATTCATTTGATAATACATAAGAATCCAAATCAACTTATTATTGATCAATAAAATCATTTAACTAAAAATAATTAGTCACACTAACCAGGGACTTAACGTAGTCCAGTGGTAGGTGATAAATCCCAATCACACTTTGGTTGTGGGTTTGATTACCACAACTTTGTCTGACGTGACGGGTTGTCACACGGTTTGCATGTTGTCCTTTTTCAAAAACTATATTTTATAACATTTTCAAAATGAGATAAATTCCTCAAAATAACCATAACATAATTTTAACCAAAAATGTTATCTCATACCTTGCATTTTCCTCCCAAAATATAATAACTTGTAATTGCCCCAAACCCAATGATATTATAAAACCAAATGGTTATTTATAACTATATCCACAAGGGAAAAGATAATTCTTCCTCAAATATCACTCTCACATGGAAAACTGCTGGGTTAAAAATACAAGAGAAAATTATTCCGAAGTAATCCCATCAACAAGGAGCACTATTACTTTTAAACATTTCCCCAACCATTTATTTCCACATAGCTTATTCTTTGACCAAGAAAATATCCTATAGAATAGGGCATTCACTCAGGTAATGGCCAGGTCCCCTACATATAAGGCAAATGACTGTAAATGGATTCTTGGGACAATTTTTATTTTCTTCCATAGTACTCTTCATTTTTCTTCAGTAATTCTTCTATTTATGTCCTTATTTCCTACATGTAAATAATTTCTTTGTTCTATTGAGACACTTTCCTGTGTGTCTCCTTCCACATTTCTTGCATGATGGAAATTGAGGATTCTTATCACCTTGGTCTCCACTGCTAGAGCTCTTATCATTCATCACCTTTCTCTTCTTTGTTGAGTCCTGGAGTTTGTTAATATATATGTTGTTGATCATATATTTGGAAAACTCATTTGACATTAACAAGATATCTTTTATGCCTATCAATATTCAACTCTTTTTCTCATTTCCACCTCTGTTACAACCTTGTACATTATTCTCAAAGTTACTATGACTTCCTTGGAATCCAGCCATTGACTAAAACCAAAAAAAATTGTGTGAGTAAAAGTAGTCATAAAATCATTTAGAGAATATCATGACACCATATTATTAATTTGAAACACCTTAGGATTAACCAAGGTCATTTATTCTCATCTTATATTAAAATATTTCAAATCGGATTGTAAAGAAAATGTAAATTATCCTAAGCATATCCCCCGAGAGTGTCATAACCAAGAGTGAAACAAGGCCCGTTGTCATGTACCAGTTCCTGTTTGAGTCTAGCTCAAAGCGGTGTTTTTGGGTGTTACCCCTAGATACATATCTGCCAGAGTTGCCTCTACCTGCTCATATCCAGATAGGGATGTATTGCTCAAAAATCTCAGAAAATCTCTATAATACCACAATTCTAGGAAGTTATTATATACTAATCCTCAATGTCCATATTAGGTCTATGTTCTCTAATTGGATTTTATCTAAATCTAGTTTCCAAGGTTTGTACTAAAATTCCTCTGATACCAACTGTAACACCCTAACGTAGTTACCCAGAGTCGGTGCATTATTACATAACATTAGCATGATCACAAAAGATCAAGTCTTGAAATACTGATTAGTTTAATTGTCTTGGAAACACTATATATATTCATAAGTCTTATATTACATCATGAAGTAAAAAAAACTACAACATCATCTTGTCTTCATATCCCCTCATAATATCCCTGTAGGTCATTCCTAAATTACTTCTTCACACCCTGGGAAAAATAAAACATTGAAAGGTGTGAGCTCAGATACTCCATAAAGATAACGATATAGTGGAAACTTTCATAAATAACCATAAACATTTAAGGCAATGTATAACTAAAACAAAATCCTTTTAAACTTGAACATCAGCATAATATGACTAAGATAAAATAAAATAATGTCATTTACTTATTCACATGGATATTCTACTAGTATAATGACCACATGCAATATCAATAACCACTTTCATAATGATTGAATGCATAATTCTAGGCTATCATAACAACATAGTTAAGGCCTCGTGCCAAGACTACCAATAAGATTTTGTCAAGTCCTTGTGCCAAGACACTAGTTTGTCTCATGAGACCTACCGATGCATCGAGGAGCTATAGCGGGCTCCACCCATCACTTACAAAGTCTAATGCATTCCTTATATAAAAAGATTGAAACATAACATAAACATTTGTATTAAAACTAGCATACGAAATGTCAATACTTTAACCACAAAACATGAATGGTATAAAAATAGCACATCTACAGTCAAACATAACTCATTTGATACAATATAGAAGATTGTAATATATCATATTTACCTCAATCGAGAATAATTAAGGATATTGACATATATTAAAATAATCATCAAACTATTTAGAGAAATATCCTCCTTTTTATTGAAAACATTTAAAAGTCACACTATTTTTCAAGGAACCATTTAAAATAGATTTTTGAATCAATGTGTCCCATACCACATTGAAACTTTTGAATAGAATTTTGATTTGAAAACTTTAATGTTCATATAAATAAATCCTTAAAACCATTTTTAAAACATGGAAATTAATGAGAAGGATTTAGAATAATAAATATTTAAAACATTTTAAAATGATATTTTAGTTAGAGTTCCTAACCAAAAGAGAGACACTTGAATACAAATAATTTAAGTAATAAAAACTTTTTAATATCATGATAATACTGGGATTCATGATATACTATGTCAAGGTACATTATATACACCATATAAGAGTGATTTGGTGTATAATTACAAAGGAGTCTCAATGGAATGTAAATTGAGATGAAATCTCTCATACAGGTCTCAGGTTAAGGATAAATCAATGAAATAATTGTGTGTGACAAATATAAATACACTCAATATGATTGTATATTCATTGTAAAACAATCAAAGTACATTCACACATATTCTTGTAAAAACAACTCCAATGAATTGGATGTTTAACTCAACAAATGGAGATTGAGTAAAAATTACTCTTATCAAGTTCATACCGATGACTTGAGAATTTATCAATGGAGTGATTATGTGTATCAAATGTATATCCACAGAAAGGGGAGTGGAAATTATGACATAGGAAAATGAATAGTGATTCCACACATAATCTTGGAGTAAAATAATCAATGAAGTATGCATGAAGCTGAATGAGTGGAAATTGAAATTTAAAATTTCCTTATCGATTTGGTAACTTATGAAAAATACACCCATGAAAGTAGTATCATACAATGATGATGTAAATATCCATAAATTAAAGTATATTAAGCAATTAATACAATCATGGTAAGAACACAAACCACATGCAATAAATAAGTGGTGAACAATGGAAATATCACGAAATTAAAACTGAGATAAGAAACCCCTTACATTGTACTTTTTCCTTGGTCGAGGGTAGGTTAGCCTCCTGTATAATTTTTAAATAATTTTTATTGAATTATACATTAATATGATATCATATATGATCTTTTAACATTTCTTTGTTAATAATATCTTAGTATTATTGTCGTTTCGGGTGTTAACTTACTCGTTTTATTTTATAAGTTTTGTTACATAAGTCATGTTTGTTATGGATAGGTTGTATATTATTCATATACAGAATGATATCAAGTCCTTAGACATTATTTTTAATCATAAAATGAGAATTAGACTTGTATGTATATGATGGGGAATGAATCTCATCGCGTTCGTGGAGATGGTAGTCTGTATGTACGCATAAGCGATAATATCATTCTTTTGATATTAAAATCATATATAATTGGATTTCATATCATATATACAGAATCATTATCATTTTATACTTATTATTTACATGAATGACACATCATTATTACACCCATCCAAATAATAATGTATTGAATAACAATTACACCATGACGTGGAGACAGTAGGTCGTACGTACGCACGTATGGTGACATGTCATTCAAAGGATGGATAGAAGACTGAATATGGTTGTACCATATTTATAATTATATCATAGTATATAAAAGATACTAGAGTTATTATTTTAGAATGGAAATAACAAATAAAGAATAAGTTGAAGAAGAAAGGAATTTGAAAGAGGGTTGTGAAAACATTACCTCTTATTCGGGATCTCCATTTTGATTTGATCAAAAGGGCTCCTTAGGTTGGATTTCTGATCAAACTAAGGCCTCTAAATTGAATTGAGGGAAGTTTAGAGAGTATTTGGGCAGGGTTTGGCTGTACCTAAAGTCTTTTAAGGTGTGAAGAATTGGTTAGAAGTTGTGTCCTTTTATAAGGGGGAGGAGTGGCTTAAAGTTTTATTTTATAATAAATTCATATTCGGTTTATAATGGCTCTAAACAGGATTATTTAAATTCTAAGGTGTGGATGGGTCGAAAACCCCTCAAAAAATAGTTTTTAGACAAGTTTGGGTCACTATTTTACCCTTATCTTTTAGATTTGACTCTTAGTTAAATAGTTTGACATTTACCATGGCTCTTTGTATATTTATATTATATGGTTAATAAACATACTATAAACATCCAAGAGAACACCAAGTGGTTCATTAATGAAAAACCTATCATCATATAAATCCTTTGGCCGAACCTTTTATTTTTAGGAAGATTATATCAATTAATAATATAATATTTGTTTTAAAAACTCCTTAATGTCAATTTTGACACTATTTAATAATTGATTTTTTTTAAAGTCTTATTAACTTTATTAACTAGAAAAAAATTCATTTAATCAATCATAACATGTCATATTAACCAATAAAATTATTGTAATTCATTAAAAGTCTCAAATTATATTTTTTTGGGTATTTATAATATCAATTATTTTAATATTTCACTAATAGGGTAATTACCGCATCATCATTGTGTCATAAATAAAATAAATTATTTAATGTCAAAAAATTATAAATAAAATAACATTATGTATGAAATCTTTTTATCTTTCTAATGAATATTTATAATCGAATTTATCTTAAGTATTACCCTATATTAAAAATGTTTTAGTTAATAAACTTTTATTTTAACTCTTTTAACTCTTCTTTGAATTAAATAATAATAAATGTCCTAATCTAATCTAAGTGGACCAAATAGGTTCATATTTTATTCATAAGGTTATTTTTGGTTGAATTATACTTAGTCAGTAGAATTAGGACATGTGTTAGGATAATAATAACATTTTTATCCTTAATTACCCTATTTACTTTTTACCATGGTAAATAAAAGTAAAAATTTACTATTCACCAAAAATTATTTTCATCTCATTGAACCATATTTTACTCCTTGATATTAACCGTGTCTCTCACATTTTTGAAATTCCACTCACAGAAGCAGTAAAATTATGTTTTATGTGAATTTCCAAATTCTCCTAGGAGGTGGGTAAAAGACGGTGAAAAGTTCAATAAATTTTTTATATATCTAAAATTATTATAAACTAACTCCAATGAATTAAATTGAACATATATATGTATTATGTATCTATTTAGACCTTAATTAAATTTAAAAAAAATAAATAATTATTTAAATAAAAATTCGGTTTTAAACTATAACTCATTGTTTTTCACTATTCATCAAAAATTGAATGTTTTCAGAAAAATACCAAAAATTCACCCAAAGATAATTTTGATATTCCGAATCCAAAAATGAATTCCATTTTGAAATATAAACTTTATAAAATTTAAAAAAGTGGGTATTACTATTCATAACTGCTAGTTTAATTGGTTGTGGTGTGTGTTAGAACTCGAAGTTGCGTACAAGACACACTACTGTATTATTCAAAGAGAAGTTTACTGTGGAAGCTTGGGGTATTACATAAAACATGTCATCACTAGATTCCTATGAAACTCATGTCTCCTAGATAATTCAATTAAAACATGAATTTAAGCATGGTGATGCATTTTCAATATAATGCACCAAACAAAAATGTAAGGAGTTTCAAAGTTTAACTTTAAAAGTGAACTCCCTTTTGAAATGAAGCTTGGTTTTTTCCCCTTTTTGGGGGTTCCCTTCTTCTATCATGAACCTGCAAAATATAATTACTCAATTAAGTGAAAATATCATGCCATTATGTCCCAATAATATAGGAGGTAGGGGTTTCATGCTATGATACTTCTGTGAAAAGAAATTGGAATCTAAATTCCTTGAAATAGTGTAAGGATAAGTCTTGGTATTATCCCCCAAGTGGGCCCTGGATTCATTCACTACCTCCAGAGGGTAGTACCAGCTATCATCCATATTCTGGTGGTGGGTGGATCTTCTTGTAAATGTACCACCACATGTTATTATTCCCATCATGTAGTTCATTTTTCATGTTGAGGAGGACTCTGTATATAGAGTACACCATATCCTTCCCCTTAAAAATTAGGTATCACTTGCATGGAAGTGGTATGATGAATTATGGAACCTCCTCCTCTTTAGTTGCTTCTTATGCAACATCTTCATCAAAATACAGTGGTTTCTCTTGATGTGTGGCATGAAAATAATAATTAAAGGGAGGTTAAAATTTTAAATTTGAAGTATTAATTTCAAAATATTCCATTTTATGGTAGGCATATTGTAGATTTGGTTCTTCAGGCACAGTCACTTTTATCTCTTCATGGCCTTCCTAAGGCATATGATCAATGTCCTTATAGACCTCCAGGTGTTCCTCAACATGTGAAATTTATAATTCTACATCTTCCTCTAAGGTGATACAAGGATTGAATGAATCTGAAAATTCAAATTCATAAGGAGTGATACTCAAATCAGATTTAATGAAATCAAAAAATATAGAGTTCCAGAAAAGGATTGTCTCCCTAAGCTACTTCTGGTTCAATTACTTCTTCACTGATAAGTTCTTCTTGGAGTAAATCTTCATTTGATGGAGGTAGGTAGTTAGGATCCTCCCATATTTCTTTGAATTCTAACACATGGGTGGTTTATTTATCTTCAAAGGCTAGAAATAGGTATGAAGGTGGTTTCTCTTCTACTTTGTAAGGAATTAGGAGATAATGTTTCATTTCAATTTCTTCACATGCACTCCAAAATTTATCCAAATTCACACGATCTTCCACTAGTAAATTAGTATAAAATGATCTTTCATCTATCTCCTCCAATAATGGTTGAGAGATGTGGAATTGATCTTCAAAAAGATACTCTTTTACCTTCTCAAGTAATTCAACATCAAAAACCATTGGGGAAATTTCTTCCACAGCTTTCTCAGGCTCTTGCTCCGGTTCAAGATTGGGTTGCTCAATTTGTGCTCAAACATAGACAAACTCTATTTTGATTTTTCTCCCAAATTCATCTAGAGTTTTGATAATCCTATCCACCTGGGGATTTATATTTCTATAATCCACTTATGGTTCTTGATATTTACCCTGCGAGTAATCATCCCATGCCTAATAATTTTAATTTGAATACATCATGGAAATTTTTATATTTGTTTTAATTAAAACAAAGAAAACTATTTACAGAAAATGTGAATTTTGAAAAAGTGATTGAAATAACTGTTTATCTTCCCAGAAATGGCACCAATTTTGACACATTTCTGTCGTAGGGAGTGGAAAAAGCAATTTATATTCCTAGTGTAGCATAGTGGCTGACCAGGGTCATCTCTCTTGAGGATCATCACAGTTGGTTAAATCACAAATTCTAATTCACCTAATCTAAATCGTTTTGGGTGTTTGGAAAATTTTCATTAATTCAATGCATAATTTAAATCTAAATGCAAATTAAGACAATATGCAGATTATAAAGAAAGTTCTTGGTTCTAGGGTTGACAACAGAGGTTCATTCATTAGTTATTTATTTTTTATATTCAATTTTATAATTTGTATTATGATAACTCATAAAAAATTACTTTACCTTGATTTATTGATTGTATGATTTTAGCATGCGTCCGGCACACAAAACCATACCTCCTCCAACAGTAAATTAGGGTAACACCTCAACTGAGAATGTTATTCTTACAAGACCTTGCTCCACTGTATGTCACTTCAAACCTTATGGAAACCACAACTCCACCATATGAAGGGTTTTCCAAAGATAAGGGAGTGAAAATTAATTAATCAAGGAAATGAACTGTATATGGAAATAGTGTCATGGTGGAGAACTGTGGCACCCGTGCAATATTTCTGCCTCCACCAGAAATAGATTTAAAACATTTTCAATTTGAAGTGAAATAAAGAAGAACATCGTGAAAACTCCCACATGTCTAAGTCTCGAGTTAGTCACTTGATATAGAGAAGTGCACAGACATCATGATGGAAAGATGGAAGAGAGAGAATGATATTGATATTGGAAGAGAAAAGTGGTGGAAGAAGAAAGAGAAACACTTTAATTTAAAAATGAATGTGTTACATGTAAAAGAAAACTAAAATAAAAAAAAGAAAAGAAAATTCCTATGTTAGAAGCATGTCCCTAGGCCTCCTCTCCAATTTTTTTGTTGAACTCCTCATTATATAGGTCAAGGGTTTCCATCCTTCGGCGTTCAAATTTCAGATCTTCAAAATCTATTTTGATGATTTTTTTCAGATTCATTCAACAGAACTATTAATCAAGTTAATCCAATTTAATGGATGAATTTTTTCATTGTGTATTCATGAAATATGTTCTGAAATAACTTCTATGATTCTTCATAGAATTTCATCTTGATCAGCACTTTATAATAAGATGTATGTCCAATTAACTTTGAGATTTTATTTTGGATGAATGTTTAATTTTTCTGTCTCAACATTTTAGCATCCATGTGTAAAGACCCGTAAAATTCAATGGAATTTTTTTTAAAAAATATCTTTGGGATTTTACAAGAACGCAGTTTCTGACGGCACCAGATTCCGAGGCCCGGTGTTCCCGGAATCAATTTCCGAAGTTTAGCTCAGGTATGTTCAGTAAACGAACGAGCGGGTTTTCCTAACTTTTGAACTGGTGCTCAGAATCAAAATCTGAGGGCACCGATAGAACTGCAGCACTAGTAATTTCTTAAGAACACCTTTTCTGGAGTTGCGTTTTCTTGGGTGAGGTTATTAATTAATTGGGATAACTAAAGAATAAAAAAAATGTGCAACCAATTTTATTTTTATTTAAGGTAGCTTAAATTTATGCTTGGAGGTTGGGGTGGGACCCACTAGTTCCTAACTACCCTAGGTAGGATATTATTGAAGTGGGGCTCACACGAGCCCCACACCTTTATTTTCCTTTTTAACTCCCACGTGCATTTAATATGGTAACTCACCCGCACCCCCCCCCCCTCTTAAATTCCAAGTCAACTCTTGCGTTTAATTGGATTATTAAACGCCTCATTAATTGGACAATGCTCGATAATGAAATCGTGATCTGATTTTGAATTTCAAAAACAGTTGGCATGAGAAATAAAATAAGGCAAAGCCTTATTTTATTATGTGTTTCGTTGTACGAGAAGGATTTGAATAGGAGATCTCAAGTCTTGGAATCCTCATCTTCCTCTTTGAAGAACGTGAAGAACACACCGTCACTGATGAAGAATGCCAGCCTCCGACGAAGGATGACGAAGGACGCCAAATCCTTAGAGATCGACGATACGACACTGTGTACTTCGACTCCAACGATTCTTTTATCCGAGACGTCGAAGACGCTTACAGAACCTTGTTCTGTGATGCCGTCTTCCGCGACGATTATTTCTCGCAACGAACCTTCGTTCTACGACACCTTGAGGTAGGGGTTGTTTCTGTTAGTGAATTATTTGTCGTTCATTGACTTTTATTTTTGGGCTGCCTGTTATCGTTATAATGGGAGGAGGTCGGACCGCACGAACATGGACGACACTCCTCCCCCTTTGTTGTTGAATTCTTTGCGGCTCGAAAGAAGGATATGCGGTGAAACGACACCGCGCAGAATCAAGGATGAACACGGTGAAGAAGTGTGGCACCGTCGCGCCGCACCGTTGTGGCCGAATGAAGTCGTCGCACCGTCGCACCATGCTGGAGAACCTCGAAGAGGCCACGGTCGGAGAGGGGTCACGGCAGAGGGGCGCGGCCCCATCGCGCCGCGCCGGTCGAACAAGGCCGCAGCTCGAAGCCACGGTGGTGCAAGGTGGGGCGGCCAGAACTGCCGGCTGCCGGCACCTCGGAGGGACTAGACCACGGCGGTCTAGTGGCAGCAGCACCGGCCGGCCAGACCGGGCCGGCTAGCTTCTGAGAAACTGGGGGTCGTAACCCCCAGCTGGCCAGAAGGAGCGGCTCCACGTGGGGGGCCGCGGTTTCAAACAAAGGGGCCAGCCCCCCCCCCCCCCCCCTCTTTCTGCCCAGCTCGGCGCTGGCTGAGCTGGCCACGTGGGCTGCGTGCGGGCGCTAGGCCAACCGGCCGCCCCAGCTGGGCCGGGCCGCACCCACTGGGTTGGGCCGTGCCCACAGGGTTGGGTCGCGCCATAATGGGCAAGACCCGGACCCAGTTCGGGTCGATCCGATTCGGGCCGACCCAGGGGGTCTCGGGCCAGGTCGGTCAAGGCCCAAAACCCCCTAAAACCGGATAGGTTCATTCTTTTGCTCATATCATGTGCTACGGACCTCCGATAGATGTGTCGTCAGTTGAGATGAAATACTTGTATTGAGATGGTCGTTTTGGTATATTATACTCAAGGTTTCGGAGAACTTTGGGTATGGTCGGGTTGGTTCGAACACAAAACCAAACGGGCCTTCAGAGCAGAAATGCTTATAACTTGAGCTCCGGACGTCCGAATGACGTGTCGTCGACTTCGTTGGATTCTTCTTAGTGAGACGGACCTTTTGGCTTAATTCGATCGAGTCTTGTACATAGTTGGAGTATGGTCGGGTTGGTTTTGACTTAAAAACCAACCGGGCCCCTGGAACGAAAAAGCCAATAACTCTCAGACCGGGCGTCCGATTGACGCAACGTCTGTCACGTTGAGTTCCTCTTGTCGAGACGCAACTTTGAGATACATCAACTCAGGACTAGGTGTCAGTTTATGTATCGACCCCCCTTGGCTTTTGGAGCGGACCCTCCCGGAATCGAGCATGCTGTGTGCGGGAACCCTAGAGCTGGCTGCGACTGCGACTGGGATGACTGCACTGAAATCCTATGTGGGTTCGGCAGCGATGAAGACCGTACTGATATCCTCCAGGGGTTCGACGGTGATGAAGACTGCACTGAAATCCTATGTGGGTTCGGCAGTGATGAAGACCGTACTGAAATCCTCCGTGGGTTCGATAGCAATGAAGACTGCACTGAAATCCTTCGTGGGTTTGGCAGCGATGAAGATCGTACTGAAATCCTCCATGGGTTCGACGGCAATGACTACTGTTCCTGTATCCTACGTTGGTCTGATAGTGTCTGACTCTATTCTTGCTATCTTACATGGGTCTGGCAGAGTAGGTGGTCTGTATCCTATGTGGGTCTGACAGCTTAGCTGGTTTAGTATCTTACGTGGGTCCCAGCTTAAATGAATCAGTGGCTGTATTTGATCATCTCTATCACCTTACAAAGAAGTATACATGTGTGAGTTGAGTCTTTAATTTCAATCATTATCTTCGATATGATTGACTTGCTTTCCTATGTAGATTGTGTTGTTCTTTCCTGTGTGGATTGGGTTGTACTATCCTGTGTGGACGTGATCGAACTTTGGCTCAGATGTTGGAGCCGAACGGGAATTGATGACTTATGTATATGTATGGGGATATACCTAAGTAGTGTTGGTTGTTACTTCATGATTGTATCTTTCATTTGTGGATTATCCTTTGTGGATTTTGGGAGACCTTCGGGGGTCTCGGGGTCCCTACTGAGTAGGGTATACTAACCCCTGCACGAGCTATGCCCGCACTATGTTGTGTTGGATGCAGATGACGGACAGCGCTGATCGTGGTTGAGGCTTGTGGAGAAGGTCGGTACGTGGAGGTGGACCATTGGGCAGGACGTACACGGAGCGGACGGCTGGACCCGAGGAGCTGAGGAGGATATCTGTACCCACCCTTCCGGTGGGACTTCCAGTGGACAACTCGATGTTGTTTCTTTACTTTTAGTTGTTGTACTTTCTTTCAAGTTGTACTTTACTTTCAGTTCGGGTTTGTATTCTAGCCCATTTACTTTACGCACCTACTTTTGTACCCAGTTTTACTTAATGTTTACTTTTTATGGCTTACTCTGTGATGTTTGTTTACTTTATAAAGGCAATGCCTTCCCCTTTTATCGGGATTTATGCCTTGGTGCTAGTCCCCATCCCCTGGCCTATTGGAGGCGGGCGTGGGGTAGTCAGGGCACAGGCCCCGAGGATGGGTCGTGACACCATGGGTCTCCATAATGAAGTAAAATCTTCTTAATATTCATCATAAGAACTCCCCATTTAATTTTCATTTCATTCAAATTTTAATCACCCCAATTTAATGTGGTTTGACCGATTTATGACCAATTCATTAGGGTGGGGTACACACGGTCTTCCAGAATAATTTTCCAACTTGATTGAATTTTTTAGACCCATGGATTTCCAAATTAAATCCTAGTCTTGCAGACAAAGACGAATAAAATAAATATATAAATCTAATAAAAAAGGAATCATATAAATCAGAATTATATTTTAAAATATATGCATGAATTATCAATGTAATTAAAATCTATCAATATTTCCAAATTAAGAAGTTTTCTGATTTTATCCCAAAAGACATCAGAAATCAAAAATTAATGAAAATAACTCACCTTGTTCAATTTTTAGGGATTAAATCATTTAATTACATATAATTTTTTTTAAATAATATCTTTATAAATTTATAGCCACCCTCTCTTCCCTACTCCCACATTCATCCGGTGATAACCCAACATTCTTTGGGCATGTAGTGGTTTTTGAGGCCCAGGTGTGTGCAAGTGAGTTTTGTTTTACTAGGTGCCTTCAAGATGAGATGAGTTATGGTTTACCAGGTGTTTTTGGGATTTTACCTGGTTTTTGGTCCATGTTTCTATGAACTGGATGTGGTTTTGAGGACCAGGTATGTGTGGGAGAGATGTGATGAGATTCATTTTCCAAGGTTGTGGGACTATATGTGAGGCTCGAGTGTGTGCGGGCGGGAGGCGGTTTATTTTTTTCAGAAGAGGTGGGAGTTCCAGGATGTTTGTTGTTAGGGTGTGAGAGTGGATAATTAGTAGGAATTTTTTGTGGGTTACCCTATGATCGATGTTCACTATATTATTTTACTTGAATTTCATTATTTGGTGAGTGTACCTTTGGTGAGGTTGGGGTGGCTAGTATACCTTGTTAGGTGTTGTTGGTTTTTATTTTCTTTTTCATATGTTAATTAGTATGATTCCCCCACTTTTACATGAGAGACCTTGTTTTTCCTACTGAGTATATGTGTATTCTCACCCTACCTATATAAAACGATTTATTGGTGTCTTGGGGGACTATGGGTAGTGTTCTAGGAATTACTAGCTCGTACATTGGTACAGTTGTCGTGTTGTTGCCTATCTTTGTTATCCTGGTACTTACTTTGTAGATTTATTGTATTTCTTGGATTTGTATTTGAAAACATGCATATGGGATGGATTTTTTGTTTTAATTTATATATATATATATAGTGTCTTGGAGTTGTTTTGAGCTTGGTACATCTTATCTCAAGATAGTGGTTACTATAAAAAGGGTAATACCTCCCATTTTGTGAGATTTGTATACCCTTGGTGTTGGTTTCCACTCTAGTTCATACTAAAGGTAGGACTTAGGAGTCATTATCTCTCTTCCTTCATTGCCAACTCAGGAGGGGAATCAATGGAGGGAGGGGGCGTGACAGAATGGTATCAAAACCTCGTAGTTGAGAGATAGGATGGAGATTAGATTTAGGAACAATGAGTATTGCATGGTTTGGTAGGGAAATAATTTTAGTTGATCATGGTGTGTGACATTGGATAGAGAAAACTGGCTAGGACACTCTATTTTAGGGCCCCCCATGATCCGATGTAGGGACTCTGAGTATATCGAATAACCAAGAGGGGCCACACCGTTTACAGGGTAGAGAACCTAGGAAATATACATGCATAATAATGACTAGTGTTTCTATTTGAATTGGATGTTTCAGGAAATTTAAATCTATAATGAGTTAAAATGAATCTTAAATAAAATTCCATACTACTCTAACGTACAATTTTCTTGTTTACTTTTCAGTTATGGTACCCAGTTGTCATCCACGGGTGGCTCAGGCAGTTGAGGCTCATAAAGATATTCTGGTTGATCAAACAAGGGTTTATTGAGTAGAAGAGGATGATCATTAGTAGAATACACTTCATTCTTTCCAGTGGAAAACTCTAGGAAAGTACGAGGGTAGAATTTAAAACATGGGGATAAAGAGAAGGATCAAGGAGATTGTGATCACCTTCAGTTTCATCTGGGATCTAATAGAGTACTGGGTTCCCTTAGAAATGATCCAGATGTGGGGAGTTATACATCAATGGTGAATGAAATACGTGGGTGAGAGGAAAGAGGATGATGTTTAGTGGGATGACTACGAGAAGTAGTTCTGGGCAGAATTCCTTTCGTCCACCATGAAGGCTAAGAGGAGGTAAGAGATAATCTCCCTACGGCACGGTATTATGTCTGCACGGGAGTTAGGGATCATGTTCAAGGATCTCCATCATTTTTTTTTCTAGATCTCTTTTAGGATGAGGATTCTCATGCAAAAATCCTAGAGGAGGCACTTCATCCTTCTCTGTAGTATGTGGTTACTTCCTTTACCTTATCAAAAAACTGGGAGGTCTAGAAAAAAGAGGAGTTAGTTGAGAGGATCCACTGGTGAGGAGGTATACTATGATAGGGGATTCATATTAGTTCTTTAAAAGTAAAGATTTTCAGCAGCAGGTCTTGGGCGCCCGGGCCTTCATTGTTCCGACCGGAAAGGAGGCAACCTCAGTAGTTTTTTTTTGAACTTCTGGTCCTCATTCTTATCATATGAGCCAGGGACTGATGTATTTTTTCTAAGGACTCTGTATGAATCTTCATATTTAATTCTATGTAGCTTCTCATGCTTAGTATGATGGAGGCAGGTAAGTCCAATGCCCACATCAGCAGCAGTTTCCATCCATGTCGTTTCGGCAGTAGGGAATGAAGGCTCATGCTCTACCAAGAGGAGATAGAGCTGGTAGGGGTTGACCTCGGGATGTTCCTTAGGTACGTCCACCAGAGCTTGGTCATGGAAGAGGTTGACAGCAAAGGGGTAGAGGAGTTGGGTGTAGTTAGTTTCACACCACAAAGGCAGTCGTTCCAGTAGGATGAGAGATCCTTTGAGGTATAATCATCTTGTTTAGTACTCTAGACTATTCTTTGTTTGATTTTGGAGTGTGGCACTCCTTTGTTTCACACACTCTATCCAATTCTCTAGAGCTATAAATAGAGAGGATTTGTGTGCCCCTGGTGTTGAGTTCTCCAGTCAGAGGTCAGAAAAGACTATTTGATGTGTGCTGGGGATGTAGACTGATGATGGGACCACCTCAGTCCTGAGGGGATATTTTATTTCTATAGATGTAGCGATACGATTTCATTATTAGCATCAACTAGTTGTATTACACACATTCCATTATCGACTAATTTTAGATGAGTGTCGTGTTCTTAGATATGTATGGTTGGCATGTGTTTTTAATTAGAGAGTGGAGCTATCAGGTGGGAAGTTATCATGTAGATCCTTTCTTTTCATTATTGGTCGAGCTATCAGTGGGATTAGTAGATGATAGGATGGTGGAGGTTCCAAGAGTTTTCGGAGAATTTCTAGATATTTTCCCCAAGGAGGCTGTGAAATTACCCCCTTGGATGGCACCCTATGAGTTATGGGATTTGCAAATTTAGGATGACGATCTGATGTAGAAGGGTTTTATCTGACCTAGTGTGTCACCAAGGGGTGTTCTTGTCTTGTTTGTAAAGAAGGAGGATAGTGTTTTGAGATTATGCATAGACTACTAGAGGTTGAACCAGATGATGGATGGGAACTGTTACCCTCTCCTAAGGAGAGATGATATTTCTAACCAATTGAGAGGGTAAAGTTGGTTCTATAATATTGATATGTAGTATGGATATCACCATTATAGGGTAAAGAAGGGTGACATCCTGAAGGCTGATTTCTGGTGTAGGTATGGGCACATCATGTTTGTGTTCATGACATTCAGTGTTATGAATGCACCATCCATAATCATGGGACTTATGAACTCTATCTTATGTGAGTTCCTAGATCAGTTCATCATCATTTTCATCGATGAAATCTTTATTTACTCAAAGTCATAAGAGGAACATGTCAAGAATCTTAGGTCCATCTTGCAGGTTCTTTGACACCACCAGCTCTAGAAAAATTCAACCAAATGAATGTTTTGGTCACGAGAGTTACACTTCCTTGGGAATGTGGTGTCTCAATCGGGTTTAGCGGTGGACCTGTCAAAGGTAGAAGAAGTTGTTTCTTGGGTAGTACCCAAGAACATGGAAGAGTTTTGTAGTTTTCAATGTCTATAAGGATATTAATGGATATTTTTACCCAATTTATCTCATGCTACTTCTCCATTTAAGGCTTCTACAAGGAAGGACCAACCATTTTTATGGAGTGAGTAGTTCCAGGCAGTGTTCGACTATCTAAATGGAAATATGGTCATTACTCTAGTGCTCTAGTTCCTAGAGGAAGGAGTGATGTTTGAGGTGTTTTTTGATGCTTGGACTATGGGATTGGGATGAATATTGATTAAATTACATGGAGTGATCTCTTACGAGTCTATCATATTATGTTCCCACAAACGTAACTATTCCACACATGATCTAGAGCTAGCAAAGGTCATGTTCGCGCTAAAGTGGTGGTGGAATTACCTCATTGCGAGGTGATTTGTGGTCTTCATGGATCACAAGATCTTTAGGTATATCTTTTTATAGTGATATATAAACTTGAGATGGTGGAGGTGGAGGATTATCATTGGGGAGACTTGAAGGTAGAGGTGATATGTGATCGCATTGACTAGGGTGGTTCTCTATAGGGATGGTCGGAGGATAGTGAGAATCAGATGATATTTCACGGGAGGATGTTTTTCCTAGTAGTGATTCACAAGGGAGTTATCTATGAGTTTCATAGATCACCCTTAGTGGAACACCTAGTAATTTATAAGATGTACCATGGCTTGATAGAACTGTTTTGGTGGCCCGGGATGAAATGGGTGGTAGCCAAATTTGTGGTGAAGTGCATAGTGTTCCAATAGAAGAAGGTTTAGCACCGTGTACCCAGTGGTTTGTTCCAGACCTTAGATGTCCCTAAGTGTAAGTAAGATTAAATATCAATGGATTTCAACATAGTTTTACACAGGTCTTAAGGAGGCTATGATGAAATCTGGGTAGTGATGGTCCAGCTAAAGAAATCGGCTCACTTCATAGCCATAAAGGAGTCGAGCATAGTGGATTCCTTGAAAAAGATGTATGTGGATGAGGTGGTGCGGATGCATGGAGTTCCAATATCCATCATATATAATCAAGATAAAAATTATACCTCACGATTTTGGAGGGGATTTTTGCGTGCTTTTGTCGCTCATTTTTTCCTCAGCACTGCCTTACATCGTCAGAGACATGGGAAGATAGAGCAGACTATCCAAATGTTAGAGGACATGTTGCGAGCATGCTTCTTGGACATTGGTGGATCTTGGGAACAACACCTACCCTTGGTGGAGTTTTTTTTTCAATAATATATATCACTCTTCCATAGACATGTCTCTATTTGAATCCTTTTATGGGTGACTGTATCGTTCAACTTTTTGTTGTATAGAGGTTGGGGAGATAGTTGTTCTTTGTCTCGAATTATTACAGAGTATGCTAGAGAAGTTTCAACATGTCTTTGAGAGGATGAAATAATCACATGACCTACAGAAGTCATATATCGATCGCAAAAGGAGGCCCTTTGAGTTTGCGGTTTGGGATCATGTGTTCCTGATGGTTTCCCCTTGATGTGGGAAGCAGAGGTTTGGAAGAGGGAGAAAGCTTTGTTTAAGGTTCATTGGACCCTTTGAGGTGTTGGGGAAAGTTTGCGAGGTGGAATACTAGTTACCATTTCCACCGCAGTTAGAGAGGATCCATAAAAAACTTTCATATCTCTCAACTTTGCTAGTATCTTCATGATGACTCACATGTCATTGACTAGGGAGAGTTAGATATCGAAGACAATGGGACATTTGTGGAACAACTAGTGGAGATCCAGGATCTTTGAGAGAAAGTGGTGTGTGGATGGACCATTCCCTTGGTTCATGTATTGTGGTGGTATGGTGGCCTGGAAGAGAGAATTTGGGTGTTAGAAGTGCATATGCATGCTTAGTACCCAGAGTTGTTCTGATTTTTTCCTTGTCCTATTTTACTTTGTAATTTTATGTTTGAAACTTTTCTTCTATGAGATGATTTTTCCCATGTTCTGTTATTTGTAAAAAAGTCTTGAATGTGAAGGGGGGAAGACCTGATTATTAATCAAGACACATTAATTTTGATGCGATTAAACCTATGTGGGAGAGTCGGTGCTTCCTAGATCAGATGGTATCTTGATATGGATTGAAGAATTCCATAATTTGTGTGTTTTGGATAGTGTGGTTTTTGTACTTGTGTGGTGCGTATTTTGTTCATTTTGGTTGGTAGATTTCGGAGGTGTTCTAGGATGTCAAGGTTTCACTCTATCATTCGAACAAAACATGGTGGTTAATTGTTAAACCTTGATATTGATATCGGTGTTTCATGTATAGAAAGATCCTTGATAGGTATCTCATGAGGTGGTTGTTTGGACCCCTATGTTTCTTCTAGGTTTGGTTTTGAATTCTCAAGGGTGGGAATAGTTTGAGAGGTGTCTGATGTAATGGCCAAAAACTCTCAAGTCCATTACTTTGTCAAAATTCAGTATTTGAGGTGTTCTGGGGAGTCATGGTGACTCATTTCAAGAGGTTTCCAAAAAAAATTAAAGGTTTCTAATGGTAGGTGGCATTGGTATTTGGCATCATTAGGTGGCATTCGTAGGTGGCCTCAGTAGGTGGCCTCAGTAGGTGGCCCTAGTAGGATGCATCAATAGGTAGTTTCGATAGGTGGCATCAATAGGTGTTATTGGTGAGTGGCATCAGTGTGTCTCATCGGTGACTCACTCAATGGTGAGTCACCCAATGGTGACTCATCCATCAGTAACTCACCATTGGTAGCTCACATGAGTGACTCATTCAATGGTTAGCCACCCAACGATGACTCAGGCATTGGTGACTTGTCATAAATAACCCGCATTCATGACTCATTCAATGGTGAGTCACCCAACGGTTACTCAACCACCAGTGACTCACCATCGGTGAATCATTTCGGTGATTCATCCAATGGTGGGTCACTTCCAATGGATTGTCAAAATTACAATTTTTTTAGTTTCACCCCTTTAACATTTTATTTGAAATAAAATGAGTTTAAAAAATTGTTTAAGAGTTTTTAAATCCATTTCAAAGGATATAAATTATAAATTTAATTTTATAATTCTTAAAAGGCTTTATGTTAGTGAAAATGTGTGGTCAAGATCCACTTTTAATGGGGAGTTAATATAGATTCATATCCCTAAAGTCTCATATCTAGTCCTTCAAAGCCGAATATCTTTCCATTGTTCCTTCTTTCTCTTTTCCCTTGACACCCAATAATCCCAAAACCTTTCTTTTCTGAGAAGACATGCATCTGGGTTTCACTCCTAGATCACATTTCCCTAGAGCCTTATGGACCCCTTATTTTGGTTCTATAAGGATTTTCCGACCGTCTGTTTCTCGAGGTAGGGATCCCTTCATCACTTTTAAGTTGTGTATCATGTGGTATGGGTGTATGAATGTTATCTTGTGAAGAAAATAGAATTAATAATAAATAAAAATAATAAAATCATTTTACTATTAATATATAGGGGTTGGGAAAAGTTGATGCATGGTCTTGTTTTTTTGTTTATTGATATTGTGATATGTATGGGCTATATGCCTACTGAAAAGCATGGTCAATGGTGTTCTTTGTTTGTGAACTCAGGATGAATTATGTTGTCTTTTTTGTGATCATGTGTTAAAAAACTATATATTATTAAATTGATTAACCATGTATATTTTGTTAAATAAATGGATGCATCGAGATGAAACTTGCTCTGTGATAACCCCTAAATTATCAAAGTTGAATTAAATAATGAGTGTTTCTGAAATCTGAATACACATTTCCTTGTTTCTGTGGTCGTGTGTTGTGTGTAGATTTGTTTTGTATTGCACCTTGTGTAGTTGTGTGGAGATGGGGTTGAGATAATGGTTGTTTCTAGGGTGATATGGGGGTGAAATTGTATCTCTTGTTGAGAGTTAGTTTGATTGAGGAGTGGATGGGAAGTGTTTGAACAGTGGGGCTACCATATTTTTCTGTGATGTGGTGTGTTGCAGGGTTGGGCTATAAGTTGTGGGTTTTCTTTTTGAGAAGAGGGATAGGGTAGGATAACTTTGAATAATGATAATGGTAGTGGTTGGTATGGGTCTTAAACATAGTGGAAATATGAAGTGAGTTGCTTTACTATAGTTCTTTTTCCCATAACATGCTTTATGTTGTGTGGCTTGATGTGTGTTGTGGTTGGTAGTTTCTCAAGTAGGGATGGAATGAATAAATGGAACCCTTAATAATTAACAATTTTTTGTTACATGAGTTGGTTGGGGGTATGTTTGAGTTATGGATTTTTGTGAAGGGATTTCATTTACCAACTTCCGAAGTGACTATTGTTGGTGTTAAATAATGCATTTAGAGAATGAAGTAGAGTTAGAATTATTGTAGGATGGTTTTTTGTTTGATTGAGAACTCATAGGTTGGTCTTGAGTGTTTGATAATATATATGTATACTTGTATTTTCCTTGTGTTTTCTATATGAACCCCACCCACTTTGAGCACTATGTGTCAAACACCCACATTATCATGGGGGGGGGTGTCTTTCCCAAACATTATAGTGGGAGGATGGATGGATAGACACCGACTGTTCTCAGGTCCCTCTTCCAAGCTCCGATACCCCAATATTCTTTGGGTATTTAGTGGTTTGTGAGGCCTAGGAGTGTGTGGGCGAGTTTTGTTTTCCCAGGTTTCTTCGGTATGAGATGAGTTATGGTTTACTAGGTGTTTTTAGGATGTGACATAGTATGTGATCCAGGTGTCTATGTATGGGATGTGGTTGAAAGGCCTAGGTTTGTAAAGGCAAGATGTGATGAGCTTTATTTTCCCAAGTTTTGGAGCTAGTTATGAGTCCTAATTGTGTGCGGGTGGGATGCGGTTTGTTTTGTTCGGAAGAGGTGGGAGTTCCCAAAAAATTTTCTTTAGGGTGTGAGAGCAGCTAATCGGTGGGAAAGTGGTGTGTGGTACCCTATCATCTATGTTCTCTATATTACTATAAATGAGTTGAATTATTTGGTGATCATACCTTTGGTGAGGTTGGGGTGGCTAGTATACCTTGTATGGTGTTATTGGTTTCTGATATTTTCTCAAAGGGAAATTATTATGCTTCTCCCACTTGTGCACTAGAGACCATAGTTTTCCTATTGAGTATACTTGTATGCTCACCCTATGTATATAGAACTGTTTTCTAGTTTCTATGAGTACTACAGGGACCATGCATGGTATTACTATCTCATACTTTGAAACAGTTTTTTTGTCATTTCTTAGCTTTTTTCTTTTGGTACTTTGCAGTTTTATTGTATTTCTCATAGTTTTATTTGAAAACATGATTTTGGGATTGAATTTTGGTTTTCCTTTATATATAGAGAGTTTCTATGAGTTTATTTTAGGTTGGTATATCTTATCTCCCGATCATTGTTACTATAAAAAAATTAATGCCTCCCATTTTGTGAGATTTGTGTACCCATAGTGTTGGTCACCACCCTGGATCCAACTAGGGATGGGACTCAGGGGGTCATTATATCTCTTCCTTAAATTCTAGATCAAGAGGGGCATATTTGGAGGGAGGGGTCGTTACATAACTTGGGGGAAGTCTCCTCGCCCCAATAATGACCCAAACTTTTATCAATGAAATTTATCCCTTCTTATAGTAAAGTTATTGTCACATAAAATCACATTAATAAAAAAAATTCCACTTAATGACCTACTAAATTCTATGTGACCTTTAAACATAATTTTTCCACTTCTGTTATTTGAATTTCTATAATTTGACAAAAACGGTTGTGATCGGTAAGATGTTTGGAGTCTGATAAGACAAACTTAATTTTTGGTGAGTAGTAGCATACCCTTATTAATATTAAAGTTAACCATATGAATATTAATATTACCCTTATGAATATTATATCATCCAAGTGAATAGGAACCTTATAAATGATAGTATAAATAAAATTTGTACATTCAATAAGTGACAATATGATATAATTATATTATAGTGCTGGTATTTTTGTGAGTCGTGAATATTTAATGATTAATTTAATAATTTAAAAGAAAATTTATTTTCATAAAATGTATTCATAAACAATTATTTTTTTTCTAATGATTAAATTATATTTTTAAGAGGCCTTAAATAATTTTTCAAACTGTTAGAAAATCTGTTTTAAATTTAATATTGGTATTTTTCAAGTAAATTATAATTTTAATTAAAAAAAATTACTAATATTTAGAACATTATTTTCATAAAATGGAGTTAATTATTGAGTTCTAAAAGTTAAAAAAAATATAGGGTGAATTTTTGATATTTTTCTAAATACTTTAACTATTTGTGAATAGTGAAAATTGATAATTTACAAAATGTGCTAAATAAATCAATTTATGCATCATGATTGAGTCAGGGCAGATGTAAATGGACATTGATTATAACTCACATTCCCTGTTTACTGTATTTATTCATGTAATCATCACTCTTTCCTGTCTTGAGGGAAATTAAAATACTAATGAATTAAATATTGAGAAAACACCCCTCCCCTCCACTATAAATACCACAACCCACAACCTCATTTACTCACACCTCTCGAGCTTCATCCCTTGTCCAAATTCTTCCCAAAACTCTTCCTTATCCCCTATTCCACTTAAAATATCTCTTGGTATCATCCAAATACCAATCCTAGGTTCCATGAAGAGTATCTCAAGAGAAGAATTCAATAGGTAATTCCCCTCTCCCCATTCTTTCAATTTCCTTTCAAATTTCATTTCTTTTATTCAATTATACTCAAATTATCTTATAAAAATGTCATGATAACTCTAGTATGAATGATATAATGGTATTATATCAAGTTAATGGAATATTATTCATTATATTACTCCCTCTCTCTCTCTCCCTCTTTTTAAAAATGAAATCGACACCCATGATGTGTTAATTTACCTACATCGTGGGTGATGCACTTCCAATTTCCTTAAACACCTTCAAGTATATCAATAAAACCATTAAATGGTTGGAAAAAAAATTAATATTTATGTTATAACCCCTTTTATGTTCTAGAATCAAATTTTATACAAAATACTAAATGATAAAACAAAACATGTTCGATGTGATCCAAAAACCAACCAAATTAACCTAAAACGATCATCACTAAATTTTCACTAATGGTTCATCCTCATTATATATTAAAAATTCCATTATAAGATCATTTAAAATCCTATAAAATCATTAATATATTTTAATATAAATTATGGATGTTTATCCGTGTTATACAGGGACTTCCATTCATGTGTACAAGTGAACTTTTCATGAAAACTAAGAAAAAGAACACTCCCAAACAATGATTTTAAACTCTATAACTCATAAAAAGGACCATAAAATAACACAATAAAACCATAATAAATTATTTAAATGTATAAAAGGTTCTTTAAGGGTTAATTAATGAATATATTATGATTATATAGGTCATTAAAGTGAAGAAAGCATTCGGACACAAGGTAAGGGTAATTCTTGAACAAAACATTCTTTCTTTGGGTTTTCCCTCTTTCACTCTATTTTCATTATGGTAATTCCATAAAAATAATTTCTTCATAATTATATTACTTTTTCTAGGATAAATATGTTTATATCAAACATAATTTTTCCAATATAACTCTTCTTTCAAAAACACATGTTTTACTTCTCACTAAAGGTAGATTGTTCTTGTATCCAGAATGGTATTACCTCTTTCATTTAGGAACCCAAAATTTATGAATGTATGATTTATCAAATGAAACCCATTACATTCCCTAGGTTATTTATGTCAAATATTGAAGTATGTTCTATGTGGAATGCATTATAATCTTAACGTTATGATGTGATTCCTGCACCCGAAATTATATAGCGCAATGGTGATGTTATGATGTGATGGGTGTGCCCAGAATTATACAACACTCTAATGCATTGGGTAATGTGATGAATATAATGAGATAAAGTGAAATATGCTTGAACATGATACTATATTTGTTTCCCAACTATGTGTGGTAGTTAACCACTAAGACATACGGTTTCATTTATTTGTATTTCCATTTTTCAATCATTTTTATTAATTATTCCTATCATGTTTATGATCCTATGATTATGTTATGATGATAATTATTATTCTAATCCCATGTTGTATTGTCTCATGTTCTTATCCTCTTACTGGGATTTTATATCACCCCTTTTTTTGTTATATCCTTAGGTGATTACATGTACTAAGGAGAAGTCAATGGACAATAAGAAGCTATAGAAGAAGAAATTAATTAAATGTTTATGTCTTATGATGTAAAAGTTATGTATGTTCCTAGTTTTCCCAAGACACTAAAACATTTATATCCTTATATTGTAATGGTTTTATGTTTTTTATCATTAAAATGGTGTAAAATTAATGTTAGAAAATATGGGTCTCTATAGTTGGAATCAGAGGCACATTTTAGTTAATTTGGGAATTAGGATTAGAGAATCTTGGTGAAAAGACCTAGTATGAGACTAAGTATATGTAAGCCCACAAGAAGCTTTATTAAATATAGGGATACTATAAGATATTATTTTAGTTTTAATTTTATAAATGAGTAAATTATTTATTCATGACTTGTTGAGTTATGTTTTCTTCTAACCTATTCTATTTTAGAAAATGGTGGGAACTAGGAGAAACTAAGCCAATAGCCCGTGTGAGCGACAATGTATTGATTGCCTGAATAACATCCCCAATGATTTTGGAGGTGGAGTTCAAAACTTCATGGTGATTCTTACCCAGTTTTCTCTGGATATGAATTATAACCTGAATAATTTAGAACATCCTTCATCACCTAAGAGGGTACAATTTGTTATTGAGTGTTATATGCAGCAACAATCACCGACGTTTAGTGGATTTTCTGATCCACTTATTGTGGAACTATGGTTCAACTCAATGGAGAATATCTTTTCAATGCTTCACTATTCTGATATAGATAAGTTGACTCTATCCATTTATTGTCTCAATGGAGAGGCTGACCAATGGTGGGTTTTGATTAAGAATGCCAAACTAAGAGACGAAATTGAAGAGGTGAAGTGGTAAAACATTAAGATAATGTTTTTAATTAGTATTTCCCTTGAACTATTCATAAAAATATGTAGAGAGAATTAATAGTACTAAAACAAAAGTATGGATAGTCTTTCATGACCTATGAAGTGAATTTTACAAGGATTTCAAGGCAAACTTTGGGATTTGTTATCAACAATGATAGAAAAATTGATAGATTATTTGGTGGATTTAAACCACACCTTCAAAAGGATATTGAAATTTGAGACTTTGGGAGTTATGAATAATTCATTAAATGTTCTCTCAAACTGGAGATGGAGTTTGTAGAATGGTTCTATATATATGGTGATAAGAAACGAAAGATGGAGTTTCATGCCAGGGGATCTAATGAGAAAGGTGGAAAGAAAACCCAACCACCCACATGTCAAAGATATTGGAATAAGAATCATGTGAATTTACTCAAATGGATGGGTAAATGCTTCAAGTGTGGAAGAGAAGGTCATCAAGATCAAGAGTTTTGGGAAGACATGAGAAGGTATGAGAATGTGGTGAAAGAACGGAGAGAACCACCTATGGTCCAATGCTATAACTGTAGGGAGAAAGGGAATTGTACAAGACAGTGAACTAAACCTTAACTCCTCAAGGGTAATTAGAGAAAGCAACCACCAAATCCAAAGGAACAAGGAAAAGCTTATTCCATCACTACTGCAGAAGTGGAACAAGAAAATTAATTTGTACAAGGTACACTTCCTATACACTCAATAATGGAAAAAGTCTTATTTTATTTTGGTTCTACGCATTAGTTTATATCATTCATGTTTTCTAGAATTATTGAATCAAATCCCCAAAACCTAGAAGTAGAGATATTTGTAAAAAAACCAAGTGGTGAAATCATTGCAACCCAAGTGTTGGAATCTTCTCCTATTGGATTATATGGGAAGATTCTTCCAAAGGATCATGTAATACTTCCATTGGAGGAATTAAACTTGATAATGGGAATGTATTAGATCTCGTTATATAGAGAACATATCAACTATATGAAAAAAAGGAAATATCTTTTTATATTTCAAATCATCCCATGATCCTATAAAAAGTCAAGGAAGATCATAAATACCCATTGAAAATTCCTTCAATGGTGTGGGTGTTGATTCCTTAAGAAGAGGAATACCTCGCTCAAATGTATGAGTCATTGGAATTTATCCATCTAGGGGAAATTCCAATCATGTGGGAATACAATGATGTATTTCTTAAAGAGTTACCTAGACTACCCTTGGATCATGAGGTAGAGTTCTAAATAGAACTCATACCTAGAGCTACTCCGATCTCAAAGTATCCCTATAGGATGGATCCTATCGAACTGGAGGAGTTAAATAAGAGTCTATAAGAGGATTTGGACAAAGGGTTCATACACCCTAGTGCATAACCTTGGGTTGTGCCAGTGCTCTTTGTCAAGAACACGGATGGATCAATGCGGTTGTGTATCGATTATCGGGAACTCAACGAGATCATCATAAAGAACAAGTATCCTCTCCCAAGGATGGATGACTTGTTCGATCAGATACAAGGAGCTCAGTACATCTTAAAGGTGGATCTTCATTCTGAATATCATCAGCTAAAGGTGAAGAAGGAAGATATTCATAAGACTTCCTTTTGTACAAGGTATGGGAACTATGAGTTTATGGGGATTCCCTTTGGACTTACAAATGCCCCTACAATTTTCTTGGATTTGATGAATAGAGTCTTTAGACATTACCTCAACAAATTTTTGGTATTTTTATCAATGATATTCTAATCTACTCCAAGATCAAGGAGGAACAAGAAGAACATCTAAGGATTCTGTTGGTGACATTGAGAAAGGATAATTTATACACCAAGTTATTAAAGTGTGACTTTTGGGTGAAGAAAGTCACGTTCTTGGGACATGTGATCACAAGTGAGGGAATTTATATGGACCCTTCAAAAACAAATGTGATTTAGGAATGGCTCAGACCCTCTAATATCATAGAAATCCATAGTTTTATAGGATTACTGGGTACTACTGATGTTTTATGAGAAATTTCTCAAAATTATCGAGACCTCTAACTAAGTTAACTAGGAAAGTGGTAAAGTATGTTTGGATAGAATAATGTGAGGAAATCTTCAAGGATCTAAATAAAAGTTCGATCACTGCACCTGTACTCATATTACCAAAAAGTGAAGAAAGTTTTGTGATATACAGTGATACTTAAAGAAAGTCTTGGGTTTTTTACTCATGAAATATGATAATGTGATAGCATATTCCTCTCATAAGTTGAATATCCATAAGGAAAACTACTCGATGTATGATTTGGAGTTAGCATTTGTGATTTTTTTCTTTCAAAATCTAGCTGCAATACCTCTATGGTGGGAAGTGTGACATATATACTGATCACAAGATTCTAAAGTATATATTCACACAAACGGATCTCAAAATTCATAAAAGGAGATGGTTAGACCTAATCAAAGAATATGGTTTATATATTCACTATCATCCTAGAAAGTTGAATAAGGTGGATGGTACTCTTACTAAAAAATAACTTTCTACTCTATCCATGTTGTGGATTGAGAAAGACCCTATATTTATGGATATGAAAAGGATGGATTTGGAAATCATAATAGGTTGGAATAATTCCTACCTTTCCCAAATAATTTTCCAAACATCTATCCTAGAGAAGATTAAGGAGGCACAAAGGGGTGATCTGGAGTTAAAAAAGAAGGTGAATGTAGTAAGGGAAGGGATGTTGCAAGAGTTCCATATCGACAATGATGGTGTAATTTGGTTTGGAATGAATATTTTTGTGTCATCATCACCTGGGATAAAGAATTAGATATTTTATAATGCACATGCCTCATCTTTCTCTATCCATATTAGTAGCACCATGATATACAGTGATCTTTGAGAACACTTCTAGTGGGGCACCATGAAGAAGGAGATTTCAGAGTATATATCAAGGTTCTTTATATGCCATCAAGTAAAATAAAAGTTAAAAATCCCAACGGGATGATACAACCATTGCCAATACCCATTTGGAGATGGGATAATTTCACTAAGGACATTGTCATAGGTCTCCCGAAGATAGATAAAGTAAATAATGCGATTTGGGTTGTGGTGGACTGACTCACTAAGACTACCAACTTTATCGTTATACGGGATGATCACTCACTTGAAAAAATGAAAATATATATGTTAAGGAATTGGTTACACTATATTGGGTTCCACTACTGATTGTCTCTAATAGGGATCCAAGGTTCACATCTAAATTTTTTAGGAGTATTCAACATGCCTTGAGTACTGAATTAAATTTCAGCATGAACTATCACCCCCAAAATGATGTCCAATCTGAAAGGAATATTCAGATTCTTGAATATATGTTAAGATCCTGTCCTTTATAATTTAATGGTAAATGGGATCATAATATTCCATTTGTTGAGTTCTCATACAACAATAGATTCCACTCGAGTATTAAGATGGCTCTATATGAATCTCTGTATGGAAAGAAATGTATAACTCAAACATGTTGAGATAAAGTTAGAGGAAGAATGATACTTGGAACTTATCATGTACAATGGATGACTGAGAAGGTTAAATCCATCTAAAAACATATCATACCTACTCAGAGTTGAAAAAAGAGATATTCTGACAACCGTCTAAGGGACCTGGAGTTCGACATTGGTGATAATGTCTTCCTTTGAATATCACCATTAAAGATATTCATGCAGTTTAGAAAGAATGGGAAGCTATGCCAAATGTAAATTAGCCCCTTTGAGACCCTTGAATGCAATGAAGCTATGGAATATCCTCTTTCACTTCCACCGAATATGGATCAAGTTCATGGTGTGTTTCACATATCACTCCTAAGGAAGTACATACGAGATCCCTCACATGTACTGAACATAGAGGTGGTATAGCTGGAATATGATCTCTCTTATGAGGAGAAGCTAGTAAAGATTCTAGGATAGAGAGAAAAGGTTATACGCAACAAGAAAATCCACCTTGTAAAATGGTTTTGGAGGAACCATAAGAATGAAGAAGCAACTTTTGAAAAGGAGGATGTGATGAAGGACAATTACCCTCACCTGTTTATGTAAAATGAAATTTTGAGGGTGAAATTTCATAAGGGGTAAGAATACAATGACCCAAAAATTTATCAATTCAATTTCTCCCTTATTATTATAATGTAATAATCACATAAAATCACATTAGGAAATATAATTCCTCTTTATGAACTACTAAATTTTAGGTGTCCTTTAAGTATAATTTTTCCACTTTTGTTATTTGAAATTCAAAAATATGACATACACAGTTGTGATTAGTAAGATGTTTGGAGCCCAATAAGGCAAGCATAATTTCTTGTGAATATTGACATACCCTTATGAATAGTAATGTTACCCTTATGAATATTAATATGACCCTTATGAATAGTAAATCATCAAATTTAATAGTAACCTTGCATGTCATAGTATATATAAAATTTATCCATCCTATAAGTGACAATATGATAAAATTATATTACAGTGTTCGCATTTTTGTAAGTCATGAATATTTAATGATTTATTTAATAATTTAAAAATAAAATTTATTCATAAACTAGTATTTTTATGTCTTATTTTTATATGATAATTTTATGAGATATTAATTAATTTTTCAAAGTGTTAGAAAAGAAGTTTTAAATTTAAAATTTGTATTTTTCATGTAAATTATGATTTTAATTAAATATTAATTTACTCATATTTAGAAAAATATTTTGATAAAATGGATTTCATTGTTGAATTCTATGTGTAAAAAATGGTTCGGGTGAATTTTTGAGATTTTTCTAGAATTCTTTAATTTTGGCTAAATAGTGAAAATTGATAATTTACCAAATATTCTTAATAGATGAATTTATGCATCATTCTTGAGTCATGGATGATGTAAATGTACATTTTTTTGAACTCACATTCCCTCTTTGAAATATTTAGTCAAGTAATCATCACTATTTCTTCCCTTTAGTGAAATTAAAAAACTAATGAATTAAATATTTAGAAAACACCCCCCCCCCCCTCCACTATAAATACCACACCTCACAACCTCATTTCCTCACACCTCTAAAGCTTCAAGACATGTCCAAATTCTTCCTAAAATTCTTCCTTAGACCCTCCACCACGTCCTGAATCTCTCTGTATCATCCAAATACCAATACTAGGTTCCTTGAGGAGGATCTCAAGAGAATAATTCAAGAGGTAATTCCTCTCTCTCTCTTTTCTTTCAATTTCCATTAAAATTTCCTTTCTTTTATTCTGTTATCCTAAACTTATCTTATCCAAAAATCTGGATAACTCTAGTATGATTGATATACTGGTATTATATAATGATAATGGAATATTATTCATTATAATCCATTCTCTCTCTCTCTTTTATAAAAATTAAATCGTTACCCATGATGTGTTAATTTACCCACATCGTGAGCGATGCACTTCCATTTTCCTTCAATTTCTTCAAGGATATCAATAAAAACATTTAATAGTTTAAAAAATATTTTAATATTTAATTTTTAACCTCTTTTATATTCTAGAAGAAACTTTTATACATAATACTAAATGATAAAACAAAACTTGTTCATTTTGATCCAAAAACCCCCGAAATTAACCTAAAACTATCATCATTATCTTTTAACTAATTATTCATCATAATTGTATATAACAAAATTAATTATAAGATAATTTAAACTCCTAAAAGATAATAAATATCATGTAATATAAAATCTATTTCTTTATCTATGTTCTACATGAACTTTCATTCATGTGTACAAGTGAATCGTTCCTAAAAACTAAAAAAAGACTCTCGAATAGTGAATTTAAACTCTATAACTCATCAAAATAACCATAAAAAATAAATAAAACCATAATGAATCAATTACATGTATACAATATTATATAATTTTTAATTAATAAATCAAATGTGATTATTCAGAACATTAAAGTGAAGAAAATGTTCGGATAAAAGGTAAGGGGAATTCTCGATCCGATCATTCTTTCTTTGAGTTTTCCCTCTTACACTCCATTTTAAATATGGTTATTCCATAAAAAAATTTCTTCATCATTGTATTATCTTTTATGGGATATAAATTTTTATGTCAAGCATAATTTTTTCCAAAACAACTCTTCCTTAAAAAACACACATTTTACTTCTCACTCAAGGTTGATGGTTCTTTTATCATGTATGTTATTCCCTCTTTCATTTGGGAACCCAAAGTTTATGAATGTATGATTTATAAAATAAAACTCATTCCTTTATGTGTGTTATTTATGTCCAAGATTGATATACATTCTATGTGGCATGCATGATAATGTTAACATTTTGATGTGACAGGTGACTCCATAATTATATAGTGCAATGTTGATGTTATGATATGGCTGTTGTGCCTGGAATTATACAATGCTCCAATGCATTGGGTAATGTGATGAATCTCATAAGTTAAAGTAAAATATGTGTGAAAAGGATGCTATATTTGTTCAAAACTATGTGTGTTAGTTAACCACTAAGACATAAGGTTTCATTTTTATGCATTTACACATTTCAAGACTTTTATTAATTCTTCCTTTATTGTTTGTGATCTTATGCCTATGTTATGATGAAAATGATTATGATCACCCCATATTGTATTGTCTCATGTTATTATCCTCTTTATGGGATTTTAGCTCACCCCTTTTTATGTATATACTCATCTGATTACGTGTACTAAAGAGAACTAAAGGGACAATAAGAAGCTAGACCAAAATAAATTAAATAAATTTTTATGTTTTATATTGTAAAAGTTATGTATGGTCCTAGTTTTCCCAAGGGACTAAACCTTTGGATCATCGTGGTGTAATTTTATTTATCATTAAAATTATGTAAAAGTAATGTAAGAAAATTAGGATCACTATATCCCCCACCACAGGCTTCCCGCTTTGCTCGCCAACCTCACCCCCGCCATTGGACTCCCATCATGTTCGAACCCCTGATGACCTCAACTCTTTCTCAACTCCTAGTCGACCTTCCACTACCCTCAGCCTCTTATTAGCCTCCACATCACTCAACCTCCCATGGCTTTGCTAGATCTATCATCTCCCATCTCTGGTCACTTTGCCTCTAGTGACTCCCACCATCTGTCCAAGCATGATGACCAACCCACAAGACACCCTCTCTCTATTTCCATGCATTTAGTTTTTTGGATTAGCACTACCAGACGACCCGATAGACCCACCAGGTTTACCCTATAGACCATTTCTGGGACTATAATATACTATGAACCCCTTTTAGGAGATTTTTTGGTCCACCTGGGGAGGAATTATTTTAAAAATAAATTTCAAAAATTTCAAAAAATAAGTTAATTTTTTGAAATAATATTATATTTAATTTGGATCTAAGTGATATATATTAGTTGAATTAAAATTGGAATTAATTATTTTAATTAATTTAATTTCCCTCAACATAAATTTATATAAAATTTATTTTTTATTAGAAATTTAAATTATAGGTCGACTTATTATGAGCTGTGACCTACCAATGTATGTCTAAATTTTATTTATTAATTAATTATTGTATTTGGTTGATATTTTTTGTAATTAATTAATTAAATATTTTAGGCATTATTTTTATTCCTTATTTTATTTATATGGATATACTTATCCATGAGAGTTGTATTGAAATTGCAATGCACATCCCAGGGATCCCCTCATCCACATGAAAGTATTTTTATATAATGAAAAATATGAATGAAGACATGGACCACACCGGCATGAGATAAGGTTCCAGATAAGATGTAAATAAATTGAGTTTTGTGTGCACTGTGACATGAGTCAACTATGACTAACATAATTATCCCTAGGGTTTTGGTTGATCTCTTTACACTGAATGTATCCACCGGTAATAAATTCTCTTGATCAGGCATTTCATTAATCTATTTATGCATGGTTTATTATTAATTTGTGAATATATATGTTTATGTGATCGAATAAAAAATAAACTAAAATTCATATATTAAAACAAATTTAGACACAATGGATTTTTATATTTAATGAATTGTCAAGATGTGAGTGTGGTCACTAAGTATGGTCATATGAAATAAAAATAATTTCATTCCTTAATGAATAATAAAAACCCTCAAAGAAAAATTAAGTTGTAACACATTCCTTCACATAAATTTGAACAAAATCAGGTGTAGGAGGTACTCTTGAGCCATAGTTGGGGGGTTATTTATATAAATTGGATTTATTATAAGATTAATGGGTCTAATTAACCATATATGGTAGAAAAAAAGTATTCATAGCTAGCTTGTTTCAACATTGGTGGTAAAGAGTTGAGTAGAGATTACAGGGATCCTAGACTATGAGTAGAGATTACAGGGATCCTTTCCACCAGAATACTCAAGAAACTGGTTATTTTGAATCTAATAGTGAGTGCTACCAGGGTTCAATAAAATAGTGGGATACATATAATTATTTAATTAATAAGTAATGTCTAATTAGTAATCAATATATATTAATTATATACAAAATTATATTTGTTATAATAATGGATATGAATACCATATGTTTAGTGTGATAATTTCATGACAAAGAACACATCATATCTATAACAAATTTCTAAGTGTAGCACAGGTGATTGTGCAAACTACCACAATATAGGAAATTTTACATATTGGAATCACCACTACCTATTGAGCCACCTAATGAATTTAGGGTGAGAAATATGATTACTAGAGATACATGGATATCACATTTGATGTTTATATCATAATGCTAACATCAATTTCCAAAGAGTTTCAAATGCAACATGAGGAAATGGATGGATATACCATATTGTCACATCTCTAAGATTCCTGTGATGAGAAAGTGAAGTAAGAAATAAAATATATTATGATAAAACTGATCATGTATGGTTTGGTAGATTGAACTAAAGTTGTTCCTCATGTACTTAGAATGATAAAGTACATTGAATGACTAGAAGAATTTGAATTCAATTCAAATCAAAAAAATTCAGTTCATATCATTATACCATCCTTACCACCCATTTTATCAATTTTCATTTGGAACTATAAAGTGAATAGTTTGTAGAAACCACTTTGATATCTTTTCGGACATGTTATCCAAGAGGATGAGAATTTAAAGATATATAAATCTTTAATTATTAAAGTGATAAAAAAGAAAGATAAAGAAAAAAGGATTATTGTAAGTATATTTCCAATGGAACCATCATAATGTATTTATAAGAAACAAAAAATAAAGAGGGATAGAATTGATCATGAGGATATTTTATTCACCTATGGTAAAATAGGTTATGGGAATAGAAATTACAATGAATTAATGAAGAAGAAAGATCGGTATTATACTTTAGTTTTATTCATCATTAAATCTAATATTTAATTTATGATCCTTGGGTATTAGATAAATATGTATTTACATATTTTTTCTCTAAATATAGGATCCAAGGAAGTCAAGAAGCATTACTCGAAGTCAAGGTGTGTTCTATATGCAGTTGAGAAAGGATGATACCTACATCACTGGAGAGAAGAACATGATTTTATTTATAAGTGAATGATTCTTGTAAAACTATAATTGTGTATTGAATACTACCAAAACATTTATGCATGAATGTTGGTTTTGGTATTTTTTACAAAACCAATGGTTAATTAAATATTGAATAATTAGCCATATTTGATGAATATAAATTTTAGGAATCTAATTTCCAGTTGGGGAAAGATAATTATTTATCTAGTTAAACTAAAACTAGTTTTTAGGGATATAAATAGTATGATATTTAGACTCTTTGGATCAAAATACCTTAGGTATTATTGAAACATTTACTAATTTAGTATTAGAAAAAGAAAAATTTATAAATAATGGTAATCCATGAAGGTTTTAGAATTATATTAGCTAAAGAGTGTGAAATATTTGAAGGAGAAGCTAGAGGTAAATTATTATACTTTATAAGATTACTTTAAGGGTTTTAAAAAATGTAACCAGTGGATTGTGGAATATGCATGGCTAAAGTATATAAGCTACTTTAATCTCTTTTGTGGAAGAATATCTTCACCAATATTTCATCTATCATCAAAATTTTTCATGGAGTAATTCCTAAATGAAGATTTCCTTATACACATCAAATAAACTATGTTAATAAGGGGGTCAATGATGAGTCTTATATGTAAAAATTGATCATTAAAATGTATCATTCATGCACATGGACTTCTCATGAATTTTTTATAATTTCTTAATTTAGTTTAAATAATTTTTCGAACCTCTTTTTTCATTTTTAGGTTGTTTTTTAGTTTTGTAGTATTTTAGATATTTTTGATAATTTTTATTTAATTTCTATACTAATATTAGTAATTTGGTATTTTATTATTTTAATTTAATTTTATATTTTAATTTTTTGATTATGTGTATAATTATTAATTTAATACAATATATAACCCTAGTTTATTTAATTATATATATGTAATTATATTTATTTAACTTCTTTATATTTTTTTATTAGCTTATATTGATTTTATAAATTATTAAAATTTAATGTATGAAACTTTATTTTTAGCAGTTTAATTTATATTAGTTCTATTATTAGTTTATTAAATAAAATTAGTAATTTTATTAAAAAAAATATATATGTTTTTTCATTGTCATTTTAATTATTTTTAGTATTAATTAAAAGTAGTATTAATTTTATTATTTTATTATCTTATCTAAATTATATTAGTATTTATTATTTGCATTATTAGTATATGTATCGATTAATTTTTATCTAACTACTAATTTTATTTTATTAGTTTTTTCAATTTTATGTACCTATATATATTTATATAGTCTAATGCATTTTATTTCACTAATTTTTTTACATGAGTTTATTTTATTTGGATTATTATTATTTTAATGAAACATTTATTAATATTAACTTTTTCAACATTCCTTAATTGTTTTTCCATTTTTTTATTTATTTAATTTCCACTTTAAATGTAGACCATTTTTAACTATCTTTAATTGGGTTTTTGTTTTATTTATTTAATTTTATTTTTAATTATCATCTTCATATCCTCTTTAAATATCTCCTTAGTGTGCTAGAAAAAAAAAGAAAAAAGAAAAACACCACATGCAGCACTCCTCCCCATCACCCCCTTCCCCCATATCCCCCTACCCTTCCCCCTTCCACCCACTCGCTCCCTCTCCCCTTCCCCCAGCCCACTACATTTCCACCTCCCCTTCCCCACTTATAACCCAATTTCCACCTCCCCTCATCTTCACCCTCCTCCACCATTACCCCCACTTACCTCCTCCATTCTCAACCTCATGCGGCTGAGCAGCACCATCTGGTTGGAACCTCCAAGAAACACCATGGATAGATGCCCCTCTTCTGTAGTGCACTTGCAGTGCTTCTCCCTCCTCTTTCACTAAAGCAAAATTCGCATACCACATTTCGGGTGTGTGAGAAGTCATTTTGGAGCATTGGAGCATGCATGAAGGTTTGATTTTCATTCAGAAATCGACAAGAGATGAGTTATTTGTGTGTCAATAGTGAACACTAATCCAATCATTTTTTTTGGTAATATGATGGTTTGGTTCAATGTTGTAGTGATTAGTAGGATAATGGTTATTATTTTGGGATCATTAATAGTAACTTGTGGTGACCACTATGAAAACATGTACATGGTGATATTATTTTATTATTTTATATGTCATGTTGACATCATGGGGGGATAATTCTTTAGTGTCATAGTTGTGATGAATGTGATAATAATTACATGCCTTTAATTTATTTCCATGTTTCATTTCTAGTTAATTGTTTTTGATGGGATACATATTTAATTAATTTTATCCATGTTTGAATTAATTGTCATTTGGAGTCTACATACATGCTTTGGAACCTGTTCGTGTGATTCCTAATAAGTAATCATTAGTGGAAGTTCAATAGAGAATTTATTTTCCAGAAGTCAATCATGCATGTGAGAAAATTCAAAATCACACTTAATAAAATTTGGAATAAATAAATATATTAATTGAAAAATTAATATTTTTTTGTTATGTCCTTCAAACTTGCATGGTTGATACCTAACAAGTAATCTCGTGCGAGTGAACCTTAAGTAGATAGATACTTTGACTTTGTGAGAAACGAGTTACAGTATTTCACTAAGTGATTCATTACTACAATGATGCCAAAATTATTGTTCGGGATAGAGAATGAAATAAACAATAATTTGTGTGAAATTTAGAATACATTCTAACATCATAGAATGAGACCTGATAGTATTTTGATTAAATTTTGACTCATTGATAATTAAAAAAATAAATATTCTAATGTGGGAATTAAATAATTGGCATTGCATGCACCAGAATGGATGTCACAACTCTGAAACATCCATCTCTAATAGTTTCTTTAAATACTTAATTTAGTTCACATAGATAGTTTTAGTCAATTTAAATAGTCATTTATATATATTTATTTAGTTTTTATAAATTTTTATTTATTAATCACAATTAAAGCTCATCTACTTAAACATTTTTTAAAGGATGTTCCTACTGTCTACGCATATTCTCTCTATGGTTCGACCCTACTCGCCACTTCAATAGTAGTTAATAGGTTAAAAAAGAATTCATTTCAACGTGAATAGAAAATCTATTTTTCCATTTTCTGGGAGAATGAAAATATTATGAGTTCTTTAAAAAGACTTATTTAGGTCAAAATTTTTTAAAAAAACAAAATACGCACATACACACAAAGTTCAAATCTACCTTGCGAAATTTTAATTATAGTAAAACTTTTGAATGGTGTAGTAATCACCAAAAAACTACACTCAACACCCACCCTATGCGACCAAAACTCACAGTATGAAGTATAATGATTCACCGCACACGAGCTCTCAAGGTAACCCTATTTATTTTACTGATTTATATACAAGTCCATGTTATGATCCATATGAGAATATTGCACCATTTTGTGATACGTTTCTATTTATAAAATTTGATCATTTTTTAATTCAAATAATTCATAAAAATTTAGAACATGATAATTCATGTGAAAAAAATGAATAAACAATTGAACGCATTTTTTCTATTATCACAGAAAAAAATTAGAGGATTGAACTTCAAGATGAATATAATAAAAAAACATCGCAATGAAAGATCTTGAAAATAAAATAACACATCTTGTACAACTATTCTTCTCAATACCAGTAGATGATCAAATATGGAAAATTATTTTAAGGAGAGTGCAGTAAAGGTTCTATTTGAACAACATCCATGTCCGGATTCTAATAATGAGATTGATCCGCCTTCTTTTGATACTAGTGGTGAAAACTCTCCATTAGAATTTAATTCTTCCAATCCAATCACATTTCAGAAATATTATAGCTTAGTATTCCACCCTTTTGAATATAAAGGTCCCTCTAAAAATGATATTCCATATTCTCATTATGTGATTTCAGAACCTATACATCCCCAAGTGAAAAAGGTCACATTCAATCTCTATCAAATTTCACCTTTTGAGGATGAATAGTACATTAAACAGGGACCGTTATTTACCATGATATATTAAGAATTTATCCATAAAATCATGGATTTACACATGAAAGAGAGTATCTCATCAAATTACATTGAATCTCCACTTTATGAAAATATTTGTGAGTCTAAAAAAAATTCCAATAAGAAGACTTATGAAACACTTTAGGAGTCACAAAATTAATCAATGGTTGTGGTGGAGGACACTCATAATTTTCTAGAAGCAATGGAATAATGGGATTTCATGGAGGATCATGATTTTGTAGTGAAACATGTTCTAATGAAGAAATATAGAAAGGGAATTATAGAATATACTTTTTAAAACGATGTCATTATTGAAATAATGGAGTAACCCAATCATATTGAGCTTGCCCTGCTTGCTTCATGCATTGATCATGAATAGAGTTGGAACATATTAGATTTACCTATGCAGTAGTTGGCTGTGAAAATTAATTGGGATAAATCATTAACCCAAATACTAAAATCATGTATATAATGGATATAATCACACCACTAAAAGACTCTAGTAAGGGCATTTCTTCTCTTATGGAAATTCAAAAATATAATGTTCCCGATCATAATGATGATTATATTTTTAATAACTTCAATTAATCAGTGAGTTTTCTTTAGATGAGGTATATTAATTCCCTTATGATTTGTTATATTTTCATTTCACTCCACAAATCCATTTTAATAACAATTTTCTATTGAGATAATATGAATCTTGAAGGATAAATTCATTTTCAATTATTGAATTACACACGCCAATAAATAGAGAATAAAATGCATGATATTCATTTATATTAGATATTAGTGGATTTTCTTTAATTTATATATGACGATTAAGTAAACATAGTGCTAAATGGGAGGAAACCCATCATTAGTTTATTTTCATTTTACTCCATTAATTTTGATTCCATTTGGTTTTTTTAGTTAATAAAATGGCATGCATTTAATGTAATCTGTTTTCTCATGGCACTATAGTGGATTCGAATTCATCATATATATTTTTATCATCTAAATGAATTTGATTTTGATTTTTATGTGACCTATTTTATTTGATGTGGGTATTTTTTTCCATGTGTAGATTTTATAGGTTACATTATTTATAGAGCTTCATCAGATACAAACAGCCTTTCTGTATCTATCTACACATACATAGGGGATGTATTTTATTTTATATTATATTATAAGCTTCAAAAAACACTATATAAAATAACTAACTCAAAAAAAATTAAAATGAAAGAAATTTAAAATTTAAGGAAAAAAACTAACATTCTTTTAATTGTTTAACCCACATGAAAAAGGTTTAATTTCTATAGTAACAATGTTGGGAACATATCACTTCTATACCTTGGTTGTTTGATAACATTAACCTTGTTTTATATTCTTTTATCCTTGATCTCGTGTATTAAATTATTTTTGATATTATTTCATGCTTTGAAAAAGTTTTTTGGAAACTTATATATTTTTTAGCCACTTATTTTCACTCATTCACATTCATGTTGTCCAACATTATATTTCCATATCTGTGAGGATTCTAGAAAACTTTTTTATCATCTCTTATTTCTATTTTTCTTGATGTAATCTTAATCATGTTATATATTTTATAACTTGTAATGTTTTTACATCAAATAAATAGGAATTTGGAATGTTGCGCTGAAATGACCATGGAATGTTTTGAGATATTTAGAACCTTTGAACCACTAAGCCACCTTTAAATTTTCTCCATCGTGTATCTATTAGAATCCATGAAGAAAAATTAGGGAATGATCCCACAGTTGATACACTTCCCAACCCAATTCTTGAATATTTTCAGGATGATTTCAATCTAAGTGTGGGGGAGAGATTTAATCATATAGAGGGTTGTTTTATGGGAAGTGCATCATTTAATTCACATGGATTGACATTATTTCATCCTGATCATATGTGTTATATTTCAAAATATCCACATTCATTTTGATTTTGGAATTTAGATTCTTTTTTATTCCAATAACGAGTACTTTTGTGGTCATTATGCAATAACCTTTACCTTTGGGGATACCTATTAAATTAACAACTCATTACTCTGGGAGATTGAGAGTTTTATATTTTACTTACTTTTACTAAGATGATATAGTATATGCGCTAATTGTTTTACCTTTATTTGTAATATTGTCTGACATTTATTTCATGGGGTTTTGGAGTTGATACTAACCAGTTTGTTCATCACATCTTATTTGGGTGATCTGTGTCCAAAAAAATGATGAATAAAAATTTAAAAAAAAATATTTTGACATTTGGATTATCATATGCTTGGGGAAAAGAAATGTTTTAAGTGTTGGTAGTGAGATTTTGAGGGTTATAGTTAGATTTATACTTATCATGCATTTATTTCAATATTAAACCCTCATTTTTCCATAAACTGGCACAATTTGTTTATGACCCACCATCCCATAGCCTTAGATACATTTGAATCTAATTTTAAGTCCTCAAGATTAATTCATTCTTTTGATTTCCACTTGTGGATATGTGAAATTAATGGAAATCCAGTGGTAAGTATGCATACATATAATAATTGAGAAAAACTTTGACCAAACAGTTAGAGAGATGAGAGTGATGGCGAGGTACGTCAAATGATACATGAATGTAGGTACTTGTTTTGGAAATATTATGAGTGTAAAAGAAACTATTTTTGAAAATTAGAATTTTAAATGAAGAATGATATTTTTTGGTTAAATGGGGTTGCAAAAATTTTGAACTTATAATTTTGATGTTTTGATTTTTCTACTGATCCACTTGGGTATTTTTTCTGATTGCTTTTCTAGAGATTGAAAAAGTTTAAGTATGGGGGATTTTATCCACATGCATTTCACATGTATTTTTTATAATTTTCTAAATTAGTTTTAATTATTTTTCTAACCACTTTTAGTTTCTTTAGGTTGTTTTTGTATTTTTTATTATTTTTGATATTTTGATAATTCTTAGTTAATTTATATACTAATGTTAGTAATTTAGTATTTTATTAGTTTATTTTAATTGTATATTTTATTTTATTTTCATCATGTGAATAATTATTAATTTAATGTAACATGTTACCCTAGTTTATTTAATTATATATATTTAATTCTGTTTCTTTATCTTTTTTCTCTTTTTATTATTTTTTATTATCTTTTATTGATTTTATACATTATTAACACTACTTGAATCTCTACTCCCCATAAAACCCTTCCCTCACAATGCTACCATCCCTTCCCCAACCCCTCCCCCTCACGTCACCCCCTTCCCCTTCCCCACACCCCACAACGTCGCCCCATCCCCTTCCTCGCTTCCACCCCACTTACCCCCTCTCCCATACCCCCACCATGTCTCCCCCTCCCCATACCCCCTTCCACCCACTCTCCCACTCCCCTCATATTAACCCTCCTACACCATTACCCCCCACAGACCTCCTCTACTCACATCCCGCCACAGCCGAGTAGCACTAACTAGTCCAAACCCTCAACCAATACTATGGATCGTCGCCCCTCGACTGTACTGAACCAGCAGTTCTTCTCCCTCCTCCATCAAATCAGAGTCTACATCCCACATTTAGGGTGGGTGAGAAGTTTTTTTGGATCATAGTAATGTGAGATAAGGATCTATTTTCATTTGGAGATTTATGGGAGATTATTTCTTTGCGCACCAAAAGTGAACACTGATCCGATCATTTTTTTAGCGGTGTGATGGTTTGGTTTGACATTGCAGTGATCATCTGGAAAATTATTATTATTTTATGACAGTAGATGATAGCTTTTGGTGGCCACTATGAAAAAATGATCATGGTGATATTTATTTTTTATTTTATGTTTCATGTTCTCGTCATGGAGGGATAATTCTTTGGTGTCTGAGTTTTCATGAATGTGATGGTAATTGCATGCCTTTGATTTATTTTCATATTTGGTTTTCAATTAATTATTTTTTATCATATTTTTATTTAATTAATTATATATGTATTTTATTTAATTTTAATTTGGAGTCAACACACATTCTTTGGTTCACGTTCATGTGATACTTAATAAGTAATCATAAGTAAGAGTTCATCAAAAAATTTATTTGTCCAGAAGTTGAATGTGTGTGAGAAAATTGTAAATCACACATGAGATAATTATGAAAAAATAAATATGTTAATTGAAAAATAAGTATTTCTCTCGTCATCTCCTTCAACATTTAATGAGTGATACCTAACAAGGGATTGCATGCTAGCAAACCCAATGCAGATAGATACTTCGACTTTGTGAGAAATGGGTTGTGATATTTTACCAAGTGATTCAGTACTATAATGACACACAAATTATTCATCAGAAAAAAAATGAAATGATTGATAATTTGTGTGTAAATTAGAATACTGTCTAACATTATATAATAATACTTGATGGTATTTTAATTAAATTTTTAATCAGTGATAATTAAATAAATAAATATTCAGATGTGGGAATTAAATAATTGGCATTGCATGAACCTGAACAGACGTCACAACTCTGACACTTTCATCTCCACCAGTTTATTCCATTTCTTAATTTAGATAACTTAGATATTTTTTTTTAATTTAAATAGACTTTTTTAAATATTGATTTATTTTTTATAACTTTTTATTTGTTAATCACAAGTAAAGATCATCTGCCTGAACATTTTTTTAAAGGATATTCCTAGTTTCTACTCACGTTCTCTCTATGGTTCGACCATACTTGACACTTCTACATTAGTTAGTAGAATAAAAAAATTTCACGCGTTATGATGTGTCTGTTAGTAAAGGATTAATTCCTAAATTCAATATTCCTTATACACATTAGATTCATAATCACAGTAAAAGGAGCTTCAATGATGATACCCATATACGCTACAATCTTTTCCAGACATGCATCACAAATAGAGTCATTATCCCATAAATTTATGCCAAATATATGACATATGGATATCATATGAGTTATATTATGGAATATATCCATCATGTCATAATAACATGTTTTTATAAACAAAGTGTATATTGAGGATAAAAAAAACTTTCATAAAGAAAAAAACAAAGGGAATCTCTGTTAGTATCCTGAAGTTCGTATAGGATATTATATAAATACCTATGATAGAAAACTTATTGTCAAGTTATAGAATATATTTTTACAAATGTGTGTACATATCTATTTTATATAGTTTGATCTTGATTAACTTGGATTTAGTCAATGCTAGTGATGCACAATTTGTTGGTATTGGAATAAGTTCTATAAAAGCTTGTGGAAAAGGAATGATCTTGTGAAACACATTATATAGGATGATTAAATCCATAATGGTGGTTTTATATTCACCATGAAGATGGATATATTATTATATTTGAATAATTGATCCTAAAATAAATTATTAAATAAAAATAAATTGTGATTGTTATTTTTGTTCAAATTCAATAATTGATTCCATGTACCAAAATCAAATCTATATTTTGGCAGTATCATCAATTGATGTAATGTTTTTAGTGGGAATTGAAGAGATACTATACATTTGTGGTATAAGTGAGGTACCAATAAAGCCCCATTGGTTATACCAATCCATAATTCCTAAATCCATTATAAATCTACTTTCCATTGCTACTTTTTCTGATCATTTTATTCATCATTGGATGTTATGACTGCCTTTCTTGGAATATGTGTATATGATATTTCCAGAATGATTTGGCGACACTATAGAATTAAAATTAGGGGTGAGTTTTACAAAAATAAATTTTAGGATTTAAGTAAGAAACAAGATCATAGAATATTCATTTAGAGTGAATTTTTATTATATTTCTATAATTTATTAGTAGGTGTACCATACTTTTCTAAGGAAAATATGTTGATAACATGTGGAAAAAAAAATTAGTCTTATTGTTAGTTAATAATATAATGAAAGTAACTCGTTGAAGATTTACTTAAAGTAACAACCTACATTCTAGGGGATAATATTTAAGGAGGCTTACCAGATGGGTTTCTTAGACCAAATCAATGTATATATACTGACAAGGTATTGAAAAAAAATACAAGTTTGAAAAATTGCAGAGAGAATTATTACCAATGTCACATGACTTGAACTGCTCTAAGAAAACTTGTTTGATATATATAAGGAGATTTAAATGGTTATTATAATTCCATAAGTACTAGAAATGGAAATACCAATCATGTTATGTTGTGTAATAGATATAATATTTCCAACATATAATTTATGGTAGGAAAATATCAGTAAAATCCATGAGAACTACACAGTAAGTAGTTCGAACTATCCAATTGTACTTGAGAGAGTACAAGAGGTATGTCACTGATACTGGAAGGGGAAATAAAACTTGTTAAAAGGGGACACAAACTAATTCTCCTTTAGATAAATATGATATAATATCAAAAAAATATAAGGTAATGAGAAATAGAATCTCCATTACACTAGTGGAATCCATATCTTCAAATACTAAATGCATTGCAACTTCTGGTACAACTGAAGAAGAAGTGTATAATATGCAATGATTTTTTACAGTTATTAGAATCACACCTAGTAAGTAATGTTTTATCATAATATAAATTATGATAGGTTTACTATAATTTCACAAGACAAAATATCATGTTTTGAAATTGGATAAAAGGTATATAATCAATTATATCATGTCTTGAGGAGTCCTACTCAAGGAGTCAAAGACAACAGAGTATCCACATAGTGGAGACATGGCATGCCCGACAACAAAATACATAACTTAGAATAAGCATTATCTTATCATGTGAGATAAAACTAGGATAGTTTTCAAGTTGGATCTAGTGTAGGTGGGAATATTGTAAAAGTTGGTTCCCTGGACCTAACGTGAATAATAATTTTAAATTACCATATCATTTATACTATGATTTATACATGATGTATAGTTACCATAATAGTTTTGATATTTCTATGTCCATTATTTATTTAGTAATTATAATAGATTATTTGTTGTATCAAAAGGTTATAGTATTTCCTAGGCTATATTGACCCCCTAGAGATTTCATGATAATAATATTAAAACTATGTCTTATGGTCCAAAAACATCATGATGATAGGACACATATAATGTGTGACCATCAGGTTATGGGGGATCATATTCATTGAGACTTCTTCTCATGTTGTTCGCATTTGGTGATCTCGAGTAGATGAGATCATGAGGATTGACCCACCAATAGGAATGCCACATGTTTAGTTGTCATTACTAGTTCCTATATAGGAATACATGTAATGTTATCCTGACATGAGATTATTATCAGTGTATATTATTTTATAACATACATTGATTCCATTTGAAAACTATAACATTACTGTTGTGGTGAGGTAGCTTGTGTTGCGTGCATCATTGGTAGTGTGTAATTAATTGAATAATCAACATAGAATTTTTTTCAATTTGGATAGAAAGTGATATATCGAGCCTAGTTGATCCAGATAGTAGTTCCTTCACTAAATCTATGGCTATGTTGGAAGAATGTAAGTCCATCCAGCAAGTTCAATGAATAATAAATCATGAAAGGATGATGAAACGAAGTGTGAATCCTGCTTTATGAGATATCAAATGACAAATAGATTATATCACATGGCATGATTGATATGACTATTCCTTATCACCTTAGTGGCCATTATGGGTTACTAGAGACTACTTCTAGAATATTAATAGTATTCACTACTATAAAGATAAGGATCCAGAAGGTCACACACTAAGGGTATTCAAATATCTGGCATATTCTAAGTGAATATGAGTAAAGGACCAGGAGGGACCCTCTATAGGGTTTGGGAGGTGTTTGAGTTTGAATTATCATCATGAAATAAATAAATTCATATTATTAGGGTTTACAATAATTTTTATTGAATTTATTTTTTAAAATTTTTCATAAGATATTAATTGAATATATAGGAAAATATTTAACGAATGAATATTATTTTAGTATTCAATGTTCATTTAATATTTTTGAGAATAATGAGTAAAGTTAATGAATCCATTTTATCATGTAATATATTTATTATATTAAAATAAATTGATAAAAATATAAATGATGGTCATGACTTTGTAATATATTCATAAGATGTCATTAATGGATTATTTTAGTAGGTAAAACATATTTGAGGTTTAGGGATCCATTTTCGGGGATTTTATACCTCACTATATAACTGATAGGAGGATATAATTTTGGTACTATTAATTTAATGAATTTTAGAAAATATCACTCATATCAATTATATCCTATAGAGATAAACTGTCAATATAAGCAACTAATTTGAGTTCTCCTTCACGAATTGAAGGGTTGAAGTTTTAATGATCATTGGTACATTGAAGGATTCATCAAATCTATATACTATAACACTTATTTATATTATTAATGTTCATAAATAATTTTTAAGAACATTTAGATGATTTAGATGGATCCAACATTGATAAATTCAAGAAATGGTCTCCAGTAATGATAGATTATCGAACACACCTTCAAATCGTACAAGGTAATTGTTCATTTTATTTAGTTTCTTAAATCAATTCATGTGAGATCATAAGAGTTTTTACAAGGATATTAATCATCATATAAGATTTAGTTACATATATTAGTGGTAAAAATTTAAATCCACAGCCCATATTCTTTTGTTATGCACCCCAGTACCTTCTAAATCGAGATTCCATATTCTGAATCTGATGAAGTTGAACCATTTGGGATGATATAAGAACTATTTGTTCAGGGTATATACATATAAAATCCTATATTATCATGTGATTAACGTATGAGAACAAATATATTCTAATATTAATACATGTAAAGGTAATATCAAATCAAAATGAAAAGGGGAGTTTCTAGAATTATTTAATTTTGAGGAAATAAAATCTGATGATGAAAAAGATTTGTTTTTTTGTTCAGAACATCATGTTGATTACTTAAAGCATGATTCAAGATTATTATGAGTAATATCAAATTAAATTATCCACTATATATATTCTTTGATGAATAAAATGAAAAAATTAGGTTTTCAATAATAATGCAGATAAAGATCCATTGAACCTCAAGCTATTGTTCATAAAGTCATATGTTACTTTGATTTGAGGATATTCAGGTGTTCATATGGATCTAAGATTTAATTTTGGGAAATTTTACAATACATAAGAAATTATAAGAATTTATTTGTCTTATCATTAGTAAAAAATGAGGTCCACATCATAAACTTATTTTTTGTTGATCTGTTTACAAATTTGAAGATTTTTTGTTCAGATATTCGGCAAAATTTTATAAATTAGAGGTTAAGATTATTTTGTGTTATTATTTGAAGATAATATTTTTTCAATACAAGAAAAATGATATATAGTAAATTAACTTGAATTAATGCCTTCTTGAAAAAATTTATATATTTTCTAGTAAAATATTCACAAAGAAGAACCATTAAATGAGGGTATTCTGGGAACACCTACTGAATTGAAGAAGAAGTGTGCATGAAATTATGGGAACTCGGCCTGGGTATTCTATAAAAAACTTTTTTATTGGAATTTTCTTTTTCCCTTCAAGACACTTATTTTATTATTTGGAAATGAAATAAATCATTTAACAATCCACTCAGTCACTTGTGTGGATGTGATCTTTGAGGGAAAACGAATACAATTATATAAGGAATTAATGATGGTTTGGGTTAGTGGATTAATAGAGAAAAAAAGAGCACAAAATATATGAAATTGATATAGCACATTTATGTATATATTTTTAATCAAATAATGATTATTTTTTACTATTTTTAAATGATAACCCCCTTGTATTTAAATTTTTTATTAAAAAAATGGGTAATTTTCATTTTAGAATGAAAATGAGAAAAATAGTGACAAATGCATATTTCTAGGTTTTGGACAGATTTTGACCACAAGGGTATTTTTTCCATTTATTAGAAAAAGATTACAAATTTAGTGATTATTTTTTTATAATCATAATTTTATTTCCTATAACTTCCTATTTAGTACCTAGATCTAATTCGAACATCTAGTATCCAGAAAAATTCATTGAAGTTGGAAACTATTTTGGGTGGACAGCATAGAACCCACCACTGTAACAGATGCACAACTCGGTCTCCACACATCCAATTTAGGTTTTGAAACCTGGATATGGAAGAGAACTCATAGGCTCATTCACCCAATAAATCCCAATAATTTTTTCATCTATTAAGGTGGATATGTATTGTTATACATTTGGAGAAAGAATCCTGGAATGTTCGGCTAGAAAACGTCTTCTTCAATGAAAGCATAATAAATCATACATCCGGGGGAAAGGAGCTTAAATTTGGAGGGTTAATGTCCCGAACATTTATGAACAACTTCGAATAAGGGTTTCACACGTGAATTGGAAATTTAATGATCCAAAAATGTGCAAACCTTCAGATGATAGAAATCCTCCAATAAAAGGAGGCTCTCGCCTCCTTTTCAAATCATCAGCTCGACACCCACAACCACATAGGGACCCCACCAGGGCATGGACCACTACTTCTCCTCTCTTCCCCCCTCATTTATTCATTCATTTTATTTTCATTTTATTATTGTCTTAGTTTTAAACTGTATTTTAAACTATATTTTTATTAATCCATGCATTTTTTTTCTCTGTCCATCCCACAATTCTTTTTCTCAATTATTTAATTTTAATAATTACCTTTATTATAATTATTATTAGTAATAATAACAATAATAATAATATTATTATTATTACTATTATTATTATTATCATTATTATCATTATCACATTCTTATTTTAAAACTATTTTATTTTTCTCACTCTCCTTTTTCAAAAACTATTTTCTTAATTATAATAATAAAATATTATTATTATTATTTTAAAAATAATTATAAATTAATTATTCTTATTCTCTATATATATCCTCTCTTTCTCTCCCTCTCTCTCTCTACCATTGTGATCTCATACTCTCAAAAATGAGAGTCTAACCTTGAGACTTGGCCCGGGGGGAGGTCAAGGAGGTCATGAGTTTTCTTTAATGGTTATTCTAAATTTTTGGTAAACTTGAGTAGTGTTATTGGGAAAGGTGAATTTCCCTGATTGGGTGAGAGGCCCCAACGACATGCAACTCAAGCTATTTCTATTCAGGAAAATAATAGTGATTCAAACATGATATTTCATATTTGATTTATCAAACTAGAATCAAACATATAAAAGGAGAATAATGATTTATCTTAAGACTAAACCCGAAAAACAAGTTCATTATTCATCAACTCATTCTATTTTCATTACATGATAGTTTATATTTTTCATAAAAAAACAAAAAATAATTGTCATCGCTTTCATTTAAATACAAAACAACAAAAAGAGTTATAATAGGTAAATTAGATAAAGTAAGTGAACTACATTGAGAAGGCTCCTCAAGAGAGATGTCCTCAGCTATCCAATGTACTGCACTAGGATAAATATAATTTTTTTTGTCCACACCCCATGACAGGAGTGTGTCAAAACTAGAATCATTGATGGGGATCCAATAATTATTTCATTTACTTTTTCTATTTTCACATCTTAGATAGATTTAATTTCTTTAAAAAAAACTAAAAAAATATTTCATGATGTACTTGAATTCAAGACATTATGCATGAAAAAATTACTCACATGATAAACAAAAAAAACAAGTATAAGAATATTTTAGAAGGGAATAGGTGAAAGAACATAGAGAAACCATTGAACAACTAGAGAGAAAATCTGAAACGGAATTTGACTATGTTCCTACATTAATAGAGCAACCCAACCCTGAGCAGGATGAAGAACCTGAGGTGGCAAAGGTGGAAGACTCACCTACTGAGATTCAAGTGGAAGATCAACAAAGATTGGATGAACTCTTGATTAAATGTGAGAAACTGCCTGATCTCCTTACACAACACAAATAATAAGATCCAGAACCACTGAAGGAAGAAACCACCCATGTGGTGGAATTTGAAGTCAAGATAGAGGAGCCTGAATAATTACCTCAATCATTAGAGATTCTACTCCAAGACACACTTACTACTAAGGAAGATATTAAAGTTGAACTGACTCAAGGAGTTGAACCATTATTTGACCCTATTTATTCTTATTATATTAAATCTGAATTCTACATCACTCCTTGTGGTTTTGATTATACAGAATCATAAAATCTCAGCTATTCCTTTTAGGATGAAGAAGAAAATGGATGTGCACCTGATGAGGAACATATGGAGCTTCCAGAACACATTGAATATTTGTTGAAGGAAGTTCATGAGAAGATTCTAGTGGATCTCCCTAGGGAAACCATGACAAAAGATGCTTACTTTGATGGGGAATAATTTGATATTGATACTTCATGTTTTAATTTTATTCAAATAGAATTACACTATGACTTTCCCTATGACTATCATTTTATGTAGTATACCTTGAGGATCCACTTGACAGAGAAGACGGGGTTGCACAAGTAGCAACTAAGGAGGATGATGGTCCATACTTCATTCTACCCCCACCATGTAAGCTATAAATCATTGTCAATGGGTAGGATCTTGTGTACTCTACCCATGGATCATTCCTCACCCAGAAGGATAAAGCACAATATGGTAAAATCCACATGTGTTGGTTGAAATAAAATAAGTTTCGTCCCCCCATTATACTTTGGATAACAGCTGGTATTATCCTCTAGTGGTAGTAAACATTCAGGGCCCACTTAGGGGATCATATAAGGATTGATCATTACTTTCTTTCTAGGAAATTAGATGTCAATTTATTTTCTTATATGTAGTACTGCATGCATCCCACTCCCTCTATCTTTTTTCATCCTAAATTACTTTATCCTTATGCTTAATTGAGTTGTTTTCTTTTATAGGTTCATAATGGTAGAAGGCAGCCCCAGACAGTGGAGGGGAAGGACTAACTTCCATAGAAAAAGGGAGTTCACTTTTAGTGTTTTTCCTTTTAAACTCTCCAAATTTTTTTGCACAAAATGTTTTGAGCATTAAATATAAAATTTCATGCCCATAATTGAATTCATGTTTTACTCGACTTATCTAGGAGACAATAGTTTCTTAGGAATCCTGTGATGTCATGTTTTAGATTTCAATGTTAATATTATTAAATGATTATAATGAAGAATTGAATTTTTATAATGAATCATGTATATTGAAATAATGACTCATGATTTGAAGGAATTTATTACTTCATGTAAATGAAATTTCTCTACAATATTTAATTCTTTGAATTTATGAAGTTCATTTGAATTGATTTGTTATTATTATCCATGCCATGAGTGATTGTCCAATGTTATATTTCTCATTCCTAAGAGGATTTAAAGACCAAGTACTTTCTATTTATTCTTGAGCATATTTCTTGAGTGATCTTGGGACATGTAACCGAATAGAACTTTTATTGAAACTTGTCAAACCTATGACTGTGAAAAAAACACATTTAAAATGATTGAGGCATCCTTTGAAAAGAAAATTTTCTTTAAAAGACCACCTTTACAAAAATCCCTATTTTTTCCCATAGAGATCATGAATGATATTTATAGGAATGAGTCGTGTTTCAAGACATTTTTATCCATTTCTACCCTCCTCTGAGTATTTTCATGATATTTTAATGTTAAAGTGTGGGGGTAAAGGGAATCATGGTGGACGGGAAAATGTACATTGTAAAGAAGAAGTTTGGGGGTGTTATTGTGGTAATTGTAAAAGGTTTTAGAATCATTCATTATACTCTATTGTTTTTCCCTCTTGAATAAAAAAAATGATAACAAAAAGATCCAAAAAAAGATAAAAAAAGGGTTGTGATTTCGTAGAACAAAAAATCACCATTTCCATGCCGATGATCTTCTGATTGTATGTGATTAAGTGCTGGATGTGAGGTTTTATCTAATCATAACTTTTAAAAAAAGAAAAAAATTACCAAAGTAAAAAATATTTTCTCAAGAGGGTGCCCAAATAATTTATTATTCATAATTTGACCATGACCTTACTTTGAGTTTTGAGGAAGTAGGTGTTGCTACTTTGAAGGGGAGAATTTCATTACACTTTTACTTTTAATATCATTCATTATACTTAAGAGATTAACCTCCTATTTAATTATTACATTTTAAAGCATCAAATCCTTCCAAACATAAGCTTTAGATTCATTTGAACCATTTTTGCAAGTCGTGGTGATTTTATATGTCTTTTGTCTTGACAAAGTGGATAATGTAGTTCATTTAAAATACTACGGATAAGAAGCATGTTATCATGATATGAGCATAAATCTACTTGAATTTTATCATGAGTGATGAGAGAAAAGGATCATAAGTGAGGTAAATCATAATGTTCCATTTATAATAATAATGAATCATGGAGCTTGAATGATTTAAAGGATAAGTTTCATCAATTTTTAAAGGGGAAAAGTAAAATATATGAATTATTTGTTTCTTTGAAAAATGGGAAATTAAATTGATATTTTATGCAGATTTTTGAATGTTTGATTTCAAATTAAAAATTATTTGATATTATTTCATGGGACATTGAATATTGGTAACATTGGTGTCCTCTGATTTCCAGGTTGAGATTTTATGCTTGAGGACAAGTATGGTTTAAGTGCGGGGGTATTTGATAGAGAAAATTTATCTTCATATTTTTAATAAAATAATGAGTATTTTTTACTATTTCCAATGATAAATCCCATGTATTTAAATGTTTTATTAAAATAATGGGTAATTGGAATTTTAGAATAAAAATGAGCAAAATTGTGAAAAATGCATAATTCTAGGTTTTGGACAGATTTTGACCACAAAGGTATTTTTTCATTTCAAAAAACCATAATTCCTAATTTAGTAATTATTTTTTTAATAATCCTGATTTTATTTTATCTAACTTTATCGTCAAGGCCTAGATCTTATTCGAACATCTTGTAGCCTGAAAAATTCATTGAAGTTGGAAACTTTTCCAGGAGGACAGCGTGAACCCCACCACCATAACGAATGAATAACTCAGTCTCCACACCTCCAATTTAGGTTATTACACCTAGATATGTAATAGGACTCATAGGATAGTTCGCCCAAAAAATTACCAGGAGGTTTTCATCCCTTAAGGTGTATATGGATCATTATATATTTGGAGGAAGCTTCCTGAAACTTTCGGCTAGAAAACATATTATTCAAAGAAAACATCATAACTCATACATATAGTGTCCAAAAGAGATGAAATATGGAGGTTGAACGACCAACACATTATTAAAATCTTTGAAGAAGGGATACACACTTGAATCGGCCATTTAATGGGCTAACAACGTGCAATATTTCGGGGGACAGAAATCTACCTATAAAAGGAGGTCCTCGCCTCCTTATCAAATCATCAGCTCGACACCCACAACCATAGAGGGATCCCATTGGGGAACGAGTCAATGCTTCTCCTCTATTCCCCCCTCATTTCTTCTTTTTATTTTATTTTATTTTTCTTGTTATCTTTGTTTTAAATTGTAATTTAAATTTTAGTTTTATTAATCCATGCATTTGGGTTTCTCTATCCATACCATAATTATTTTCTCAATTATCTAAATTTAATAATTACTATTATTATCATTATTATTAGTAATAATAATAATAATAATATAGTTATTATTATTATTTTCATTATTATCATTATCACATTCATATTTAAAAACTATTTTATTTTTGTCCATCTCCTTTTTCAAAAACTATTTTCTGAATTATAATATTAAAATATTATTATTATTATTTTCAATATCATTATAAATTATTTATTCTTATTCTCTCTCTTTATCCTCTCTTTCCATATCTCTATATCTCTACCATTGGGATCTCCTACACTCAATAATAAGAGACTAACCCCAAGACTTGGCTCAGGGGGAGGTCAAGGAGTTCATTAGTTTTCTTTAATGTTCATTCTAAATGTGTGATAGACTTGAGTAGTATTCTTGGGGGAAGAAAATTTCCTTGATTGAGTGATGGTCCCTAATGACATAAAACTCGATCTATTTCTATTCTGTAAAATAATAGTGATTCCAACATGAGATTTAATTTTTGAGTTATCAAACTAGAATCAAAGAGATAAAGGATAATAATGATTGAACCTAATACTAAACTTGAAAACCATGTTCTTTCTTTATCAAATCATTCTATTTTCATTAAATAGTAGTTTATATTTTATATATAAAAAACAAAAAAAAATCATCGCTTTCCTTTAAATACAAAACAATAAAAATAGTTAGAATAAGTGAATTAGATAAAGTAAATGAACTACATTGAGAAGGCACCTCAAGAGAGACGACCCTGGCCAGACCTTGTGCTACACTAGGATACATATAATTGTTTTTGTCCATTCCTCATGAAAGGTGTGCATCAGAAATATCTGAATAACATTCTTGGAGAAAAATTATAGAATAATCCATTACATATTTTAGTAGGGAATAAGAATATATTCTTATGACAACTATAGTTTTAGAAGTTTGAGATAGATGAAAATAGAGAGCTCAGTGAGTGAGAAATCTAGATTGGAAGGTTCTAATGATATGTGAAGATAATAATCAAGTAGTTACCATGTTTTAAATTATTATTAAAGATTAAATAACAGTCAATGAAGCTACTTTTGAGTTAGATTATATCTATCTGATTTATTTAAAAGAAACCTATACAGATCTGTTGATCTACCTCCAAAATGAACTTTAAAGAAAGAATCGTCATATATATGGTGGAAGTCCATAGAACTAGTGTAACACATGGTATATAAGTAATGTACCAAGAATCTCATCAAAAAAATGTAAATTTACTAAATAAATACAGTTTTAAGATGGTAAGATATGTCTTGTGAGCAGCAGGAATGTTTTTACACTGTTAGACTCTATATATGTGTGGGAAAAATCTACTATATTCAGATATTGATCATTATAGTGGATAATATTAGGTCACATAACCAGTTATAAAAAGTATTTGGTATCAGTACCAAAACTTCTAAATCTTTGTGTTTAGACTTTATTTATAGTACAATATAGGTGAGGCTATGAGTAACAAAATTTGAGTGGATCCATACTAAATAATTCAATGAGGTTAAATTAAAAATAGAATAATTTGTAAAAGGAACCACTGAGTCACCCCTCCCCTCTCATTGGTCCCCTGATCCTCTAGGACCAAAAATGGGTAACAAATAAAACCCAAGTTTCCATTGAAAATATCAATATTATGTGTAGATTTATGATTCTTAAATAAGAGTCTAAGATCAAGGATTTTGGATCTACACCCATAGAAGAAAAAATAGGGATTTACTCTAAAAAAATGAAAAATATGTTGAAGAAATAGGAAAATATGAAAGGAAAATGTATTTAGAATGAAACGGATATACCACTTTAGGAATTTGAACAATGTGGTAAGTTCTCATACGCTTAATTTGTTTAAAAATATCCTTTTGATGATTCAATTAGTTGTAGAGAGTATGAATACATAAAAATAGATGAAAATTTCTACTCTCATGATAGAGATTATTGGAAAAAAGTTCATGATGAAGTTACTACATATATACTAGGTTTTATTAAGGAAGTATTTCATGAAAAATCAAGACTAGTGGAAGAATCTTATATAATGGAGAATGAATTGGCTATGAAGGTCAAAAGATGTAATACTTCCTCAAAATTGGTGAGATATAAAGAAACAAACCTTATATATTCAATTAAAACATGTCTTTGATTAATGGAAAGTTTCAATGAATAGTTGTTGAAAAAGAATTTTTTTAAATTCTATTATGATTTAATTATCGAATTCATTGGATAACTTACACAAATCCTACATGGATTTCTTGTTTTCTTAATTATAAGTAAAATACTAAAGGGTAAAAAAGTAGAATATCCTAATAGTGGAGATGAGAAAAATGCATGAGGTTTAAATTCAAAATATGGAGAGTGATTGGGAAGAAACTATAATATCTTTGGAGGATGATAATAATACTCACAACATGATGTTCCTTGATTTGTAAGTCAAATTGAAAATTTTAGAAGAGGAAAAATATGGAACTTTCCAATTAGTTGAGAAAATATATACTACCACACAAACTTTGGAATTGTGTCCCACATAAAATATGTCTCACAATGGTATATTAAATATTTTCTTGAGAAAATGTGGATAATCTTACACATCCATCTCAATGAAAAAGGTATCCAACTATGTAAATAGTGTTTCTTTCTCTAATTTTGTCTCTTTAGAAAGTTTTGGAAAAATGTTATAATGTACACAAATTTAGAAGTCTAAGAAAAATCAACTCACCAAGGTATCAAGGGTCGAGGTATGTAATTACCAAAAGAGTAGTTGCCTAAAGAGAGCCTAATATATTGGAGAGATAGCACAAAAAAACAGACTATTAAGTAGAAAAACTTGTACAAATTTCATCTGACAACAAAAGGAATGAATTTATTTTCTACTATTAGTGTTCTTGGAGGTTTGGGAATATAGCTATATATTTTTGGTACAAAAGCATACCATATTAATGTTAGAAAAATCTTATAGACATGGGGAGAAAATTTTAATGTCAAAGGAGAAAACATGCTATAGTGAAGAAGGTATCAATGAATATAAAAACTCTCTATCTAAAGAATAGATTTAAAAGTTTGAAAATTTTGTTTATGATGTGAATCTTTTGTGGTCACTTCTATGATTAATTATGGAATCACCTTTCTAGGTACCAAAGGTGTATTGAGGAGAAAAAAGATCCAAAAACTGAGAAGTAGGTAAAGAAACAAGAAAGTGAGTATACCTTGGGTTCTAAAACATTAAAACAATTCATCCAAGAAGGAACTAAAGAAGGATAATCAGGATGTCTTAACTATAGGAAATAAGTGATTCTATTATGGTAAATAGGATATATCATGGATCAATGGAAAATATCCATGAATAATGAGAAAAATGGGATATTCTGAAAACTAAAAGAGAGTCCATCCAAGAGAGAGACAGTCATATTGGACTTGTGTTTGATTCTCTATTTTAATAAGTACAGAGACTCTCCAAGAAGGTAAAAGTAAAAGAAGATGAATTGGTGTGTAGTAAGTGAAACTAGTGAGGTCACATGTCTATCAGATGTATGCATGTCTTTCCTATATAGATGAAACAAAAAATGAAGGCACATTTGAGATCGAGTTTTCCAACAATCATTGAAAATAAGAAATATATGTCAAAAAATAAGGTTCTTCATGAGCCTACATGTATTCTACCCAAAAGGTAGGAATAGTTAGAAGCAGTTATGATATTGGAGAAAGTTGAAAATAATCAAACAACTCATGTAGACTCAGTGAATATGGCCCTTCTAAGTAAGAATAAATCTCAATACGATAAGAATTTCATGATACCCAAAGGTGAAGAGTTTTCTAAAGATAGAACGGATTCATGCATGAAGAGTTCTAGGCATTTTATTCCCATAAATAAATGATTTTAGAGGTTGAGAAATTTGTCTCGTCCCTATTTCTCAAAATAAGGACCTTTTGAGATATCCACCCTAGCCACATATTTCTTTGCAGGTTCTTAAATAATGGATAGAAGAGGTGATAGAATGTGGAGATTATTCCCTTGAGGGAGATAAAAAACAATTAAAAATACTGATAGAATTTATAAAATCTTTTTGAATATGGAAATCTGGAAAATCCCTTCAAAATTTAAAGGTTGAGGTATGATTTCATTTTCCCATCTCTTTTTTAACATTTATTTCTTATGTTTATCAATGAGAAGTGATTATATAACTATTGGGTATGACCTAAAACTTGAAATGTTTTTATTTATTTGTTCATGTGAGTGTAGGTTCCTAAATTTTCTTTAAAATTTGTGTTTTCTTCCCCCAATGTGATATAAAAAAACTAGTATGACTTGTAAAATATGGTTAAATTTTTTATGTAAAATTTTCACTATTTTTATCTAAAAATTTTTATCCCATGTAAAAATAGAGTTGATTTTTTATGGTATATTTCTAGGGTTTATGTAATTCCCAATATGATCCAGATTATACTATGTTGATCTACATTTCTGATTGTCACTTGTAACTGATATGTCCTCACAAAAGTTGAAATAATTATCTTAAAGAATTATTAGAGAAGTTGTCTATTGAGAAATGGGATGATGTGTTTTAACTAGAAAATGTTATCAATATTTATAATTCTAAATTAGTATTAGCTATTATACATTTCAAATGCTATCATGCTTTATAAGCCTCAATATGAACATGCTCAGATCCATAAGGAGATAAGATGTTGTTAAATCCTCATTTTGGTATTATTTAAGGGAGATGAATTTAAAGAATAATATCTCATTATATCTCAAGTATTATAAATAACAAGTGATATCAGACAATAAAGGGGTAGAAAATGTTGAAGGATAACCCTACTATGTTAAAAAGGTAGAGATAGAGCCTACTATTCGCATTTATTATCGATTAAGGGGATACATATCCTATTAACCATTATAATAGGTTTTATTAGAATAGAAAATAAATAAAAGGGTAGGATTAGGTTTCCCAAAAGTAGTGTTTGATTTTATTTGTTTTCAATAATGTTATTCATTGTGATTATGAAAATAGGAGTTCTAATGTGATGAAGTAATAATTCACCCTTGAAGGAAGACTTGTTTCCATAAGGAACAAATACAAACGAAAAGTTCTTTGGAATATTTTCCAGGATAATTTCCATGGAACCTAATTTTAAAGAACTCATCCAAGGAGTAAAAACTATGTTTGTTACTATAATCAGTGTTTATAAAACCTTGGATGAAGTTAGAAGTGAGTAGAGATGTCTTAGGATTGATTGAATAAGATTTATACATGATCTGATTGTTTTGTTGTAAATTAAGTTTTTCAATGTGATAATGGAAGTATGGGGTATTGGGTGAAGAAGTAAGAATTCACCCATGAAAGAAGTGTTTCTTCCATAAGGGATAAATGGAAAAAGAAAATATCCTTGGAATATATGCTTGGATATATTCCTTGGAACCTAATGTTGGAGAACCTATCAAAGGATAAAAAATTATGTTGGATGCTATAATTAGAGTTAGTATACTCCTAGAAGAATGTTGAAGAAAATTGATATGGCTCGGGATTGATTAAATACTCTTATTTGAGTTGTCTAAAATAATCTTATTTAAGTATTTTATGTTCTCCAACACCTCAAAAACACATCTTAATGAGTTTTTAATTATTTTAATATTTCCAAAACTCATTTTAATAAATTTTAAAATGATTTAAAAAAAATTAATAATCCTTGAATCATTACTGAGTTCGCTCAAAGCTACCCAAAAATTCTATTTTTTGTATTCCATGAGAATATTTATAAGTCCAAAATGTAAGGCTTTGTATACTATGATCGTAAGACTTTGGTTTGAATGTAATACTTGTCACACCTAGACTTCTAAAATAATATTATTTTATTATTTCCTTATTTTATCATTTTATCTATATTTGAAATATTTTGTTGAGATATGGGTGATCCTGATTGAAATTTTTCATTTTTTATGATAGATGCTTGTTTTGGGCATGGCAGCAGTCGATGTATGGGAAGAACATAGTTTAGAAACTATGAAACTTCACTCTAGTCACCATGCAGCATGCCCTGTATTCAGAATAAATAAGAAATGAAATTAATAATAATATGAGAACAAAATAAAATAAAATATAAATGATTTAAAAATAATAATAATACTATTATTATTATTATTTATAATATTATTATTATTATTAATTATATTATTATAAAGTTGATTGTCAGTAATTTATTAAGTTTATTATCATATTATTATCAAGTTTATTTTTTTCGCATTAAGTTTATTATTGTCGTATCATTATTATTATTAGTTTATTATTATTTTTTGTTTTATTTTTATTTTATTATTGTTTAGGGTTGGTCTCTCCCTCCCCCCTCTCCCAAAATAATGTCACACACTTCCCTTTCCCTCCAAATCATGTCATGCCTAACCCTTGTGTGCAACCCTCCCCCCTGGGCTAGCCTCCTTCGGCAACTCCTCCAGCTGGAATTCCAATATCTTGTCAGTGCCCTCTACTCGCAATGCCCACCTGTAGTGCTTACCCAGGCTGTGCAACGGACCCCCCGCCTAACTGATCCTTCTCTCCCAACACCTCACTTTGCTGGTCAGACCACACCTCGGTTCCCCCTTTCCTTCTAGCGACCACTCGCTAGTACCCTGCTCTCCTCCAATGCACACACCTCCCTCCAGTATGGTTTTGATTCCACTTTTTTAGGATTTTGGTTCTCATTATGGGTAGGGTTGTGTTTATAGGATGGGTTTTTGATCCATTAGGTTCAATCATTCCTTTTTAGGGTTTGTTGTTGATCAGTTGAGGTGTGGTTGTAGTTCCACACCAATTTCTAGATATTTCCCCTTAAGAGGTAGGTTATTCAATGCCTTATCATTTATTGATAATTTAATTTGTTTGTTAAATTTATTTTCACTTCTTATATGCTTTTTTGTGTAGTTAAAATAGTTTATTTTATTAATTTTGTTGTGTGAATTGTGTTTTTGGAAATGTTAATATGCCTATGTGGTTAGAATAAAATTCATTAAAGGAAATGGTTATATTTTTGTGTTTTTTCTTGGGTGTTTCCTTTTCAAAAAAGTTTTATTCTATTCTTGGATAGTGTGAATTGGGATTTCTAAAAGTTCCAATGTACTTTGGTACTGAAAAATAAATTTCTAAGAAACATCATCCATGTCCCATGTTTTTTGCACGTGTTCCTTTTTGTTTCATGCCTTGAAAGTGTCTAATAAAATATATATAAGGTGTGAAACCCTTTTGGAAATTATTTTGATGTACATATAGAATAAAAAGGGGGTTTTTTTAAAATAATTTGATGTTTTCCAAGTGTGACACTTTTTTGTGAGTACTGGAAGTGTTTTTTATAAACTATGATACACATTTATTAAGTTATGAAAGTGGTGTGAGCCATGTTTTCTTAAATTAACTTTAGTTATGTATGAGTTTTAAATAGGGTTTTTAAAGGAAAATATATTAATTTGTAAAATTTTCTTCTATTGGGAACTTTTAATTCGGGTTTTAATTGTGTAATTTATGGGAAAAGTGATTTAAAGTAAAATTGGTTTATGTGAGGATTTGAAAGGGGATTGTCCATTATAAATGGTAAAATTTATTATGGGATTTTATTTTGATATTTCCAAATGGGTTGTATGAGTTATTTAAGTGGTGTGAAATTTATTTTCAAATAGTTTTAGTGTGTGTTTGATTTTAAAGTGAATAATTTGAGTATGATTTGGGGTGAATTATTATTACAAATCTAGGAAATGTTTTCTTAATTGTGATTAATTTATTAAATTATATGTGTAGTTTGTGGTCCATGCTTTGTGGTTTTGAGTTTTTTGGTCTAAGGAGACTCCCCTACATGTTCATAGGTAAGTATATATATATATATGGGTTCCCCCATTAAAATTATAGTCATCCATGGTTGTGAATATACATGTATGGGACTAGGTGTACCCATATATATATATATATAAATGCATTCATATGTGAGTGGTGACTAGTATATTCATATAAGAATATATATAAGGATTCCCTTACACATATTCATGGCCATGCGGATGTGTGTTTAGGGGCTAGGATTCCTTATATGTATGTTAAAGTGTATATTCTTTGTGGGGGAGTAGTAGCTTTTTGTTAGAAAGTTCCAAGGGATGAATGTGCAGTTTGGTTCCACTCTGAGGTAGGTTCCCTATGCATTGATCTTGAATTATAATTTCCATTTTTTCTTAGTGTTCTTTTAAAATTATGTCTCCTTATTTTATATGATATTCATATGCAATATATATATGTATATATATATATATATATATATATATGTTTTTGGTTCATGAAAAGTAGTTTCCTAGATGTTTTTGAACAGAAAACAAGTACTTTTAAAGATGTGTGACCTTTCGGTAGAATTTATTAGGAATGTTTAATGACATGTTTGATTTTCCAAATAAATTCCAAAGTGATTTACAAAATGTTTTTTGGCATGAACATGAGATTAAATGGTGATTTTATCTCTTTAAAAATATTTCTTTTTTGTAAGCATGGTTTTAATCTTGTTTTAAATATGTAGTGCCTTGGTTGTTTAGTTAAACTTTCAAATAGTTTTGAAAACATGAATTTGTTGGGTGATTAGGTGTTCTGAAATGAAAATTACTCCTTATAACTAATTAAGGTTGTTTGAAACTGTAAGAATGGTTTTTGAAAAAAGGAGAACCCATGTTCCGACATCCCCCAAAGTTTTAGAAAAAGATGTGTGAGTTGAATGTGGGAATTGTGATATGTGCCTAGTAAATAGGATTTTTTATTATTATGTGATGGAAAAAGAGGGGGTTGTTCTCAAGGATGGAGATCAGTGGTGAGAGGGTGTGTAGAGACCCGAAGCTTAACGTACATGGACATTACATCACTTTAGCGGAATACTTAATACATAACAAAAACAGACACACAAGGACCGTAATAGTTTAGTGTCTTTGGAAACTTGGAATGCAATCTTCTAATCGTGGTGAAATAACTTAAACATCTCCCATAAATATCTTCCCCTTTTTTTCTTACCTAAAACCTTTCTTTATATCCTAGGGAAAAGAAAACATAAAAAGGGTGATCTCAAATGCTCAGTAAGGGTAAGCATGGATAAAATAAAACATACCATATACATTTGAACTTAAAAACATGAAAATAATGATTAAACATCAAAAGCTTGAGCAATGACATAAAACATGGAAGTACGCAAGGCATAGATCATAATGAAACATTAAGAATGATAAAATAGAATGCGAATAAAACATGTCATTGTGGAAACCATTAAGCACATGATATGATTTACATAGTAGCCAAGGCATTGCTGCCAAGACCATCTTAGTGGACAAAGTCCCTTTCGGAATCGAGTTCACTCCTCGTTCCAGTCCTGTATTACTGAACCGGTTTAACTTTCCGTTCCAGCCATGTCTATCTCATGAGATATAAATCTTTACCCAATGCATTGGAGGGAGATATAGGTCCCACACATCTCATAATGAAATCATTCTTACTTGTGCCACAAAATAAGCTTAAAACATTCATCATAACCCAAAGAATAAAATGGGTTTCATAAACATCATCCCATCATTTCATAATCCATATAAAACAAATGGATATAATTTCATAATAAGAAAAGTGAAAACATGTAAATAAAATAGACATTATACTTAAAACATACACATATGAAATAATTTCATTTTAGATGGAAAATGGTTTTGATAAAACACTTGAAATGAATTCTTGAGGAAAATATCATTTCTTCTTTAAAATCATTTTCTTTTCACAAAATGTCATGAATTTTTAAAAGAAAAGGATTTTCTTGAAATTAGTCATGAAATCATTTTGAGGATGCTTCATGAAAATATGGCTTTATAAAACCGTAAAAATCATTTCATGCCGTATAAGTTAAAAAAACATTCTTCTCGTACTTTTGTCGAAAAAGTCAAAAAGTACCTCGTACGAAAAACGACAAAATATTCCTTTCATATCATTTACTAAAAACTCACCAAAAGGTAAAATTATATTTAAAAATTGTAGGTGGATGGAAATAATATTACATATTTAGGAAACATGGATGTGGATGATAAAATACACCCCAGTAATTTCTGAAGTATAAACAATCTCGGATAAAAATGAGACGGTGATATTTCCCTTACCTTATGTCTGATACGCTTCGTATGTATACAAACCTCATGTATAATGATTTAAATAATGTCATTGACTTATTAAAGAATCATATTCATTTTTATGATATCATATATGGTTCACTTATGACTTTATATTACCCGTTCTTTTGTAAATTCCATGTTAAAGAGTGTTTTGGGTAAAATCGTTTCATTTGTCGTCCGTGTTTTGACTTGTAATTATTCATATGATTACTTAGATCATGATTACTTAATTCCAGAATATAAAACATGATTTATATATAATACATATTCAGAATATACATTTATATAGTAGATCGATAAATGGAAAGAAATACACCGTTCATGGAGACGGTAGACCGTACGTACGCATGAACGCTATTTTCGTTTCCTTATTGAGTTGAATAGAATTAAGTAGATGAGATACATATATACATAAATCCAGTAGCTTTATAATGTCATATATTTCATTATTATTTCTTATATATACTTTATAATCATTCTTAAATTGTTAACATGGAGAATGAATCCCATCGCGTCATGGAGACGGTAGTCCGTACATACGCACGAGCGATGATATTGTTTCCATAATTATTGAATTGAATTGGAGTGGATGATACAATATATCAGAATCAGTATGATGTTATAATAACTATGTATATTTATTCTTTACACCATTATACCCATCCATGTAAGGTGTTGGTGGAAAAACAGATTACACCACGGCGTGGAGACGGTATTCCGTACGTACGCACGCGCGGTGATTTTGTTTTCCGTAGGATGGATAGAAGGTGAAATGGGGTTGTTTCATATTTATAATAACAAATCAGTATATTAGTGATACTTATGTTATTAATTTATAATGAAACAACTAAAGAATAAGAAGTTGAAGAAGAAAGAAGCTTGAAAGAATCGGGAGAAGAAATTACCTCTTCTTCGATACGCCTCTTTGAAACCTCCTCTTAGGGCACTAAGATTGGTCTTTAAGGTAGACCAGAACCTCTAGGATGTTTCTAGGGAAGTGGAGAAGATAATTTGGCATGGGTTCGCCGAGCATGAAGGCTCAAATTGGTGTGAGGAGGAGAGGGAGGAGGATCCCTTTTATAAGGGAGGAGAGGGGCACCTTTGGAATTCTTAAAAATATTAATTTATAATAAATCTAACCCCACTTAAAAACCTCCAAAAATGACTCATATCCGAATATTAGATGAGATATGGTTGTAATATCATCAACCAATCAAATTTAGACATGTTAGGTATTTATTTTAAACTTTATCAACTTGATTTATCCTTATTTAGTCAATTTAATTTTATTTGTGCTAATAACATTCTAAAATTTAAATTATAAAAAATAATTACTTATTTGTTGTGAATTGTCAATAATTGTTTAATTTATAACATTATAGACCATATAAATTTAAATTTATAATTTTTAAATATTTGTGTGATTTTTAAACAATTTTATAATATGTTATTTTTATAAAATAACAATAGTGTCAATTTTGACACTATTCACTTATTTGAATTTAAATAAAATATATACAGAAGATATGTTCGAAGTAAAAGCTTTAAATGATTCATAAAATTTCATATGTATCTAGAAAATTAGTGTATCACATTAAATAGTTCATATAATATTTATTTTATTATTTTTAAAACCATTTATTTGATATTTTAATTAATAAAATAATTTCAACATCATTATTGTGTCATAATTAATGATAATTATTTAATCCCTAAAAATTCTAAATAAATTCCTCTTATGTAGATAATTTTATTAGATTTCTGGAGACTATTCATGTTCTAAGTTTCATGAATTTTATCACTAAATTAAAATTATTATACTTATAAGATTTAAGAAAGTGACATGTTGTCACATTCTTTGGTTTTAATAATAATTAAATTATTTTCATGGAAAAATGTACATTAATTGAATCTAATCCTACCCTTAGGTGATATGGGTTGACGTTTATTCATCCAATAGGATTTTGGAGGGTTTTAGGGTAATTTTATAATCTTATATTTACCCTTAATTACCTGATTTACCTTTAACTATGGTAAATAAAATTTACCGTAGTTACTATTCATAATTCCCAAAAATAAAAAAGTAGCTTATTAACATAATTTGGACCCACTGATTCCAAATATGGAATCCATTTTTCCAAATTCAATACACAAAAGTTTCAGAAATTAAATTAAAATTAATCCCGTTGTCGAAAGAAAACGGGTTTTCCTTTAAAACATTGAAAAAGATTGAATTGATTTAACCTACAAATTCAATGTATAATCAATGCTAATGACATAAATTATATTAAATGGTAAAAATATATTCTATTTATACTTTAAAACCACTCAATATTATAATTTAACCATATAAATTATTACGATGAAAAAAGTTGTTTTTAATTAAAATATAGCGTGTTTTTACTATTCATCAAAATATGAAAGTTACCAGAATAATATTAAAAATTTATCCAAAGTAAATTTTTATATACTGATTTAAAAGAAGAATTTTATTTTGTCAAATTGAACTTATAAACATTTCAACAACTAGATTTAAAGTGGGTGCACCATCAAAAGGCGTCAAAACTGCATTTTTTGAAAAATACATATTTTACCCGAAAAAATTATTTTGTTCTTATACCATGTTCTAGAAAATGTGTAAGATGAATAATAATGTTATAAAATTAATAATTTACTTAATACTATTCATAACGGCTAGTTCATAATAATATATCGTTGTTTAGTAAAACCCGGTATTGCGTACAACACACACTATCGAGGAAGGTCGCGATTGTGTGTAACACAAGCCAAGTCAGGGTTGCGTGTTGTGAAATAATCCTTCGTTGTTTCGTATAATAGAATCCAACCATATTTCATTGATACATTGAATATATATATATATATACTCAATGTTGCGTAGAATAACTATTATCAAAATTGTGTGTAACACGATCCAAGAATAGTGTTGCGTATACTGCAAGCTAATACGGTGTTGCATATAGTGCAAGGTAATCTTGGTGTAGCATAAAACACAAGACATTAATGAAATTAAAAGAATATTTTTCATAAAATCTCGGGGTGTTACATTCTACCCCCCTTAAAATAAATTTCTCCCTCAAAATTCGTCGGGGTTATAAATGGTTTACTACTCGAAAGTTTGTTTAATAGAAACCCACATCGTAAAAAGGAATACCAAAACATGGATTTAAAAAATAAAGTATGAAATGTAATGGTTACCCAAATTAACTCATCACTGGGTGAAATTATGGATATGGAAGAAAAATCTAAACATCAAGTTCTGATGGAGAGTGGTAGAGAACATGGCTATGAAAAACCCAACAATCCCAAAGTTATTGATTTTTGGTGATCTAAGGTACCATCTGATTCATCGGATATAAAGGAACTAGGACAACATTTTTGGTTTTCAAGATCATTTCCCTAAAGTTGATGAATTAAAAGAAATACTTGCATGATTTTGGTACAATCTTACTGTTGTTTGTGAATTGAACAATTTCCACTTCATCCCTTAAAAAAATGAAGTTGAATTTGTTATTCGTGATGTGTTAGCAGATCATGTGATAGAATGATGGGTCATTCCATCTCTTTCAAACAAAAGGTTCGCAAAAGTTATAAGTCCATATTATGGTTAGATTAATCATATATGGTTCCAAAAATGAACTTATACTTCATATATCATACCGCTTAATAAAATAAAACTAGTTTCTACTAACCAGGGACTTCCTGTAGGCCAGTGGTAGGCGATAAAGGCCAGTCGCACTTCGATTGTGGGTTCGATTCCCACAACCTTGTCCAACGCGATGGGTTGTCTCCCATCCTGCAGGTTGTCCTTTTTTCTAAAGCTATATTACTATAACATCCCATCAATAATATCGAAAAAAATTCTATCCTAACTTATGTCCAACATAATCCATTCAAATCTTTAGGCTTATCTAAAATAATTTGGTCCAACTCATAGTATAAAGAAAACAATTACTTGAAATGTCATCAACCAAGCATGTGAATACCATCATTTATCCTCCATATATATATTTTTGGTCACATTCCAATCATGTGAATACCTTAATCATGTATTCTCTTGAAAAAATGAATACCCATTCAACCTTAGTGAAAACATGAATGATGTAAAAAGTTAACTCTTTCCACATACCAAAATCCAAAAATTCTATATACTCAAACCATGATATAACATTCTCCTTATATTAGTCATGAGATCATGAATACTATCAAAAATTTAATTTTCTCCTTATCCCTTCATTATGCGCATATCATCTACATTCCAAAAATATCTGAATAACCTTTCATGGATACTGGTATCATTAATCATACAATTTCAAAACTCAAGGAAATATAACAGTGTAACAATCCTTAGATGTCTCTTTATTCCATAGTACCATGAGATTACTTATACAACATTACACATGATAAACATGTAATCATTCCACTACATTCTTAAACCGTTGACCGAGCTTCAACAATTCTTTCATCTCACATATCATTTGTAGTCTCTTCATAATCATCATAAATACTACCCATACGACCATACTGATTCTCTTCATGAGACTTTCCCTTAGGTCATTCATTTGCATAATGCCCGTAAATTCCACATTTAAAACATTTAACCATTGTTGATGCCGTAGCAATACCATTATCCTCATCCCTGGTGTTAACTGAACCTTTTCCTTTGCACTTACTGGCTTTCTTTCCTTCTTTTCCACACCCAAAGCATCTTCTAGTTCCTTTGGAACATTCTCCTTTATGCCTCTTCCCACATGATTTACATAAGGGAAATTGAACTTTCTTTCCGCTATGATCATCATGAAACTCCATCTTTCTCTTATTAGCCGAGTCAGGAAACTTTCCAAATTTTACTTTATTGACCATATTATGAGATTGCTGATTCGGCATAATAATGATTTTTGGACTTCAAAATCCCATTTCTTTTGGTTGCTCATGAAGAATACCATTCCATTGTCCATCATATCCTCCATTATTGTGAATCATCTTGTTTCCAGCCATTTTCTAAAACCCAAAAAGGATAGTGTGAGAGGAAAAAATCATAATTAAGGGGGAGTAACTTCAATATCTAACATCGTTGGTTTAATCTAGTATTATTACCATAGTTCTAGGACTATATCATATACGTATACTTATCCTTAGGGACATCCCTAGACATACCTTAGAAATATCTCTAGGGATCTCACTAATGTTTTCGCATCCTAGTTTCCAAAGGTTGACTAAACTTTTCCTCTGATACCAACTGTAGAGACCCGAAGCTTAACATACATAGACATTACATTACTTTAGCGGAATACTTAATACATAACAAAAACAGACACATAAGGACCGTAATAGTTTAGTGTCTTTGGAAACATGGAATGTAATCTTCTAATCGTGGTGAAAGATCTTTAGCATCTCCCATAAATATCTTCCCCTTTTTTTCTTACCTAAAACCTTTCTTTATATCCTGGGGAAAAGAAAACATAAAAAGGGTAAGCTCAAATGCCCAGTAAGGGTAAGCATGGACAAAATAAAACATACCATATACATTTGAACATAAAAACATGAACATAATGTTTAAACATCAAAAGCTTGAGCAATGACATAAAACATGGAAGTACGCAAGGCATAGATCATAATTAAACATTAAGAATGATAAAATAGCATGGTAATAAAACATGTAATTGTGGAAACCATTAATCACATGATATGATTTCCATAGTAGCCAAGGAATTGCTGCCAAGACCATCTTAGTGGACAAAGTCCCTTTCTGAATCGAGTTCACTCCTCATTCCAGTCCTGTATTATTGAACCGGTTTAACCTGTCGTTCCAGCCATGTCTATCTCATGAGATATAAAAATTTACCCAATGCATTTGAGGGATATATAGGTCGCACCAATCTCATAGTGAAATCATTCTTACTTGTGCCACAAAATAAACTTAAAACATTCATCATAACCCAATGAATAAAATGGGTTTCATAAACATCATCCCATCATTTCATAATACATATAAAACAAATGGATATAATTTCATAATAAGAAAAGTGAAACCATGTAAATAAAATAGACATTATACTTAAAACATACACATATGAAATAATTTCATTTTAGATAGAAAATGGTTTTGATAAAACACTTGAAATGAATTCTTGAGGAAAATATCCTTTCTTCTTAAAAATCATTTTCTTTTCACAAAATGTCATGAATTTTTAAATGAAAAGGATTTTCTTGAAAATAGTAATGAAATATTTTTGAGGAAGCTTCATGAAAATATGTCTTTATAAAACCATAAAAATCCTTTCATGTCGTATAAGTTAAAAAAACATTCTTCTCGTACTTTTGTCGGAAAAGTCAAAAAGTACCTCGTACGAAAAACGACAAAAGATTCCTTTCATATGTTTTACTAGAAACTCACCAAAGGGTAAAATTGTATTTAAAAAATTTTAGGTGGATAGAAATAATATTAAATATTTAGGAAACATGGATGTGGATGATAAAATACACCCCAGTAATTTCTGAAGTATAAACAATCTCAGATAAAAATGAGATTGTGATATTTCCCTTACCTTATGTCCGATATGCTTCGTATGTATCCAAACCTCCTGTAAAATGATTTACATAATGTCATTGACTTATTACAGAATCATATTAATTGTTATGATATCATATATGGTTCACTTATGACTTTATATTACCCGTTCTTTTGTAAATTCCATGTTAAAGAGTGTTTTGGGTAAAATCGTTTCATTTGTCGTCCGTGTTTGGACTTGTAATTATTCATATGATTACTTAGATCATGATTACTTAATTCCAGAATATAAAACATGATTTATATATAATATATATTCAGAATATACATATATATAATAGATCGATAAATGGAAAGAAATACACCGTTCATGGAGACGGTAGACCGTACGTACGCATGAACGCTGTTTTTGTTTCCTTATTGAGTTGAATAGAATTAAGTAGATGAAATACATATATACATAAATCCAGTAGCTTTATAATGTCATATATTTCATTATTATTTATTATATATACTTTATAATCATTCTTAAATTGTTAACATGGAGAATGAATCTCATCGCGTCGTGGAGACGGTAGTCCGTACGTACGCACGAGCGATGATATCGTTTCCATAATTATTGAATTGAATTGGAGTGGATGATACAATATATCAGAATCAGTATTATGTTATAATAACTATGTATAGTTATTGTTTACACCATTATACCCATCCATGTAAGGTGTTGGTGGAAAAACAGATTACACCACGGCGTGGAGACGGTATTCCGTACGTATGCACGCGCAGTGATTTTGTTTTCCGTAGAATGGATAGAAGGTGAACTGGGGTTGTTTAATATTTATAATAAAAAATAAGTATATTATTGATACTTATGTTATTACTTTATAATGAAACAACTAAAGAAGAAGAAGTTAAAGAATAAAGAAGCTTGAAAGAATCGGGAGAAGAAATTACCTCTTCTTCGATACGCCTCTTTGAAACCTCCTCTTAGGGCACTAGATTGGTCTTTAAAGTAGACCAGAACCTCTAGGATGTTTCTAGGGAAGTGGAGAAGATAATTTGGCAGGGGTTGTCCGAGATTGAAGGCTGAAATTGGTGTGAGGAGGAGAGGGAGGAGGTGCCCTTTTATAAGGGAGGAGAGGGGCACCTTTGGAATTCTTAAAAATATTAATTTATAATAAATCTAACCCCACTTAAAAACCTCCAAAAATGACTCATATCCGAAGATTAGATTAGATATGGTTTTAATATCATCAACCAATCAAATTTAGACATTTTAGGTATTTATTTTAAACATTATCAACTTGATTTATCAGAATTTAGTCAATTTAATTTTATTTGTGGTAATAACATTCTAAAATTTAAATTATAACAAATAATTACTTATTTGTTGTTAATTTTCCATAATTTTTTACTTTATAACATTATAGACCATATAAATTTAAATTTATACTTTTTAAATATTTTTGTGTTTTTTAAACAATTTTATAATTTGTTATTTTTATAAAATAACAATAGTGTCAATTTTGACACTATTCATTTATTTGAATTTAAATAAAATATATACAGAATATATGTTCAAACTAAAAGCATTAATAGATTTATAAAATTTCATTTGTATCTAGAAAATTAGTGGAGCACATTAAATAGTTCATATAATATTTATTTTATTATTTTTAAAACCATTTATTTGATATTTTAATTAATAAAATAATTTCAACATCACTATTGTGTCATAATTAATGATAATTATTTAATCCCTAAAAATTCTAATCCTATGATTTAGATAATTGTATTATCTTTCTAGAGACTATTCATGTTCGAAGTTTCATGAATTTTATCACTAAATTAAAATTATTATACTTATAAGATTTAAGAAAGTGACATGTTGTCACATTCTTTGGTTTTAATAATAATTAAATTATTTTCAGGGACAAAAGTCCATTAATTGAATCTAATCCTACCATTAGGTGATATGGGTCGACTTTTATTCATCCAATAGGATTTTGGTAGGTGTTAGGGTAATTTTATAATCTTATATTTACCCTTAATTACCCGATTTACCTTTAACTATGGTAAATAAAATTTACCGTAGTTACTATTTATAATTCCCAAAAATAAAAAGTAGATTATTAAAATAATTTGGACCCACTGATTCCAAATATGGAATCCATTTTTCCAAATTCAATACACAAAAGTTGCAGAAATTAAATGAAAAGAAATCCCGCTGTCGAAAGAAAACGGGTTTTCCTTTAAAACATTGCAAAAGATTGAATTGATTTAACCTATGAATTCATTGTATAATAAATGCTAATGACATAAATTATATTAAATGGTAAAAATATATTCTATTTATTCATTAAAACCACTCAATATTATAATTTAACCATATAAATTATTACGATGAAAAAAGTTGTTTTTAATTAAAATATAGCGTGTTTTTACTATTTATCAAAATATGAAAGTCACCAGAATAAAATGAAAAATTTATCCAAAGTAAATTTTTATATCCTGATTTAAAATAAAAAATTTATTTTGTCAAATTGAACTTATAAACATTTCAACAACTAGATTTAAAGTGGGTGTGCCGTCAAAAGGTGGCAAAAGTGCATTTTTTTTAAAATACATATTTTACCCAAAAAATTTATTTTGTTCTTATACCATGTTCTAGAAAATGTGTAAGATGAATAATAATGTTATAAAATTCAAAATTTAGTTAATACTATTCATAACTGCTAGTTCATAATAATATTATAATAATATATTTTTGTTTAGTAAAACTCGGTATTGCGTACAACACACGCTATCGAGGAAGGTCGTGATTGCGTGTAATGCAAGCCAAGTCAGGGTTGCGTGTTGTGAAAGAATCCTTCGTTATTTCTTATAACAGAATCCAACCATATTTCATTTATACATTGAATATATATATATATATATATACTCAATGTTGCGTAGAATAACTATTATCAAAATTGTGTGTAACACGATCCAAGAATAGTGTTGTGTATACGGCAAGCTAATACGGTGTTGCATATAGCGCAAGGTAATCTTGGTGTAGCATACAACACAAGACATTAATGAAATTAAAAGAATATTTTTCATAAAAACTCGGGGTGTTACAGGGTGAATGTTTTTTTGAATGATTAAATTAATATGTTCTTTTTTAGTTTAATGAAAACTCACTACAACTTAAAATAGAGAACATGGAACGCCTGGGGTACCTATGTAGCAGACTGGGACTAGTATTCTAGATGACATGGCAGTGGTTTATCCTGGTTTCATCTAGCAAGCTTTACACTACAACACTAACTAAACATTTGTGATGATTATGAGAGACCACTAGGGTTACTGGGGTGTCCTCTACTAGTGGAGCGTGTATGATAATGCTAGTTTTCATGGTTTCTATACCACATTTCCCTGAGGCATGAGGTTCCTAGGGTTCCATTTGTGCTAGTTACCTATAGGTATTGGCCATGGTGCACGCTAATGACATGGTGTTTGTGAAATTTTTTCCATTTTTATTTCTTCAAGCATATTTATTTATTTGAAAAATCCATTTATTTATTTGAAATTTTGGCCTTTCATTTTGGAATGTTAATTCATGATTGGAAACTATTTTTAAAATATAGTGTAATACAGGTACTTTCCTTAATGATGTAAACTCATGACATAAATTTTAAAATAAGGAAAAACGTTATTTTATTATGTATTATTTTCAAAACTGTCATGATTGGATTTCTTATTAAAGTCAAGGGCATAGGGCATTGTTGTATTTTGTAATTCCTATTGAGAATCTTAGTGCTCACACATACTTTATATTTTCATTTTCAAGTTCTATTTTTGGATCTCTCTTGCAACGAGCATGTTTCCGTGTTTGGTGGTGATTCATGAGGTCACGTAGAGGTATGGTTATCTAGACATCTTTGTATTCTTATCCACTACTAGTATTTACTATTTCTTCTCAATTTAAATTTACTTATTTATTTTTACTTTTATTTCATTTATCATGTAAATCATTACAAAAAAGTTCATTTGAATCCCAGTCACTTGTGTCAGCTCATGGAGATCGAGAATGTTGTTTACGCCTTATCGTAGATCGGGTCGGGCACTGGGTCAGATGGCTACTCGGCATGTTTCATGAAACAATAGAATCAAAGTAGGTTATGATCTTAAAAGTCCTTTTCCTTGGGAAAGAGTATGGGTATACCGAAGCTAGTATTGTTGGAACTTTATTTTCTAGTTATGAGTATGGTGCTTGGACAACACACCTCATGATATGACTCAGGTTACCAGGGGAATTTGGGTTCCATATGAATCTTTTAGCACTTTTGGTTGTGTGTGGATGTTTTGGTAAATGAGAATAGGGTTGGATCAGTAGTCTTAGCAAGCTCATAGGGCCTAGAAATCCATGTGGATCCAGGTACATGGTCCTAGAATACTCTTTGTGACAGTAGTGTGACTGGCATATAGACACCAACCATATATCTGAGTCACCCGTTGACTGTAGTTTCCTCTTGCAGCATTCCATGTATTCTTCTATTCTTGGGAATGTTTTTTTTGGTTTTTTGAGTTTTAAAACCCTTTTTTTGAATAATTTTATAGATTTTTATATTTTCGATAATTTGTTTTTAAATAATGGTAGGTGGTCTCTCTCAAGAAGCATTTTGGGAAGCCTTTGTGGGGGAACACCTTGTGTTTTTTGGTTTTGGTTTGTGGAATGTTCTATCCAACGGACTTGTTTTGTTTGGTCCTTGGGAATTTTCCTCACTGGTTAGTGTATGCTCCCATAAATATTTAATGTGTGACTAATGTGTGGCCACTGGTGGTTCGATATTGGAAGACCATCCATTTGATCAAAGTAAGGTCTTCCTTCATAGGTTTCAAAATTAAGTCCACCTCTTCTTATTTAGATAAATGAATCATCTCGCGGCATGGGAGTGGATGCAAGAGTAGTTGATGTAAATTTTGGTTTCCTAGAGTCGTTTGATAGTCAAAGGTGAAGTTTGACAATAGTAAGTCTGAGGGTCCCACCTGGAAGCGGTGAAGGGAAATCCATAGGGGAACGTGGAAAGTGGTTTGGGTTGTTGGGGTTGGCCGCTATCTTAAAAATTTATTTGGACCTTTCATGGGGTTCCTTCTAAGAAAGAGATCATGTTAGTCCACCCGTGTGGTGAATCTGGCTGTAGGAGTTCAATATGATAGTTTGCAAAAATCTTGTGTCATTTGCGACTTTATTTAATGCCCCTTCCCTTGTGAGGGATTATAGACCACAATGGTCATGTTTGGTACCATTTTTTAGTGTTGTGTTCTTTCCCAAATGAGAAGAAAGATATTTTGGGACCTTTAGAGATCCCCTATTTTACCAAAACCATGTGTTCCATTCAAGGAATTTCATTTTTTTCTATTTTAGGTGAAAGAACTTTTTGTGTGCCCTTCCTTATGATGTTTTTTTGTTCAAATTCAAAAGGGGATGATTCATGGTAATATTCTAAGTCCCTATCTTTGTGATGTTTTAAGAAGAGGCAAAGTAGTTTGCGGGGTGTGTTGTGTTTAATTGTTTATTTTGGATCATGAGGCAGTAGCTTATGGCACTAAGAGAAGAAGTTTCTATCAGGGGTTTTCAGTTCCTAACTATGTGGTAGGTGATGCTTAAATCATCATAGATCTAGCCATAGGTACCAGAGTGAAGATGGCATGTAGTTAGGAATCCCCAGGTCTGTAAGGAATTATATTCTAATGTTTTTCTTCTTCATGGTAAATAAAGACAGTTTAAACCCAGTGTATCTATTAGTTCTAATGGTCCCATTTGGTGGAAATAGGTGTAGGGGCCTCACTTCTAGGTTGTGATCCACATGGGTGAGAGATTTCCCCCTTCATTATAAGGAGGAGGGGTTGTTTCATTTACCTAAACCTTATTTCTTGTGCCCTAGTGGGTGTGAACCTTGTGTGGTTGTTCAGGTATAAGAAACCTTGTATGTTTTTTTTATTTCAGTGTTGATTTGGGATCATTTGAGATTGGTAATGTTGTATGAGTGGTGAATTGTGTAGTTCCTTCTGTTTGGTTTGGAATTATGTTAATCATGTGCCTTATGGTGGGAGATTAGGTTGTGTGGAAATCTCCCAATTTATCCCATGTTGGGTACCCCATTACAGTATGTGATGGTTAGTTAAGCTATTTATTCATTATGGTGGGGAGACACATTGTGGGTCTCATTGAAACTCCTCTAGAATGAATTGATGTTATCCCATTACTTATGGTGAGGAGTTCATGCGGACCTCCCCATGTTGGTGATCTTGTAGAGGTTCTGATGTCAACTAGGCAATGGGTGGACTTATTTGGAGATGCCTCATTTCTAGTACTCGAGTAAATTTAGGGATTGGAGCACTCCCAATGGTTTTAGTGAATTAAGGTTATGAGAGTATTCATTAGGATGTGGGTGAACTTGTTTGTTATTTTAGGAAAGTTTTGTGTATTTTAATTGGGGATGTCGAGGGTGTTTTGGCTCGAGAGGTTGGATTTCATGTTGTGATATTTCGTTTTTCTTTGACCAATCAACTGGAGATTTTTAAACTCTTGGGGGTAGGTGCCGCATAGTGAGGAGTCCATTTTAGCCTCCCGAGCTTGACTCGTAAACCTATATTCTTGCTGTCAGTGTTCTTGTTATATTTTCATTTATCATCATTTGGAAATCTCCTTGTGTTGTAATATAGTACATGTTATTTCTCCCAAATCAAGCTTAGGATGGCTTTCTGGGGGCAGAAATCATTATGGTGGGGATAATTGTCACACCCGAACTTTTGAAATAATTTAATTTTATTATTTTATCTGTATTTGAAATATTTTGTCGTGGTGGAAGTTGAACCTGATTGAAATTTTTCATTTTCACTGATAGATGCTTGTTTTGGGCATAGTAGCATTCGACGCATGGGCTGATCATAGTTTGGAAATCGTTCTGCTTTGTCTATTTCATCGTGCAACATGCCTGATATTCAAAATAAATAAGAAATGAAATGAAAAATAATATGAGAAAAAAATAAAATAAAAAAATGAATTAAAAAGAATAATAATGATAATATTATTATTATGAATATTATTATTTTTATTATAAAGTTGATTATCAGTATGTTTATAAAGTTTATTAAGTTTACTATCATGTTATTATCGGAGTTTATTTTTATCACATTAAGTTTATTATTGTCATATCATTATTATTATTAGTTTTTTATTATTTTTTGATTTTTTTTTTGTTTAGGTTTAGTCTCTCCTCCCCCCCAAATTGTGTCGCACCCTCCCCTTTCCCCGAAAATCTTGTCATGCCTAACCCTTATGTATATCCCTCTCCCTTGTATAGCCTCCTCGAGGGACTCCTCTAGCTGGCATTCCCCCTTTCTGTCGGCTCCCTCCACTTGCAACCCCCTCTTGTATCACATACCTGGGAAGCACGATGCCCCATGGTCGATCCTTCCCTCCCAACCCCTCACCTTGTTGGTCTGATTTCACCCTGGCACCCCCCCTCCTTCCAATGAATACCCTACCCCACTCTCCTTTAGCGTACACACCTCCCTCCAAGTAAGGTTTTGATTCCTCTTATTTAGGTTTTTGGTTCCCGTTTTGGATATGGTTTCATTTTTAGGATGGGTTCTTGATCTATTGAGTTCAATCATACCTTGTCAGGGTTCGTTGTTGATCACTTGAGGTGTGGTTGCAGTTCCACACCAATTTTTGGATGTTTCTCTATAATAGGTGGGTGATTCTATGCCTTATCATTTATTAATAATTTAATTTTTTTGTTAAATTTATTTTCACATGTTCTATTATTATTTTTTGTAGTTAAATTTCTTTATTTTATTAATTTTATGGTGCCTAATTGGGTTTTTTAGAATAGTTATCATGCCTATGTGGTTGGAATAAAATTCATTAAAGGAAATGGTTATATTTTAGTGTGTGTTATATTGTGGTGCCTTTTTAAAGGTGTTTTATGCTTTGTTTTGAATGTGAAAATTGGGTTTCTTAAAAGGTAAAAAGTACTTTGGTATTGAAAAATGAATTTCTAAGGAACATGGGCTATGTACCATATGTGTTGCATGTGTGCCTTTTTGTATCATGCCTTGAAAGTGTTTGATAAAATGTATAAAAGGTGTGAAACCATTTTTGAAATTATTTTGATGTATGTATAGCATAAAAGGGGTTTTCTAAATAATTTGGTGTTTTCTAAGTGCGACTCTTTGTTGTGAGTGTTGGAAGTGTTTTTTAAAATTTTAAAACACATTTATTAAGTTTTTCAAGTGGTACAATCCATGTTTTTTTAAATTCACATGACGTGTGAATGAGTTTGAAAGTGGTTTTTTTAAAGGAAAATGGATTACTTTGGAAAATTGGCTTTTGTTTTTCACTTTTAATGCAGTTTTTGAATTGTGTAAATTATTAGAAGCATGATTTAAAGTAAAATTGGTCTATGTGTGGATTTTAAAGGGGCTTTTCCATTGGAAACATTTAAATTGATAATGTGATTTTCTTTTAATATTTCCAAATTTTTTTTATGAGTTATGTAACTTGTGTGAAATGTTTTTTAAATGGTTTTACTGTGCATTTTATTTAAAATAGAATAATTTGAGTGTGTTTTTTAGGGTAAAGTCTTGTTATATAACTTGGAAATGTTTTATTAAGTGTGATTGATTTATTAAATTATATGTGTAGTGTGTGGTCCCTGCTTTGTTCTTTCGAGTCGCCGGGTATAAGGTGACTCATCCACAAGTTCATAGATAAGTATATATATATATTTATTTATTAGTGTGTGTGTGTGTCTGGTTTCCCTCGTTACATGTATAGTCATCCATGTTAGTGAATATACATGTATGGGGCTATGTGTTCCCATGTATATATATGAAAATTTATATGTAGGTGATTGGATACTAGTATATTCATTTAGAAATATATCTAAGCATCCATTTTCACATATTTATGGCCATGAAGGTGTGTTCAAAGGGGTTTGGTGTCCTCATATATATGTGAAAGTTCATATGCTTAGTGGGGGAGCAACAAATTTTAGTTAGAAAGTACCAAGGGATAAATGTTTGATTTGGTTGCACCTTGAGGTAGGTTCCCTATGCCTTGATATTTAATTAGAATTTCCATTTTTTCTTGGTGTTCTTTTAATAATATGCCCCCTGCCTTTATATGAAATGAATGTACAATATATATATATATGGTTTTAGTTCTTGAAAAGTATTTTACAACATGTTTTGAATGTGAAACAAGTATTTCCGAAGATGTGTGGCCCTTTGGTTGATTTTATTATAAAATTGTATTGACATGTTTGATTTTCCACAGAAATTCCAAAGTGATTTAAAAAATATTTTTTGGAAGGAACATGAGATTAAATGGTTATTTGAACTCTTTAAAATGATTTCTTTATTTTAATCATGGTTTTAATATTGTTTTAAATATATAGTACCTTGGTTGTTTAGTTAAACTTTCAAATTGTTTTCGAAACTTAGAAGTGTTGGGTGACTATGTGTTCCAAAATGAAAAGTACTCCTTGTAAGTAATTAATACTATTTTGAATGTTAAGAGTGGTTTGTGAGAAAGGAAAACCCCTCTAGAGGCATTACCCCTTGTTTTAGAAAAATATGTGTACATTGAATGTGAGAATTCTGATATATACCTAGTAAAGTGGCTTGTACATAGGAAGCCTGGGGTACATAGGTGGGTAGACTATGACTTGTACACTGGATAACAGGGCAGTGGTTCATCCCAGCTTTGTCTTAAAGGGTTGACGAGACAATTCTAACATAAAATTTGGGATTATGATGGGTGACCACTAGGGTTACGGGGGTGTCCCATACTAGTAGATCACCCATGAGAATGTTGGTTGTCATGGTTTTTATACAACATTTCACTGAGGTATGAGGTTTTTAGGGGCCCATTGTGCTAGTTACCTATAGGGATTGACCATGGTTATCACTTATAACATGGTGTTTGTGAAATTATTTCCATTTTTTTTGCTTTAATATTTTTTCCTTCAATGTAAAATCCATGTTTTAATTTGAAAAGTTGGCCTTTAATTTTGGAATGTTAATTTATGTTTGGTGACAATTTTTAAAATATAGTGTAACATGGGTGCTTTCATGAAAGATGTAAAATCGTGACTTGAACTTGAAAAGTAGGAAAATCATTATTTTTTTATGTCTTATTTTGAAACTAGAATGATTGGATTTCTTATTAAAGGAAAGGTCCTAAGGAGTTACTTCATTTTTCCATTCCTACTGAGCATCTCAGTCCTCACGCATACATTATCATTTTAGTTGTAGATTCTAGTTTTGGATTTCTCTCATGGAGAGCATGTTTTTGTGTTTGGTGGTTACCTATGAGTCACTTTGAGGTATTTTTAGCTAGACATATTTTTGTTATTTTCCACTACTAGTATTTACCTTTTTTCCTCAGTTTAAATTTATTTATTTATTTTTTACATGTCTTTTTTTATCAGGTAAATCATTCCCAAGTGTTCATTTGATACTCATGAACTTGTGCCAGCCTGTGGGGATCGATAATTCCCCTCGGGGCTTATTGGGGACCAGGTCAGGAACCAGGTCTGATGGTAATCCGGTTTGGTTCATGAAAATACTTCATGCTCTCAGTGTAAGATGTTTAACCAGTTGTAATACTTTGAGCTTCATCGTATGCCTTTATAGATCGTGAGTCCTTTCCTACTATGAAACTTCAAGATAAGTCTAAGTATGATAATGATTGATAAAGTAATGATCGTATGACTTTAGCTACATCATAAGTCTTGACTTTAGGACTTAACCATAAGTCTCTAAGCCTATCATATCACTTTGCTGGAATATAAGACTCTAGGATTAAGTAAAATATCAGTAAAGTAAAGAGAGTAAGACTTCTAGAGATAAAGATAATTATTATTCTATTGAGTATAAGAATTTTAAAATCAATCATTTTTGAGCGTAAAACTTCAAAGACCCCAAAGTAATACTTCAACACATAATTAATATTTTAATTTACTACTGAATGAAAAATTGATATTTTTCATTGGGAATCTAATGAAGTTAAAATATTTTGGATGATGGAAAAACTACTCATCCATGATATAAACATCACACAAAAATATAATGGCTTGTGATTCAAGCATGGGAAGAGAGATATGTTGATCTTCCTCCGTGGAAATGGAAGATCAATGAAAAATGAAAAGAGGAGTTTCTAGAATTATTTAATTAAAAGGAAATGAAATCTAGTGATGTAAAATCTGTTCTTTTGAGTTCAGAACATCATGACTCTTATATAAGGCATGATTTAAGATTTTTATGAGTACGATAAAATGGTATGATCCATTGTATATATTATTTGATGAAGAAAATGAAAATATCGAGTATTTAAAGAATAATATAGATGAAGTTCCACTGATCCTTGAGATATTGTTCATCCAGGCCTATTTTATTTTGATTTGAGGTTTTTGAGTGTTCATGAGGACATGATATTGAAGTGTGGGAATCATTCCAAGACTTTAGAAATTATAAGAACTATTATGTGATACCAATATTGAAAAATGAGTTCCATGTTATAAATTTATTTTTTTAGATCTGTGTATACCATTGAATTTTTTTAGGGATTTTGTGGATAGTTTTGAGGAAGATGTGGTTAATCCTGATTTTTGATATTATCTAAAGATAATATTCATTCGATCTAAAAAAATTATGAAATAAGGAGATGAAGTTGAATTCATTATTTCTGAAGATATTTTATGAGGATATTTTGGGATGAGATTCAAAAAAGAAGAAGCATTAAATGAGCATATTCTAGGGATAACTATTGAGTTGAAAAAGCAATATGCATGTAATTATGGGAACCTGATCTAGGTGTTCTATAATAGAGATTTTGTTTTGGAAACTGGTTTATACCCTTAACATACCATTTATGGTTTTTTTAAAATAAAGAATTTATTTATTAATATTATAATATAATTGAGTGGATGAAAAGTTAAAGGGGAAAGGAATTCAAAGATAGAAGGAATTGGTGATGGTTTGGAAGAGTGGATTATTAGAGAAACTATGAGTAGTGATTCTATGACTGATCTAAAGAATACTCTTTAAGAATAAGAAGAGAAGAATTCGGTGCATGTTGTAGTGAGGAAAAAGAAGATATTTCTATGAAAGTTGTGGTTGAAAATTTTTTAGAAGAGGAAATGAATAGATCAGTGAGTGAGGAATCCATATGAGTAAGTTATAAATATTTTTTAAGCTATGATTTAAGAAGTAACATAGTTGTAAAGTATTATTGAAGATCAACTGAAAATTGAAGAAGCTATTTTTGAGGAGAAAGAGATATTTTTTATTTATTCATAAGCATCCTGTGTAAATATATTGATCTAATACCAATAATAACTTCAAGGAATGAATCAACATAAATATTATGGTAGGACTCTATAGATCATGTTTGAGTGAAGGTTTATTTGGAAAACAAGGTGAGACTCTGTGGCTATAGTCGGAAACAGCTAAAAAAATATTGTTTAAACCTTTTAAGAGAAGTCCTATGAGAAGTAGAAAATTGTTTATACTATGAGACTCTATATAGGTATGAGAAACACCAATCCATTGTATTCATATATTGATCATTATAGCGTATAATCCATGGAAGGGGTGAATATCCAATCATGGTGAGGAGTACGTCATAGTACCGAGCCTTGAAAATATTTGTGTTGATCCTTTATTTACTACAATATATGGGTGGGGATATGAGTAACATAAAGTGAGTGGATCAAGACTGAATAAGTCTAGGAGGTTAAATTAAAAATGATAAAATTGTAAAAGAACCACTAATTCACCCCTCCCCACTTATTGGTCCACCAATCCTCATGAAATAAAAATATTATGATGTATAGTATGAATCGTGCAATGTATATAATGACTCTTACAATATATATATTTTGACTCTTACATTTTTGTGTTAGGTAATTTTTGTAATTTTTTTATCTGAATTTATATTGGTATGAGTATTAGAATATATACCTGTATATTTTAAAATGATATAGTCTTCACACCAAGAAATATATATATATATATATTCACTCCTATTTTTTATTGTTTTATTTTATATAGATTTAAATAAAGACCTCAAATATGAAATATGGAAAGTACATATCAATTCCAATAAATTTATCATCTTTTTGATACCGTGACCGATTGAATCATTGTACCCAAATTTGGAAACATCAGAGACTGGCCATTAGAGAATATTTATATAAATATATATTAAAATAACTGGATGAAAGGAAATTGAATAACTATTTTTATGAATTTTTTTTATTATAATCATGACCATCTACTTGTTTAGTTCACTAAATAAATTTATCATTCAAAAATAAATTTTTGAAAGTGATAAACCTACAATGACTACTATACTTTCTATTATTCTGGTTATTATTTTTTTATGAAGTTATATTTATTTATATTTTTCTATTTCATTTCAACAATATATGGTTTATGCTTCTACCTTAAAAAATCATGTCTTATTTTGGTTGTTCCTCTAGTAGTAAAAGGAAATCCACATATGTGGTTGTGATTCCACTTAAAACATAGGGTTGTATAATGTTGTGACTCCCAAAAAAATCAGGTTTTCTTATTCTATTTATGCCTCCATTAGAAAATGTATGTTTTAAATTGAGTTGTAGATATCATAAAAAGGTATGGTTTTAGTGGATATCACTTATATTGAGGAGTGGACAAAAGTTAAGGGCATATGTTGGATCACATTGATCTGAACAACAATCTATTTTATATTTCCATTTCACATAAACTTTCATTTACTATATAAGATTAATGCTGATTTTTAGTTATTTTTAAATTTTATACTGGTAAATTAACTCCTTTCACTTGACCATCTTGGCTATCTCAAACTGGGGAAAAAGTGGGATCACTTTCCACTACTCATGGGTCATCATTATGATGGAACTTGTGGTAGGTTTTTCTCACTAGATTCATTAAGAGGATAACTTTCATTAGTCTAGTTATGGTACCAAAATATAGTATTGCCTTAAAATAATGATGAATTTTGTTCCTTGAATAATGAAGTAGTGTGTTCTATCATGGATGCATGGCTAAGGTTTGAACCACATGATCCCATGTGTGTTGTTATTATATTTTTGTTTGTTACTTTTTCTTCCTTTTTAGTTTGTTAGAGGAAGATCTTGTAAAGACCATGAGGTAGCTATAACTAGAAGGAAGGTTGAATCAGAAAAATGGTTGCAGTGAGAATACATATCAATTTTGGATGTTGAGCTCACAAGGTTCCATGGATATCATAAATTCTAGGGGATATATTTCCACACTGGAGGTTTAGAAGAAACTTCTAGTAGTAGTAAAGTTTAATGATTTTGATTCATTGTTTCTAGAGTTTTAAATTCTAGATAGTGGTGTGACCCAATATCCCAAACAAGTGGTGTCATACATTCCTCATATTTATGACCTTTTTTATCACATCTACCAAATATTTCATCTAAAGAACCATTTTTTCATTAGAAAACTAGTTAAATTTATGGCCATAACGTATTTATTTTGAGAATATATGCTCATTTCAACACCATAACTCCCCCTTAGTCCATGAGAATTCCCTATAAATGACATATTATACTAGAAATAGAAGTTTTTGTACTCATACCTTCCACAACATAAGAAAAAACCTCTAAACATTTATTTTCCACCATGATAATAAAAATTTATGGTATTTTATTGTTGTTTTCCTTATTCAAACTAATACTTCTTTTTCTTATGGGGAAGTGTTCTTCCTGGACTATTTCTATCTTCTTTCAGTGTAGAAGATGGACCCTCAATATTATTCTTGTTCCAATAATGTTATTTTGTGTTTTTATAACCCACATTGTTAGAAATAGCATAGTTATTTTTTAACAGATTGGGTTTAGATTAAAAATTCATGTTGGTACAATTCATCTCACCAACATGTGAAGATCCACACTTAACATAAATTACCTTATAAAAGACTTATATGTTATTATTCAAATCATTTTGAGATGCTATAAACATGGATTGTGTTTAAGCCAACTATTATTCTTTCCTAGCCATCTTTTCTTCAAGATCTCTCAGAATATTTTCTTACTCATCTATTCTCAGAATGCATGTCTTGATTCCATCAATGAAACCATCTTCCTTCTTGCTCACTTCTTATTCATCTTTAACAGTATTATTCTTATCCTTGATCATATTTCTTTTCTCCTTATTGAGAAGTTTATTATATTGCATATAGGCTTCCAAATCATCTTTCAACATGTATTCCAGTTATTTCTTTTCTTTGCAATTATCATTTCATTAGGTATCAAAATCTCTCTCAATATGAGCCATAAAGTTCAATTCGTCGTCTGTTTGACTACATGACGATGAGTAAATTTTTTCCCTACTCATTAAATTATTATTCTAACTATTGGAATATTTTTTCTTATTCTTACATTTTTTATACTTTATAGATTTTTCATCATCCTTATCTGATTCAGATTTAGTCACCTTATTCTATAAGAAATTTATGAAAAGTGTCTAGTGTCGTTTCAATTGTATCACTTTAATGATTTATTTCCCTTTACCTTCCACTTACCATTTTTTAATTTCTTTTAAAGAAGATCAATAATCGTATTTAATTTATTTTCATCATCCTTATCTTTAGAATCAATTGATTATGTAACTTTTTAATCTTTTACATTATTATTTATCATGGCTTCAAAGGCCATATCATCTTTTTCTTTTTTTGAAGGTAGGAGTCTTTCTCATTTCATAATAAATGAGTATATTATATAACTCATACAATTAATGGTATTATTTATCTACTAAAACTGAGACTTTTGGATCAAACCAATTAAGAAAATTTCTCGTAATCTTTTTAGTAATGATAGAGTCATCCAAAATGTCACCAAACCCCTCAATTATCACTCACAATATCATTGACACTTGTAAAATAGTAAATATATTTTCATCACTAACCATTTTAATATTTTTATACCTACTCCTAAACACTTTTAATTTATACTCATTGGAATTTATATTTCCTTTATAACTTCTCTTTAATTTATCCCAAATCTCTTTGGTAGTTTGAAGCCTCACAACCAATGTGTATCATTTTATTTTTTGAGAGACAAACATCAAGTATTTTCAATAAAATTTTATATTTATACTGTCATAAAATTACATAGGGGTTCCTTAATAATTTGTGGGAAACTAATGGTTGCAACATATCTTGACTTAAGGCCAAGACATAGAAATTAGAGAATCATATTATTCCTACAGGTATGGTATTTATATCCATTAATTGTAGGGAATCCTAAGTTGTTCAAAAATTTTAGATTCTCTATACTCATAAACTTACAATATATTTAGAGAAAACTTTTATTTTCTCTAATACCACTTATAAATCTGTAGTCTTATTAGGCACCACCAAGAGTGTGTGTGCATTGGTTTCTTTTCTGCAGGATCACCTCTATGATAAACACAAAGAGGGTTCATAAGAACCTATCACGTGTTTTCCGATTTCTTCACATAGAGGGTGCAGCTGATTTCCTCCTTTGCAAGGATGATTAGAGATTTCATAGAACCTATTGAACTCCTATGGATCTCTTCTTCTTCAGATAGTAGATCTGCATGGAATCACTTGTTCAGATCTCTGTTTCTATGGAGAAATGAGATATTTTTTTCTCAAATATCTTCAGCAACAAAAATTAGTTGTGGTGTTCTTCCTTTTATAGGTAGAGGTAGCGCATTGCACTGAGTTAAAATCCCATGAGATATGCCATGGGATTCAAAACTATTAATGGTCGATAAATCCAGCTTTGAATATTTTCAAACACATATTAAGATATGGCGCAATTCATGGTTGTTTCCTTTTCAACCACAGGTCCTGATTTACAAGGATGAAATCATGTGCATGTGTTTTTGAATGCATGCAAACCATCTCTTTTTACATCGAATAGGCAGTTCACCCTCGGGAACTTTTTTTACCTCAGGGTCCTTTTATTTTCATCATTTCAATTCATGCATGAATCTTTTAATGAATTGATGTGTTTGGTTCATACAGACAATCATTATGTAGGAGTTTTCATCATCAACAGTGGTCGGGAGCTCGATCAAGGTGGATCGGCAGTGGCGACAGCAAGAAGTGGTGTTGGGTGTCACTCCATTCGGTCTGAGGTTGAAGAAGATTCAATGGCCATTGTATTAGCTCAGATCAATCATAGATGGCCCTAATAAGAATGAATAGTGCGAATGCAATGTGCAGTTGAGATCGCACATGCGATCAGATGGATGGTAGAGATTTCTTCTACATTTTTAAATCCAGTTCCATATCGAAATGGAGACATGGGATGCGGCTCATTTATAAAAGAATCCACTACAACATCAACTCATAATTATCCTCCTCCCTAAACTGTACCACCCTATACCATGTTCACCCTACGGTCGTGCTCTTAGCGCCCACTCTGCCTCCTTCGGGCATGCTCATAGCACCCACTATGCACTCATCGCACGGTTTCACCACAGTGCGCGCACTTACGGGCTTATACCTGGCCCACACTCTTGCCTCGTGTGGGGCTAGACTTGAGGGCTTCCCTCAGGCACGATTGACCCCTGGGTCCTGCATATTCTTGAGGATTAGGACCTCGGCTGGCCTCCATGATTGGCCTATGCTTTTTTTATGTAATGCCCTACTTGGTTAAAAACCAAGTGTACAAGAGTGCCTGGCCACCTTCTTCCTATTAAGCCCATGCATGGGCAATGCACTTAGTAGATTCTATGCTAATCCCTTCATCCTATCTTCTTCACCTTAAAAACCATCCTTCTTTTCTTTTTGAAATAAAAAATCCAAGATCTTCAATGTTCCTCATTTGATTCAATAATAGATGATGCATCGAACATTTCTTCATTCGTCGTGCATTAAATTATAATGCATGATCTTCAATGTTTTAATGGGTGATTTGTTCTCTTTAAATCACATTTCTTAGACTTTTAGGATCATCTCAAACAATTTTCTAGTTTTTTTAACATCTTAATATAACTAGAATCTATTGGATAGATCTTAAACACTTCATCCACTTAGTGACTATGGATGGATCTTTACTTTTTTCCTCATGCAATTGAGTATTGCATGGACTTCATCAATGGTTGTGAAAATGTATCACCTTAATACAAGTCTTGGAACTTAGGATCAGTTCAATAATTGTCTGAATTTATTCACAACCCTCTTCCATTATCAAATTTGGATTTTCATTGAATTACTAACATCACATTAAGCATCACCACTTCAATCATTGGCACGACTTCAATCATCACCTTTCCATACACATATTGATAACTTATTGACAATTGTCTCCTTATTGACAACAATTGAACCACCATGATCTACAATCTCCCCTTTGTATTTTGTTGTCAATGTTACTTAAGAACACTTTTAATGGGTCAATTTGTGTGCCAATATTTTCTCTCCCGTTATTGGAAACCAAATGCAAAGGTGTAGTGGGTTCTGTACAAAAAATGTTCTCCTCCCTTTGAATAATATATTCTTGAATATTTATGATATGGATAATATCACATGGTTTACATAGAAAAGAGAATTTAGTTAATCAACTCTAAGTCTACTTGGGCTAACCTGGTGCAGAAAACAAGAGAGATATGACCTAGGTATCCAATGATTTCAATAAACAACCATACATGTCAAATCACGATCAAAATGTTTGAATTCTTAACCAAGGGGTTGAAAATAATCATATTTATCCATGAAATTATCAATCATGTACATAATTCACCAAACATAATAAAAAATTCAAGTGCAAAGATAAAGATCCCCCTTTCATCTGATCTTGTCATCAATCAAGCACCCCCACCCCCACCCCCCCCCCACCCCCACCCACCCCCTCCTTAATTAAAATGATAAATAGACTTAAGAACAAGGGATGAAAGTGTGATTGGAATACCTCAACTTCAACTTTTTGAGATGATACGAATTTCAAGGTTTGTCTTGACATGCTCCTTGATATCATCTCCTTCATTTTTTCTCCCTCTCAAGGGTTGCACATCCTTTTATTTTCCATGATGTAAAATAATCATCAGATGACCTTCAAGATATTCATATTGATAATCTTACACTATGGAACACTTCATGTAATTATCAAATCATAAATAATGAGTCCAACTTGTAGTTATCCACTTTTTTCATTAAATTCTCATTTTTAGAATGACCTTAATATTCAATTCCCTACAATGTAAGCACACATATAAAACAAAAATATTAGGGAATAATATGGAATAATTGTGAGATTCTTAATAGAAACATTGGGCCTAAGAATTTTCTCTCAACCCAAGAACTCCTTCCCTTGCATCTCTAAAGTGTCTGGTACTCTTCATGATGGTGTTTCCTCTCTATTTGAAATTTTGATCTTTCATTGTCAGCATAGACCCTTTACTACCATTCACCTTAAAATTGTGTGGATTGTTCTCCTTTTCTATAGCCAATAGTAAAGTATCTTCCATTGGTGCATGTTTTTCAATTTTCAGCATCTCCATTTGACCTAATAAAACACCTATAAAATTATTTTCATAATGTCACAACTAGAAAAATAGGTTATTTACATGGTTCAAAACCTTGTCCATAGGGCTCAAAACCATCATCGTAGGCTATGACCATAGTCATTCCCAACCGTGGGTGCTATCGCCATGGCAGTAGGGTATGACCTATTTCCATGGTTTTAACTGTGGTTATAGGTGGCCTCTTTCCATGGTTTTGAAAATCCTGGTAATATGTGCCCCCATTATCAACCGTGGTAGTTGACCTATAGCCATGGTTTTAACCGTGGCAATAGGAACCAGTTTCCATGGTTTAAAACATGGATATAGCTCAAGAAAATCGTGGAAATAGCCTAAAAATATTGTGTGCCAAGCCGGATTTGATCCCATTACCTTCCCTTCACATTCTAGCACCCTAACCACTACAACAACAAGGATTTTGTGTATATATCTATATAATATGTTATATATATTATTAAAAACTATGGAAATATCCTAAAAACCATGGAAATAGTTATTCCCTCCATTTTTTTGCGGGAAAATGTTTCTCCCGCACAAGCGCGGGAGACCTATTGCCACAGTTTTTAAAACCATGGAAATATCCCTTCAAAAAAAGGCCAATTGCCATGGTTTTGAAAACCGTGGATATAGGTGTGGTATATAGACATGGTTTTTAAAACCGTGGCTATATCCCAGGAAAAAAACACCTATAGACATGGTTTTAAAACCATTGCTATATGCCACATAACCGTGGTCGTATCCACCTATAGCCACGGTTTTAAAACCATGGCTATAGGTATGTGGCTGTAGCCTATTATTTTAGTTGTGTGTCTTGTCTTCTTGCACCTTCCACACATTAGTTTTGAGACACATGGGTTGTTATTTGTTGACAACCTATCATGAAATTTGAATTCTTATTTATGTAAAATGATCTATTTTCCATTTTCCTTAGCTTTAGCTAGTAATTCATTTTCAGCTTGTTTTAGTTCGCTAGAAATTTTTAATTGATTAGGATAGATTACTAAACACTCCTTGTCATTTTCTATATTGGAGATTCCACATGGATTTTTCAATTCATTCAAGTTACCTTTCTTAGTAAACTTATCAAAATTATCTTCAAGAATGTCTTCAATCAATCATGTCTTCTTCTAGATTGATTCTCCTTTAAATTTTAGATTGCTTCCATTCATTTCCATGGCTTGTTTGTAGTTATCCTTGGTATTGTATTTCTTTCCACAGTAGAAGCATCTTTTCTTTGTTGAGATGACATTATTTGAATCCATCTTTGACTTCTTCTTGGGAAAAAGTTCTTTCATTATTTTCTTGACTTCATTGTTTTTCATCTTCCCAATAGAATATTTTTCAATTATTTTTCCTTTTCCCTACCTTTATTATGGTCTATGATTCTTATAAAAATATGCATGAGGCATAGTATGACTAAACCAGCACTTATCATAACTATAAACACTTCTATTTTAATTATTACAGAAGTATTCAAGATACTCAAATCTATTCTTGATAGACAGATTCTTCTTCATCTGTGTTTTCTGCCTTTTCTTTATAGGATGCTTCATTTCTTAACATCTATTTTCCTATAATGTAGGCTTTTAATAATTTTCCTATTCTGAAATATTATTCTAGCAGTCATTGTCCTGATGCCAAAACTTCTAACAACACCAACAGTAGCCAATAAATATCCTTCTTTTTCTTGTAGTATTTTTCTAGCTAGATTAAGTGGTTTGTTGTTTCTGGAATTGCCTTTCTTTCTTTGGAGTATCCATTTGGGAGTTTTTCTTCTTAACCATCACAATATCCATCCTTGAATTTTTATGAATGTATTAACATATTTATCAATGCACATCTTCCCAGCTTTCAACGTTGAACCTGTACTTGCATATGCAACTGCATTAGTAGAAATAGAAATAATTGGGTTATGGGATACCTTTTTCTCAAATGATGTTTCCATTGGATTAGAGGATGATCTTATGTTATTTTTGGAATCATATTCCTCAATGAAAACATGAGTGGTAGAATCTCTTCTTTTAATTGTTTGGGAAGTTCCATCTTGGATTGATTTCTGATTCTTCAATTTTACCTCCAAATCTAAACACTTCATTTTGAGGGATTTCTTCTCATAATCAATTAATCTCAGCTTTCTTTCCTAATTATCCTTCAACTTTATCATTTGTTATTCATGCATATTTTTTAATTTTTTCAAAGATATGTCAAGCTCCTTTACCTTGTTGGCTATGTCTTCAAGTTGAGCAGCTTTGACAATAATTGAGACTTTGTGTAATTTTTAAAATGCATGGAATGATTCTACAAATTCCATTTCAAATAATTATTTCTCCCAAATACTTCCCTACAATTATTTAATAACATTAGCATTTCTTTCATTTCAAAGAGAAATTGTTTTTTCCTTTTCCTTCACTAGTTTTGTGAGTGTGTTGGATATTCCAACCCTTCTAGCCAATGCCTCTTCCATGGAATCAACTTCTTCTTCCAGCTATAATTTTTCATCTTGAAGAGTACTAATTCATCCAATAATGTGTCTTTCCACTTCTCTATGTACTTTATCAGATTATATTTGAGTATTGTATAAAGATCACTAATTGATCTATAATCATCATTGCTTGAGCATGCTTCATCATAAGAATAATAACTATTATGACATGTTATACTTTTCACATTGCCTTTAGTAGAATGTGTCTCCCCATTAGCAGTAAGATTGTTCTTCATCTTCCTTGCATGTTTCTTCTTTATGTATTTCTCAGTCTTGGAAAAAATCTTCATTTGAGGTTTCTCACTCAATTTTTGAAATCATCACTTCATAAAGACTCCCTTGGACCTTTTAGAGGTAAAATTCCCTCTAATACCAATTTACGTTCCCAGATTAGTTTGAATCACTATGAGGGGAAGGGGTTGAATCAGTGATCCCTTTAAATCTTTTTACTAATTGATTATTTTCAATTAAACCTCTATGGATGGTTAAAGAATCAATCCACTCTTCTTGTGTCTCTCAATGTTACCTCTAATGGTGTAGTAAATGTAAAGGAACTGAACACAAGTATTTATAAGGTTCAGTTCAAATACCTACTCCTTGTTGTGTTGGTTATTCCCCCCAACACAGGTTGTCCACTATAATCTTGTTATCAATTACAACAGTTGATTCAAAGTCCCACTATATATGTCCTTAGTCCCAAAAGAGGGTCTTTATACTAAATCCCATAGTGTTACCAGATTCCACTGGCCTAATTTATAGTCCCATTGAAGACTTCTTCTCCTCCCTGAATCACACGGGGCTCTTCTAGCTCTCGAGTCACACGAGCATCTTCCTTCTGGAAGTTCTCTTTTGATTCACTGTGGATTGATCTTATACTCTTCCCACATAGGCATGTTGAACCAAACATTCCTGTGTATATCTTCAAGAATATTCAACAGCCTTTAGTAAGGTCTGTTGTCCTTTCTCAATAAATATGATCACCTTTCTGATCAGTCCTCAGTTCAACAATGCTTGGGAAATTCTTCCTTCTTCTGATGAAAACTCGGCCTCAATAATGTGTTTCAAAATAGTCCACACAACCTCTTAAATAATGAAAGAATTATTCTGAACAATATTAGCTTTTTCTTCCTTCTTGTATTCTTAAATATTATCCCCTCAGATACAATATCTTCTTTTAATTATGTCAGGCGTCAGTCTCAGTACTCATATACTTCATGCATGGATTGCATGGTAAAAAAATTCTTATTTTGGATATCTCAAATACTTCTCATACGTGCATGTGATTATAAATGATTTCATTCATGTATATAAAATAACACGCAATTCTTGTATCAATGGTTGTTCACATGCACTGTCTTCTTTCTAAATATGCACACATTCACTTTCCTTTTCTCTTTATCTTTTTCACGCACACTTATTCTTTTTATTTGGGTTCAATGAAAATTAATCATGCTCATGGAAATCATTTTTCACGTGTGCATGGGTATGCATGGGTGCATATATATTTTTATAGTATGTTAAGAAACCCGAATGCCACCCCTTTTCTTATTCTTCTCAAGTTCACACACACGACCTCTTATTTATATTCTTATATTTCTTTTTCTTTGTATGCACTTGGTTCGGGTTACTTTGGGTTTTATATGTGTTTTTATTCTAACCCAAATGGGTGTGTTCCTTTGGATAGTTTCTCCTTCTTTAATCTTTCTTCTCCACATGCGCACACACTATCTTAAGATTTCATCAAATCTTCTTGCATACCATAAAATCATGGGTTATTTCATGCAAAGGGTGTGTGTGGATCTTATTCACAGAAACAAGGAAGTGTTATTGGTATCTGTCTTTGTGGAGTACAATAAGAGTGTGTGTTCACTAGTTGCTTGTCTATGGGATTACCTCTATGAAAACACAAAGAGGGTTCGTGAGAACCTGTCACCTATTTTCGAATTTCTTCGCACAGAGGGTGCAGCTGATTTCCTCCTTCTCAATGATGATTCAAGAGTTTATAGAACCTATTGAACTCCTGTGGATCTCTTCTTTTGTGCATTGCAGAGCTACGTGGAATCTCTTGTTCAGTGCTCTATTTCTACAGAGAAACGAGAGATTTTGTTTCTTAGATATCTTCAACAACAAAAATGAGTTGAGGTGTTCTTCATTTTATAGTCAAGGGTAGTTCATTTCACTGAGTTCAAATTCCATGAGATATGTCATGGGGTTCAAATATTTTAGTGGCCGAGATTTCTGGATTTGAATATTTCCAAACACCGATTAAGATATGGTGTATGTCACGAGTGTTTCCTTTTCAACCACGGGCTCCTCATTTATAGGGAGGAAATCATGTGCATGTGTTTTTGAATGCATGAAAACCATATCTTTGTACATAGAACAGTAAGTGCACCATTAGAAATTTGTTTTCCTTAGGATCCTTATATTTTAATCATTTCAATTCATGCAAAAAACTTTTAATGCATTCATTTTTTTTGTTCGTCCAGACGATCATTATGTAGTATTTTTCATCATCAATAGTGGTCGGGAGCTCGATCAAAGAGGATCGGCAGTGACGACGGTGACCAGCAGCGATGGGTGTCTCCCTATTTGGTTGGAGTCTGAAGATGATTCCAAAGTCATTGGATCCACTCAGATCAATCATGGATGAACTTGATTAGACGGAATAGCATAGATAAGATGTGCGATTGAGATCTTGAATTCAATCAGATAGATAGTGGATATTTCTTCTGTGTTTTTAAATACATTCCCACATCGAAGAAGAGACACCGGACGCAGATCATTTAAAATACTAGTCACCACAACCACAACTCAGAATTCTCCTCCTCCCTCCAAAGTACCTCCCCATATTGTGTTCACCCTATGGGTGCACTCTTAGCGCCCACTCTGCCTCCTTCATGCGCGCTCCTAGCGCCCACTATGCACTCGCTGCATGGGTTCACCACCATGCATGAACCTTTAGGATTATACATAACCTACACTCCTGCCTCATCCAGGGCTGGCCTTGAGGGCTTCCCTCAGCTACGGTTGACCCTCAGGTCCCACATGTGCTTGAGGATGAGGACCTCGGCTGGCCTCTATTGTTGGACTATATATCTTTTTTATATAAGGCCCTACTTGGTTAAAATCCAACTTTACTAGAGTGCATGGCCACCTTATTCCTACTAAGCCCTTACATGGGTAATGTGCTTAGTATATTCCATACTAAGCCCTTCCTCCTCTCTTCTTCCTCTTCAAACATCATCCTTATTTTCTTTTTCAAAGAAAAAATCCACGATCTTCAATGTTCCTCCTTTGATTCAATAATAGATTATGCATGGAACATTTCTTAATTCCTCATGCATTAAAGAATAATGCATGGTATTTAAGGTTTTAATGAGTGATGTATACTCTTTAAAACACATTTCTTGTACTTTGAGGATCACCTCGAACAATCGTTTGATTTTTTAACAACTTCATCCAATTTGAAACTATTGGATGGATCTTCAACAATTCATCCACTTAGTGACTATGGATGTATCTTTACTTTTTTCCTCATGAAATTGACTATTGCATGGAATTATTCAATTGTTGTGACAATGTATCACCTTGATACAAGTCGTGGAACTTAGAACCAGTTCAACAATCATTTGAATGTATTCACAACCTTCTTCCATAATCAAAGTGGGATTTCACTAAATTACTAACATCACTTTAAGCATCACCAATTCATTCATTAGCACAAATTTCATCATCGCCTTTCCATGAACATGTTTAATACTTATTGACACTTGACTCCATATTGACAACAAATGAAACACCATGCTCTACACATATCATTTACATTAAAGATCAGTTTCCCAATAACCATTGAATTTAAAGGCTAACACATTTATGTTTTACAATAACAAAGTTCTTTAATCATCACTACATGTATTCTTTTTTCCATTCATGATGGTATCCACTCATACTCAATATGATTTGACTTTACTTCTAACAACCTTATTGACAACAAATACAACTAATTCATATGGGAACTTTAACCTCCCCATTTTTATTTGTTGGAAACACTCCTTTAATATTAACTAAAGTCAAAATAATTCACCTCCCCCTTATTGGTAATAAATTCAAAGGGAATATAGAGTTGATCCACTCAAATCATCTTCATCATTCTTCCATAACTCTCAAAACATATTCTTCTTCTCCCATGATAATTCAGAATCATAACTTCATCCACTTTTTATACAAGGATGACACCACATGATTTTATCAATAATGAGCCATTAGATAGTCAACTCTAAGTCTATGTGGGCTAAACTAGTGAAGAAAACAAGAGTTGTTTTTCCATGGTGATCAATGTTGTATATAAACTCACATACATGTGATACCAACTCAGTTCTAATTTTATAGGTTGTAGAAACAGTTTTATCAATAATTTTTAACATTCACTCATCCTTCAACAAAATTCATTAGAACAGTTCATGTGAAAGACATATAACTCCAAATTTTCCTCAATTTTTAATCGACAAACAGTTCCCTTCATAAATATTTCTGATATAATAAAAAAAAGATGTATGTGTGCTTTTTATAACTCAATCATTTGTTTGAAAAATATTTATAGAAATTATAGATTCACTAAATTTTGATAATTTGATAGCTTTATCTCAAGTTTTCTCTCCCTCAAGGGATGCACACACTTACTATTCTCATTGGTAGTTAAAATACCCTCAAAATACACCTTATTTGTTGTAAAGTGTATATAAATATTGTCTTTCTCATCCAATTCACTACATGTTAGTGAAAATTAAACAAAAAAAAGGGAATAAGGTGGGACCTCTTAATTCCTCAGTAGAAACAACAAGGTTGAGATAATCATATAATATTTTATACCATGCCTAGTCTACTCACATATTCCCTGTATATTTTCTATAATTTTTAGGTTATCACTTGTGGATAACCTATCACGCACCTGAATATGTGAAACCACCTACTTTCATTTGTAACTAGCCTTTATTTATTTGTTTTACAGTTGTTCATCCATTTCCAATTGGTTTGGCCAAACAGGTGGGTATTCTTTTATAACACACCTAACTTTCTTGAGTTTTATAAATGATTTATTAGTACTCTTTATAGAATATAGATTTCTACCTTTTACCCTTTGATCTTCCTTCCCTTCCACACCATAGGTAACATATCATGATAGCCTAGTCATGCATTCCTCACCTCTATGAATATCTTATTCACATTTTCGACATATTTCATCTAAATAACCAAATCTATTTTGTATTGGAACACTAATTGAATTTCTAGACATGACTTGTAGTTTCTAATAATCGGTCCTCATTTTCTCAATGTGTCCCCCCTTGGTCCATGACTCTTCCCTGACAATGAAATATTATACAAGTAAGAGTAGGATTTTTGTATATACCTTCAAAAATACTAAAAAACTCTAGACATTGATCTTACACCTTGATAATAAATGTGTAAAATATTTTTTCATTATTTAAAATTGGAGTTATTTTTTCAATGGGGTAGTGGTGTTATTGGTATATTTCCCTCTCCCTTCTATATATAAGAGGGTCTATTGCTAGTTTTCTTAGTACAGGCATGTTATGTTTTAGTTTTGTAACTTTCACTATTATAAATAATATATTTTTTTGAAAATTATTGGGTGAAGATTAAACTTTCCTATTATTACCCTTTACCTCATAAATTTTAGAAGATTCACCATCAACCTCAGATGCCTTATTAAAGTCCTATAGGAACTTCTTCAACTCCTTTTGAGCTACTAAGCCCATGGATTATATCTTAGGAAACTCCTCCTCTTTCTCAGCCAACTCTTATTTAAGATATATTAACATCTTCTCTTGATCATATACTCCATTCTTGTATGTATTTATCTCATCAATGTAAAGAAATTCTTTCATGAACAATTTTTTCCCCTCTTCAATAGTCTTATTTTTCAATTTAATTATATTTATCTTCTCTTTGAGTTGTGTATTCTTCTCAAGATAGGCTTCTAACTCGTCTTTTAAAATGGGTTCTATTTCTGTCCTTTATTCTTCATCATCACTACTTGAAATATAAAAATCACTTTCAACATGAGATATAAATTTTACTTCATATTTTGATTGATTTTTTTATGATGATTTAATTTATTCCCTTCTTCTCGTTAAATTATTAGTCTATGTAACACCCTGAGTTTTTGTGAACTAATTTATTTCAAATGAATTAATTTTCATTGAGGTATTTTATTTCACTAATTAAAACATTTCTTTCACATGACACTAACTTGGTCTATGCTACACAATTCCAACTTGGCTTGCGTTACATGCAACACTGACTTGGCATTTGTTACATGCAACACCAAGTGTAAACGGGAATATAATAACCTGATACATTATATTATCTTCAATATATTAAATAAATATAATATATTATATGGATTTTAATGAAAACCAAACCTAGTAATCTTTTGTGACATGAAAGAGAGTCTTTCTTCGATAGGCTACACTACACGCAAGATAGAATATTAAAAGAAAATAATATATTATAAAAACATTATTATTTAATATAATAAGATATAACCTAGCCATTAAATAAATCATTATGAATATTATTAACTAAATTATGAAAATTTATGGATTATATAAATTTATAATTAATTCATTGGTCACCAATTAATTATAAATGAATCTAAGAACCAAATGAATATAAACAGAAATATTGTTATTATTTTCATGCTTATAAAGGTGTTTTTTCTTGATAAACTAAATTAATCACAATTAGTGAATTATATTAATGTAATATATATGTTATATATTCAATAAAATATTTTTTATATTCATCTAATTGATTCTATAGAAATAAGATAAGAACAAGCCCAATTTTATGCATAAAAACCTATATTTTTTATAAATGTAGTTTTAGAGACTTTTAATAGAGAACCCATTTTAAATCTAAATTTTGGAACTTTTATAGATTTAATATGTCAAAATAAACTTAATATTTTAAATATAAACATAAAAATTAGGTTAGGATAAATTTATGGTATTTTTCTGTGAAGTTTCATTTTTTAATGGATAGCTAAAAATACTGGATTTAAATTCAAAATTTATTTTTCTTTTAATTTATTTATAAAGTTAAATTATATAAAAATTGGTTTTAAAGTTTAATTATATAATATGTTTATCAATTAATCCAATTTAGTTCACTGGAACCAATTTCACATTGAAATTTGATATAAAAACTTATCAATCTTTGGATCATTTTTACTTTAAAAACCTGATGTGTCATCCTTTTAGTGGGATTAATTTTAAATTAATTACATCCAATTATGTTATTAGAATTCAGAAAAATAGATTCCATATTTGGAATCAGAAAAATTTAAAATTTATAATACGTTCAACTTTGTTTTTGACCAAAAATATTGGTGAAAGTAATTAAAATTAATTACATCGATTAAGGTTAAATTAAGCTTAACTAAGGACTAAACCTTATATTTATGACTCAAGAAAACCAATAAAATTGTCCAAGAAACATTGGATGGAACTATTTCGACCCTATACACCATTTTATTGACTTCATTCTATTATTGGATCCATTGGAAACATGAAAAACGTGGGTGGAATTCTCACCTCCAATATTTATAAGAGTGTCACTCCTCTTCCTCTATAAAAAGGCATCCGTCATCCCATTTTATCACACCTCTCAAGACCATTATATCACCTAAAAAATATTCCAATAATCTCCAAACAACTTTTAATTCCTCATATAAGCCTAACCTTGGTCCAAAAATCAATCCAAGGAAGCATTTCAACACAAACCAAAATGAGTTACCCGATTAAGAGGTAAAGTAATCTCTCAAGATCCTTTTTTTAAATTTTATTTATCCACCCCCTCAACTTTATTTATTCCATAATTTTATTAAAAACAAGTATAATAAATATAATCAGATGTTTTTATGCTAATTGTTTTACCTAAACTTACACACACCTCCATTTAATGGGTACCAAACATACTATTTACGTGTACGGTGAACTACAGCATCACTAAATGGTGATTGTTCATTTTTCCTCTACTACCTCTCGTGGTGGAAATTACGATGAATAATATATTTATATATGTAATATATTATATTTCTTATTTTTTTAGAATTTTTATTCCTTTTAAAACACGTATATTTTTTACTTTCCATTTGGTGTAAATACGATAATTTCGTTTGAGGAAGTATGGACTACCGCCCCCTCAAAGCAATGTGATTCATTCACACACAACCTGGAATGTATTAAAGATGGGTTTAGTGGAATTATTTGTTATATAAAACATTATAATTCTAATTTAATGATATTATATACATATATACATATATTTAATTTTCTTTATTTCTTTCAATTTGACAATAAAAACAAAAACAACGTTTATGCGTACATACGACTTATTGTCTCCATGAACAGTGTATTCCATTTAATACTTATATATTATATATATTATAATAATAATAATATAATGAATATAAATGATATTTATATAATTTTTTTAAATTTTTAATCATGATATAAGTATAAGGACTAAATATATAACAAATTAAGACACAAGTGAAGAATCCAAACAGATATTACCTGAAGTGAAACCTTAGCATATGATTGTTATCAAGAGGGTGATATAAGGTCATAATAAAATCACATATGGTATTATATGTAATAATATTATTTATTAAAATATTTATAAAAAATTTTTAATTATTTTATATGTTTCCTGAATGAGTAAGATGACAGTTAAGACGCAAGGTAAAGGAAATTAATCTCACTTTTTATTTCCGTGATATATATGCTTTATTCACCGCCCCTACCTTTTTAGTGGTGTATATACTACCCATGGATGAATTATATGATTATTATACTTAAATTTATGGGTATTTACATATCCATTTTATGATATTTCGTTCATGGGTTTTATGTTTCAAAAGTTACCAAATCGGTAAAGTAGTTTTGTCTCAATTTACCTTCTTTGAGACACATGTCATGTTATGCACCTATATTTTTCCATGAGGTGTATATACTACCTATGAAATGTTATATCATGAATCTATTTATTTTAATAATATTTTAAGCATCATGTAATTTCATTTTCTTAAATGGTGAGCATTGTTCCAAGTTACCAAGTGGAAAGAGTTTATTGAAACAATCGCATTGCTTCTCAAGATTGTTGATAATTGTTCTTACTTTGATGAAATATTATGATCCATATCTCAAGAACACTCATGATTTTTATTATCCTATGTTTATTCATGAATAATTCTTGTATTGGTACCATTTTTATACACTTTTTACATAATATAATTAATAAAGTGTTTTTAATAAAGCCCGACTTTACACTCTCTTCGGTCATAAATCTATGTTACTTCAATACCAGGTTTTCTAAAATGGGATTCCAAGAATATTCTAATATTATCCTAATATATTTAAAAGAAAATTTTACCCTTTTTTCTTTTACCAATGTTTTCAAATGAATCTTCTTGTCTCTTTTTGAATGATTCATTTTTCTAATGTTTGTACAGTGCAAAGGGAATGTTCTTTTTACCTCACATGAAATCTACGAATTTACCCACCATCAATTATTTAAATATTTATTATCATATTTAAAAGGTTAATTTTTATGAAAATTATTTTAAAAGATACTTTCAAGGAAATTTTTTTTCAAAAAATTTTCAATCTTTTATTATATGTTTTTAAGGAAAATGGTTTCCAAAAGGTTTTATGTTTTAAATAGCCATTTTCAAAGAAAAAATGGATATTTACCTCAAGAAAAGTTTTCAAAATATCCTTCCAAGTTATTTTATATCTAATATAAAATTCGTTAATTTTTCTCATCCATTTTAAGAAATGATCCAAAGGTTCTATTCATATTCTTTCTTTAATGGTTTATGTTTTTGACGGAATGATGATAATGACACCTATTTCACTTCTATTGGTTTTATGATTTTCAATCCCACTTCTTTCCATATTTTATACGTTCAAGAATATATTATGAAACCTATCTATTTTCATAGGTTATGATGTGATGAAATTTTAATGATACCCATTTCATTTCATGGGTAATTATTTGATGTTCATAAAACCAATCTCTTTTTATGGGTCATGATATGATAAAAGGTTTATTATCTTGCGGGACATGTATGAATGATTTTATTATGATATGGGTGAGGCCTATATCCCCCTCAAATGTATTGAGTAATGATGTATGACTCATGAGTATGTATATTATTTGTGAAATATATTTCATGTTCACAATGTTATGTGTGAACCTGATTAAATGTTCACAAAGTTATGCATGTACCTGGTTGCTTGTCCATTAGTTGTTGCATGAACCTGATTACATGTTCATAATGTTATGAGTGAACTTTATTACGTGTTCACAATATTATGCATGGACCTTGTTTCATGTCCATAAGATTATGTGTGAACTTGATTACATTTTTTCAATGTTACAAGTGAACCTATTTCATGTTCACAATGTTATGCATGGACCTAGTTTCATGTACATAAGGTCATGTTTGAACCTGATTACACATTGAAAATGTTATTAATGGACCCATTTTCATGTCCAAAAGTTAATATGGGTGTAATTTCATGTCTTTAACTTAATGAGTGAACATGTTTCTACTTCTACATGTTTAGGATGTTATGAACCATTACCCATACCACAAAAAAGTTGAGAATTGATAATGGTAACGAATTCACAAGAAATACTTTTGAAGCATATCTGAGAAATAATGGTATCAAAAATCAGTATACTGCTCCCTATAATCCAAACAAAATGTTGTAGTATAAAGAAATAATAGAATATTGGTGTAAATGGGAAGAATTATGTTAGATAAATACAAAATTTCAATATTTTATTGAAGAGAAGCTATTAGTATTGTTGTACATGTTCAAAATATATGCTTATTAAGACTGGAAACTAACATGACTCCACATGAAATTTGGTATAACAAAAAAACATTCATTGAAATACTCCAATGTTTTTTGGAAGTCCATGTTTGCTCAAAATTAAAAATTCAGATTTGGGAAAGTTTGATAATAAAGATGAGGAATAAACTTTTATGGGTTCTTCACCAAATGGAAGAAGTTGCAAATGTTGGAAAAAAATTTACAAAAGTTGGTGGACTCATATGATGTAAAGGTAATTGAAAATCAAAATTCCTTAAAAAGGTTGTTGATAATGCTTAGGAGGATAAAATAGAGATTTCCAACAATATTTAAAGTAGATTAAAACATCCTAATCATGATTCATAAGAATTGTGTGATGAGGAAATTTCAGGTGGGAAAGAAACTTTAAAATTTCCTAACGTACAAAAACATGTTCAATCCAAAAACATTATTGGGAATGATAAATCTCCAGTTAAGACTGGAAGAAAGTTGAGATGAGATCATTAGACATCACTTATTTCAAAATTTGAACTGGAATCAATTTCAAGAGCTATTTAACACAAATAATTGGTGGATTCTATGAATGAAGATTTTTATTCGATTGAAAAGAATGAAACCCGGGAACTTGTTTCATGGATAGCAAATAAAAATGTTATCAGAACCAAGTGGGTTTACAAAAACAAGTTAAATGAGCATGCAAAAGTTTCCATAAACAAATCTTGGCATGTTTGTAAAGGCTATACAGAGTGGAATGTGTGTATTTTGAATAAACTTTTTCCCCAATTGAAAGATAAGAAACTATTATAATGTTTCTTTCAACAGCGTCACATTGGAATTACAAAGTTTATTAGTTAGATGTAAGTTTAGCTTTCTTAAATGGTAATATCGAGGAAGAAGTTTACATTGAACAACCTTGTGGATTTAAACTTGATGAGGATGAAAAAAAGTTTTTAAATTGGAGAAATCAATGTATGGGATGAAACAAGCACCTCGTGCATGATATTCTAAGCATGAAAATTTTTTGAGAATGTTGAATTTTTCTATAGGAAAATTTTATATAAACTTGTATGTAAAATATTTTATGACAACCCTGCTTTTATTACAAACTTGATCATGATTTATTACATAAAAATTCACTTGATAAAACAAAAAATATCGAGAGGTTTAGTGTCTTTGGGGCTTAGGATCATTACATAAAAACTTAAAACATGAAATACAACATCTTTATTGAAAACTTACTTTACATGACCACTACATTCCCTCATACTTAGCATTGCATGGGGTAACCTGAGGACATGCATAAGAAAAGGGTGAGCTGTAAAGCCCAGTAAGGGAGTACACATGGAATAACATGAGGAGTACAACACATGTTAGACAATAGGCATATCAATAGATCATAAAAGAAACATGAGCATAAAGGAATGATAAAGCATGATAATCATTACATGGAAATGTGGAAACAACACTTAACATAGAATTAGGATGAGCCAAGGATCATTGCACATAGAGCATGAGTGAATACTCATTTCACATAAAGCACAATTAAACCCTCGTTGCACTTGAATTAGCATGAGTCAACACTCATTGCACATGATGTATCATGATACTATACTTTACCCAATGCATTGGAGAACTATAAGGGCTCACCCTTCTTAAACATTTCATTTCCTGCATAAGTGTGCCACATGGATCATAAAACATGGATTCATAAAACATAATCATTTATTCCAAGAAAAAGGAATATGTAATTCATACATGAAACTTTATAATCAATAAGTAAATGTGTGTAAAGGTTAATACCCTTGATGGAGAAATGGGCATGGTATTCACTACACAATGGCATTGGCTTAGAAAATCAGTACGATTTCGGCAGCGTAACGGTGTGACATAAGAATTCATAAAAATGGTTGATGAGGGAGAAAGTGGTTCCTCATCATATTTACATGTAATATACAGTAAGGAGGCCATATAGATACATTTCCCAACAATTTTAATGGAATTTAGATTCATGATACAAAATTATTGCTTGAATGTAAAAGAAGAGAGAGAAGTTCCTTTCGGAATTTTGGCATAGTAACTGGTGTACATGGGAGGCATTTAATGAGAGAGAAAGGGGTCACCCATCATTAAAACAATAAGAGGGAAGTATGGGGGAGGTGGTAAACTATACCCCAACATTCATAATTGAAATTAAAAGGGCAATACAACGTAAATAAAATTGACAAAAATGAGAAAGGAAGAAAAAAACCCTTACATGGAAGTGTACTTCCAAAGGATAGTGAGAGGCTTGTGAGAGGCTTCTTGTATAAGGCCCCAGCCTTAAACCTTACATAATCTTGAGTTATCACAAGATTACACGTTGAGGATCTTTTCAGGTTTAGAGTTTTAGAGAATTATATCTTAAAACATGCATTACAACCCACATTTAAACAATGTGGTTACAATAAAAGATAGTATTCTTTTTCCCATCAACGGAAACATATTGAAAATAAAACATGTATTCTTTCTTAACACTTCCTTGACACTATCATTTTATCATGTACCTTTCCCGTGACCTGTGAAAAACATTTCAAAAAATTGGGATGAGTATAAAAAACTCAGTATGGGTTATATAAAAAAAACAAGGAAAGGAAACATGAGTTCATATATTCATAAGAATGAAATCATACTTTACCCATAAAACATAGGCACTTTAACATACCTCAAAAAATCATGAACAAATCATAGAAATCATAATACATAAAGGTAACTTGAGGCATTCATAACATTCTTACGTAGGGAGTAACCCTCCTGGTTACGTTTGGAATACCCATCACATTATATTCCCTAAATCTCTTCGGATAAACCTTAACGTTTCACTCCTTCGCATTACCCAATGCATTGGAGAGCTATAACGGGCTCACCTGCCCTTAGTTTATCACAGAACCACCCATCTTCATAATAATTCCCAAGAACCATAACATAATCATATCACATAAAACATGCATAAAGGAAACATAACATTTCCACATTTCAATCACAAGATATCAATACAACACATTGATATAATAAAAACATTATGAAAACCATTTTCAATACCAATGTAAAACATGGTATTTATTTTTCATTTTTAAAAAAAAGGGTATAGCTTGTAGAGGAAGCCGAAACTCAAATAATGGTCACGGCGGTGGAGAAGTCATTGTCGCCGCATACGTACGACAAGAAAACATTCCCTTTTTTTGTTTTGTAAAATGCTTCGTATAAAAAATATTCCTTTTGAATAAGCGTGAAAGTCAAAGGGGTTTATACACCGTATAAAAGAAGGTTGTGTATAAAATAAAATATGCCTCAATGAAAGGAGATTGAGACGAAGTCCCATACCTCGTATCCGACTTGACCCGACCATTCTTTAATCTCCTGAATAATAAACTTGAGTTAATATCTACTTGCTTAAGAACATTTTTCAAGTTCATTATTCCTTTTATACCATGTTATGAACATCATGTAATCATTTAAGTTAATAATGTTCATTTTGTCGGTATTTGGTTCTTAAGTCCAAAATAGACTTCTTACACTAACATATTGTTAATTTGGTCAAAGGTTCGTTATATCCAGAATGATATTAATGATTGGGATAACATATATATCATATATATTCATCATATACATGTATTTATAATATTACATCACATTTAGAGGTAAGAAATGAAATGCACCGTTCATGGAGACAGTAAGTCGTACGTACGCATGAACGCTACTTCCATTTCTATTTCGTATTTTCTGGAATGGAATCATAATGATATAAGAGTATATTATAATTCCAGTATAATAACATATATAATATCATTAACTTTATCCTTTACACATCCCACATATGGTATTAACGAATCAAATCACTTTTAGGGGGCGGTAGTCTGCACTTCCTAAAATGAAGATATCGTGTTTACCCATAATGGAAACAATAATGGTATGCCTTAAATGAAAAATACAGAAGCTTAAGAAAAGAATAAACATATTATATATCATATATAAAAATAGTGACATCATAATGTCCACCTTTGAAGGTGTTAAATGAGTATTGAACAATCATCGTTTCGGGAGGCAGAATTTCGCCATCCACGGAAACTGTATGTTCTTTAACCATTTGATGTAGTTGTGTGAGAGTGTAACTAGAATAAATCTTATAACAACATCCTAGTATATTGAAGATACTGTTTTTGTTACAAAAGAAGTAAATAAAAAGAGTTTAGTGGGTTGGAGAAGTAAAATAAAACAAATGAACATGAGAGAATGAATTACCTTTAAAAGTGTAACTCCTTTTGATTTGAGGCTAAAGGCTTCATTTGAAAGGATTATGCCCAAAGGAAATCCTCTAGGATGAGGAGAGGTATGTGTAGAGAGTAAATGGGCAGGGGATGGCCGAGCCAAAGTCTTGAGGAGTGTTTGAAATGAGGTAGAGGTGGGGTCCTTTTATAAGAGGAGAGGAGGGGCACTCTTGGAAAGTAAAGAAAAGTCACTTTATTTTAAAATGGTATTCGGATTTAAGAGGTCCCACATTGATTTATTTTGATGATAAGGTGATAAGGGTTCGAAATCCACTCATCCAATAGGTTTTGGACATGTGTAGGTCTTAGATATTACATTATCCTTCCATTTTATTTAAATCGTTAAATAATGAGGTCATCGCTGCATCATCATGATGTCATAAATAATTTACTTTATTTAATGTCTAAAAATTATAAAACAAATACTATGATGTAGGAAATCTTTTTAGCTTTCGAATTACTATTTATAGTCAAAAATCCGAATTGTATAACCCCATGTAAAAATTGTTTTAGTAAAACATCTCATGTGTGTGTCATTTTTACTTTAACATTTAATAAAAAGTTATTTATGTCATTTCCCAACCAAAGTAGCTCCATGGGGTCCCCAAGTTGACCCATGGCTTTTCTTGGTCGGCCATGACACATCCAATAAGGGTAGGACATTTTTCAAGGTATTTTCATTTTATTATAATATCATTTTTGCCTTAAATTGCACTAATTTCCTCTAATCGTGATTAAAAACTTAATAAGTTACTATTCACCAAAAATTTATTTTTATCTCATTGAACCACATTTTACTTATTAATGACAACCATGTATGTAGGATTTTTGAAATTCAAAACACAGAAGTGGTAAAATTTCATTTAAACGAAAAATCCGTTTTTATTAGTACCACTTAGTGGTTTCACTATTCATCAAAAATTGAAGCTTTTCAGAAATATACCAAAAATTCACCCTAAGATATATTTGATATTCCGAATTCAAAAATGAAGTCCATTTTACAAAATTCACAACATATAAGTTTCATTAATTAATTTAATAATTAATTCCAGCTCTCAGAGCAAATAGCGTGTTTTTATGAAACAATAAGTATCAAAAGATTGACACTAGTTTAAGTCCAATTTCAAAGAGAAATTGATTCCAACAACCACTATTGGATTTTATGGTAAAAATATTTTCTAATTTCACTTTCAAACCAATTCAAAAGATAATCTAATCATATAAATAATTTAGATTAAAATAGGTTTTGAATTAAAATACAACATTTTACACTATTCATTAAAAAATGAACTTTATCGGAAGAATAACAAAAACATACACAAAGTAAATTTTGATGTCCCGATTATAAAGAAGAATTTATTTGGTCCAAAATAATGTATAAGAGTGACCAAAACTATATTTAAATAGGGTTCTCCATCAAAAGGCGATAAATGAACCTTTTAGTGAATATTAATGTATTTATGTATAAAATTGAATTCCTTTCTTATTTTAAGCCTTTATCTTTTATTGGATAAATGTACAAACATATATATTCGTATTTTAGTTATTTATATTCATTCCTGCCAGTACAACAGCTACGTGTTAACTACCATTTGAAATTATATTATTAGCGTGTAACGTAATATTTCAAAGAAACTCATTGTTGCGTATCAGGCACGCTATCGTACATAGCAACCCCTTCAAAAAAATTACTATTTAATTAAAAAATATTAATAAATATGAATATGTCTTATTCTTTATTTACCTGGGATGTTACATCATTCCCACCTTTTGGGAATTGCGTCCTCGAAATTTTATTCACTTATCGAATAAGTGGGGGTATTTATCCCTCACAGCATTTTCAGATTCCCATGTTGCCTCTTCAACCATATGGTTTTTCCATAAAACCTTTACCTGATGAATCACCTTATTCCGCAATACCTGCTCCTTGTGGTCAAAAATTTGGACCGGTTGTTCCTCGTAAGATAGATTCTCTTCCAGCTGAACTACCTCTAGACTCAAAACATGAGATGGATCTGGCATATACTTTCTCAACATCGAAACATGAAAACCATTGTGTACCTGAGATAAACTCGGAGGTAAATCCACTCGGTATGCAACTGATCCAACTCTCTCCAGAATTTCGTATGGTCCAATGAACCTTGGACTTAGCTTTCCTTTCTTACCAAATCTCATAACACTTTTCCATGGAGAAACATTGAGAAAAACATGATCACCTACCTCAAAAGAGAGATCCTTCCTCCTGTTGTCCGCATAACGTTTCTGCCTGCTCTGAGCTGTTCTCACGTGTCTCTGAATCAACTGAACTTTTTCTACCATCCCTTCTACCAACTCTGGTCCCATCAGCTTCCTTTCCCCTACTTCATCCCAAAAAGCTGGAGTTCAACACTATTTGCCATATAATGCCTCAAATGGAGCCATCTGTATACTGGAATGAAAGCTGTTATTATAAGAAAACTCAACCAAAGAAAGATGTTGGTCCCAACTTCCCTGATAATCCATCGAACAAGCTCGTAGCATATCCTCCAAGGTCTGAATTGATCGTTCTGACTGCCCATTTGTTTGAGGATGAAAAGATGTACTAAAATGTAATTCAGTACCCAACGACTTCTGAAAGCCTTTCCAAAAGTTAGAAGTAAACCTGGGATCACGGTCAGATACAATGGAGAGAGGAACTCCATGTAACCTGACTATCTCTTTAAGATACAAACGGGAAAGATGATCTAGGGAAAAAGTATCTCGTATAGCATGGAAATGAGCAGATTTAGTCAAGCGATCAACAATAACCCAGATTGCATTATTACCTCGGGATGTCCTCGGTAATCCCACAACAAAGTCCATGGATATGTTTTCCCATTTCCACTCTGCCACTGGTAAAGGCTGAAGCATCCCTTTAGGTAACTGCCGCTCTGCTTTAACCTGCTGACAAGTCAAACACTTCACAGTAAAATCAACAATATCTCTTTTCATTCCATCCCACCAGTAATACTCCCGCAGAACTATGTACATCTTAGTACTGCCAGGATGAACTGAAAACGGGGAACTATGAGCCTCACATAACAACTCATTCTTCAACTGTGAATCACAAGGCACACATAATCTCTTCCAAAACCTCAAAACACAATCATTATCAGTGTTGAATTCAGGAAACTTACATTTCTGAACCAGCTCTACCTTTTTCTGCAACTCACTATCTTGCTTCTGTGCTTGCTTGATTCTGTCTGATAGAGAAGATTTCACTGATACCTGAAACAAAACAGAAGAACTTCCTGCACCAACAACTTCTATGCCAAAGTTCATCAAATCCTTAACCAAAGGATTGCATTCCAAACGCAACATTGCTAATGAAGCATTACTTTTTCGACTCAAAGCATCAGCCACTTTATTTTCTTTTCCTGGATGGTAGTGAATCGTACAATCATAATACTTGATTAATTCTAGTCATCTCCTTTGTCTCATGTTCAATTCTTTCTGAGTGAATATATACTTTAAACTTTTGTGATCGGTATATATTTCACACTTTACTCCATACAAATGATGCCTCTAAATTTTCAAATCAAAAACAACAGCAGCTAATTCGAAATCATGTGTTGGGTAATTTACCTCATGTGTTTTCAATTGCCGTGAAGCATAAGCAATTACCTGATCATTCTGCATTAGAACGCAACCAAGTCCTTTCAATGAAGCATCGTTGTAGATGGAAAACTCACCCTTTCTAGAAGGTAGTGCCAAAACTGGAGCATTCACCAATCTTCTTTTCAGTTCCTGAAAAAAATCATCACATTCTTTTGTCCAGATAAACTTAACACCATTCCGAGTTAGCTTAGTCATTGGACCAGATAACCGTGAAAAATTTCTAACAAACCTTCGGTAATAGCCTTCCAAACCAAGAAAACTACGTATCTCAGTTACATTTGTGGGTCTTGGACATTCTTCAACAACTTTTGTTTTAGTAGGATCAACAGTTATCCCATCTTTAGAAACAATGTGACCAAGCAAAGAAATTTGTTGCAACCAAAACTTACACTTGCTGAATTTTCCATATAGTTTCTTTTCTTTTAAGGTTTGCAAAACAACCCTTAAATGACTTTTATGCTCCTCTTTAATTTTAGAAAACACCAAAATATCATCAATGAAAACCACCACAAACTTATCCAAGAATTCATGGAAAATTCTATTCATTAAGTCCATGAATACAGAAGGTGCATTGGTTAGCCCAAAAGGCATAACTACAAATTCCTAATGGCCATATCTAGTACGAAAAGCAGTCTTCGGAACGTCTCCTTATTTTACTTTCAACTGATGGTACCCCGACCTCAAGTCAATCTTCGAAAAATACTAAGCTCCCTGGAGCTGATCAAACAAATCATCGATATGAGGCAAAGGATATTTGTTCTTAACGGTAATATTATTCAAGGCTCTATAATCAATGCAAAGTCTCATAGAACCATCTTTCTTTTTAACAAATAAAATAGGAGAACCCCATGGTGATGTGCTAGGTTGGATGAAACCTTTCTCTAATAAATCTTGAAATTTCTCCTTAAACTCTAAAAGTTCAATTTGAGCCATTCGATAAGGGGGTTTTGAAATTGGCTTAGCATCAGGAACTAAGTCAACAGTAAATTCAACTTCCCGATCTATTATTATTCCAGGAAACTCATCAGGAAAAACATCAGGATACTCATTTACCACTGGCACATCATTAATCTGAACAGTTCCTTTATTTTCAACGATGTGTGCATGGTAACATTCATTTCCATATTTTACAAGTTTCTCGGCCTCTTGATAAGTTATCAACAGTAAGGGTTCATTCTTGTACACAAACTGAAAGTATTTTTGAAAAGAAACTTCTTTAGCTCTACAGTCAATCTTAGCATGGTAAATAGAGAGCCAATCCATACCCGGGATAAAATCAAACTCTACTAGAGGTAGAACAATAAGGTTTCCAAGTAGGTTCTTTCCACAGATATGGATAGGAAGATTCTTATAAATTCGGTTTTCCTCAACATTTCCCCCAGGTGTTTTTACCAAAAGTTTAGGAGTCATTTCTTGATATTGTATTCCCATTTTACTAGAAAATGTTTCAGAGATGAAAGAATGTGTAGAACCCGAATCAAACAACACACTGGCATAATCTGAAAAAACAAACAAACTACCTGATACAACTTCATTTGATGGCCCGACATCTGCTGAAGTAGTTGCAAAGGATTTCACCACCCCTTTCTTCTTGTAGTATAACTGCTTCCCATCACTCAAGCTCTTTGTCAGACACTCATTTGCATAGTGACCCATCTCATTGCACATATAACATTTCACTAACTGTAAATCAGATTTGGTCTTACCTTCACCTTGATCCTTTTCAATGCAATCACGAGCCTTATGTCCCATCTTACCACATCGGTAGCACTTTCCAGAATTCAAAAGACATTCCCCAGCATGCCTTTTGCCACATTTATCACAAATTGGAAACTTAGTTTTCTTACTATCAGACTTTTTTGAAGAATTATTACCTTTCTCCTGCCACCTCGGTCTCTTCTTCTGTTGGTTGTTATAGAACATTTGATCATCGACAAACTCCATTTCTACCTTCTCAGCACATCGAACAAGATTTTCATAACTTTTGAACTTATGAGAAGCTAAAGCCCTTAGATATTTTGGCTTTAATCCTGAATAAAAACGATTGATTTTACTATCAAGGTCTCGGATAAAATTTGGAGCATACCTTGCCAATCGAGTGAACCTTTCTTCATAGGCAGCCACTGAGTCTTCCTCTTTCATTAATTCCAGGAATTGTTTTTCCATCCTAAGTTGAACAGCCTTAGGAAAATACTTCTCAAGAAAAATATCTTTGAATTCATCCCAGTCGAGAGCATCAATCTCATCAGCATCCCTGATGTTTTTAACCATCGACCACCACTGATCTGCTTCACCCTCCAAACGGTAAATAGAAAGACTAACCTTTTGATTGTCTGAACACCCCATGACATCGAAAATCTTCTCTAGTGCTTTAATCCACCCTTCAGCTAACACAGGGTCAGATGACCCTCTGAATGATGGGGGATGTTGCCTCATGAAATGTTCCACCGCTGACATGTTCCTTGGTGGTTGATCTGGTTGATCTCGTGCATGGATACCACCACCATTTATCGCTTGAGTCAACTGTTCCATTACTACAACAAACTGTTCAGTTCCAATTCCGACCATCTCAGCATGCTGGTTCGGAAGGTTATTTCCATCTGTATGCCTTCCTAGCACTGCTTCCCTATTTCCTCTACAGAAAACCATTTGGAACAAACATGTCTTAGATAAAGCAACATGGTAATCTTTAAATGCTATATCATTTCAATTTGACCATAAAAAAAACTTTTGGATAATCATTTCATAGAATTCTAACTCCTAATGTTATCTAAACCGACCTTTGATACCAACTATAAGGCCCCAGCCTTAAACCTTACATAATCTTGAGTTATCACAGGATTACACGTTGAGGATCTTTTCAGGTTTAGAGTTTTAGAGAATTAGATCTTAAAACATGCATTACAACCCACATTTAAACAAAGTGGTTACAATAAAAGATATTATTCTTTTTCCCATCAACGGAAACATATTGAAAATAAAACATGGATTCTTTCTTGACACTTCCTTGACACTATCATCTTATCATGTACCTTTCCTGTGACCTGTGAAAAACATTTCAATAACTTGGGATGTGCATAAAAATCTCAGTATGGGTTATATAAAAAAAACAAGGAAAGGAAACATGAGTTCATATATTCATAAGAATGAAATCATACTTTACCCATAAAACATAGGCACTTTAACATACCTCATAAAATCATGAACAAATCATAGAAATCATAAGACATAAAGGTAACTTGAGGCATTCATAACATTCTTACATAGGGAGTAACCCTCTTGGTTATGTTTGGAATACCCATCACAGTATATTCCCTAAATCTCTTCGGAGAAACCTTAACGTTTCACTCCTTCGCGTTACCCAATGCATTGGACAGCTATAATGGGCTCACCCGCCCTTAGTTTATCATAGAACCACCCGTCTTCATAATAATGCCCAAGAACCATAACATAATCATATCACATAAAACATGCATAAAGGAAACATAACATTTCCACATTTCAATCACAAGATATCAATACAACACATTGATATAATAAAAACATTATGAAAACCATTTTCAATACCAAAGTAAAACATGGTATTTATTTTTCATTTAAAAAAATGGTATGGCTTGTAGAGGAAGCCGAAACTCAAATAATGGTCACGGCGGCGGAGAAGTCGTTGTCGCCGCATACATACGACAAGAAAACATTCCCTTTTGTCATTTTGTAAAATGATTCGTATAAAAAAGATTCCTTTTTAATAAGCGTGAAAGTCAAAGGGGTTTATACACCGTATAAAAGAAGGTTGTGTATAAAATAAAATATGCCTCAATGAAAGGAGATTGTGACGAAGTCCCATACCTCGTATCTGACTTGACCCGACCATTCTTTAATCTCCTGAATAATAAACTTGAGTTAATCTCTACTTGCTTAAGAACCTTTTTCAAGTTCATTATTCCTTTTATACCATGTTATGAACATCATGTAATCATTTAAGTTAATAATGTTCATTTTGTCGGTATTTGGTTCTTAAGTCAAAAATAGACTTCTTACAGTTACATGTTGTTAATTTGGTCAAAGGTTCATTATATCCAGAATGATATTAATGATTTGTATAACATATATATCATATATATTCATCATATACATTTATTTATAATATTACATCACATTTAGAGGTAAGAAATGAAATGCACCGTTCATGGAGACGGTAAGTCGTACGTACGCATGAACGCTACTTCCATTTCTATTTCATATTTTCTGGAATGGAATCATAATGATATAGGAGAATATTATAATTCCAGTATAATAACATATATAATATCATTAACTTTATCCTTTAAACATCCCACATATGGTTTTAACGAATCAAATCACTTTCAGGGGGCGGTAGTCCGCACTTCCTAAAATGAAGATATCGTGTTTACCCATAATGGAAACAATAATGGAATGATAGAAATGAAAAATTCAGAAGCTTAAGGAAAGAATAAACATATTATATATCATATATAAAAATAGTTACATCATAATGGCCACCTTTGAAGGTGTTAAATTAGTATTGAACAATCATCATTTCGGGAGGCAGAATTTCGTCATCCACAGAAACCGTATGTTCTTTAACCATTTGATGTAGTTGTGTGAGAGTGTAGCTTGAATAAATCTTATAAAAACTTCCTAGTATATTTAAGATACTGTTGTTGTTACAAAATAAGTAAATAAAAAGAGTTTAGGGGGTTGGAGAAGAAAAATAAAACAAATGAACATGAGAGAATGAATTACCTTTAAAACTGTAACTCCTTTTGATTTGAGCCTAAAGGCTTCCTTTGAAAGGATTCTGCCCAAAGGGAATCCTCTAGGATGAGGATAGGGATTTGTAGAGAGTAAATGGTCAGGGGATGGCTGAGCCAAAGGCTTGAGGAGTGTGTTAAATGAGGTAGAGGTGGGGGCCTTTTATAAGAGGAGAGGAGGGGCACTCTTGGAAAGTAAAGAAATGTCACTTTATTTTAAAATGGTATTCGGATTTAAGAGGTCCCACATTGATTTATTTCTAGGATAAGGTGATACGGGTACTAAATCCACTCATCCAATAGGTTTTGGACATGTGTAGGTCTTAGATATTACATTATCTTTCCATTTTATTTAAATCGTTAAATAATGAGGTCATTGCTGCATCATCATCATGTCATAAATAATTTACTTTATTTAATGTCTAAAAATTATAAAACAAATACTATGATGTAGGAAATCTTTTTATCTTTCCAATGACTATTTATAGTCAAAAATCTGAATTGTATAACCCCATGTAAAAATTGTTTTAGTAAAACATCTCATGTGTGTGTCATTTTTACTTTAACATTTAATAAAAAGTTATTTATGTCATTTCCCAACCAAAGTGGATCCATGGGGTCCCCAAGTTGACACATGGATTTTCTCGGTCGGCCATGACACATCCAATAAGGGTAGGACATGTGTCAAGGTATTTTCATTTTATTATAATATCATTTTTTCCTTAAATTGCACTAATTACCTCTAATCGTGATTAAAAGCTTAATAAGTTACTATTCACAAAAAAAATTATTTTTATCTCATTGAACCAAATTTTACTTCTTAATGACAACCATGTATGTAGGATTTTTGAAATTCAAAACACAGAAGTGGTAAAATTTCATTTAAACAAAAAATCAGTTTTTATAAGTACCACTTAGTGGTTTCACTATTCATCAAAAATTGAAGTTTTTCAGAAAAATACCAATAATTCACCCTAAGATATATTTGATATTATGAATTCAAAAATGAAGTCCATTTTACAAAATTCACAACATATAAGTTGCATTAATTAATTTAATAATTAATTCCTACTGTCAGAGCAAATAGCATGTTTTTATGAAACAATAAGTATCAAAAGATTGACACTAGTTTAAGTCCAATTTCAAAGTGAAATTGATTCCAATGACCACTATTGGATTTTATGGTAAAAATATTTTCTAATTTCACTTTAAAACCAATTCAAAAGATAATATAATCATATAAAAAAATTAGATTAAAAGATGTTTTGAATTAAAATACAACATTTTACACTATTCATTAAAAATGAACTTTATCGGAAGAATAACAAAAACATACACAAAGTAAATTTTGATGTCCCGGTTATAAAGAAGGATTTTATTTGGTCCAAAATAATGTATAAGAGTGACCAAAACTATATTTAAAGAGGGTTCTCCATCAAAAGGTGATAAATGAACCTTTTAGTGAATATTAATGTATTTATGTATAAAATTGAATTCCTTTCTTATTTTAAGCCTTTATCTTTTATTGGATAAATGTACAAACATATATATTCGTATTTTAGTTATTTCTATTCATTCCTTCCAGTACAACGGCTACGTGTTAACTACCATTTGAAATTATATTATTAGCGTGTAACGTAAGATTTCAAAGAAACTCATTGTTGCGTATCGGGCACGCTATCGTACATAGCAACCCCTTCAAAAAAAATTAATATTTAATTAAAAAATATTAATAAATATGAATATGTCTTATTCCTTATTTACCTGGGATGTTATATCCTTCCCCCCTTTTGGGAATTGCGTCCTCGCAATTTTATTCACTTATCGAATAAGTGGGGGTATTTATCCCTCATAACATTTTCAGATTCCCATGTTGCCTCTTCAACCATATGGTTTTTACATAAAACCTTTACCTGATGAATCACCTTATTCCGCAATACCTGCTCCCTGTGGTCAAGAATCTGGACCGGTTGTTCCTCGTAAGATAGATTCTCTTCCAGCTGAACTACCTCTGGACTCAAAACATGAGATGTATCTGGCATATACTTTCTCAACATCGAAACATGAACAACATTGTGTACCTGAGATAAACTCGGAGGTAAAGCCACTCGGTATGAAACTGATCCAAATCTCTCCAGAATTTCGTATGGTCCAATGAACCTTGGACTTAGCTTTACTTTCTTACCAAATCGCATAACACTTTTCCATGGAGAAACTTTGAGAAAAACATGATCACCTACCTCAAAAGAGAGATCCTTCCTCCTGTTGTCCTCATAACTTTTCTGCCTGCTCTGAGCTGTTCTCATGTGTCTCTAAATCAACTGAACTTTTTCCGCCATCTCTTCTACCAACTCTGGTCCCATCAGCTTCCTTTCCCCTACTTCATCCCAAAAAGCTGGAGTTCGACACTGTTTGCCATATAATGCCTCAAATGGAGCCATCTGTATACTGGAATGAAAGCTGTTATTATAAGAAAACTCAACCAAAGAAAGATGTTGGTCCCAACTTCCCTGATAATCCATCGAACAAGCTCGTAGCATATCCTCCAAGGTCTGAATTGTTCATTCTGACTGCCCATCTGTTTGAGGATGAAAAGCTGTACTAAAATTTAATTCAGTACCCAACGACTTCTGAAGGCCTTTCCAAAAGTTAGAAGTAAACCTGGGATCACGGTCAGATACAATGGAGAGAGGAACACCATGTAACCTGACTATCTCTTTAAGATACAAACGGGAAAGTTGATCTAGGGAAAAATTATCTCGTATAGCAAGGAAATGAGCAGATTTAGTCAAGCGATCAACAATAACCCAGATTGCATTATTACCTCGAGATGTCCTCAGTAATCCCACAACAAAGTCCATGGATATGTTTTCCCATTTCCACTATGGCACTGGTAAAGGCTGAAGCATCCCTTTAGGTAACTGCCGCACTTCTTTAACCTGCTGACAAGTCAAACACTTCACAGTAAAATCAACAATATCTCTTGTCATTCAATCCCACAAGTAATACTCCCGCAGATCTATGTACATCTTAGTACTGCCAGGATGAACTGAAAACGGGGAACTATGAGCCTCACATAACAACTCATTCTTCAACTGTGAATCACAAGGCACACATAATCTCTTCCCAAACCTCAAAACACAATCATTATCAGTGTTGAATTCAGGCAACTTACCTTTCTGAACCAGGTCTACCTTTTTCTGCAACTCACTGTCTTGCTTCTGTGCTTTCTTGATTCTGTCTGATAGAGAAGATTTCACTAATACCTGAAACAAAATAGAAGAACTTCCTGCACCAACAACTTATATTCCAAAGTTCATCAAATCCTTAACCAAAGGATCGCGTTCCAAACGCAACATTTCTAATGAAGCATTACTTTTTCGACTCAAAGCATCAGCCACTTTATTTGCTTTTACCGGATGGTAGTGAATCGTACAATCATAATCCTTGATTAATTCTAGTCATCTCATTTTTCTCATGTTCAATTATTTCTGAGTGAATATACACTTTAAACTTTTGTGATCGGTATATATTTCACACTTTACTCCATACAAATGATGCCTCCAAATTTTCAAAGCAAAAACAACAGCAGCTAATTCCAAATAATGTGTTGGGTAATTTACCTCATGTGTTTTCAATTGTCGTGAAGCATAAGCAATTACCTGATCATTCTGCATTAGGATGCAACCAAGTCCTTTCAATGAAGCATCGCTGTAGATGACAAACTCACCCTTTCTCAAAGGTAGTGCCAAAACTGGAGCATTCACCAATCTTATTTTCAGTTCCTGAAAACAATCATCACATTCTTTTGTCCAGATAAACTTAACACCCTTCCGAGTTAGCTTAGTCATTGGACCAGATAACCGTGAAAACTTTATAACAAACCTTCGGTAATAGCCTGCCAAACCAAGAAAACTACGTATCTCGGTTACATTTGTGGGTCTTGGACATTCTTCAACAACTTTTGTTTTAGTAGGATCAATAGTTATCCCATCTTTAGAAACAATGTTACCAAGGAAAGAAGTTGTTTGCAACCAAAACTCACACTTGATGAATTTTCCATATAGTTTCTTTTCTTTTAAGGTTTGCAAAACAACCCTTAAATGACTTTCATGATCCTCTTTACTTTTAGAAAACACCAAAATATCATCAATGAAAACCACCACAAACTTATCCAAGAATTCATGGAAAATTCTATTCATTAAGTCCATGAATATAGAAGGTGCATTTGTTATCCAAAAAGGCATAACTACAAATTCATAATGGCCATATCTAGTACGAAAAGCAGTCTGCGGAACGTCTCCTTCTTTTACTTTCAACTGATGGTACCCCGACCTCAAGTAAATCTTCGAAAAATACTAAGCTCCCTGGAGCTGATCAAACAAATCATCGATATGAGGCAAAGGATATTTGTTCTTAACAGTAATATTATTCAGGGCTCTATAATCAATGCAAAGTCTCATAGAACCATCTTTCTTTTTAACAAATAAAACAGGAGCACCCCATGGTGATGTGCTAGTTCGGATGAAACCTTTCTCTAATAAATCTTGAAATTTCTCCTTCAAATCTAAAAGTTCAATTTGAGCCATTCGATAAGGGGGTTTTGAAATTGTCTTAGCATCAGGAACTAAGTCAACAGTAAATTCAACTTCCCGATCTAGTATTATTCCAGGAAACTCATCAGGAAAAACATCAGGATACTCATTTACCACTGGCACATTATTAATCTGAACAGTTCCTTTATTTTCAACGATGTGTGCAAGGTAACATTCATTTCCATCTTTTACAAGTTTCTCGGCCTCTTGATAAATTATCAACAGTAAGGGTTCATTCTTGTACACAAACTGAAATTCTTTTTGGAAAGAAACTTATTTAGCTCTACAGTCAATCTTAGAATGGTAAATAGAGATCCAATCCATACCCGGGATAACATCAAACTCTACTAGAGGTAGAACAATAAGGTTTCCAATTAGGTTCTTTCCACAGATAAGGATAGGAAGATTCTTATAAATTCTTTTTGCCTCAACATTTCCCCCAGGTGTTTTTACCAAAAGTTCAGGAGTCATTTCTTGAGATGGTATTCCCATTTTACTAGAAAAGGTTTCAGAGATGAAATAATGTGTAGACCCCGAATCAAACAACACACTGGCATAATCTGAAAAAAACAAACAAACTACCTGATACAACTTCATTTGATGGCCCGACATCTGCTGAAGTAGTTGCAAAGGATTTCACCACCCCTTTCTTCTTGTAGTCTAACTGCTTACCATCACTCAAGCTCATCGTCGGACACTCATTTGCATAGTGACCCATCTCATTGCACTTATAACATTTCACTAACTGTAAATCAAATTTGGTCTAACCTTCACCTTGATCCTTTTCAGTGCAATCACGAGCCTTATGTCCCATATTACCACATCGTTTGCACTTTCCAGAATTCAGAAGACATTCCCCAGCATGCCTTTTCCCACATTTATCACAAATTGGAAACTTAGATTTCTTACCATCAGACTTTTTTGAAGAATTATTACCTTTCTCCTGTCACCTTGGTATCTTCTTCTGTTGGTTGTTATAGAACACTTGATCATCGGCAAACTCCATTTTTACCTTCTCAGCACATCGAACAAGCTTTTCATAACTTTTGAACTCACGAGAAGCTAAAGCCCTTCGATATTTTGGCTTTAATCCTAAATAAAAACGATTGATTTTACTATCAAGGTCTCGGATAAAATTTGGAGCATACCTTGCCAATCGAGTGAACCTTTCTTCATAGGCAGCCACTGAGTCTTCCTCTTGCCTCAATTCTAGGAATTGTTTTTCCATCCTAAGTCAAACAGCCTTAGGAAAGTACTTCTCAAGAAAAATACCTTTGAATTCATCCCAGTCGAGAGCATCAATCTCATCAACGTCCCTGATGTTTTTAACCATCGAACACCACTGATCTGCTTCACCCTCCAAAGGGTAAATAGCAAGACTAACCTTTTGATTTTCTGAACACCCCATGACATCGAAAATATTCTCTAGTGCTTTAATCCACCCTTCAGCTAACACAGGGTCAGATGATCCTCTGAATGATGGGGGATGTTGCCTCATGAAATGTTCCACCGCTGACATGTTCCTTTGCGGCTGATCTGGCTGATCTCGTGCATGGATACCACCACCATTTATCGCTTGAGTCAACTGTGCCATTACTGCAACAAACTGTTCAGTTCCAATTCCGAACAACTTAGGATGCTGGTTCGAAAGGTTATTTCCTTCTGTATGCCTTCCTAGCACTGCTTCCCTATTTACTCTGCAGAAAACCATTCTGAACAAACATGTCTTCGATAAAGCAACATGGTAATTTTTAAATTCTATATCATTTCAATTTAACCATAAAAAAACTTTTAGATAGTCATTTCATAGAATTATAACTCTTAAAGTTATCTACACCGACCTTTGATACCAACTATAAGGCCCCAGCCTTAAACCTTACATAATCTTGAGTTATCACAAGATTACACGTTGAGGATCTTTTCAGGTTTAGAGTTTTAGAGAATTAGATCTGAAAACATTCATTACAACCCACATTTAAACAAAGTGGTTACAATAAAAGATAGTATTCTTTTTCCCATCAACGGAAACATATTGAAAATAAAACATGGATTCTTTCTTGACACTTCCTTGACACTATCATCTTATCATGTACCTTTCCCGTGACCTATGTAAAACATTTCAAAAACTTGGGATGAGCATAAAAAGCTCAGTATGGGTTATATAAAAAAAACAAGGAAAGGAAACATGAGTTCATATATTCATAAGAATGAAATCATACTTTACCCATAAAACATAGGAACTTTAACATACCTCATAAAATCATGAACAAATCATAGAAATCATAAGACATAAAGGTAACTTAAGGCATTCATAACATTCTTACGTAGGGAGTAACCCTCTTGGTTATGTTTGGAATACCCATCACAGTATATTCCCTAAATCTCTTCGGAGAAACCTTAACGTTTCACTCCTTTACGTTACCCAATGCATTGGAGAGCTATAACGGGCTCACCCGCCATTAGTTTATCACGGAACCACCCATCTTCATAATAATGCCCAAGAACCATAACATAATCATATCACATAAAACATGCATAAAGGAAACATAACATTTCCATATTTCAATCAAAAGATATCAATACAACACATTGATATAATAAAAAAATTATGAAAACCATTTTCAATTCCAAAGAAAAAAATGGTATTTATTTTTCATTTAAAAAAAAGGGTACGGCTTGTAGAGGAAGCCGAAACTCAAATAATGGTCACGGCGGTGGAGAAGTCCTTGTCGCCGCATACGTACGACAAGAAAACATTCCCTTTTGTCGTTTTGTGAAATGCTTCATATAAAGAAGATTACTTTTGAATAAGCGTGAAAGTCAAAGTGGTTTATACACCGTATAAAAGAAGGTTGTGTATAAAATAAAATATGCCTCAATGAAAGGAGATTGAGACGAAGTCCCGTACCTCATATCCGACTTGACCCAAATGTTCTTTAATCTCCTGAATAATAAACTTGAGTTAATCTCTACTTGCTTAAGAACCTTTTTCAAGTTCATTATTCCTTTTATACCATGTTATGAACATCATTTAGTCATTTAAGTTAATAATGTTCATTTTGTCGGTATTTGGTTCTTAAGTCAAAAATAGACTTCCTACACTTACATGTTGTTAATTTGGTCAAAGGTTCATTATATCTAGAATGATATTAATGATTTTTATAACATATATATCATATATATTCATAATATACATGTATTTATAATATTACATCACATTTAGAGGTAAGAAATGAAATGCACCGTTCATGGAGACGGTAAGCCGTACGTACGCATGAACGCTACTTCCATTTCTATTTCGTATTTTCTGGAATGGAATCATAATTATATAAGAGTATATTATAATTCCAGTATAATAACATATATAATATCATTAACTTTATCCTTTACACATCCCACATATGGTTTTAACGAATCAAATCACTTTCAGGGGGTGGTAGTCCGCACTTCCTAAAATGAAGATATCGTGTTTACCAATAATGGAAACAATAATGGTATGCCATAAATGAAAAATACAGAAGCTTAAGGAAAGAATAAACATATTAAATATCATATATAAAAATAGTGACATCATAATGGCCACCTTTGAATGTGTTAAATGAGTATTGAACAATCATCGTTTCGGGAGGCAGAATTTTTCCATCCACAGAAACCGTATGTTCTTTAACCATTTGATGTAGTTTTCTGAGATTGTAGCTCGAATAAATCTTATAAAAACATCCTAGTATATTGAAGATACTGTTTTTGTTACAAAAGAAGTAAATAGAAAGAGTTTAGGGGGTTGGAGAAGCAAAATAAAACAAATGAACATGAGAGAATGAATTACCTTTAAAAGTGTAACTCCTTTTGATTTGAGCCTAAAGGCTTCCTTTGAAAGGATTATGCCCAAAGGTAATCCTCTAGGATGAGTAGAGGGATGTGAATAGAGTAAATGGGCAGGGGATGGCCGATCCAAAGGCTTGAGGAGTGTGTGAAATGAGGTAGAGGTGGGGGCCTTTTATAAGAGGAGAGGAGGGGCACTCTTGGAAAGTAAAGAAAAGTCACATTATTTTAAAATGGTATTCGGATTTAAGAGGTCCCACATTGATGTATTTCTAGGATAAGGTGATAAGGGTTCTAAATCCACTCATCCAATAGGTTTTGGACATGTTTAGGTCTTAGATATTACATTATCTTTCCATTTTATTTAAATTGTTAAATAATGAGGTCTTCGCTGCATCATCATGATGTTATAAATAATTTACTTTATTTAATGTCTAAAAATTATAAAACAAATACTATGATGTATGAAATCTTATTATCTTTACAATGACTATTTATAGTCAAAAATATGAATTGTATAACCCCATGTAAAAATTGTTTTAGTAAAACATCTCATGGGTGGGTCATTTTTACTTTAACATTTAATAAAAAGTTATTTATGTCATTTCCCAACCAAAGTGGCTCCATGGGGTCCCCAAGTTGACCCATTGATTTTCTTGGTAGTCCATGACACATCCAATAAGGGTAGGACATGTGTCAAGGTATTTTCATTTTATTATAATATCATTTTTTCCTTAAATTGCACTAATTACCTCTAATCGTGATTAAAAACTTAATAAGTTACTATTCACCAAAAAAATTATTTTTATCTCATTGAACCAAATTTTACTTCTTAATGACAACCATGTATGTCAGATTTTTGAAATTCAAAACATAGAAGTGGTAAAATTTCATTTAAACGAAAAATCAGTTTTTATAAGTACCACTTAGTGGTTTCACTATTCATCAAAAATTGAAGTTTTTCAGAAAAATACCAAAAATTCACCCTAAGATATATTTGATATTCCAAATTCAAAAATAAATTCCATTTTACAAAATTCATAACATATAAGTTGCATTAATTAATTTAATAATTAATTCCCGCTGTCAGAGCAAATAGCGTGTTTTTATGAAACAATATGTATCAAAAGATTGACACTAGTTTAAGTCCAATTTCAAAGTGAAATTGATTCCAATGACCACAATTGAATTTTATGGTAAAAATATTTTCTAATTCCACTTTAAAACCAATTCAAAAGATAATCTAATCATATAAGTAAATTATATTAAAAGGGTTTTTGAATTAAAATACAACATTTTACATTATTCATTAAAAAATGAACTTTATCGGAAGAATAACAAAAACATACACAAAGTAAATTTTGATGTCCCAATTATAAAGAAGGATTTTATTTGGTCCAAAAGAATGTATAAGAGTGACCAAAACTATATTTAAAGAGGGTTCTCCATCAAAAGGCGATAAATGAACCTTTTAGTGAATATTAATGTATTTATGTATAAAATTGAATTCCTTTCTTATTTTAAGCCTTTATCTTTTATTGGATAAATGTACAAACATATATATTCGTATTTTAGTTATTTCTATTCATTTCTACCAGTACAACAGCTACGTGTTAACTACCATTTGAAATTATATTATTAGCGTGTAACGTAAGATTTCAAAGAAACTCATTGTTGCGTATCGGGCACGCTATCATACATAGCAACCCCTTCAAAAAAATTAATATTTAATTAAAAAATATTAATAAATATGAATATGTCTTATTCTTTATTTACCTGGGATGTTACATCTTGGTAGCTTGTGGAACCTTGTAAGGATTATAGAGAGAGTAGGGCATAGGTTCGACAAACTCCAAGGGCTTTGAGTGAGGAGGAAATGGGAGCTTGGGTGGGTTTATATAGGAAAGGTGAGGGAATTCTTTATTATTTAGGTTTGGGTCCCCTTACATTAAATTAATCCATTCCACAAACCATCCCATGGTTTGTGCCCATGGTTTTTGGAAAAGGGAAGAGGAAAAAAATATTTTATAAGGCCAAAGTCCTACCTTCTTAAAATATTAGGGTTGGTTATGTGGAGGTGAGTCACACTCCCATGGAAATTAATGTAAAAATGAAAGGTGTTGAATATGTCTTGAGGGGTCCATTAATGCTTTGAAAAGTAAGTCAAACAAACCCAAAATCACATTATTTTAATCGTAAAACATATATTGGCCGAACATAAATATTATATTTTTTATTACATCACTATTGGGTCATTATGGTGTCATAAAACACATTATATATTTAAACGGTATTTAATTTTTACCCAAAAATTTGACTGTCTCGGAAAATTAAGAAAATTTCACCATTGGATAATTTTGACATCCTGATTCTAGAAATGACTTTTATTTTATCTAAATAATTTTCTAAATATGTTAATTTTCACTTTTAAAATAAAAACTGATATTTATCAAAAATTCACGGGTTTTGACAGAAATGGCTTTCAACCCTTAAAAAAAATTTAATTACATTCATAAAATTATAAGATCATTTATATTTAATAAAAATTAATTTAATAATAATAATAATATTTTATTAAAATATTATTTAATTCAAAAATCCCTTAATTTCATAAAATAGATTTCTTAATTAAATAATAACTAAAAACACCATTTGTACTTTAAAAACTATTTACAATGTATCAAAAATGATTAGAAATTATATTCATTATTATATACAAAAAAATAAAGTACATGAAAATAATACTACTTATTTGTTACATAACCCCTTAAAACAACTGCATAAGATCTAAGGGTAAGGTGTGCAATGGTGACAGACTCTTAGGGTGGATCGGATAACATCGCTCGAGTGGTAATTTTAATCAACTTTAACTTTTCCCGTAGACGGTCACGTTAGAGCTTGACATGATGAAGCTCAGTTTGGGCTTGGTCAAGGGTGAAGCCCAAAGACTCCACCTCTTTTCTGAGCTCCGACAAATGGGCTTTGTATGGGGAAATTCTACTGTATGAGGTCATCGCTTCCTTTGTCTGAGTAAATAGGATTTATTAAAGTCCTATATTTATACTAATCATGTGATCAGTGTTCAACGACTATATTAGCAACGGTCAAAATTCTTAACATAAAACCAAAATAGTTGACATTTTATATAAACATAAAGAGACATTTAATTAGATCGAGAAGGATTTACATTAATGAAACTTTCGGTCGTTATAGATTTTGACTCCAAAACAATAATTATAATTATCTAAGTGGATGATGTAATTTTTTCTAGGGGTATAGAGGATGTTTTTAAAACATTAGATAAAGAAATGTAGAAGAATTTTAAAATTTCAATGTTGGAAGAATTAACTTTCTTCCTTGGATTACAGGTTCAACAAAAATAAAATTACATTTTATTATCCCATGAAAAGTATGCTAGGGAATTGTTAAATAATTTTGGGATGGTAGAACCCAAATATGTTTCAACTCATATTTCAATGAGCGCAAAGTTTAGAAAATATGAATATGGAACAAGTGTGAATTATAAAGACTTTGAGAAGCTGATAGAAAGCCTTCTTTACCTTACAGCCTCAAGGGCTGATATTCATTATGTTGTAACTTTTTATTCTTGGTATCAAATATTTTGAAATAATCACATATGTTGGAAGCAAAAAGAATTATGAGATATGGTAAAGGAAAAACTTCACATGTATTATTGTACAAAAGAAATAGTGAAATTATGTTTCATGGTTATATTGATGTCGATTTGGTTGTAGATTATAATGATATAAAATAAACCTCAAGAGGAACATTTTTCTTGGGTGAATATTATGTGAGTTGCCATAAAAATAAAAAAAAATGTTTAGTAACGTTGAGCACAGCTGAATCCAAATATGTTGCAACCACTAAAGCTTGTACTCAAATGTTGTGAATAAAGGTTCAGTTGGAATATTTGAAAATAAAAGTCTATAAACCATTGAAAATAATTTTTGATCATCATAGTGCAATTGATATTTCTAAGATTCTTGTCCAAAAATCAAGATAAAAAACATTAATATTGAGTTTCACTTTATAAAATAAAAGGTTTTTTCTTGATATGTTTTGTTTGAATACATTTCAATAAAGTATTAAATTATTAATATCTTTACAAAAGCAATTTTGAAAGATAGGTTTGTGGATTTGAGGCAGAAGCATCATATTTAGCCTCCTCCCATGTCTTCCTAAATGTCATAAGTAAGAACCCCCACTATAATTTGGATTATGTTGAAAAAGGGGGATATAAATTAAAAACATTGTTCTTTGTAATGATTTTTACTACTATTTCTTTTATGAATCTGAAGTTGTGGTTATCATAGAATGGGGGAGAGAAAAATAAAAGTTATAGGAGATAATAAAAGTGAGTGGGATTTTATCTTTACATGGCTGCAAATCTTTCTTTCCACTGAGGGGTAGAATTCCTTCAAAAATATTAATACATCCAGTAGTGTGTTTTCAAGACACTCTCCTTTGATAAAGTCTATGTTTATATAAAATTCCAAAATGTGAGTTGATTACAAAATTTGAGTTGTGAAAATTTATGAGAGTTAGAAATTTTTTAAAAAGGGTTGTCAAAAAATCCAAAGGGGGGTATTGAAGAACCTTTTTGGTTAAATTGATTTAAAAAAAATATATTTGTTGAAAACTAAACTTTTTGTTGAAGAATGATTTATTTACTAGGAATCGGACCCAATCCATCATAATGAGGTTACTTTTCAGACACAAGTTTCTGAACCCAGGTTGTTGTATTGATATTCACTAGACATAGAAGAAGTCATAAAGATTAAATTTTTGATCAAATACTTTATTTTATTCAGTTCTATAGTCCTGACATTAAAAATAATTGAATATAAAAGAATAAGAGAAATATTAAAGTTTCTGAAGTGTTTTGAAAGAAGAAAGTGAAGTCAGGGGTTAGAAATATTTCATACTTTCTAAACTAAATCAGGTGATGCTTTACTAATCAAGAAGTTCTCATGAATCATTAAAACTTTCATGGTAAAATATTTTGAAGAAATGGTGGAGTGGATTGAAAAATTTCAGTGTTGAAAAATACAATTTCAAGGGTTTTATTTTACCTATTATTACATGCGTGAGTATTTAAAAAAAGTTGATAAGGAAATAAATCTTAATAGGTTTCAAGGGTTATGTTTTTAAAATAAGTAAAACCAATAAAAATTTAATAACTAATTCAACCCCTCCCCCCTCTTAGTTGTTATTCAATCCTTTGGAACTTTAATTAGTATTAGAGTGAAGGTTCCCTTGTTGAATCCTTATCACGAATAATATCAATCCTATCAATATTAGAATAATTCTTACATTTGATAGAAAAAAATTATTATGTATGGAAAAATAGGATGATTTATTATCTTCTATATCTTGGAATTGAAGTTGTTCATACCTCTACTATTGGTTTTCCACCTATTTAGAAGGATGATCCTATTACGTTTGGTGATAATATGAATATATATGTTTATGGGAAGGAAATAAATGAAATCCTTATGTCCTTATCAGATAATTTTTATCAGAATTTTATGGGTATCAGAACATAAAAAACTATATGGGACAAGATAAAATTTATTTTCTAATGGATTTCAAAATTAAAGGAATCAAAGCTACTAATTTGGAATAGTAAGTATGAATAAATAATAATTAGATATGAAGAAACAATTGGTGAATGATTCACCAGAGTAAATGAAATGTTTTGTAACATTAGAGGATTCTGAGATGTCTTGTAAGATTCTACAATTGTGAAGAAACTTATGAGAAACTTTCAGGATGGGTTTAATTCTAAAATTTATTCTTTATATTATAATGATGATTTATCTCTTGATGAATTTCACAACTTTCTTGTTGCTTATGAAATGAGAAAATCTATAATGTTTAAAAAGAAGATAAAAAAAGGAAATAGATTTCGAAGCAATGAGAAAGTTTAAAATTCATGATGTTGAATATGTTGATCCTTATGACTCTGTAGATAAACAAGATGATGAGTGGAATGAAAAAATAATGTCTCTTATATCCAAGAACTATCGAAGATGAAGAGGAAAGTATGGAGGTAAACTTCCTATAAAATGTTTTGAGTGTGGTGTAATTGGACACTTTTCTATGAATTTCCCCAAAAATAAAGTTGGAGAATATCGAGTTGATTCTAATGGAAAACCTTGATGGAAAATGTGGAACAAAAATGATAAAGAAGAAAAGTCTTAAAAAAAATACCAGAAGAAGTTTACTAGAAACAAAAGAAGTTTTTTGAGTAATAAAGTTGAATCAGACAACAACAAAAATTCTTCTGAAGAAGAAATATTAGAACATTTCAGAACCTTCATTGAAAAAGTTTAGAAAACAAAATATTCCTTAGAGATTGAATAAATTGGTAAAGAAAATTATAGAGAGTATCATCTCATAACCAAACTTGTTGCATTTCATGAGACAAAAAACTCTAAAGAAATAAATTACAGTTAGAAAGAAATATTTTCAAGAAGTTTTTGATGGAACAAAAGATATTATCAAGCAGGATGAAGAATACATTGAGAATATTTTAAGTAAAATACTTAGAATTGATGAAAAGTGAAATATGATTTAAGATCTTAGTAAGAAGATAGAAACTAAGGAAGAATAAGTTAATAATTTTCAATAAAAACTTATTGAATATAAAATCACCTTGAGGAAGATGAATGAAAAATTCAAAAAAAAAACTTCATAAGAAAAAGCAGAGACTTATAAAGTCGTTGAGAAGGCTCAATATGAGAATCAGGTGAAATCTTATCTTACCAAAAATAAAGTTTCATCTAATTTTTTTAACATTTCAGGATTTCAGAAAATTATTAAAAAATATTGGTTGGAAAAGGTATGTGAGAAACCTAAAAAATCTAAAAAATTAGAAAACTCACTCAAAACAAAAAATGGTACATGTTCTGATTATGATAGAGCCGAAATAATTTATCAACCTCAACAAAGTTTCAATTGAGAAAGATCTTATTTGAATAGAAAATCATGATTTGATGGTTATTTCTAGTGTTGTGGGATCTATAGACACAAAGTTTATAATTGTTGGAACAACTAATCCTTACCCATAATAAGGTGTGAGAATAGTGGAATAAATTGTAAAAGTAGAATGGTAATCATTCCTAACATACTAAAAATTGAAAAATTGAATGATTAATATGTAAGAATCCTTGAAATAAGAAATAAATTTGATTTTTTTGATGAATATTGTGGAATATGTGATCAAGCTGGTCATCATTCCAAAAGATGCGTGACACTCCTTATAGAAAAAGTTTCTTATGAAATAAAATTAATGAAAGTTGAAAAGAAGAAAGTTTCGGAAATATCTTTTTTTGTTGAAATAGATTTAAAAGAAACTAAAAGTAACAAACCATGGATACTTGACAGTGATTTATCTTCACATATTACAAGTGACATAAAAATATTGAAACATGTTGAAAGTAGTGATGGAGGATTAGTTACGTTTTGGTAATGATGGTTCCTTAAAAACCAGAAAAATCAATATAGCTGAGATTGAAGCTGAAAAGTTGAAATCTAAGAATTTTTATTTGTTGATGGGATAAAACAAAACATACTTAGTGTAATTAAACACTATCATGATGGAAAATAAGTTGTTTTTAGAAATTAATATTGTATCATCAAAATTGTAAAATATGGAAAAATCATTACAAAAGTTGAAAGAACTACTGGGAATCTCTTCCAAATAAAATAATTCAATAACTCTTATTTCTTGAATATGGAAGATGAAAACAAATTGTGGAACTAAATACTTGGGAACCTTGGATATAAAAATATTAACAAACCTTCTAAAGTTGATGTTGTCTAGAATTTTACAGAATTGAAAATAAGTGAAGAAGATGTTTTTATTACTTTAAAAAAATGAAATTTGACTAACAAAAGTCATAAAAGAGTTGAGATTCAATATACCAGGAAACATGAGCTTATTCATTCCAATTTATGTGGTTTAATGAGATATAAATCAAAAAAAATCGATTAAAACTTTTTCACTTTTATTGATTATTTCACTCAGATGAAAAGCATCGTGTGTATGAACCACAGGTTAGAGGCTATTGAAGTGTGCAAATTATTTAGAAAATATTATGAGAAAGAAATGGGTGTTTCTATAAGGAAGTTGAGAACTAATAATGATACTGAATTCACAAAAAATAATTTTTAAACTTATCTGAGAAAGAATGTTATCAAACATCAGTATAGTGCTCCCTATACTAAAAAACAAAATATAGTATCATAAAGAAATAATAGAATCTTTGTGGAAATGGGAAGAACTATTTTAGCTAAATACAAACTTTAAAAAATTTGTTGGAGAGAAGCTATTAGTATTGTTGTACATGTTCAAATATATGTTTATTGAGACAAGAAACTAACATGAATCCTTATGAAATGTTGTATAGCAATAAAACATCATTGAAATACATCAAAGTTTTTGGAATTCCATGTTTTCTCAAAAATAAAAATCTGGATTTTGGAAATTTTGATGAGAAATATGAAGGAAGAAACTTTTTTAGGATATTCACCAAATGAAAGAAGTTACAAATATTGGAACAAAAATTTAAAAAAAGTTAGTGGAATCATATGATGTGAAGGTAATTCAAAATAAAAATTCCTTTAAAAAGGTTTTTCAGAATGATGAGGAGGATAAAATGGATATTTCAAACAATATTTAAAGTAGTTAGAAACATCCTTATTATGATTCAGAAGAAACCTGAGTTGAGGAAATTTCATATGGGAAAGAAACATAGAAATTTATTACCTTAAAAAATTATATTGAATCCAAAAACATTATTGGGAAAAAAAACCAGTTCATACCAGAAGAAAGTTGAGATTAGATAATCTGACTTCACTTATCTAAAATGTTGAACCAGAATCTATTTCATAAGTTATTCAACAAAAATAATGGGTGGATTTTATGAATGAATAATTGGATTGGATTGAAAATAATGAAACAAGGGAACTTTTTTCATGGGAAGAAAATAAAAATATTATCAAAACAAAGTGGGTTTAAATAAACAAGTTAAATTAACATGGAGACGTTTCAAGAAACAAATATAGGCTTGTTTGTAAAGGCTATACATAGGAGGAATGTGTGGATTTTGAAGAAAAAATTTCCCCAAATTTAAAGATTATAAACTCTTAGAATGTTTCTTTTAGTATCCTCAAATCATAATTACAAATATTATCATATAGAGGTAAAGTAATCTTTATAAAATGATGATATTGAGGATGAAGTTTACATTGAACATCCTTGAGGGTTTCTAATTTATGAGGATGAAAAAAAGTTTGTAAATTTAATAAAACATTGTGTGGGATGAAACAAGCACCATGTGCATGGTATTTTAATCATGAATTTTTTTTGAGAATGTTGAATTTTACAAAAGGAAAATTTGATAGAAACTTGTATGCGAAAGATGTTGACTCTATAACTATAATTGTAACGGTTTGTGTGGATGATAGAATTTTTTCTAGGGATATATAATATATTGGTAAAACATTTTCTATGGAAATGAAGTAGAATTTTAAAATGTTAATGTTGGTATAATTAACATTCTTCCTTGGTTTATAAGTCCCAAAAAAATTACATTTTATTAATCCAAGAAAATTATTCTAGACAATTTTTAACAAAGTTTGAGATGGAAGAATCCAAATAAGTTTCAACTCATATTTCAGTGAGCATGAAGTTGAGAAAAATGAATCAGGAAGAAGTATGAATCAGAAATACTTTCAGAAGCTGATAGGAAGTGTTCTTCACCTTACAACCTTAAGGATTGATATTATTTATATTGTAACATTGTGTTCTAGGTATCAAATTAATCCAAAATAATAACATATGTTGGCAGTAAAAATAATTCTGAGATAAGTGAAAGGAACATCTTCACATGGATTTTTATACAAAATAAATAGTTAAATTAAGTTACATGGTTATACTGATATAGATTGGGATGAATATTGTAATGATAGAAAATCAACATCAGGAGAAACATTTTTCATGAGTGAATGTTGTGGGAGATGGCATAGTAAGAAAAGAGTTCAGTAACTTTGAGCACAGCTGAATCTGAATATGTTTCATCCACTCAAGATTGTACTCAAATGTTGTGGATGAAGGTTCAACAGGAATATTTGAATGTAAATGTTTCTAAACCATTGATGATACTTTGTGATAATCAGAGTGCAATTGATATTTCTAAGAATATTATCCAACATTCATGATAAAAAAAATTAATATTAATTTTATCTTTATAAAATAAAAATTTTCTACTATTTATGTTTTTCTGGAATATATTTGAAAAAAATATCCTATTTTTGAAATCTTTACAAAATCAATTCTGAAAGAAAGGTTTGTATAATTGAGGAAACAAATTCATATTCATCCCCCTCTCATGTATCCCTAAATATCATAAGGGAGAACCCCCACTTATATTTGTATTATGTTGACAAAGGGGGAGAGAAGGTAAAAACTTTTTACTTTATATAAAGTTTTACTTATCTTTATTTTATAAATCTAAAGTCGTGCTTATAAAATAATGGGGGAGAGAAAAGGAAATGTGAGAGGAAAAGATACAAGTAAGGGGAGTTTATCTTTACATGGGTGTAAAACTTTCTTGCACCGAGGTATGGAATTCCTTCAAAAAAATCACTCCATCCAGTAGTGTGGTGTCAAGACACTCTCTTTTGATAAAGGCTATGTTTTGATAGAATTCAAAAACTTGAGTTGATTACAAAAGTTGAGTTGTGAAAATTTCTAAGAGTTGTAAGTTTGTTAATAAGGGTTGTCAAAAAATATAAAAGGGGATATTGAATAACCATTATGGTTAAACTATTTTAAAAAAAAAATTTATTTTTTGACAATTAAACTTTTTGTTGAAGAATGTTTTTTTTTCAATAATCACACCCAATCTATCATAATGAGGTTATTTTTTGAACACAAGTTTCTAGACCTAGGTTTTTATATTCAGTTTCTCTAGACACAGAAGAATTATGGAATATGAAGTTGTTCAGAAGATAATTTATCGTATTCAAGTCCATCGACATGGCATTAGCAATAATAAAATTAAAGTTTCTGAAGAGTTTTCAAAGAATAATATGAATTTAGGAGTTAAAACGTTTCATACTTTCTAAACTAAATCAGATGATGATATTTTGATCAATAAGTTCTCCTAAATCATTAAAAATTTCAGAGTAAAATCTTTTGAAGAAATGGTAGAGGGGTTTGAATAATTTTAGAGTTTCAAAATAGTATTTCTGTCATAATGGGAATTACATCATAATGAGATGAGAAACAAAAATATATTATTTATCCTGAGGAAGAAGAAAATCAAACAGAGATATTCATACTCATATTTTCATATTGATATTTTCATACTGGAAAAATCATAATGATATTTTCATACTCAGATTTCCATACAGATTTTTTTATACTGGGAAAATCAAACTGAGTTTTCCATAATTAGATTTCCATAATGATATTTTTATACTGTGATTTTCATACTGGGAAAATAATACTGAGATTTTTTGTACTCAGATGTTCATACTGGGGTTTTCGTACTGGTATTTTATTAATGAGAAAATCATACAGAGAAATAAATATATTTTAATGAGCTAAGAAAGAAATAAATAATAATGAACTTATAAAGAAATAGATTATAATAAGGTGAGAAAGAAAACATATCATAATCATATGGGAAAGAAGTAGATCGTAATAATCTGATAAAGAAATAGATAATAATGAGGTGAAAAATATATAAAGAGTTGAAGAATTTAGACTTGAATTTCAATTTTTTGTAAATCTCAGAGAAATATAAGGTGGTTTGAATAATTCAAAGTTGAAGTTTTAAATGTGAGATATTTTTAAAGATTTTGAGATTGGAGGAATCGGGAATGTTTCCAAGTTTCCCACCTATTTTTATTCTCCTATAAATACATCCTCAAATAATTTGTTCATTATAAAATTTTAACATACACAAAAAAGGTGGTGATCTGAATAATGTAAAGTAAAAAAATTTCTATCTGAATGAAGAAGAGTTATATTGAGAATTCTAATAGAAGTTTGAGTTTTTCCTATTGAGAATTAATTCATTGTACTGAATCATTGAATTGGGATAATCAGATCCAGGATCCAACATTATCATACTCAGAAAATCGGATCTAGGATCTAGAATTATCGTATTTAGATAATCAGATTCAGAATCTTCATACTCAAAAAAATTAGATACAGGATCCAGCATCATTGTATTGAGAAAATCAGATCCAACATCATTAGGTTGAGAAAATTAGATCAATCTAAATAAGACTGAGGATTCAGACTGAGCAATTGTGGTGTAGATTCAAAAAAGTATTTATTCTTTTTTTAGATCAATTTTTCTACAATCATACATTGTAAACTGGCAGGAGACCATAAAATCATTTATATTAGGAGATAGAAGGTTTCTAAACTAAAAGGAGTCAGTAAAATCATTTGAATCAGTAGATAGAAGGTTTTAAGAGGATTTGGATCAAGTTTTATTCACTTCTCTTTATTATTGGATCTCCATATACCTACGGGAGTGGCTACAGCAAGGATGTACGTTCTCACACTGAAGCTGAACCTTGTAAAGCTTGGGTGCTTTATTACTTTCTATTTTTCATTCATGAGTATTTACTAAAAGTCTATAAGTAAATAATTCTTTATAGGTTGTAGGGGTTAATTTTTTAAAATAATTAAAAGTTATAAAAAGTTAACAACTGATTCAACCCCCCCCCCCCGAAATTTTTTTTTCGATCAATTGGAATTTCTGTTATGCTTTCATGAATTAGGATATTAATTATTTTATAATCTATGCCTTATGAAATTACATTCTTTATTAAGATATCTAATATATAGGGTATTATCTTCAAACGTTATGCTCAAGTTTCATACCCTTTTGTTCATTTTATTCCTACACATTTCCTTTATTTACCCTTACTGAGAATCTAAGATCACCCATTTCTTATGTTTTCTTTCCCCAGGTTATGAAGAATGGTTTTAGGTAGAATTAATAAAGGCATGGATCTTAATGGGAGATGTTTAAAATCTTTCATGGGGATAGAATATTTTTTTCCCAAGTTTCCAAAGACACTAAACTATTATGATCCTTGGGCATTTATTTTTGTAATGTACTGAATAATCATCTAAAATGATGTAATATCAATGTATGTTAAGCATGAGTCTTTATAGTTGGTGTCAAAGGAAAGGTCTAGTCAAAAATTGGAAAATAGGATGAGAAAACTTTAGTTATATCCCTAGGAATAATTATAAGGATATTTTTAGGGATGTCTCTAAGGATAACTGTAAGTATGAGTTAACGTTTTTGAAAATGTCCTAGAATTTTGGTAATGGATAGAGTGAGTGGTTTCCTAGAAATAAATATCTATCTGGATATTATAAGTGGATGTGGCTCTAGCACAGATATACCTAGGGATAACAACTCTAAAAATATATTTCTGGCCTAACTCGGGTTGATCGGGTATATGACAACGATCCTTATTGCACACCTTATTTGACACTCCTGGGGGATATGCTTTGGAAACTATTGAACTCCTCATGAAATATTATGAAATATTTAAATAGGATTTAGATATGAATAACATATGATAAACCTAAGGATTCATAGATTAAAAAGTAAGTTTCATCATTTATACTGCCTATAAGAAAATTTTCATGACAAATATTGTTTATGTCTGTGATAAGTGTTGCTCACATTATTCTTTTTGGTTTTAGTCAATGGTCAGAACCCGAAGGAACTATTTTATTGAAAAATTCAATGAAAAATGAAATTTTTGTCCTCTTGATAAATCTAATGTTATGAGTGATGAAATGGAAAACCTTGTTACGATGATTTCTAAATCTATGAATCATGGTGAATAGCATACCGAAAAAATGATAGAACAACACTCCATCGAGTCCTTCATGAGGAAGCGCCCTCCTTCTTTCAATGGTTCCATTGATCTATTAGTTTCTGAACAATGGATCAATACCATTGAAAAGATATATAATGTTTTCCAAATTTCAGATCATGAAAAGGTCATGTTGGTTGTCTACCATTGGGAATGTGAGGCAGATCAATTGTGGAATCTTATCAAGAATACGAGGTGACAATATGAAATTGACTCCATGGATTGGGATGAATTCAAGAACATATTTGTTAAGAAGTAATTTCCATATATTCTTCATATGAATATGTAGAAGGAATTCCTAGAGCTTAAGCAGAGGGATAATGAAATTGTATGTTCCTATGAAGAAACTTTTACAAAACATTCAAGGTACTCTTCTATTATTATAATTCATTATGAAAGTAAGATTTATCGATTTTTTAGTTTCTTGAAACCAACTATTATAAGGGAATTAGCCATAAGGTACTTTTAATGCTATGAAGAAATTGTTCAATGTGTACTAGAATTGGAAATGGAAGCTATAAACTCTCTTGGTTCACATGACATGAAAATAAAATGGGTTTATGAAAAATACAATGATATGTTGCATAGAGAGAAGAAAAATATTCACACTTCAACTTTCCAAAACATTGGGAAAGAGAACTTAGGTGAGTTCTTGAAAGGAACAAGGAAGTTTTTTCAAGTATGAGAAGCTTTTACATTGAGTAAAAGAATGTAGAATTGATGGAATGAGGACATTTTGATGATATTAATAGATAGATATATTAACAGAATGCACCACTGACACTTCTATATTTCAAGTGTAAGAAGTTTGGGAATTATGAAATCAATTCCCCAATCCAAGGGATAATATAGATTATAAGACCCAACAATCTATAAATAAAAAGACAAAGGGAATATTATGTAATCACAATGAATTAAGTGAATCCTGATAGTTAGATATTTTCACCCCATAATTGGGATGTTTAGGTTTTATTTTGTTTGAATAAAGCCTATGAAACCATATTTTTTATACTATAGTGATGTTTCATGTGATTATATCCTTGTATATAGATTTTTGAATAATAAAATAAACTTTGATGTTATATCGGTGTAATGATAAACCCAAGAATACAATAAAAAAATTGGTATAAGATAAGTTTATAAATATTGAATTATTTTTTAGAAGGGTTATAAGGTTAAAAATTTATGGAATGTTATATTTCAAAACTTCAGATTATATTTTAGAGATTATTGTATCATCTCACCTTATAAGGATTTATCATATTGGATAATAGGTCCTCACAACTATGTTATATTTATTACTGAAGATACATGGGATGATTTATTTTGGATCCTAAGATTCGTTAGTTCTTCAAAAATAGAAAGTTCACCTTCATTTCTTGGAATAAGAGATAATGGGTAAATTGATCAAGGCACAAAAATGATGTGATTATTCTAACATAATTTAAGTATATCTTCTTATGTAAATTCTTCTCATTTTTTGGAAAAAGTATTCAAAATAAAAATGTTGTCAAGTTATCATCATTTGGATAATATCAGTGATCATTTTCAAGCCTCTTTAGGTTAGGTATTTTTTAATGTTAACTTTATCCTGCTCATGTTCTCTATCACTCTCCATCATAACTTCATAGTTATATTTCTCCTCCATGTAAATGTTTTCACTTTCCACCAATGTTCTCATATGTGGAAACCTAATTATGGGTTACTTTGGGTATCCAATATGTTTCCAACCATTATTTTTAAACGTAAGTTTTAGTATTCTCTTTTATGATGTTGGATTATGTTAAAGAAACTTTCAAATATAAAACATCTGATAACCCACGTGAATTTCGAGGGTGAAATTCATTTTAAGGGGGTAGAATGTAACACCTTGAGTTTTTGTGAGTTAATTATTTTCAAATAAATTAATTTTTATTCAGTTATTTTATTGAATTAATTCAAACATTACTTTCACATGACCCCAACTTCTCATGCTCTAAACAACACCAACTAGGCTTTTGTTACTCACAACACAAACTTGACATCGGTTACACGCAACACCAAGTGTAAAGGGGAATATAATAACCTAATAATTTAAAATATTTTCATTATCTTATATAAATATAATATATTATATGGATTATAATGTGAAACACACCTAATTATCTTGTGTTACACACAAGAGTGACTTTCTTCGATAGCTTACACTACACACAAGAATAAATATTACTTGACAATAATATATTATTAAAACATTATTATTTAATATAATAAGATATAACCTAGCTATTAAATCAGTGGTTATGAATAGTATTAACTAACATATGAAAATGTATGGTTTATATAAATGTAAAATGAATTAATTGGTTACCAATTAATTATAAATGAAAATAAGAACCAAATGAATATAAAAAGAAATATTATTATTATTTGCGGGCTTCTAAAGGAGTTTTTCCTTGATAAAATAAATTAATCACAATTAGTGAGTAATATTAATGTAATATATATTTTATATATATAATAAAAAAAGTTTTTATATTCATATAATATATTCTATAGACATAATATAAGAACAAACCCAATTTTATGCATAAAAACCTATATTTTTTTATAAATGTAGTTTTACCCTCTTTTAATGGAGAACCCATTTTAAATACCAATTTTGGAACTTTTAAATATTTAATGTCTCAAAATAAACTTAATATTTGAAATAAAAACATAAAAATTAGTTTATGATAAAGTTTTGGTATTTTTCTATGAGGTTTCATTTTTTAATGAATAGTTAAAAATACTGGATTTTAATTCAAAACTGTTTTTCATATAATTTATTTATAAGGTTAAATTATATTTAAAATTGGTTTAAAAGTTTAATTACATAATATTTTTATCAATTAATAAAATTATTTCATTGGAACCAATTTCACATAGAAATTGGATATAAAAACATAGAAAACTTTGGATCCTTTTTTACTTCAAAAACCTGCAGTGTCGTTTCATCAGTGTGATTATTTTTAAGTTAATTACTACCACTTATGTAATTCAAATTTATAAAAATTGATTCAATATTTGGAATAAGAATATTTTATAATTTATAATAAGTTCAACTTATTTTTTACCAAAATGTTTATGGAAAGTAATTAAAAATAATTACAATGATTGAGGTAAAATTAAGCTTAACTAAAGACTAAACCTTGAATTTAAGACTCAAAACGACCTATAAACTTGTCCAAGATCAATTGAATGAACATATATATAACCTATAATTAATTTTAAATACTTTTTTTTACTATTGGATCCACCAGAAACCTGAAAAACGTGGGTGTAATTCTCTCTACAAATATTTATAAGAGTGACACTCCTCCTCCACTATAAAAAGGCATCTTATCCTCCCACTTCCTCACACATCTAATAATCCTTGTATCACCTAAAATATTATAAAATAATCTTTCAAAATACCTCTATTCCTCATATAGTCCTTCCCTTGGGCATAAATAAAGCCAAGTAATCCTTTTCACATAAACAAAAAGGAGTTACCTGATTATGTGGTAACATCTTTTTTCAAGCTCCTTTATTTTATTTTCTTTCTTTGACACCTCCACTCCCTTTATTACATGATTTTATAACAAAAAATTATCCTAAATATAATAGTAAGATTTTTTTCTAATGTTTCTACCTACACTTACACACACCTCCATCTAATGGGCAATGAAAATATTGTTTATTTGTACGTCGAACTATAGCCTCACTAAATGATGACTGTTCATTTTTCTTTTACCACCTATCATGGTGGAAATTATGATGTACACTCTATTTATATATATCATATGTTATATTTATTTTTTGTTTTTAATATTATTTATTCCTTTTACAACACATGTCTTTTTACTTTCCATTTGTGGTAAATATGATAATTTCGTTTCAGGGAGTGTGGACTATCGCCCCTTCAAAGTTATGTGATTCATTCACACACTAAATGGAATGTATTAAGGATGGTTTTGGTGAAATTATATTATATATATGTCATTATAATTATAATTTAATTATATTATATCCATATATACATATATTTCATTTTCTTTCTTTCTTTCAATACGACAATAAAAAAAGAAACAATGTTCATGCGTACATATGGCTTACCATCTCAATGAACAGTGTACTCAATTTCATACTTATATATTATATAGATTATTATAATAAACTTATACAGAATATCCATGATATTTATTTTATTCATTACATTATTTAATAATTTTATAATTATATCTACCGAAGATATAACAAATTAAGTCGTATGCGAAGAACAAAGTGGATACTACCCGAAGTGAAACCTTAACATAGGATTGCTAACAAGAGGGTAATATAAGGTTATAATAAAACCTTATATGGTATTAGATATAATAATATGGTTATTTAAAATATTTATAATAAATTTATATTTATTATATAGGTGGTTTGAATGAGTACGATGAGAGTTATATATAAGGTAAGAAAATGTCATCTCACTTTTTATTTCTGTGAGATACATGCTCTATTGACCCCCTCTTACTTTTGAGTGGTGTGTATAATTCACATGGTTAAATTAAATGATTCTTATAATTAAATTTTTGGGTATTTACATATCCATTTTATGATATTTCTTTCATGGATTTTATTTTTCAATAGTTATCAAATTTGTAAAGTAGTTTTGTATTAATTTTATTTCTTTGAGACACATGTTGTGTTATGCACCTATATTTTTAAATGAGGTGTATATACTGACTTTCAAATGTTATATAATTAATCTACTTATTTTAATGATATTTTAAGCTTCTGTAATTTCATTTTCTTAAATGAGGAGTACGGTTCAAAGTTACCAAGTGGTACGATTTTATCGAAACAATCTCATCACTTTTCGAGATTGTTTATGATTGTTCTTCATTTTGTGAAATATTATGATCCATATATCAAGAAAATTCATGAATTTTATTCTAATATGGTTATTAATGAATTATTCATGTATTCGTACCATTTTTATACTCTTTGTTATATATGATAATTAAGAAATTATTTTTAAGAAAGCCTGAATATACCCTCTCTTCGGTTTGAAATATGTGTTCCTTCAAAACCTTGTTTTCTAAAAAGGGTTTCCAAGAATATTATACTATTATCCTAAAATTTTTAAATGATAATTTTACACTTTTTTTCTTCTACAAATTTTTTCAAAGGAATATTCTCATCACTTTATGAATGATCCATTTTTCTAATATTTTTACCATACAAAAGGAATGTTTTTTTACCTTGTATAACATGTATAGATTTACCCATCGCCATCAATTATTTGAAGATTTATTTTCATTTTTAAAAGGATAATTTTCAAGAAATTGGTTTTCAAAGAGATTTTCAAGGAAATGGTTTTAAACAAAAATAATTGTTCATTTATAAGTTTTTAAGGAAACTGATTTTAAAAAGGTTTTATGTTTTAAAGAGCCTTTTTCAAAGAAGAAACGATATTTACCTCAAAAAAATTATAAAAACATCCTTCCAAGTTATTTTACATCTAAGATAACATCATTTGATGTTTCTCATTCCCTTATAGGAAATGATACAAAGGTGGCATTCATATTATTTCATGAATGTTTTACGTTTTGATGGAATAATGATTATGACACCCATTTCACTACCATGGGTTTTATGCTTTTGAAGCCCTCTTATTTTCATGGGTTATAATTTCATGAAATGATTATGAAACCTATAAATTTTCATAGGTTATGATGTGATGAAATTTTAACAATACCCATTTCATTTCATGGGTTATGATTTTATGTTTATAAAACCTATCTATTTTTATGGGTCATGATATGATGAAAGTTTTATTATCTTGAAACACGTGTATAAATGGATTTATTATGAGATGGGTGGGACTTATATCTCCCTCTAATGCATTGGGTAATGATGGATGACTCGTGAGTATGTATGATATCCATGAACCGGATTTCATGTTTGTAATGTTATGTGTGAACCTAATTCCATGTTCACAATGTTATGCATGTACCTAGATTCATGTCCATAAGTTTGTGCGTGAACTTGATTACATGTTGAAAATGTTATGAGTGAACCTTATTATGTGTTCACAATGTTATGCATAGACCTAGTTTCATGTCCATAAATTTTTCATGAACCTGATTACATGTTCGCAATGTTATGACTGAACCATATTTAAGGTTCACAATATTATGCATGGACCTGGTTTCAAGTTCACAATGTCATTAATGAACCTAATTACACATTCTAAATGTTATTCATGGACCCGTTTTCATTTCCACAAGTTGATGTGGGGGCCTGATTTCATGTCCTTGACTTAATGAGTGAATCTATTTATACTTATACATGTTCACAACATTATAAACCAATATCTATGCCAAAAATTTTATGTCTTATTTTTATGTTATGATTTCATAACTTATGATCTTAATTCTCTTATGATCTATATCTTATAAACTTCAATTATTTATTATGATCTCTAATATACTAGGTATTGTCTTCAAATGTTATGCTCAAGTTCCATACCCTTTTTCATGTTATTCGTGTGGATTTAATTTATTTTCCCTTATTGAGCATCTGAACTCACCCATTTATTATGTTTTCTTTCCCCAGGATATAAAGAAAGGTTTTAGATATAAGTACTAAAGGTGGTGATCTTTATAAGATATGTCGAAGATATTTCACCAGGATAGAAGATTTTGTTTCCAATTTTTCAAAGACACTAAATTATTATGGTCCTCGAGCATGTATTTTTGTAATGTACTGAATACTCATCTAAAATGATGTCATGTCCATGTATTTTAATCTTAGTTTGCGATATTCTATCTGCTAGAATTTTTTTTCTTACTCCTACCCTTTTTCTACATCAAAATTTTTTCATAATCCACATCTGATTCAGATTCAGTCACCTAGTTATTTAGGAAATATAGGGAAAAGTGTCCAATTCCATTACAATTGTAACATAATAGTGGTTTATTCTCTTTATTTTCCACTACCCCTTTCTGAATTTCATGGAAATATTTTTCAATTATTATTAATCTTCAAGGTCACTTGATTCTAGAACTTCTTTATTTTAACATTATTCTTTCTCATGGATTTAACGACTATCTCATATTTTTCTTTATTTTGATGGTTGGTGACTTTCTCACTTCATAATCAATGAGTATCTTATTCCACTCATCAAATTATAATTCATATTTACCTTCTAAAGCTGATAATTTTGCATCAAACTAATCTAGAAAGTTTCTTATCAATTTTCTAACAACGATAGCATCATTAAACTTCTCCCTAGACCCCCAAATATTTCTCATATTCTCGTTTAATCTTATAAAATTGTAATAAATTTTCTCAATATTAGCTATATTAATATCTCCAACCTAATCCTCTATACTTTAAATTTATCCTCCTTGAATTTTATATTTCTTTCATAATTTCTCTTCAATTTTTCTCAAATTTATTTGGTAGTTTGAAGTCACATGAACTTCATGTATACCTTTTCTAGGAGAGAGACCAAAATGGAATTTTGGTATTTTTCATCAACATCCATATTTCTCCTATCATAAAAATAAATAGGTTCTCCCTCAGCAATGGGTAGAAAATCAATGGTTGCAAAATACCTTACCTCAAGGTCATAAGATAGACAGTATGGAAGCATCTTATTCTTCCATTCGTATTAGTTCTTCACATCAAAATTAGGGACACATAAGTTGTTCATATAATTATATTCTCCAAACTCAGTAACTTCTTATATTTTTATAGGAAACCTAGATTAGCTTAGATAACACTTATATAGCCAAAGCCTTGTTATGTACCACTAATAGGGGTGAATTAGTGATAAAAACTTTTTACATATTCTTTTTAATTCAACCACTTAGATTGGATAAATTCAAGATCCTCTCAATCTTTAATTAACTCAGTCTCGCCTATTATGAAAAAAAATAGTGAAATAAAACAACATGGGGATTTATAAGGTTAGGCTATAAAATTATACTCCTTATCATGATTGGTTAGTCTTCCCAACCACAAATTATTCAATATATAATTAAGTAGTTGCACCAAGGGTCATCCCAGTCCAATCAACACAAAGTCCAATTATGTTCATGCTCCAAAGTCCCACTGGAAAGTATAGATTCCCACTACAAGTATAATCGAAAACAGGAAATATATCCTTCTTCTCAGAGTCACTTCAATATCTCTTGATGATTATCTTCCTCCATGAACAAACACGGAAAATTCACCTATAAGGCCCCAGCCTTAAACATTACTTAATATTGAATTAAATGAATAATTCACGTCGAGGATCTTTTCAGGTTTAGAGTTTTAGAGAATTAGAACATAACTATCACATCTCAAAAGATTACAAAGTTGTCACTTCTACTAAGTTTCCATAAAATAAAAACTCTTAAAAAGAAAGATGTCTAGTTCCATGTTTTAGATAGCATGACATTCCCTTGATCCCATCCTTGACCTTATTCCACTTTAAGTCCAGTGAAAAACATTTCGAAAAACTTGGGGTGAGTATAAAAAGCTCAGTAAGGGATACAGAAAGAATGAAAACTGTTAGTTTTTCAAACATCAAACAAACCATATATACTCTATCAAAGTAATACCATCACCTTCATGAAGTAGTAAAAACTCTTCACTGAATAAAGTATCATTACTTACCTTTTTGTAACCAAAGGATAACCATGAAATCCATAAAAAGAACACATAACATATATAAAGGTAACTTGGGACATAAACATACTTAAGTGGAATAACCATACGGTCGACTTCCACACATATCACTTAATGGAATAGCCATATGGCCAATTTCCATACATACTTAATGGAATATCCATACGGCCGACTTCCATACCCAATGCATTAGAGGTTATAACGTAACCACCCGTCCTGGTATTCACGGCACCACCCGTCATATGGTTTATAACGTAACCACCCGTTAAAATGTCCAAGTACCAATATAAAATCATAAAACATAAAACCAATATAAAGGAATGATAACATTTCCACATTTCAATCACAATATATCATAATATAATCCTTTATCAAAACCATTTTCAATACCAAAATACATAAAAGAGTATATGGTATTTATTTTATTTTAAAAACATTACGGCTTGTTGAGGAAGCCAAAGACCAAATATTACTCGCGGCGGCGGAAAAAGTAATTGTCACCGTGTACGTTAAAAAAAACATTACTTTTTTCGTTTAGTAAAACGCTTCGTAGAAAAAGATTCCTTTTGTATAAAAGTTAAAGTCAAAGGGATTTATACACCGTATACAAGAAAGTTGTGTATAAAACGAAATATTCCTCAATGAAAGGAGATTGAGACGAAGTCCCTTACAAAGATCATTTTTAAAATAAAATAGATCTATTATGTGTATTCACTATAAGTACACATAAATAAAGTACAAATACAAGATAGGACATAATAATATCCTGACATAATTTGAAAGTAGGAGATTAACCCAAAGAATGGAAATTGGTTTAAGAAATTCCCTTACCTCGGGTCCGACTTGACACGATCGTTCTTTAACGTCCTGAATAATAAACTTGAGTTAATTTATACTTGATTAAGAACCTTTTTAAAGTTCATTATTCCTTTTATATCACTTATTTCCATGTTATAAACATTATGTAACAATTTAAGTTAATAATGTTTGTTTTGTCAATATTTAGTTCTTAAGTCGAAAGTGGACTTCTTACAATTACATGTTGTTCGTGTGGTCAAAGGTTCTTTATATATAGAATGAAATTCCTGATTTGGATATCATATATATCATATATATCCAGCATATACATGTATTTATAATATTACATAATCATTTAGGGGTAAGAAATGAAATGCACCGTTCATGGAGACAGTAAGCCGTACGTACGCATGAACGCTACGTTCATTTCTTTGTCATATTAATGGAATTAAAACTAAATGAGATCTATGTATATTTTAATTCCATAATTATATTCATCATTTAGATATATCATTAATTATATATATCCATTATATACACGTACTTTTAACATTACATTACATTTGGGGATAAGAAATGAAATGAACCGTTCATGGAGACGGTAAGCCGTACGTACGCATGAACGCTACTTTCATTTCTATCTCATACTTTAATGGAAAGAAATAATAATGATATATAGGTATATTATAATTCCAGTATAACATCATATATAATAACTTTAAATCCATCCTTTACACGTCCCACATATGGCATTAACGAATCACATCACTTTGAGGGGGCGGTAGTCCGCACTTCCTTAAATGAAGATATCGTGTTTACCCATAATGGAAACCATAAAGGTATGCCCAAAATGAAAAATACAGAAGCTTAAAGAAAAAAATAAACATATTATATATCATATATAAAAATAGTGACATCATAATGGCCACCTTTGAAGGTGTTAAATGAGTATTGAACAATCATCGTTTCGGGAGGCAGAATTTCGCCATCCACGGAAACCGTATGTTCTTTAACCATTTGATGTAGTTGTGTGAGAGTGTAGCTCAAATAAATCTTATAACAACATCCTAGTATATTGAAGATACTGGTGTTGTTACAAAAGAAGTAAATAAAAAGAGTTTAGGGGGTTGGAGAAGCAAAATAAAACAAATGAACATGAGAGAATGAATTACCTTTAAAAGTGTAACTCCTTTTGATTTGAGCCTAAAGGCTTCCTTTGAAAGGATTATGCCCAAAGGGAATCCTCTAGGATGAGGAGAGGGATGTGGATAGAGTAAATGGGCAGGGTTTGGCCGAGCCAAAGGCTTGAGGAGTGTGTGAAATGAGGTAGAGGTGGGGGCCTTTTATAAGAGGAGAGGAGGGGCACTTTTGGAAAGTAAATAAATATTACTTTATTTGAAAATGTGTTTCGGTTTTAAAAGGTCCCACATTGATAGAATTCGTGGATAAGGTGATAAGGGTTCTAAATCCACCCATCCAATAAGTTTTGGACATGTGTAGTTCATAGATTTTACATTATCTTTCCATTTTATTTAAATCGTCAAATAATGAGGTCATCGCTGCATCATCATGATGTCATAAATAATTTAATTTATTTAATGTCCATAAATTATAAAAAAAATACTATGATGTATGAAATCTTTTTAGATTTCCAATGACTATTTACAATAAAAAATCTGATCTTTATAACCCCATGCAAAAATTGTTTTCGTAAAGCATATTATGTTTGTGTCATTTTTACTTTTACATTAAATAAAAAGTTATTTATGTCATTTCCCAACCAAAATGTCTCCATGGCGTCCCCAAGTTGACCCATGGCTTGTCTTGGTCTTCCATGACACAACCAATAAGGTTGGGACATGTGTCTAGGTCATTTCATATTATTAATGCATTATTTATACCTTAAACTACACTAATTACCACTAATCGCGATTAAAAACTTAATAAGTTACTATTCACCAAAAAAGTATTTTAATCTCATTGAACCACATTTTACTTCTTAATGACAACCATGTATGTCGGATTTTCAAAATTCAATACACATTAGTGGTAAACTTTCATTTAACTGAAAAATCAGTTTGCTTGATTACCACTTAGTGGTTTCACTATTCATCAAAAATTGAAGTTTTTCAGAAAATTACCAAAAATTCACCCAAAGCTATATTTGATATTCCGAATTCAAAAATGAAGTCTATTTTAAAAAATTCAAAACATATAAGTCACATTAATTAATTTAATAATTAATTCCCGCTGTCAGAGCAAATAGCGTGTTTTTATGAAACAATAAGTATCAAAAGATTGACACTAGTTTAAGTCCGATTTCAAAGTGAAATTGATTCCAATGACCACCATTGGATAAAATGGTAAAAATATATTCTAATTTAACTTAAAAACCAATTCAAAATATAATCTAATCATATAAATAAATTAGATTAAAAAGAGGTTTTGAATTAAAATACAACATTTTACACTATTCATTAAAAAAAGAACTTTATCAGAAAGGTACCAAAAATTTACACAAAGTAAATTTTGATGTCCCGATTCTAAAGAAGAGTTATATTTGGTCCAATAGAATTTCTAAGATCGATCAAAACTATATTTAATGGCGGTTCTCCGTCAAAAGGTGATAAGTGGACCTTTCGTGAAAATTAGGGTATAAATGCCTAAAATTGAACTCTTTCCGTATTTTAATCCTTTATCTTTTATTGGGTAAATGTAAAAACATTTAAAAACATATATAATCATATTTTAGTTATTTCTATCCATTCCTGCCAGTACAACGGCTACTCGTTAACTAACATTTAAAATAATATTATTTTATTACTTGTGTGCAACGTAAGTTTTCAAAGAAACTCATCGTTGCGTACCGAGTACGCTATCGAATGTAGAAACCCCTTTTAATTAAAATTAAAATTTAATTCATAAATATTATTAAATATGAAAATTATTTATTCTTTATTTACCTGGGATGTTACATCCTTCCCCCCTTTTGGGAATTGCGTCCTCACAATTTTATTCACTTATCAAAATAAGTGGGGGTATTTATCCCTCATAGCATTTTCAGATTCCCACGTTGCCTCTTCAATCACATGGTTTTTCCACAAAACCTTTACCTGATGAATCACCTTATTCCGTAACACCTGCTCCCTGTGGTCAAGAATCTGGACCGGTTGTTCCTCATAAGATAGGTTCTCTTCCAGCTGAACTACCTCTGGACTCAAAACATGAGATGGATCTGGCATATACTTTCTCAACATTGAAACATGAAAAACATTGTGTACCTGAGATAAACTCGGAGGTAAAGCCACCCGGTATGCCACTGATCCAACTCTCTCCATAATTTCATATGGTCCAATAACCCTTGGACTCAGCTTTCCTTTCTTACCAAATCTCATCACACTTTTCCAAGGAGAAACCTTGAGAAAAACATGATCACCTACCTCGAAAGATAGATCCTTCCCCTGGTTATCCGCATAACTCTTCTGCCTACTCTGAGCTGTTCTCATGTGCTTCTGAATCAACTGAACTTTTTCTGGCATCTCTTCTACCAATTCTAGTCCCATCAACTTCCTTTCACCCACTTCATTCCAAAATGCTGGAGTTCGACACCGCTTCTCATATAATGCCTCAAATCGTGCCATCTGTATACTGGAATGAAAACTATTATTATAAGAAAACTCAACCAAAGAAAGATGTTGGTCCCAAATTCCCTGATAATCCATAGAACAAGCTCGTATCATATCCTCCAATGTCTGGATTGTTCGTTCTGACTGCCCATCTGATTGAGAATGAAAAGTTGTACTAAAATTTAATTCAGTAACCAATGACTTCTGAATGCCTTTCCAAAAGTTAGAAGTAAACCTGGGATCACGATCCGATAAAATGGAGAGAGGAACTCCATGTAACCTGACTATCTCTTTAAGATACAAACGGGAAAGTTGATCTAGATAGAAAGTATCTCGTATAGAAAGGAAATGAGCAGATTTGGTCAAGCGATCAACAATAACCCAGATTGCATTATTACCTTGAGATGTCTTCGGTAACCCCACAACAAAGTCCATGGATATGTTTTCCCATTTCCACTCTGGCACTGGTAAAGGTTGAAGCATCCCTTTCGGTAACTACCACTCTGCTTTAACCTGTTGACATGCCAAACACTTCACAGTAAAATCAGAAATATCTCTTTTCATTCCATCCCACCAGTAATACTCTCGCAGATCTCTGTACATCTTAGTACTGCCAGGATGAACTGAAAACGGGGAACTATGAGCCTCACATAACAACTCATTCTTCAACTGTGAATCACAAGGCACACATAACCTCTTCCCAAACCCCAAAACACAAACACAATCTTATCCAAGAACTCATGGAAAATTTTATTCATAAGGTCCATGAATACAGCAGGTGCATTGGTTAACCCAAAAGGAATAACTACAAATTCATAATGGCCATCTCTAGTACGGAACGCAGTCTTCGGAACGTCTGCTTCTTTTACTTTCAACTGATGGTACCCCGACCTCAAGTCAATCTTCGAAAAATACTGAGCTCCCTGGAGCTGATACCATTTCATTCGATGTCCCAACATCTACTGAAGTTGTTGAAAAGGATTTTACCACCCCTTCCTGCTTATAGTCTGGCTGCATTCCCCCGGTTGAGTTCTTCGTTGGACACTCGTTTGCATAATGACCCATTTCATTACACATATAACATCTTACCGTTGGCTTTTCATTTCCTGCTTGATCATCTTCCTTGCAGTTACGAGCAATATGACCAGACTTACCACACCGAAAGCACTTACCAGACTTGGATAAACATTCTCCAGGATGCATTTTACCACACTTCTCACAGGATGGATATTTTGTTTTCTTACCTCCTGGCTTCTTTGATGAATTCTTCCCCTTTGCCTGCCAACTAGACCTCTTATTCTGTTGTTTGTCATAGAACATCTGATCATCGGCAAACTCCATTTCCACCTTCTCTGCACATCGAACAAGTTTTTCATAACTTTTGAACTCACGAGAAGCTAAAGCCCTTCGATACTTTGGCTTTAACCCAGAGTAAAAATGGTTTATTTTACTATCACGATCTCGTATGAAGTTTGGAGCATACCTTGCCAATCGAGTGAACTTTTCTTCATAAGCAGCCACTGAATCATCCTCCTGCCTCAATTCTAGGAAATGTTTTTCCATCCTAAGACGAACCACCTTAGGAAAATATTTCTCAAGAAACATACCTTTGAATTCGCCCTAGTGAAGATCCTAAATCTCATCACTATCCCTTATATTTTTCACCATCGACCACCACTGATCAGCTTCACCTTAAAAACGGTAAACAACAAGACTAACCTTTTGATGTTCTGAACACCCCATGACATCAAAAATCTTCTCTAGTTCTTTAATCCACCCTTCAGCTTGCACAGGGTCAGATGATCCTCTGAATGATGGGGGATGTTGCCTCATGAAATGTTCCACCACTGACATGTTCCTCTGCGGTTGATCTGGCTGATCTCGTGCATGGATACCACCACCATTTATAGCCTGAGTCAACTGTGCCATCACTGCAACAAACTATTCAGTTCTGATTCCAACCATCTTAGGTTGCTGATTTGGAAGGTTATCTTCCTCCTGATGTCGTCCCAACATAGCTGCTTTGTTTCCTCTGCGGAAAACCATTCTGAACACAGAAATATCATAGGCGAAGCAACATGGTAATCCGTAAATGCTATATCATTTCAATAATATTATAATTTAACACTTTTCTAATTCCTAAAGTTGTCTAAACCGACCTCTGATACCAACTATAAGGCCCCGGACTTAAACATTACTTAATATTGAATTAAATGAATAATTCACGTCGAGGATCTTTTCAGGTTTAGAGTTTTAGAGAATTAGAACATAACTATTACATCTCAAAAGATTACAAAGTAGTCACTTCTACTAAGTTTCCATAAAATAAAAACTCTTAAAAAGAAAGATGTCTAGTTCCATGTTTTAGATAGCATGACATTCCCTTGATCCCATCCTTGACCTTATTCCACTTTAAGTCATGTGAAAAACATTTCGAAAAACTTGGGGTGAGCATAAAAAGCTCTGTAAGGGATACAGAAAGAATGAAAACTGTTAGTTTTTCAAACATCAAATAAACCATATATACTCTATCAAAGTAATACCTTCACCTTCATGAAGTAGTAAAAACTCTTCACTGAATAAAGTATCATTACTTACCTTTTTGTAACCAAAGGATTACCATGAAATCCATAAAAAGAACACATAACATATATAAAGGTAACTTGGGACATAAACATACTTAAGTGGAATAACCATATGGTCGACTTCCATACCCAATGCATTGGAGGTTATAACGTAACCACCCGTCCTTGTATTCATGGCACCACCCGTCATATGGTTTATAACGTAACCACCCGTTAAAATGTCCAAGTACCAATATAAAATTATAAAACATAAAACCAATTTAAAGGAATTATAACATTTCCACATTTCCATCACAATATATCATAATAGAATCCTTTATCAAAACCATTTTCAATACCAAAATACATAAAAGAGTATATGGTATTTATTTTATTTTAAAAACATTACGGCTTGTTGAGGAAGCCAAAGTCCAAATATTACTCGTGGCGGCGAAAAAAGTCATTGTCACCGCGTAAGTTAAAAAAACATTCCTTTTTGTCGTTTAGTAAAACGCTTCGTAGAAAAAGATTCCTTTTGTATAAAATTAAAAGTCAAAGGGGTTTATACACCGTATAAAAGAAAGTTGTGTATAAAACGAAATATGCCTCAATGAAAGGAGATTGAGACGAAGTCCCTTACAAAGATCATTTTTAAAATAAAATAGATCTATTATGTGTATTCACTATAAGTACACATAAAGAAAGTACAAATACAAGATAGGACATAATAATATCCTGACATAATTTGAAAGTAGGAGATTAACCCAAAGAATGGAAATTGGTTTAAGAAATTCCCTTACCTCGGGTCCGACTTGACTCGATCATTCTTTAACGTCCTGAATAATAAACTTGAGTTAATTTATACTTGATTAAGAACCTTTTTAAAGTTCATTATTCCTTTTATATCACTTATTGCCATGTTATAAACATTATGTAACCATTTATGTTAATAATGTTTGTTTTGTCAATATTTGGTTCTTAAGTCGAAAGTGGACTTCTTACAATTACATGTTGTTCGTGTGGTCAAAGGTTCTTTATATCCAGAATGACATTCCTGATTTGGATATCATATATATCATATATATCCATAATATACATGTATTTATAATATTACATAATCATTTAGGGGTAAGAAATGTAATGCACCGTTCATGGAGACGGTAAGCCGTACGTACGCATGAACGCTACTTTCATTTCTTTGTCATATTAATGGAATTAAAACTAAATGAGAGGTATGTATATTTTAATTCCAGAATTATATTCATCATTTAGATATATCATTAATTATATATATCCATTATATACACGTACTTTTAATATTACATTGCATTTGGGGATAAGAAATGAAATGCACCATTCATGGAGACGGTAAGCCGTACGTACGCATGAACGCTACTTTCATTTCTATCTCATAATTTAATGGAAAGAAATAATAATGATATAGAGTTATATTATAATTCCTGTATAACATCATATATAATAACTTTAAATCCATCCTTTACACGTCCCACATATGGCATTAAAGAATCACATCACTTTGAGGGGTCGGTAGTCTGCACTTCCTTAAATGTAGATATCGTGTTTACCCATAATGGAAACCATAAAGGTATGCCCAAAATGAAAAATAAAGAGGCTTAAAGAAAAAAATAAACATATTATATATCATATATAAAAATATTGACATCATAATGGCCACCTTTGAAGGTGTTAAATGAGTATTGAACAATCATCGTTTCGGGAGGCAGAATTTCGCCATCCACGGAAACCGTATGTTCTTTAACCATTTGATGTAGTTGTGTGAGAGTTTAGCTCAAATAAATCTTATAACAAAATCCTAGTATATTGAAGATACTGGTTTTGTTACAAAAGAAGTAAATAAAAAGAGTTTAGGGGGTTGGAGAAGCAAAATAAAACAAATGAACATGAGAGAATGAATTACCTTTAAAAGTGTAACTCCTTTTGATTTGAGCCTAAAGGCTTCCTTTGAAAGGATTCTGCCCAAAGGGAATACTCTAGGATGAGGAGAGGGATGTGGAGAGAGTAAATGGGCAGTGGTTGGCTGAGCCAAAGGCTTGAGGAGTGTGTGAAATGAGGTAGAGGTGGGGGCCTTTTATAAGAGGAGTGGAGGGGCACTTTTGGAAAGTAAAGAAATATTACTTTATTTGAAAATGTGTTTCGGTTTTAAAAGGTCCCACATTGATAGAATTAGTGGATAAGGTGATAAGGGTTCGAAATCCATCCATCCAATAAGTTTTGGACATGTGTAGTTCATAGATTTTACATTATCTTTCCATTTTATTTAAATCGTCAAATAATGAGGTCATCGCTGCATCATCATGATGTCATAAATAATTTAATTTATTTAATGTACAAAAATTATAAAAAAATACTATGATGTAGAAAATCTTTTTATATTTCCAATTACTATTTATAATCAAAAATCTGATCTTTATAACCCCACGTAATAATTTTTTTCGTAAAACATATTATGTTTGTGTCATTTTTACTTTTACATTAAATAAAAAGTTATTTATGTCATTTCCCAACCAAAATGTCTCCATGGGGTCCCCAAGTTGACCCATGGCTTTTCTTGGTCGGCCATGACACAACCAATAATGTTGGGACATGTGTCTAGGTCATTTCATATTATTAAAGCATTATTAATACCTTAAAATACACTAATTACCACTAATCGCGATTAAAAACTTAATAAGTTACTATTCACCAAAAAATTATTTTAATCTCATTGAACCACATTTTACTTCTTAATGACAACCATGTATGTCGGATTTTCAAAATTCAATACACATTAGTGGTAAACTTTCATTTAACTGAAAAATCAGTTTGCTTGATTACCACTTAGTGGTTTCACTATTCATCAAAAATTGAAGTTTTTCAGAAAATTACCAAAAATTCACCCTAAGCTATATTTGATATTCCGAATTCAAAAATGAAGTATATTTTACAAAATTCAAAACATATAAGTCACATTAATTAATTTAATAATTAATTCCCGCTGTCAGAGCAAATAGCGTGTTTTTATGAAACAATAAGTATCAAAAGATTGACACTAGTTTAAGTCCGATTTCAAAGTGAAATTGATTCCAATGACCACCATTGGATAAAATGGTAAAAATATATTCTAATTTCACTTCAAAACCAATTAAAAAGATAATCTAATCATATAAATAAATTAGAATAAAAAGAGGTTTTGAATTAAAATACAACATTTTACATTATTCATTAAAAAAAGAACTTTATCAGAAAGGTACCAAAAATTTACACAAAGTAAATTTTGATGTCCCGATTCTAAAGAAGAGTTATATTTGGTCCAATAGAATTTCTAAGATCGATCAAAACTATATTTAATGGCGGTTCTCCCTCAAAAGGTGATAAGTGGACCTTTCATGAAAATTAGGGTATAAATGCCTGAAATTGAACTCTTTTCGTATTTTAAGCCCTTATCTTTTATTGGGTAAATGTAAAAACATTTAAAAACATATATAATCATATTTTAGTTATTTCTATCCATTCCCTCCAGTACAACGGCTACTCGTTAACTAACATTTAAAATAATATTATTTTATTACTTGTGTGCAACGTAAGTTTTCAAAGAAACTCATCATTGCGTACCGAGTACGCTATCGAATGTAGAAACCCCTTTTAATTAAAATTAATATTTAATTCGTAAATATTAATAAATATGAAAATTCATTATTCTTTATTTACCTGGGATGTTACATCACCAACTCATGTACAACTCCTTTAATTATTTCAATAGTTGATAGCCATTTTTGGATCTTTTGGTATTGAAAACTCACTCCATATGTTCAATGATTTAGTTCTTCCATACTTTACTAAATACACAAGCATATATTCCTTCTTTTTATTCTTAAGATCTCCCAACTTTATCCTCCTTCTCTCCTTGATACAGTTGTGTATCAATTTCTCTTGGCCACTCAATTATTATGCATTTTTCACAAGCATTATGTTACTTCTTATTTAATGTACATATATATTCACATAATAATATTTTGAATATTATTTTACAAAATTGAATTTTGGAAACTCTATAAATCTTAGTAGTAGTAATATCGTATTTTAAATCAATCAACATAATCTTGATTTTATTCTTCCATTAAAACTCATTTGAATTTAGCCAAGGTTAAAATTTTAATTTTCCCTAAGAAGAATCTCATTTGTTTTTTCATTTCCCAATGACCTTATTTACTTAAATATTATAAAATATTAATCCTTCTATGCATAAACTCATATAGATGACATGGAAATATTATCTTGTATTATGGAACTGATCATAACCCTAGATTCTTCCTTAGATGGACTCTCCTTCACTCTCAACTTGAATCATTAAAAAACACAATTATGGAATTCTCAAATTGTTCGTAGAGTTCAATTTTACCTTAAAAAATTGTCCCTTATGATGGTACCTCATGAATCTCTTCAAACATATGAGTTCCTCATACCAACATTATGAGCTCTTGTATCAACCTTATGAAGATGTGTCCCAACCTTATGCACTATATTTCTCAACCTTTTGAATATATTATCTCAACCTTAGGAACAACTTATCCAATTTTTCTCAACCATAAGAACAGTTTTTCCCAACCTTATGAACATCTTGTCTATTTTATATCAACCTTGTAAATAGCTTGTATCGTATATCTCAAACTTAGAAAAACTTTTCCAAATCATAAAATGAATCGCATCAACCATATAAAATCCAGAACCCTTCCATGATTTTTCCAAACTTAGTCATACACTGATGTGGATTCAATTCATTAAATTTTTCCATATCCATTTTTTTGGTATTTTTTATGTATTTCATGAAAAAATAACTTATTTTTCGTAATTTTATTATATTTTCATCATTTCATTATTGGTATTAATTGAATATTGTTTTAAAAATGATAATTTTCTGATCATTAATGATAAAATGTTCTATAATTTAATTTCAATTTATTTAATGATAAAATTTTATGAATGATTTTCATTGTTGTTTGATTGAAATATTCATTAAAAAAATTAATGTGGTGGTGTTTTTGTTTTGTAATGTGGAATTTAATTTCGTAAAAAATCATTTTTTTATCTTTCATATTTTATCAATGGAAATGAATTTCAGTTTTTTATTTTAAAATTGTACTGTCATTAATCATTTGAAATTTCAAATAATATTTTTAAATTGATTAATTTTTAATTGAGTTAGAATCATGTGTATAGGAGCCTCCTTGGATTTTTAGTATTTTTAATCAATGTAGCCAATTTACAATAATTTTAAAGTTGCATTGATATTACCCAATGGCTAAATAGAAAAAAATTTACCTCTTGAAAAATTTCCAAAAGGAGTGGCTTCCACGCAGGTAATTCCCATTGTTCGTTCACATGGATTTAAGATGACATTGATGTATCCAATTTTACACTGACCACCTAGAGAAAATTTATTTGGTATCCATGTATCAAAATTTTCCCAAATTTTCATGGGGGATTCGAACTCGGGTCCAAATTTCATAGAGAAATTGACGTGTCCATTTATTCTGATATGTGAATACCATGTACTTGATTCTCTCGTGAAACCATTGTGAGAACCCAAAGTCAACTGATAGGTATTTTAAGTCCAAGACAAAGGTTGAAGATGACTATATTCTATTTAGTCGTTGATTTTAGAAGAATAATGCATGCTTTATTGATATAGAAGGTTGAAGATGACCTAACCAGTGCCTCAAAGAAACTCTATTGAGAAGAACAGTGGTTGACCGCTATGTTGAGTTTGGGTGTTCAGATTTGTGCCTAGATGAATTCACTTTTTCTAGAGACCAGAGTTGTTCCAAAGATGAAACCTAAGACTCAGTGATTGAATTGAGGGAAACTGAGTTTTTGCTTCATACTTTAAGGATCATTAAGGACCGAAAAATAGTGCCCGACCAAAGTATCTTGACTCATACTCCACCAAATCTTGTTGAATGAATTAGAATGTAAAATCTAATATCAAACCAAGTTTTCTTCTGTGTGTATTTCTTTGAGGTCTACCAAAAAAATGAAACTAGGGCCTTGTCTTTTCCTCATGTTATGGCTATGAAATTGGAATGGGGTGTATGCAAGATGTTCTGTAAAATTCTCTAATAAAGCTCAATCTTGTTGTTTGTGCTGATGAAAAGTGTTTCTTGGGGACAAGTATGGGTATACCCTGATGAGATCTAAATATTTGTATAATCCATAATAAAAACTCAATTTTTTAAACCAATAATAAGGAAATTACATTTAAGTAAGGATGAGTAATCATTGTGTTGTTCTGGTTTGCTGATGAGATGAATGGAAGAGGAAACTGGACATTAATTACACCAAAAAAAAGGTTACAATATACCCCTCCCACGCCTCCCTTTCTTCCTCAAACATGGAGCTCTCAAGGCTCTCTTGGATGGAAGATCTCTCTTGGCTAAACTGATGATGAAGGAAGATCCCCTTGGCCCTCCTTAAATATCCATGGCAGGAGGTGTCAAGTTTGACACAACTCCCGCCCGCCAATCCCAACCAAACTATAGAATTAAAATATGGAAGCCACCTAATATGGAAGTACTCCATGGTGGATATAGTTGGTGCATCGACCACCAGTCATGGAATATGGAAAAAATATTCATCAATTATCCCCCTCCAGTTGCGATCCTCTAAAGCATCTGAAAAGGTTAAAATTCTACCAAGAAACTACCTTTGTCATCATATATGTAGCATTATCCTTTGTGTGGATCTTTACAAGTTGTAGTAACTATCAATCCATCACTTCTTGTATCCAATGATAGAAAATGTCGATGTTCTTTGTCTGATAATTGTACATGGAGTTCTTGCTCAAGTACAAGGCTCTTTGACTATCGTAATGAACCCTACACTCCTTCTGTATTAATCCGATATCCTAAAGAAAATGATTCATCCACAACATCTCCTTTCCAGCTTCTAAACCATAAATTTACTATACTTATATCGTGGATAAAGCAATGCACTTATGAAACCTTGACTTCCATGATACAACTTATCTTGAAAAATAATAGATGTATCCTACTGTAAACTTCCTAATATTAGGATCTTTGTCTATATCAGCATCTATATATCCCTCCAAGATAGGTTTAGATCCTCTATAGCACAAACATAACTGTGATGTACCTTTAAGATACCTTAAAATCCAATCGAATGCATCCCAGTGTTGCTTTCTAGGTTTGGAGAGAAATTGGCTCATGATTTCCACTACATGGGCCATGTCTGGTCTCTTACTCACCATATTGTACATCAAGATTCCAACTATTGAGGAGTATGGTATCATCTCCATCACCTCAATTTAATCCTTGGATGATGGGCATGAACTATTGCTCAACTTCAAATGGTTGGAAAGATTAATGCTCATAGGTTTGGATTTTTCTATATTGAAACAATTCAGAACACATTCAAAATACTTCTCTAGAGATATCCATAACAACTTCCTATTTCTATCACAAATGATCTATATCCCCAAATCTGTTGAGCTCCTCCCAAGTCCTTCATAGAAAAAAAATTTGGATGACTCCTTCTTCAACTAGCTAATCATCACTACATTATTCCCAATGATAATAATTTCACCAATATAAAGTAGAAGAGCAACAAAGTTTCCATCCTGAAATATTTGGATGTAAAGGCATTGGTCCACATGTGTCCTCTTATAGACATGACTCATATTGAATGGGTCGAACTTCTTGTACCACTGCCCGGGAGCCTATTTCAGTCCGTAAAAGATCTTCTTCAATTTAAAGACAAGGTTCTCTTGTCCAAAAACATCAAAACCTTCAGGATGATTCATATAGAACTCCTCAAAGATGTCACCATAAAGGAAAGTTTTCTTCACATCCATCTATTCATGCTACAAGTCTAAGCTAGCAACTAATCTGAAAATGAATCAGATTGAATCCATCTTCACCATAAGTGAATTTTTTTATCAAAGTCAACTCCTTTATTCTAAAGTAGTCCCTTGACAACTCACTGATCTTTATTCTTGACCTCATTTTTTCTTCCATCTTTCTTCGTCCTGAACACCCATTTTTTCATTAGTGCCTTATTACCTTGGGTAATTCCACCAAATTTTATGTTTTTATCTTCGTCAAAGACTCCATCTCATCCTCTATTATATACATACACTTGAGTTTATTAGGATGAGGCACTAATTCCTAGTATCCTTCTAGATCCCCCTCATAATTCAGTAAAAGGTACTTTGACTCTAAATATTTTTTCCATGGAATCATTCCTCACAAAGATCTTCGAACCTGTGAAATTTTAGGTTTTAGAGGCCCAACATCACCTAGATCCTATGATGGTTTTGTAACTTCATCTAGAGAGGATTGATTCTACCCCTACTCATTATCCCCCTCATCCACCTCTTGGTTCGTTGCTGATGAGTCTTATTTCATATCCTCCCCTTCATTGATAGGTGCTGCTACTATAGGTGTTGGATCATGAATTGATTCCTCGACAATTTCCCTTCAAGACATTCTAGGATTATTAATGTCCTTGGTCATCTGGTTCTCATGGAATACAACATCTCTACTTCTGATCACCATCTTCTCCTTTAGGCCTGAAATCTTTTATCTAAACTCCTCATCTCCATAGCCGATTAATATTCATGGATTAGACCTCTCATCTAGATTCTACCTGAGCTCCTTGGTAACATGTGGAAAATCCAAACATATAAATACTCATAAATGATAGTAAGAGGGATGTTTTCCCAACCATATCTTCTATGTGATCTCAAAATTCAGGGGGACTGATGGTGATCTGTTGATGAGGTAGCATGCAGCATGAATAGCTTCCCCCTATAATGGCTTAGGGAGCTTATCCAAACTCATCATGATTAACTATCATGTATTCCAAGTTGATTTCACATGAATTTCTTGTACATCTCTAATGAATATATAACATGGGAAAGTAATGCACATCCAAACTTTATAATATTTTGAGTGCATGACAGCACAAATACTTATAACTCTCAAATTTCATACAGGTATAACCAGTTATCACAAGAAATTATTGGTACACTACAACTGAAAAATCATTTGATGAAACCTTTATTCTGAAAATAAACATTTTTGGGAAAACTATTTCATTAGAATACTTAAATCAAAAAGAACCACATAATTTGTGTTCATGCGAAAAAAGATTGAATATTTTTTATCTGTACAAATGATTAGTTTGAACCATGATCAGATGATATAGAAAATAATTTCATGGGATCCTTTCCCTTATATCAAATTCAACATTCAACTCCTAGTATCGATTCTTCTCCAACATATGCTCAAATAGTTGGAAGAATTCCAAGACCCTAGGTTTATGATTCATGTAATCCTTTAATACACCATTGAAACTCTCAATCAACTATGTGATTCTAATGCCTAATGTCAACTAAGTCTTTATAAAATAATGAACCCATTTTCCCCTTACTTTTTAAATATATTCTAACCAAAAAAAATTATATTATTGCACTATGTATGGATTTTTTTCCATAAAGACTCAAATTTTGAACTCTATTCAACCCCATACATGCATATTCTGAAATTTTCCAACAATTTTGAGTCATCTTTCATTACCGTTCCTAAGTGTTTAAAGCCATTTTTCATTAAGTGTTGATTTCATATGTAATGTTTTGTTTTATGTGGGGTTGAAGTAATAGATTTATACATAGTTTCATCTTCATCTGTGAAAATTGTCATAGGATTCTTACCACCATGAAAATCAAGAAATCTATTAAACAACTAACTAAATGAGTCTATTGTCTCATCATATAAAAATGCTACACCAAAAAATTACAATCTCTTTATGATGGTTTATGCCTAAAAACGATCTGAAAGGGATACACTCCTTGTTGTTGTTGAAGGTAGTGTTAAACATGAAAACATCTCTAAAATGATCATAATTTACATTCATTTTGGGATAAACCCAAAAAACATTTCTAATTTAACCGCACTTGTCAATTTGTACTGAGTATTAGAATGATGTGTTGACCCTTGATTTCTTCCCTAGGTATTGTAAGATACCATCAGTATCACCTAGATTCAAATCCCTTTATATTTTGGACTGAAAAAAATATTTGCCAACTCATGTATATACAATACTCTCAATCCCACCTTTAATGGTTATTACAAGTGAAAGTGAACCACTGGCCTTAATACCAGCTTTGTTATATACATCCAACTCAGCACCTTGTGCATCACGGATGTGTCATTATGACTGCATCAAATTCATTATCTTAGTAGAATATAAATCATGGTTATGCTCCTCAATAAGATTCCTACAATCATACTGATTATTTGACATTTAAAGACCTCCCATTATCAATGTAAAATTAGTCATTGTTTAAGAACATATATTTTTGACATTAATATCATGTTTGTATGATCTTTGAAATCCTTATTTTCTTTATGTATACAATGTTGATGTAACTAATCTTTTATAATTTTTATTTCAATAAACATATTGATTCAATACACTAAAAAAAATGATTCCAATATAAGAAACAAAAAATGAATAGGCATCAGACTCTGATTTAAAAACCATCCCTATATTTGGTCTCCATATATTGCTTTGCTTATAAATTATATTGGATGGGGTTATTTCTTCTGAATTTGGAAATTCATCTCTATCCATGAAAATTTATTCAATGAAATTTCATTTTGTAATGTTAGCACTATTATTCTCCTTCATATAATAGTCAGACGAATACTACACAATATTCAAATCTATTTAATTTATTTGTTCCGAATCACATATATTTTCCAGGTTTCAGCTCAATCGTGTTCATTATCACATATATAATTAATGTGTAGAAGTTGTGATATCACCTTTTTTTATAAGTGATATTGTATTGGGTTATTTCTTTTGAATCAATTGGAAATTACCGTTGTAAATTTCTTGTGGAATGTACTAATGGAAAATACAAGTGGAAATTTTCTATTTGATTCAATTATAAATTCTAACAGTAAAAGAGAAGATGATATTTCCACTTTAAATAAATTAAAAATCACAAATCACTTATGAATATTTTGAAAATATTAAGTTTGAATTCTAATTGTGAATTCATATGTGTGAGTATGCAGTAGGTATTTCATTTGGGAATTCATGATGGAAATTTGTAGTCAAATTTACCACTAAAAATATCTATAGGTCCTTAGAATAAATTCTAAATGTCCAGTGCATGGAAATTCTCATTTGTAATTCACATTGGGAAATCACATTGGGAATTTTCAGTGGAAAATCAAAATGGAAACTCCAAGTAGAAATTTTCAATTCGAATATGTTTTAAATTTTAATAGAGAAATGTGAGAATAAATTTCCTCATTAAATAAAATTGAAGTCATAAAACACTTCTTCTGGAAGAATTAAATATTTCAACTGATAATTACAACTATGAATTCATAATCCGAATTTATGGTAGAAATGTCATCTTAGAATTCCTTTTGGGAATTCACAGTGGAAATTACTAGGGGAAATCACCAGTGGAAATTACGAGTGGAAATTTATAGTGGAAATTCACAGTGAAGTTTATAATATAAATTTATTTAGGTTATGATTACAAACATAATCATAATGGAAAAAAAATTAAATCATTCCCTAAAAACTACCCTTGCAAATGCCCCCAGCAAACTCCCTCTATAAAAACCCCCTATAAACACCCCTGTATAAACCCACCCACTGGGAAATGTTATGAAACAAAAAAGTAGGTCGGTGCCAATTTTAGGTTCTCCAAGAATCGTCAACCTCGCCATATCGATATCACTTCCCTCATGCTCGATAGAGAAACATTCCACCAATTTTTTGGCAGGAAAAAAATTTAGCCTACCTTTTTTTATTTTCGATGGTCATACTAATTTTTATTTATCAAATTTTTAATGATTAGGTTACGAGGAGATTATATGGAAGTCATCAAACACCCAAACTAAGGTTCGGGCTAAGAGATTAATATGAGATGATATTAATCCATTCCTAGAATTTTAAGAGAAAAAATCTCATCCATATAAACCTGAGTAATATTCATACTATGGGATGATGTGATGGCCACAAAAAAATTAACATTAGATCGAAAGGAATAAAAAATGAGATCATTATTTTTTTTTAAAATAATATAGTAATTATTTTATATATTTATAGTTAACTATTAATATTTGAAAATTTTAAAAATTTAATAATTTATGATTATATTTTTAAAAAAAATTTGTTTTAACTGAATTAATGAAAAAGAGAAAAATTATTTTGAAAAAAACTAAAAAATTATCAATACTTTAAAAATGTTATTAATTTTTTTTCATTTTAAAAAAAATCTTTTTTTAACTTGAATTACATAGTAAAATTTTAAAACCTTATAAAAATAAATAAATTTATTTTTATGTTGGAAATAATAAGTCAAAACATAGTTCAAAGAGAAAAAAAAATTCTTCAAAATAACCGTTTTGAAATTGTTATAAAAAATAAAAAATATAAATATATCCTTTTAAAAAATAGTTATTGATATTTTAAAATAAATAATAATTTCCTGTAACTACTAATAAAATCATATATTTATATTTTTTAAATCAAATTCAATTTATAAAAATACTTTAAAATTGAAACATCAACTTCAAAATATATTTTGGATTGGAATTCAATCTTAAATTTATTTTGAAAGTGATTAAAATAAAGTGAACAAGTATCATTTCTTTAAAGTGATTGAATCATGTATTTTTCATAGAAATTTGTGTCTAATTAGGTACCAATAGAAATAAAAATGGATCATACCTCAATTCTGAAGTTCATATATCAAATTATGATCAAAATATAGTAGAAAACATAGTTTGGAAGTTAGGATTCCATTATGATTATGAGTTACATGAGGGTAACATAAAATTTAAACTATCTAAGTAATGGTAACAAGATTTGGTTTTGGAAAGGTAATATGAATTTTATAGAAGTTAAGTAAAGGTAATATGGATTTTATACATGTTAAGTAAGAGTAAACAATAACTTGTAAATATTAAGTAAAGTTGAAACTAAAGTTAAGTAAGGGTAAACAAGGCTAAGTAAGGATAAAAAATAGTTAATTAGGGATAAAATAAATTCAATTAAGGGTAAAAAAAGTTAAGTAAGGGTAAAATAAATTTAATTATGGTTAAAAAAAATTTAGTTAAGGTTAAACTAAATTTAATTAACGGTAAAATAAAGTTATGTAAGGGTAAAAACGTTAAGTAAGGATAAACTAAAGTTATGTAAATGTAAAATAATGTAATTAAAGTGTAAAAATATGGTTAACTAAGGGTAAAAAAACATAATTAAGCTTGAACTAAAATTAATTAATGGTAAGATAAAGTAAATAAAGGTAAATAAAAGTTATGTAAGGGTAAACTAAAGTGAATTAAGGGTAAAACAAAGTTAATTAAGGGTAAAATAAAGTGAAGGGTAAATAAAAGTTAAGTGAGGGTAATACTGAAGTCAAGTAAGGGTAAAACAAAATTTAGAAAGGGTAAAATAAAGTTAAGTAAGGGTAAACTAAAGTTCATTAAGGATAAAAAAAATTAAGGGTCAACTAAAGTTAAGTAAGAGTAAAACAAAGTTAAGTAAGGGTAAACTAAAGTTATGTAAGAGTAAAACAAATTTACGTAAGGGTAAAACTTGTTTTAATAGTTGTTTCCCTTGAAAAAACATAAACAGTACTTTTCTAATAACATGTCATGTATATAGTGAGTTATGCATGATGTACACATACCATAATAGCGATAATTTTATGCATCCACTATTTTATGGTAATGTATTTGGATTGCTTATTGTATCAAAAGGTTATAATAGTTCCCAATCATTAATGAGATCTGAAATGGCCTGGACCTTCATGTATGTTACTTTTCAAGAAATTTGGTGGTTGAGGTGTCTAAGGGGAATCCTGAGGTGCTCAGAGGAGGCCAAGGACAACTCTGGAGGTGTTTCAATGCTAAAATCAAAATGTATATAGAATAAATGATGTGTATGGATTTAACATTGGGATTTTATGATTTATAAACAATAAAAATCAATTACATAGCTGGATCAGCTACATGACATATCATCAACATGAGCGATCATCTAGGTGATTGTTCAGATATATGAGTGATCGACTATGTGAGAAGTCAACTATATAAGCAATCAGGTATGTTGATGGTTTAGCTACATAGGAAATTCAGATATGTGGTGAATTCAGAAAAGTAAGTAATTCATCTACATAGATAATTATTCTACATGGGGAATTCAACTACATAGTAAAATAGTTTTATGGGGGAATTTAGCTACGTGGAATCTCCTAAATGGATATTCCCAATAGTTATTTAAAAATGGGAATGTAGGTCATTTGGTGAGGCAAATCAAGGGCCTATAAAGGATGATTAATAAAGTATATTTATATCCATAATTTTCTATGATGATTGATATAGAGACCCAAGACTTTTACATATATCATTTCGTGATTTTAAATATATATGACTATCAAATTATAATACAAAGATCGTAAAGTCTAGTTTCTTAGAAGACTAGGTACATAAAACAGAAAACATGGGACTAAAAAACATTTTTTATTTATCATCCAATATGAGCTCCTACCTTCCTTTGTGCCCTTACATCTGTATATGATAACCTGGGGATTACATGAACAAATGGATGAGACTAAATAAAGTAAGGGAATAAACATTGAATTAAAGATTATCACATGGGTTAGAAGGCATAACATAATGATATAAATGGCATGGCACATGGTCGTACATAAGGAATCATAACATAAAAACATGAGATCATATAACAATGGATGCATAGTAATGTGGTATAAACATAAAACATGACTTTAGCATGATTCAAGGATCATTACACATAGATAATAATGATTCATGGCTAACCACCATGATTGGTGCACATGGGGCACGAGTTAAGGCTAACCACCAGGACCATTGCACATGGTGTATCAGGAGACTAAATGTTACCCAATTAATTGGAGTAATATATGGGCAGAACAATCAAAAAAAATCATGAATATGTTTTCCACATAAATAATCATATATAAGAATCCATACATAAACATAAGGGTTTCCCATGGAAAGAATTGGGTATCATAATCATGTCATAAAGAATAACATAAGGGATTATCGCAATAGTGTCTATAAAATAAAGGATTTAAATAATAAATGAACTTTAATAAGGTAAAATAGGCATAGATCATGATAAGTTATGTTAAACTGAATTGATAACATGTAAAAAATATTTATGAAGTTTTAGTATTATAACATTTTATTGTGGTTTAAGGAAAATATTAAAGAGCATTTAAAGCAAAAAATAACATAATCTTTTATATAAAACCAGAAGTGAACCAAAAAAATTTAATAATAGAATGAATTATTTTTTAAAAATAATGGTGTCTTAAAAATATATTATTGATTGTAATTGAAAATGGGTAAGAATTTGGGAAGTTCCTTTAAATTGGGCTTGCTTATCATTAAGAATTGGGCAGGAAACCTTTTAAAACAAGTATATCCCTGAAAAAGAAGGATAAATGGATCTTGATATATGAGTTTTGAAAATATAAAAAACATTTATAATATTAAAATAAAAATAAAATAGAATTCAATATGGGTAAAAATAGATAAATAGTAACCTAAATGAGTAATGGAGGTTCTGGTAGAATCCCTTACCTTAAGTCTCAATGTGTTCTTCACTTGATCTTAATGTCTTGGATAATCAAATTAGATTCATTAAATAATATTTAAAAAACCATTTATACATATATTTTATTTATTATAACTTTATTGGGTTCATTTATGGCATTTTGGATGGGTTAAGAGGTTCAATTTCATCGTTTAGGAGTGTTGGTTTCCATGGTTTTCATGATCGTTGTACTTGTATACATGCACAAAATTCCATATATGGTGAGGATAATTATACAAAATTTATCTTATATGTTATTAATCATTGTAAATGGATTAAATTGTTCTTATATATCATTTATTTTTATAAAATTAGGATGAATCATTAGATAAATAGTTAATGATAATCGTTTGGGTTTATTTTGGCGATTTTTGATCACAAGGAACTCATTTTGTTTTATAAATTAATTCAATGTGTACAAAAAAATGCTTTAATAACATTAAATAAGATATAATATATATATTATAATCAATTTCAACAATAAAAATGGTTTCATGATCAGCCTTTAAGATGCTAATGGAAATTGAAAACTTCGCCATCCTTGAATGTGATAAATTAACACATTATGGATGATGTTTTCATTTTTAGTATAAAATTAGGGGGAAAGATAGATGATGAATTATTCCATTAGAAAAAAAATTATATTATATGTAATTTACAAGAGTTATCATACCTTTTGTATGAGGGGAGGTGTGGATAGAAAAAGAAAATAAAGGAACTTGAAAAGGAATTAAAGCAAAATGAAGAGGGTTTTACCTCTTGATTCCTTCTTCTTGAGAACCTCCTTAAGGGATTGGTTTGGGTATTTTATTAATATAAAAATATCTTGGACATGGTGGGGGTATTGGAAGGGTATTTTAGTATAATTTTGACAAGTATCAAGTCTTTATAGGTGTGAGGAGAAGAGGTGGTGAGGGGTGGAATTTATAGTGGATGAGAGGGGTGTCTTCTCATTATTTAATTCATTAGTTTATTATTTTTCTCAAGACAAGAAGTAGTGTTGATTATTGAGGCTAAATAAATTAATTAGATCATATTATTTTTAACCAAAGGTGATTACATCATTCATGACTCAATGAATGGTTTATTTAACTTAAAATGTGTATATATCGTAAATTACCATAGCTCACTATTCATTAAAGAATTCAAGTATTTTAGAAAATTCCCAAAAATCATTCCTTACCATTTTTTGAAGTGTATAATTAAAAAATAAACTCCATTTTATGAAAATAATTTTCTAAATATAATAAATTTAGTTTTAATTAAAATCATAATTTACTAGAAAAATACAGATTTTAAAATTATAACTGATTTTATAAAGCATTGAAAAATTAACTAAAGTCTCATAAAATTATTTTGTAATCAAAAGTCATGAAAATACTAATTTATGGATAAATTTTATGAAAGTAAATTTTCTTTTAAATTTTTAAATTATTCATAAAATTGTAATTAAATATTTATGACTTTCAAAAATATCAACACTTAATTAATAATTTTTAAAATATTCATTTACTTATATTATGATATAATTATATAAAATTGTCACTTATAATATGGGTGAATTTTATTTATTCTTTAATTGGTGAGGTTACTATTCAATTATCTATTTACTATTCATAAGGGTCATGTTACTATTCCAAAGATCAAGTTACTATTCCTCTGGTATATGTTCCTTAGCTTCTAAAAATGAATTTTATTTCATTAATTCATCATTTACAAAGTTTTTATTATGTTCACCATGTGATTTTATGTGATTATACCCTATAAAATAATTATAATAAGGGAATTTCTATTGATTGAATTCAGGGTCATTACTTTCTTCCCCCTTGTGAAATTTCACCCTCAAAATTTCATTTTACATTCTACGTTGAAAATAGGTGTGGGTGATTTTCCTTCATCACTTCCTTTGATTCCCATGTTACCTCTTCATACTTATGGTTCCACCATAGTACTTTGACTAGGTGAGTAGCCATTTTACATAGAACTTTACCTCTACAATCCAAGACCTTCACTAGCTTCTCCTTGTAATAAAGATCAATATCCAACTGTACCACCTATGAATTTAGTACATGTTAGGGATCTGTTATGTAATTCATTAAGATGGATACATGGAATACATTGTGTACTTTATACATGGTAGGTGGAATTTTTAATCAACAGGCCACAACTCTAACATGATCAATAATCTCAAAGGGGTCGATGCACCTAGGATTTATCTTCCCTTTCTTCCCAAATATCATGATCCTCTTCTATGGAGATATGTAGAGGAATACCATGTATTTTACATTAAACTAAATATCTCATCGATGCTTTTTTGCATATCAATTTTTTTGAATTTGGGTTTCCTTGAGGTGATGCTGAATAGTTTTCACTTTTCCACCATTTCTTTGATCATTTCAGGTCCGAGAATTTTACGTTCACTGACATCATCCCAACATGCTGGTGTTATACACCTTTTCCCATTAAGGGATTCATATAGAGTCATTCAGATTCTCAAGTGGAAACTATTGTTGTAAGAGAACTCAACTAGAGGCAGATGTTGGTCCCATCCTCCTTTTAAGTCTATAGAAAATTATCTAAACATGTATTTTAGTGTCTGAATAGTTCACTTAGATTGGCCATTAGTTTGAGGAAGATAGTTCATACTGAAGTTCAGCTCAGTGTTTAGAGCTTGTTATAGACTTTTTTAGAACTTGGAGGTGAATCTCAAGTATTTATCAGATATAATCGATATTGGTACTCCATGCATCCTTACAACTTCTTTGATATATATCTGTGCAAGTTGATTAAGTGAGAAGTCCTCTTGAATTATGATAAAGTGAGTTGTCTTTATAGGAAAACCCATAAAAACCCATATATAATTGTTTTCTTTGGATATCTTTGGATGACTAGTGACAAAGTTCATGGTGATGTTATCCCACTTCCATGTTGGTATGGATAATGGTTGCACCATCTCTTTATACTTTTTCCTTTCATCCTTCACTTGTTGACATACCAGGCACTTTTATGTATATTTGGGGATCTTCTTTTTTATATTTTCCCACAAAAAGTTATCTTAGAGATATCGATACATCTTTGTGATCCCTGGGTTAATAGAGAAGGTTGAGCTATGTTCTTTATTTAGAAGCTCTTTCTTTATCTCTGGATTTGAAGGTTTATATAGTCATGACCCAAATATTATGAATTCATACCCATCGATCCTTAACTTGGAAGATTTATTATTCTGATATCTTCCGCCTTTTTTTAATTTCCACATAATTTCATTGAGAATCCTTTATTTTCTCCATAAGGTACGGTTGATCAATCATTTGAGAAATGATTAATGATTTTCTTACCTTAATGATTCCCATGTCCATCCTTTATACATCTAAGAATATTGTATCCTTCTTAATTCGCATCATTGATAAATATGTGGGATCCTTTCGACTTAGAGCGTCCACCACCTTATTTTCCTTACCAGGATGGTACTGGATTGAGTATTTGTATTCCTTGATGATTTTTAACCATCTTTACTGGCGTATATTAATATCCTTCTATGTGGGTATATATTTTAGGCGCTTATGATCAGTATATATCTCACACTTCTCCCCATAAAGATAATGCTTCCAAATTTTCCATACAAAGATCACAACCACCAACTCAAAATCATGCATAGGATAGTTTGTGTCATGAATTTTCAAATAACATAATTCATAGTCTATAACTTTATCATTTTTCATCAGTACACAACCTAATTCTTTCTTTTAAGCATCACTATACACCGTAAAGAGTTCTATACTTGTTGGGAGTGCGAGTACTGGAACAATGATAAGTCTCTTTTTTAACTCCTTAATGCTTTACTCACATTCTTGAGTCCATAAAAACTTCACTCCCTTCCATGTCAACATGTTTATTAGGTTTGAAAATCATGATAAGTTCTTCAAAAATCGTCTTTAATGCCCAATTGGGACATTTAAACTAAGGATTTATATTATACATGTTGTCATGGGCCACTCTTCAATTACCTTTTTCTTGGAAGGGTCTACATAAATCCCTTTAAAAATGATAACATTCCATGAGAATGAAAATTCCATTATCCATAACTCACATTTAATTTACTTTTCATATAGTTTATCCTTTCGTAAAGTCTTAAAAATAGTATTCAAATTCTCCTTGTGTTCCTCCTTTCTCTTCAATTATATCTGAACATCATCAATAAAGACTACCATAAATTGGTCATGGTAATCTCTAAATACTCTATTCCTTAAATCCATAAAAATTTCTGGAGAATTAGTGAGTCTGAATGGAATCACTATAAACTCATAGTGTCCATACCTTGTTCTTAAAGGTAGTCTTGAGAATATCTTCTTTATTCACCTTTAATTAGTGTTATCCTGACTGAAGGTCCACCTTATAGAAATAAATATACACACATAGTTGATCAAACAACTCATCTATCTATAGAAGGGGATACTCTTTCTTTATTGTGATTTTATTTAGCATATGATAATCAATGCAAACACGCATCGATCCATCCTTGTTCTTGACAAAGATGAATGTTCCATCTCATGGTGAAGAACTCAGGCGTATAAAACCCTTGTCTAGATTATCCTATAACTGCTTCTTTAGTTTTTTGAGCTCAATGGTGGCCATTCTATAATGTGTCTTTGATATAGACAAAGATCTAGGAATAAGTTCAATTGATAACTCAACCTCTAGATCAGGAGGAAGACTAAGAAATTGTTCAAAGAATACAACAGTGTAATCCCACGTGATGAGAATGTCTTCAAGAATGATTATCTTCTTTGTCTCAATCATTTTAACAAGATATAATTTCTCATAAGGTAGTAATATCCACACTTGAGAAGATTATTTTGAAGGATATTCATCTTCCTATTTACACTTGTAAAGAATTAGATGATACTTCGGGATGTGAAGAGTGATCTACCTTTTCTGATAGTTGATGTTAGATTTATATATAGATAGACAATACATGCCCAAAATAGTATCAAACTCCACCAAAGGAAGTAAGAAAATATTTACTGGGAGGTTCAGTCTACAAAAATTAACTGGGAAGGAGTTATATACATTGGATGCAATAATTTCTCCCTTAGTTGTTCTCATAGATAACTAAACCTCCATTTTTTGAGGTGGTGTTGGAATAGTTATACTAAACATGAAAGATATCAAAGAATGCATAGAACCATAATCAAATAGTATGTTCACTATTCTTGAATGAATAACCAGTGTACCTGTCACCACATCATTATCTGGATCCACCTTATATGTAGTGATAGCACAAGCCCTTGTTTTTTTCCATGGAGGTTGTTGTTAATTGACTCCAACAACCCTATAATTTGGAATTAGTTTGAAAAATTACCATGTTCCTTATAGTTTAAATACTAAACTACATGTTGAGTGTTGATATAAACCTTCCTTTCTTCTTTCACAATAGTGTAATTATTCATGTCACTTCGACAGTTCCTAGCCAGATACCCCATTGTTCCACATATGAGCATTTCCTGGTTCCTTTTAGATAGTTATCATGATGCTTCTTCCCAATATTTTTAAATGAGGTATATTCATTCTTCTTTTCATCATGCGATTTATTTTCTAATCCACCCATATTAGACTCCATTTTCCACTTTTTTCACTGGTCCCATGCGACCATTGAGAGACTCTCATCTCCATTTCAACCTTGAGGGAACAACCTACATTCTCTTCAAAATTGCATAAGACTCTAATCATAAATGTTTTTATAGACTCATATTTAGTCCACTAAATAAGTGATCCACCTTTATTTTGGTTTTCTTGAAAAATAAAGAGTCATATCTTTCAAGCCATGTAAAGTTTGCTTCATACACCCTGATAGACTCATCTTCATTATTCTTAAGTTCGAGGAAATATCTTTCCATCTTGAGAAGGTGGGATTAGGGAAAATGTTTATTGAAAAACATTTTCTTGAATTCTTCCCAATCCATAGAATAAATTTACTCCTTGGAATTCATATTTTTGATCAGTTTCTACCATAGATCTGCTTCCCCATCAAAACAATACACCACTAGAACAACATTATCTTCTTTTGAGCACTAGAGGATAGAGAACATCCTTTAATTGGAGTTAATTCACTATTCCACAAGGAGTGGCTCATAAGAACCACTAAAAATGGGAGGCATTTTACACATGAAGGATTATATGGTAACTTTCTATTTCCTTGGAGAAGAAGGGTGTTCCCCATGATTCAAGTTATTATTCATAACTTGAGCCAGCTGAGAAAATATTGTCATGAAGTTTTGAGCACCCATTCCCATTATATTTGGAATAACATTTGTGAAATTATCACATTTCCTATCACATTGATTTTTGTCATGTGTTATTATATTTCCCACCATTAACTAGGAAAACAAAAGTTCAATTAGGAGGCTTTAATACTTAACTAATAATAATAAAAAGAAAACTTTAAACATAAAAGGATAAACTCTTAAAGGAAAAGTATATCCTAACTTGTGATTCCCATGGTTTTAATCTAGGTTATCCATGATTTTTTTCCTAACATATATTCTTATGGGAATTTTACTTGTTCCCTTAATATTGGTTTGTAATGAGTATATGAATTTACCAAAGCATATCCCCGGGGAGTGTCAAATCAGGTGCATACTAAGGCCCATTTTCATATACAAGGTTACCCTGAGTCAGGCCCTAAACACCTTGTTAGAGTTGTTACTCCTAGGTACATCTATTCCATAACCATATCCACTTATAATATCTATACGGGGATTTATTTTCTTAACAGACCACTTACTCTATACTTACCAAAATTTAGGGATGTTTTCATAGAATTAGTCATATCCTTAAGGTTATTAGTAAAATCATCTATTACTAATATCCAATAATAACTAGACCATCCTCTAATACCAACTATAGAGATCCAAGACATTTACACAAATCATTACATGATTTTAAACATAATTAACTATCAAAATACAATCCAAGGATCGTAAAGTCTAATGAATCGGAAGACTAGGTACAAAAAAACCAAAAATATGGGACTAAAAAATCTATATTTATCATCCATTATGAGTTCCTAACTTCCTTTTATCCATTAAATATTCATAGGATAACCTAGGGATAGTATTAATAAAGAGATGAGCTAAAAAACCCAGTAAGTGAATAAATATTTAATTAAATCTTAGTACATGGGTTAGAAGGCATAACATAATGATATAAAAGGTGTGGAACATGATCAAACATAAGGAATAATAACATATAGAATATGGGATCATATAATCATGGATTCATAGTAATGTTTCAGAAACATAAAAAATTTAATTTATCATTATTCAAGGCTTATTTCACATAGAGGATCATGAGTCAAGGCTAACCACCAAGACCGTTGCACATAGAGCACAATTCAAGGATAACCACCAAGACAGTTGCACATGACGTCTCGTGAGAATAAACATTACCCAATAAATTTAAGTGCTATAAGGGATCACCCATAATAACATGTTCATGAATATTTTTTCCACAATTTTATCATATATAAGCAATCAAACATAAACATAAGGGCTTCCCATGTAAAGAATTGGGTATCATAATCATGTCATAAAGTATAACATAAGGGAATATCATAATGGTTGCCATGAAATAAAGGATTTAAATCATAAATACACATTAATAAGTTAAAATAGGAATATATAATGATATGTTATGTTAAAATTAAGTAATAACATGTAAAAATAATATTTAAGAAATTTTAGAATTAAAACATTTTAGTGTGGTTTAAGGAAAATATTAAAGTTCATTTAAAGAAAAAAATTGCATAATCCTTTATATAAAACCAGAAGAGAACCAAGAATGTTTTAATAATGAAATTAATGACTTTAGAAAAATAATTGTGACTTAATAACATATTATAGAGTGCACTTGAAAACGGGTAAGAATTCAGGAAGTTCCCTTAAACCGGGCATGCTTATGGGGAAAAATTAGATAGGGAACCTTTTAAAAACATGTATATCCTTGGAAAATAAGGATGAATTAATCTTGATAAATGATTTCTGAACATATAAAAATCATTTAGGAGTAATACATAAAGATAAAAAAGAATTTAATTTCTATAAAAATAGATAAAGAGTAACCCGAAGGAATAATAGAGGTTCAAGTCGAATCCCTTACCTTAAGTCCAAAGGTGTTATTTACTTTATCTTAATGTCCTAGATAATCAAATTAGATTAATAAAATAACCATTTATACATTTATTGGATTTATTATAACTTCATTAATTTCATTTATCGCGTTTTTTATGGGTAAATAGGTTCAATTTCATCATTTATAATCCTTGGTTTTCATGATCGGTTTACTTGTATATATGTGAGAAAGGTCATATAAATTGGGGGTAATTATCTAGAATTGAACTTATAAGTTATTAATGATATTCCAGAGTTTAAATTTTTCTTATATATCATTTTTTTATGTAATGAGGATGAATCATTAGATAAATAGTTAATGATAATCGTTTGGGTTTATTTTGGCAGTTTTTGATCACAATGATTTTATTTTGTTTCATAATTTAATATAATATGTACAAAAAAAATTCCATAACATTAAATAAGATATAATCAATATATTATAATTAGTTTAAACTACAGAAATGATTTCATGACCAGCCTTTAAGATGCTAATGTAGATTGAAAACTTCATCATCCTTTAATGTGATAAATTAACACATCACAGATGGTGTTTTCATTTTTAGTATAAAATAAGGGGGGAAAGAGAGATGGTGATGAATTATTCCATTAGAATAGAAAATACAGTATATTTAAGGTATTAAAGTTATTATATCATTCAGATGAGGGGAGGTGATAATAGAAAAATAAAATAAAGGAACTTGCAAAGAAATTAAAAGAAAATGAAGAGGGTTTTACCTCTTGAATCCTTCTTCTTGAGAACCTCCTTGGGGGATTGGTTTTGGTTTTTTATTAAGAAAAAAATTCTTTTACATGGTAGGGATTTTAAGAATATTTGATCATAATTTTTACAAGTCTCAAGGCTTGATAGGTGTGAGGATAAGAGGTGGTGATAGGTGGTATTTATAGTGGAGGAGAGGGGTGTTTTCTCATTATTTAATTCATTAGTTTATTATTTTACTCAAGATAAGAAATAGTGTTGATTACAGAGACTAAATTAATTAATTTTATAATTTGAGTTCAAACCAATGGTGATTTCATCATCCATGACTCAAGGAATAGTGTATTTAACATATAATGTATATATACCGTAAATTATCGTATTTCACTATTCTCCAAAAAATTCAAGTATTTCAAAAAAATCCCAAAAATTCACCATAACAATTTTTCGATATTTAGAATTCATAAATTAACTCCATTTTATGAAAATAATTTTCTAAATATCAAAAATTTAATTTCAATTAAAATCATAATTTACTCGAAACATTTCAATTTTAAAATTATAACTGATTTTATAACACTTTGAAAAATTAACTAAGGTATCATAAAATTATATTATAATCATAATTAATAAAAAAATAATTTATGAATACATTTTATGAAATTAAATTTTCTTTTAAATTATTAAATTAGTCATAAAATTGTAATTAAATATTTCTAACTTTCAAAAATACCAACACTCAATTGGTAATTTTTAAAATATTTATTTACTTATACTATGATATAATTATATCAAAATATCACTTATAATATGGATAAATTTTATTTATGCTTTCATTGGTGATGTTACTATTCAATTTCCAAATTTACTATTAATAAGATTCATGTTACTATTCCAAATATCAAGTTATTATTCCATTGGTATATGTTTCTTAACTTCTATAAATGCCTTTTATTTCATTAATTCATCATTTATAAAGTTTTTATTTTATTATATATGTGATTTTATGTGAGTATACCATATGACATAATTTTATGATGGGAATTTCCATTGATAGAATTTGGGGTCACTACAATCGAGGTTGTAACTGACTCTTTCCATGTAGATTTTAATGAGATCAAAAATAGTAGTAATTATATCTTCTTTGATATAAAATCTTTGATCCTTTTAAATTTTTGAACTCTAAAAAAACAAGGAAACTTCCCTTCATCCCTTACCACTTACTTTCTCTCAATACAAGATATTCACTATCCTTTCCTTAGAGAAACGAAACCCTACTAACATTGGTTTGAGTTTCTTCCAATGGTGTTCCCATCTTACGCATTCCCCCTCTTTTGGTTTAGAGATTTGAGTGAGGCCTCTTGTTTTAGGTCGGGTGATCCTTTATTTCTCATCAGTTGTATCATGTAGGATGGTTTAATGCTTTTTTATCTTTTGGGAAGATAATATACACTAGATTAACAAATATAATAAATTGGTTAATTTAAGTGTAGTAGGTAGGGGATTAATAAACATGATTTATAATTTTTATTGTTGTTAATGATATTTAATTATACAAGCTCAAACCCCATTAAAAATCAAAGCATTAAGTAGCCTTTGTTTCTGATGATTTAATATGAGTTGTGGTATGCATGTTTTTTGGTTGAAATCACTTAAAATGTAATTGTATAATTATGTATATACATTTATTGAATTTGATGCCCCAAGATCTTATGGTTTGTTTAATAATGACCCTAAATGAAAAAGTGGAATTGAATAAAACCCCCCATGACTAATCTGTAAAATTATATGTGTGTGGTTTGGAATGTGTTCATGGGAGCAGTTTAGTGTTGTGGCTTAGTTGTGTTTGTGTGATGCATAGGCAGTGGCTATAAAATGATGTGTATGGGGAAAGTGGTTTTGGGATGGTTATGCAGTGGGGCTGTAATAGTGGTTGTGATGTGATGGATGGTGCAAGTGGGTGTGGCTATGAAATAGTGATGTTGTGGAGTTTTATAGAATAAAATGGGTGATAAGGATGATGATAATGATGTTTCATTGAGATTTGGGGTTGTTCTTGTGTTATGAGGTTTGGTTTACACTGGATTCCAAGTTAGTAATGGGATATGAAAATTAATTAACTTTAATGGATTGGAAATGACTGGTTAATAAATGAATGTCATGGGATTCTAATGAATGTTGAATACATAAATTATAGGGGTTATAAAGTGGAATTTATTGATAATGTGAAATCTATAAATGGGATAAATGTGGATTTAAAAGTGGAAAGTGAAATGTGGATTGTTTTTTTCTTGTGTTGGGTTATGCATTTAGTTTTGGTAGTAGAAGTGGAAGATATCATGAGATGGATTATGTATTTTTGTGAACCCTTATGACGGTTCTTGTGTTCTATGACCCTATATTATATATACTTTTTATATTATTTTGAATTTCCATATGAACCCCACCCCATTTTGAGTACAAAGTGCCGATAACCAAATGTTTTGGGATTCTTTCCAATATCCCAATGGTGAGGATGGAAGGATGGCTACATACCCTTCCATGATCCCTCTTATATGAGATGTTGAAGTTCATTGGATGTAATATCCATAAGTACAAAAATTGTTGATATGGGATGCAATGACCTGGATGACTTTGGATGAGGTGAGATTTGTTGGCCTAGGAGTCTTCGACTGAGATATGATGTGTTGGTCAGATGCACACAAGGTGATTAGGTCCAAGGTTTCTTCATGATAGATTTGATGTGATATTCAGATGCACATGGGGTGCTTGGAATGATGTGATATACATAAGAGATGGGAGTGATAAGACATACATCATTAGGGTGTGAGAGAAGAATCCCAATGGGGAAGTGCTATGAAGTACCCTTTATCCATATTCTTATTATTATGATTATTATACTTGGATTCATTATTTAGAGAATGAGTCATAGTGAGGATGGGTTTTGTTAGTATACCTGTATAGTTGTTGTTTGGTTCTTTTTTTTCTCATGGGTGCACTAGTATGTTTATTTCACATGTTAATGAGAGACTTTTGTGTTCCTATTGAGTATACTTATATGCTCTCCCTAATTATATAAAATTATATTTAGGTTTCTAGGAGGAATTCATGGACCATGATATACATTACTAGCTCAAACCATTGGATACTCATTGTATCACTTCTTTAGTTTTCTTTTAGGTATTTACTTTGGATACTTTTATCTCTATCATTTTTATTTATACATGCATTGTGGGATGGTTTTTGGATTTCTTTTATATCATTTCATGGAGTTGTTGCGGTTGATTTTTCATATCTCCGAATCTTGTTTACTTATAGAGGGTAATGCCTCCCATACTATGATATTTTTACCCCCTTTATGCTAGTCGCCATCCCAGGTCCTATTAGAGGTGGGACTTGGGGGTTCATTATCTCTCTCCCCTCATTTTGGTATCTTTGGAGGGAGGGAGTTGTGAAAAAGTGGTATCATAGGTGGTGGTTTAGAGATAGAATGGATTTTGGAGTTAGGAACTATGAGGATTGCATGGGTTGGTAGTGAAAGGGTTCCAATTGAACTTGGTGCATGACATAGGCCAAGGATACTGGCTTGGAAATAGTATTTTAGGGACCCCTATGATCCAATTCATGGAATATGATCTTATTGAGATACCAAGTGAGGTGGCACATCTTATAGGGAAGAGACTTAGGAGAGGTACTTGCATCCTGGATGAATTCATTTCTTGATTTGATTGGGCTGTTTTGGTAAGAGGAATTTAAAAATAATTAAAATGAAATGAATGAACCTTAATAAAATTATATACTACTGAGATTAGGAAATATTTTTTTCCCTTTTTAGATATGTATCCTAGTCATCGTTCGTGTGTGCTTTAGTAAGTAGATGTTCAATAGGACAAACTGATCAATTTTTGAATGGTTGATCCAGCTGGGGAGGATGATCAATAAAAAAGGACATTGCACACTTTTTAGAAGTAGACCTTAGGGAATTACAAGGGCAATGTTTCAGATAAGGAGACTGAGAGCTAGTTATTGGAGTTATAGATCACCTTCAGTTTGATCCAGGACCTGGTAGAGTACTAGTTCACTTTAAGATTTAGTCATATGTGGGGAGCTTCATGTCATTGGTGGATGTTATATCTGGGTGAGCGGAAGGAGGAAGATGTTTCATGGGTCTACTTTCACAAAGAGTTTTTGGTAAAGTTTCTTTTTTCAACCATGAAAAAAGTGAAGAGGAAATATTTTCTCTCTATTTAGAAAGGGAGTTTGTCCATTTGGGAGCTTAAGATCAAGTTTAAAGACCTTCTGTATTTTCCCCAGATATTTTTTAAGTTGAGGAGTCCCAAGTAAGGAATCTTGAGGAAGCACTTCATCCTTTGATCTAGTATACAGTTACTCTTTTTATGTTGTCAATGTGTCTTGAGGTTTACAAGAAGGTGGAGTTGATCAATAGGATGAAATCATGTGGAGGTTTACTAAGAATGAAGATCTCGTAGGTTTCCTCAAGGAGTAGAGTTGTTAGTGGTAGGTCTCAGACACTAGTATCATTGAGGTTTCAACAAGATGAATGTTGGGCTTAGTAGATTTGTTTTTTTTTCTATTGGAAGTTTCAGGCTAGTTTTTTCACCTTTCAAGACTATGGTAATCATCAAGATTAGTGGTCAGTGGCTCTTGAGGATCATCTTAGTAGTGGTGGTCTTTTTCAGTGGCAGTTCTAGCAATAGTTTCCAGCAAGTCCATTTTAGCAGCAGGGGAAGTAGGGTTATGGTCAACTGAGGGGAGACAGAGTAGGAATAGGCTGACCTTAGTATGTTCTTCTTGACCAGGGACCCAAACTAGAGCATGTTTATGGAGGTGTCCATTAGTAGAGATATGGAAAAGCTGTATGTGGCTAGTTTCATGCAGTTGAGGAGGTAGTTCTAAAGGGGCCATAGATCATTTGAGGTATGCTCAGTTAGTTATGGACCCTTTTTTCTTCTTTCTTGATGTGTGGTTGTTCTTATTGTGTTTAGTTGTGTGATTTGTGATTAAAAACATCAATAATATGAATAAGGGGAAACCTAATCCCTAATCAAGATACATTAAACATTGATGTGATTGAAACTATGTGGGTGGGTCACACGCACCCAAAGTAGATAATATCTTGACATGTGAGAGGGAGTTCCTTGGTTTTTGTGCTTGGGGATTTTATATGTGATGCTGGATCATATTTTTGTATGATATGTGATTTTTTTCTTAGTGTGTGATAAAAAAATTAGACATATGAAAAGGGGAGGACTTGATTCCTAATTGATATGAATTTTTCTACAATGTGATTAAACCTGTGTGGGAAAGTTAGTGCTGCCTAGAGAGGATAATATCTTGAGATGGAGGATATAATTATTTGATTTGTATGTTCGGGGTGGTGTTGTTAGTTTGTTACAATGATTTTTGGTTTGGGTGGTGTAGAGGTTGAGATGGATGTGCATATGGTTCTATGGTGTTTGATGGCTTGTGGGTGGTTCTAGATGATGTGGTGATGTGCTTGGTGATGGGTGGAGATGTGGTTGTGTGATTTGTATGTAGGTGTTCCAATTGGAAATTTATACTATTGATAGTGTTTGTTGTATCATGTAATCCTTGAGAGTTATCTAACGAGGTGTTTGTTAGGACCGCCTATTCATCCTCTTTGGCTTGGTTTTGATTCTTGAGGGTGATAATCATTTGATAGGTATTTTATGTCATAGAATAGACCTTACAACCCATTACTTTGCAGTAAATCTAGTGGTTGAGGTGTCTTGGGGAAATCTAGAGATTCTCGGAGGGGTCCAAGGACAGGTCTGCAGGTCTTTGTCTTCTAAAATTAGGAATAAGGGAGAATCCATGATGTGTGTGGATTTTATGTAGATAATTTATGATTCAAAACCATTAAAAATAATTTACATGTAAGGATCTACTACATGATGGATCAGTTATGTGATCGATCAACTATGTGATTGATCAGCTATGTGATCGATCAGCTATGTGAGCAGTCGACTACATGAGCAATCAGGTACGTCGATGGTTCAGATATTTAGGGAATTCAACTATATGGTAAATTTGGATGCATAGGTAATTCAACTATTTAGGTAATTTGGATACATAGGTAATTTTTCTATGTGGTAACACAGCTACATGGGAAATTTAGCTACAGGAAATCACCTACATGGAGTTTTCCACTAGTTACATAAAAATGGTCATGCAGGTCTTCTGGTGGTGTGAATCATGGGCCTTCAAGGGTTGATTCATAAAGGATAATTATATCCATGATTTTATGATATGATCGGGATATAACCAAATATTTCCACATAGATTTTAATGAGATTTGAAATAGATGGAATTAAATCTTTTACAATCTGAAAATACCAATCATTCCATATCTGTCAACTCTATAAAATGAGGAAACTTCATTTCATAACTCCCAACTTACTTTATATTGAGATGATATGTTTGAAAAAATTTCATTGTATTCATGGAACCCACTAACTTCGGCTCAGGTTTCTTCCAATGATGTTCCCATCTTGCATGCACCCCCTATTTTGGTGCAACTAGTCGAGTGAGGCCTCTTTCTTTTAGTTCAGGGGATCCTTCGATTCTCATCAGTTGTATCTTGTGGGAGGGATTAATGATTTTGTTATCTTTTATTAAGATAGTACACACCATATTAATGATGATAACTAATTGGTTAATTTAAATTAAAGTGTAATGGATCGAGAAGCATGCTTTATCATTTTTGTTGTTATTATTGATATTGAATTGTATAGGCTTAAACCTTGCTAAAAATCATGTCTATTGGGAGACATTGTTTATAATGATTTAATATATGTTGTGGTACGAATATTTTTTGGTTATTTAAATAACTTAAAATGTAATTGGATAATTACTTATACTCGGTTAGTGAATTGGAAACCCTAAGATCTTTTGGTTTGTGTGAAACTGCCCTTAAATGAATAAGTGGAATTGAATAAAATCACATATGAATAAAATGGAAAATGATATCTGTGTGGTATGTAATGTATTTTTAGAATTGTATTTGTGTTGTGTATTGTTTTTTTTTGGTTTGATACATGGGTAGTTTTAATGTTTTAATGTGTGTGAGAGTAGTGGTTGTGGAATGGTTATGCAGTGGGGTTGTGGAAGTGGTTGTACAACAGGGCTGCAAAAGTGGTTAGGATGTGATGGATGGGGGAAGTTGATGTGGGTGTGAAATGTTGATGATGTTAAGTTTTATGGAATAAAATGGGCTATGGGTATGATGATAATGATGTGGTCATTGGTATGTTGTGTTGTAGTTATTTTGTGTGGCTGGTTTTACGCTAGATGCTCGGTTAGTAATGGGATATGAAATGGAATTAACTTGAATGGATGGGAAATGAATGGTTAATAAATAGATGAAATGGGATGATAATGAATTTTTAATACATAAATTAAAGGGGCTATTAAAATGGGATTTATTGATAATGTTTATCTAGAAATTGGATAGATGTGGATTTAAAAGTGGAAAGTGAATTTTGAATTTTTTTTCTTGTGTGGGGTTATGCATTTAGTTTTGGCAGCATAAGTGGAGGATCTTATGAGATGAATTATACCATGTTTGTGAATCCATAGTATGGGGATTGTGTTTTTTGACACTATATTTTATATAATTTTTTATATTCTTATGATTTTCTATAAATTCCCCACCCATTTTGAGCACCTAGTGTCAATAACCAAATGTTTTGGTGGTGTTCTTTCTAATATATTGATGGTGAGGTTGAATGGTCGACAACCCACTCTTCCCTGATCCATCTTCTAGGAAATGATGACATTCACAAGTTATGACGGCCTAAATTCAAAAGTGATATTGTTGAGATGGGATGAGATGGCCTAGGTGTCTTCGAGTGAGGTGAGATGTGTTAGACTGAGAGTCTTCGAGTGATATATAATGTGATGGTTAGATGCACATAGGGTGATTGAGTCTAGGTATATTTTTTCATGATGTGATGTGATGGTCAGATGAATACAGGGTGCTTGGAATGATGTGATATATGGAATAGGTGGGAGTGTCATGGTGTACATTATTATGGTGTTATATTGGTATCCTAGTGGGAAAGTGGTTCATAATACCCTTTATCGATATGTTTATTATTATGATCATTATATTTGGATGCATTATTTAGTGAGCAATACATGCTGAGGATGGGTTTGGTTAGTATACCTATATAGGTGTGGCTTGGTTATTTTTTTTTCTCATGGGTGAATTAGTATGCTTCTTTCACATGTGCACGATAGACTTTGGTTTTCCTACTCTGTATACTTGTATACTCACCGTATGTATATAAACTAATTTTTAGACTTCTAGGGGGACTTCATGGACCATCACTACCACAAAACTGGGTTTTCGTAGTGCCACTTTTTATCAGTGCTAAAAAAAGCACTGATAAAGGGCACTTTTAACAGCACTAAAATGCGTGTCTATTCGGCCTCCAGCACCTGTTTTATCCTAGTTTGTTCCATGAGCTTCAGTTTGACTATTCATGGAGCTGAAAGAGACACCTGAAGAAGAAGTTATGTATTTTTCAGTGACTCTGTGATTTGTTAGGTTTTTCAAGACCCCATTTCTAGCACTTTTGTATATACATATTAATATATAATATTTGTAAATATATATAAATATGTATAATTATACCTAGAGATATACATATAATATATATCTCCGTGTGTGTGTGTTATATATATGTATGTATGTATTTATTTATTTATAAAAACACACAAGAGAGAACATATTTTATAAATGTATTTAAAACTAATCTTATAAATATATATTTTTATATATTAATATACAAATAAATATACGGATAAAAAATATAGCTAAATATATATATATATAAATAGATATAAATATATATTAATATACAGATATATATATTACTATAATTAAATATATGTATATATTAATATGATTAAATATATACGTATATCTTAATATGACTAAATATATGTATATATATATGTGTTAATATATATATATATTAATATATAGATATATATATTAATATGCAAATATATATATTAATATAACTAAATATACATATATGTTAATATATAAGTAAATATAACTATATATATATACTAATAAAGGAAAAGCAAAGCAATATGGTGGAGTTGTAAAGGCTTAGGTGCGCAGGCAAGAGGTCTTGAGTTCGAATCTAGGGAGAGCCAGGTCGCACGTGCAGATGTGGGGAATTACCTAGCGTTGTTAAAGGGGGTGGGGCTGGGTGGAGCTAGCCTGGGGCGTGCGTGGGCTACCATGGGTGGTGGGCGCTGTTAAAGGGGGGCTTCAAGCACCGTTGAAGCCCCCCAGAATTGAAAAAATATTTTTTTTTCAACTTTTATTAGAGCCTTCTAAATGCTTTGATAAAAGGGCACTTTTATCAGTGATTATTTTAGCACTGATAAAAAGGGACTTCATCAATTCTTTTCTAAGAATTGATAAAATGGACCCCCCCTTTATCTTCATCTTGATTAATAGTGCTTTTTTAGCGTTGTTAATCTACTTTTCTAGTGCTAATAAAGGCCATATTTATAGTAGTGCATACTGGACATTACTAGCTCAAACCATTGGATTGTCACTATTTTGTTTCTTTAGTTTTGTTTTGAGTATTTACATTGGACACTTATATCTATATCTCTTTTAGTCATATATGAATTGTGGGATGATTTTTGGATTTATTTTATATTATGTCATGGAGTTTTTGTAGTTGATTCTAATTATATCCTATACTTGTTTACTTCACTACAATAAAATGATCTTTTAACAGTAATAAAAATTATCTTTTTCATCACTTAAAATCATGGACCACCAAAGTGATATTAAAATACCTCAGCCCTTATCGATGATAGAAAAAGTGATGATAAAGACTACTTTAGTCAGCGCTTCGAAAAACTCAATGATAAAAGATTCCTTTATTAGTGATTTTTGGAAGCACTGATAAATGGTATCTTTATTAGCACTTTCTCTAGCACTAATAAAAGGTACCTTCATCATCACCTTAAGAAGTACTGATAAAGGCCATTCCAACTGCTAGCCCTAAAATAGAAATGCAGTAGCCTAGTAAAATCAAACCTCATCAGAATATATAAAAAAGAATATAAATATATAGAAAATATAGGATCAAATATATAATTTAATTGAAATAAAATTTATACAGAAATACATGAAAAAACATTTTATTATAGAAATTTCAAAATTTGGTTTGTAGAATTACATTATTAGGTACAAATATTCACAGAAATTCAAAAACATAAATATTCCTTTATCTTTGGCCCCCAACGCCCATTTATGCTATTAGTTTCTAAACAAACCACCCCAGCTTGAAAAAATAATGCACCTATATAAGAAAACAATTCTTATGTTATTAATACTAAAAAGAAATAAACTAAACACAATGTGTCAATTTTGAAAACATGTATGTCATGTCATATAAACCACATCGTGTGTCGAATTCGCATGTGGTTAAATTATTGACATCGAAAATGAATTTTTGGATTTTTTTTCCTAAAGTTTAAAACCAATCCAAATCTATTTTATTAGTTTTCTCTATTTGGTGTGTGTTTTAAACTAAAATGGAACCTTTTTATTGAAAACACACACTTTGGGAGTTAGATTGATGTTCAATCAATTTTTACATGTCACAAATGAATTATGGGACCTTTTTCTAATGTTTCAAAACAATATGAGCTCTATTTCTCAGATTTAGTTACTTGATGTGTGTTTTAAACTTAAATGACACATTTCTATTGAAAACATGTGATTCGTGTCATACCGGCCACATCAGGTGTCATATTGGTGTACGGTTAATTCATTCACATGAAAAATGAATTATTGATTGTTATCCTAGATTTTGAAAATAATCTTACCTCATTTTATCGGTTATGTATATTTGATGTATTTTTTAAACTAAAATGGCACCTTTATATTGAAAACACACACTTTAAGTCCTATCGACTAGATTGTGTGTCAAATTGGCATGTGATAAATTCATACACATCAAAAATGAATTATGGACTTCTTTAAAAAAAATTGAAAACAATATGATCTCATTTTCTAGGTTTTGTCAATTTGATGTGGGTTTTAAACTAAAATATAACTTTTGTATTTAAAAAATTCACTTTGATTCATATAGACCACATCAGGTGTCAGATTGGCATGTGTTCAATTCATACATGTCAAAAATTAATTATGAATCATTTTATTAAAATTTTAAAACAATCCGTGCTCATTTACTTAGTTTTGGATATTTGGTGTTTTTTTAAAACTAAAATGGAACTTTTTTATTAAAAACATGCATTTTGAGTCATATCGGCCGCATCATGTGTTAGATAGATGTAGGGTCAATTAATACATGTAAAAATGAATTATGAATCATTTTCCTAAAGTTTTAAAACAATATTATCTTTTTCCTTAGTTTTAATGATGTAACATTTGTTTTAAACTAAAATGGAACCTTTCTATTGAAAACACACACTTTGAGTCGTATCGGTCACATCATGTATTAGTTTTATGTGCGGTCAATTCCTACATGTGAGAAATAAATTATTTATTATTTTCCTAAAGTTTTAAAATAATACAAGCACTTTTTCCTGATTTTGGTTATGTGATGTGTTTTAAACTAAAATGACACCTTTCTATTGAAAACACTTACTTCGAGTCATACCAATCACATCGGGTGTCATATTGGTGTGCGGTCAATTCCTAAATGTGAAAAATGAATTATGGATTACTTTACTAATGTTTAAAAATAATTTGAGATCATTTTCTTGGTTTGGGCTATGTTATGTGTGTTTCAAACTAAAATGGCACCTTTCTATTAAAAACACACACTTCATGTTATATTGACCACATCATGTATCAGATTGGAATGGGACCAATTATTACACATAAAAATTAATTATGGACCATTAAACTAAAGTGTAAAAATAATACGTAATTTATTTCTCAATTACGGCAATTTGATGTGTGTTTTAAACTAAAATTGAACTTTTGTATTGAAAACACGCACTTTTAGTCATATTTACCAAATCAAGTATTTTATTTTTGTGGGTTCAATTAATACATATCAAAAATGAATTATAGAGCATTATCCTAAAATTTTTAAATAATATGTGCTCGTTTTATCAGTTTTTTATATTTGATGTGTGTTTTAAAATAAAATGGCACTTTCGTATTGAGAACACACAATTCGAGTCATATCGACCACATCATGGGATAGATTGGATTTTAGTCAATTTGAATTTTTCAAAAATGAATTATTGATCATTATCATAAAGTTTTAAAACAATACAATATCGTTTTCTTAGTTTTGTGTATTTGATGTGTGTTTTAAATGAAAATGGAATTTTTGTATTAACAACTCATACTTCGATCCATACCCACCACATCATGTGGATTTATGTTCAGTCAATTACAACATGTGAAAAGATAATGATAGATTGTTTTTCTATTGTTTAAAAAAATTTGATCTTGTTTTCTTAGTTTTGATGATGTTACATTCATTTTAAACTAAAATGGAACCTTTCTATTGAAAACATGCTCTTTGAGTAATATCATTCACATCATGCCTCAAATTTATTTGTGGTTGATTCGTACACATCACAAATAAATTATGGACCATTTTCCTAAAGTTTGAAATTAACTCAAGATTATTTTCTCAGTTTTGGAAATTTGATGTGTGTTTTAAACTAAAATGACACTTTTGAATTGAAAAAAAATACTTTGAATTGTACCAACCACATTAGGTGTCAGATTTATGTGCGTTTGAATCCTACACATAAAAATTAATTATGGATTTTTTCCTAAAGTTTGAAAACAATCAAATATTTTTTCTATATTTTTTCTATGTGATGAATGTTTTAAACTAAAATGACACTTCCTTATTGAAAACATTCACTCCAAGTCATACTGACCACATCAAGTGTCGAATTGGAATACAATCATTTCTTAAATGTGAAAAATAAATTATGGATCATTTTTATAAAGTTTGAAAACAATCCAAACTCATTTTATTGGTTTTGGTGATGTGACACTAATTTTTAACTAAACTAACACTTTTGTATTGAAAACACACACTTTGAGTCATACCGACCACATTGTGTGTCGGATTGATGTGTGGTCGACTCCTACACATCAAAAATGATTTATAAAACATTTTAAAAAAGTATTAAAACAATATAATTTTTTTTATTTTCTTTGATCATGTCAGGTGTGTTTTGAACTAATCTATAAATTTAACAAAATAAGTATCATATAAAAAATGATAAGGAAATTAACTAAAAAAGTAGATAAAATGATGAAAAACTTAACTATATAAGTAATAGGAATTCACTTGTTTATGATGTTTATATACATTCTGACATCATGTATTATTCCCATTCATTTCTAAACAAATCAATTTCCTCATTTGTACTTCTTAAACAAATTTAGATAATCACAAAGTCCATCTTCAATTCCCATTTTCATTTCTTCCATACGATCTCTATCATCATTTACACTAGTATTCATATAAAATGAACCATAACCCATATTATTATCCCAATAGGTGTGCATGATCATTTTTCCCTTTTTTAGTCCAAAATTTATAGCTATTATATGATCTGTGAAAAATATAATGTTCTTTGAACATTTCTAGACTAATGTTTTTAAATAATAACTTAAACATGGAAGAAGGATTTTATAAGGGTTCTATGAATGATCTATTAAAATCATGATGAACTCTTCAACTCATATTCATAATATTTTTGTTATATGATTAACATGTATCCATTTTCGATTCATATCCATCCTATTAGGTTCATAAAATATTTGTTTTGTATAAAAAATCAATAAATACACATAAGATATTCATAATCAAAGGATAAAGTTATACATAATTCTATTAATGGTAACCCAACATTTTATTGTTTCAAATAATTTTAGTATGCTTTGATGTAATTGCGTAATTTATTTTTAAAAATAACTACTTCACTAGTGGTAGGTGTTATCCTCTAAATTCATCAAAAATGATCAACGGTACCTAGTATAGGATGACTACTACTCAAAGTAGTTCAAGTAACATAGGTACATTTCCATAATATAGGGGGGATAAGTCTCAAGTAAAAAAATGAAATAATAACTATTTGGGAGATGAAGCTGATGAAGGTGACATTTTTCTCTTTAAATCTAAATGTTCTTGGGTTGGGAGATGGTGAAGCACCAGACAACATTTCTTAGTTTGTTGCCTAAAGATTAAAAAAGAAGTACCAATAGAGTGATCCCTATAATGGGATCCTAGATTGGTGTGACTGTGAGAAGACTCAACTAGATGGTTTTACACAAACACATGATGATACAGTCATTGTAGTTTCAACATTCAAAGAAATCCTTCAATTAATCCATGAAAAGGAAAAGGCCTTTGGTTTGGGGACTAAATTTCAGAATCACGTAGCTTTCTGTAAAAAAATGTTCTTCAAACTCTTTTGGAATAATTTTCCATGAATAATAATAATGTAACCTTTCTAGGAGGGAGTATAACAAGTGGAAGGATTTGCTGTTTATTCATTTCTTTACCTGGTATATGTTGGGCTAGGTGGTGTTTCATTTTCAATTTAAGTGTAGCTTTAAGGGAGTGAGAAAGTTTAGGTTACCATCACTTTTCAGCGGAAAAATGTCATGTATGACTAATTCGATGATCCAGAAAAAGAATAGAGAAATTGAAATCATATGGGACATTTGACCACTAATAAGTATAGGACAACCTTTGATCTTTCTTTCCTTTAATTATGACATTTTACTTATGATAGGTATCCACTTCAAGAATAAATGTTTACTCTCTCATTTATTCCTATTTAACATGTTCTAATACAATTTATATCATAAATCAATGGATTTTAAATCATTATTTATTGTATAATTATAAAATATCTTATTAAAAATCTATATCTTATTGAAAGGATAATTTATTGGTAGTTGACTATGTAATCCTTAATATTTTTTATAATTAGTTAATGAATCTAATCAATAAATATTCTTTCATTCACAGTCATTTATTTTATATAATTTCCTCTTAAAAAAATTTAATATCTAAAAAATTTAATGGTAACCCATTATTTCAAAAAAGAGAGTTTTTTTTGTCTAATTTGTTGAAAATAGACATTGAGTTTATTTTAGAGGCTGGAATAAGATAGATGTTTTTGGGTTAATTGGTCAAGGAAACCCTCCCTAATCAATGTTGGATATTGTATGAGACATTTGATATATGTATGAACATAACTAATAAATACTTGACTTGATTGATGATGTCTTGAATTCTGTTGAACATATTCTATGTTTGAGCTAATATTTGGTGAATCCTTTAACTCCATCTTCGTACTCTTTTTTATACAATTAGAATGAATCCATTTTCAATTATATCCATACTATTAAGTTTATAAAATATTTATTTTTTTTAAAAAATACACATAAGATATTCATAATAAAAGGATAAAGTTATAGATAATTCCTATATGGGGAGACCAACATTTGATTATTTCAAGTAATTTCAGCATAATTTGAAGGAAATGAGTAATTTAATTTAAGAAAATAATTACTCAACTATTGGTAGGTGTTATCCTATAAATTCATACAATATGATCACTAGTACCTAGTATGGGATGAATATTACTCATATTATTTCAAGCAACATATGTTCAAGTCTAGAAGAGATGGGGGATGAGTCTCAAGAAACAAAACGTAATAATAACTGTTTGGGAGATGAAGTTGATGAGGATGACAGTTGTCACCTAATATCTAAATGTTGTAGAGTTGGGAATTGGTGAAGTAATGAACAAAATTTCTAGTTTTTTCCTAAATCAAAAAAAATTATCAGTAATAGATTGATCCCTATAAAGGGATCCTTGATTGGTGTGACCATGAGAAGTCTCAATTGGATGGTCTTATACACACTCATGTTGAGACAACGATTACAATTTAAACATTCCCTTGGTATGTGGTGGGCCAGGTGGTATTTCATTGATAGTCTGAGTGAATCTTTAAAAGAGTGGAAAATTTCAGGTGACCATCACTAATTAATGGAAAAATTTAGTGTATGATAAATTGGAAGTTCCAAAAAAGCAGTGATAAATTAAAATCATAGAGGCTATTTAACCATTGAAAAGTATCAAGAACCCTTGATCCTTATTTCCTTTAATTATGAAATCTTACTGATGATAGGTATTGATATAGAAAATATTTTCAATTAAATTTAAATTTAATTTAATTGTTTTAAACTCACAAAATTTTTACTCTAATATTAATTTCTTCATTTTTATGATATTGGTGTTATTTTGAGCTGAACATTAAAAATGACCAATTTCAGATTTTTAACTATTTTAAATTATTTCAGTAGTTTTTCCATAACATGTTCTTTGATAATCCAAATTAAAAAATTATTTTTCTTCCATATTATACACATCTAGGTCTTAATTTACTATTTTTGGACCAAAAGCTGAATCAACCATATGGAAGCTCAAAAGATGCTCACAAGTTGTCTCATGAAATCAAATTACAATTCTGTCAAATTTTGGTGTGGGGTCCATAAATAATTTTTGGTGGGACCAATTGTTGTGACATTTTGGTGGGTGGACATGCAAGGAGTTTTATAACATCTTTAATAAAGGAATGGACCCATGAATTAGCCGTTTATGGGGCCATTAAAGCTTACTAATCCAGGGTTTTGGGTTTTGGAGAGTCTGACTAGACAGAATAAATGGTCAGAGTAAAACGAGCATAACTCTCGGAATACTTGTCCAAATCCACTGAGATTTTTAAATGAAATGGCCCAGAGAATTATTAACAACATTAAATAAGGGAGAAATGCGTGAGGATGTCATTTAATGGGGCTAAAATGCATCAACATTCTTGGGAAAAAATTTGGCTATAAAAGGAGGAGAGATCATCCCTCTCAAAGCATCTCTCATTCCATCCCATTCCTTCCAGGACACCAAGGAGGAGAACTTTTTGGATTTCTCTTTTATTTCATTTATTTTTCATAGATTTTTAATTCCTTCCTCTTCCCCATTCATCTCGATTACCCTTTCCATGGTGGGGTAAACATTTTGAGTGCTTGGGGAAGGGTTGGTTTTCTATGTTGTAATGCCTGAGTTCTTGAACGTAATTGAATGAAATTTCTTTCTTCTCCAAATTTGTTTTCAATTTCATTTAGATAATTTTATTATAAAGTGAAATTATTCTTGAATTTTAATTCTGTTATTTATTTCTTCCTTGGTAAAATAATCATTATCTCCCTCCACTAATTTCTGGTTTATATACGATGGAATAAACCAGGGATTAGGGGTGAAGTACTCGATGATCGTCAGTACGTGTAAAAGGTGTGGTGCATGTTTTTGATTTTTTGGGATAAACAAGACCTGATCAGGTGTTTCCCATGTCAATTAAGGATATTCAATACAATTATTTTTCACATGGAAGGAGAGTTGACCGAACTGAGATCTTGGTAAGGTTTTCTCTCACCATCATAATTTCACCAAGGAAGTGAGAGGAAACAATTGTGGAAACTCACTTTAATCAACTAAGAAGAAGAGGTTTGAATTAAATTGAACAAGGATATCATTACAATTAGAAAACCAACCCCTACCTAATAACTCTTTTAATATCATAGTTTTTTTTCTATCATTACAATTTCAAATTTCCTTTCAAAAAAACAACATTTTAACCCTCATTTAAAAGTGAAAAACTGATTTTGTGTTCACTCCTCTTTGGGAGACATCCTAGGTCAACAAAATTAATGCATTTTAACTTAGGGAAAAACATTTCACGCCATACAACAGGCGTGTATCAAAATTGGTGCTGTTGTTGGGGAGGTAGTGCAACAAAAAAATATTTTCAAAAGTGAATGTCTCGCAACTCAAAAGAACCATTAATTGAATTTGATCTAGAAATTGACAGAACATTAACCCAACTACAAAAAAGAAACCCACCAGAAATATTTGAATAAATAGATCTCTCATATTCAAGTGAAACTCTTAGTGTTCACTCTGAACGTGAAATCATGGCTGGAAATCCCAACCCAACCCTACGTGATCTATGTGCACCAAAATTTTCCATTCAAAATAACCAACTAATTGCACCCACTGAACCAAATGATTTTGAATTACGAGTCAATATTATTCATGTGCTTCCAAAGTTTCATGGTCTTGCAGAAGAATATCAAAATTGGCACATGAAAGAATTCAGATACACTTGCTCAAGCTTCAGGCCAAGAGGAGCACCTGAAGACCAATTTTAGTGGAGAGAATTCCCTTTCTCAGTCGAAGGATCAGCTAAAGAATGGTTGTACAATCTACAAACAGGGGAGATCAATGATTGGGAAGACCTAAAAATAAGTTCCTTGCAAATGTTATTTCCCACATTGAGGATCACTGCCATTAATAAGGATATTTACATCATACGACAATCAACTGCAGAAACCCTCTACGAGTACTGGGAGCGCTTCAAGAAGCTATGTTCCAGCTGCCCACATCAATAAATGGAGGAACATGAATTCCTTGTGTTCTTATACCAAGGACTTATGGATAATGATTGAAATCTTCTAGATGCCTTATCTTCGGGGTCCCTGATTGAAATGTTTCCTGCAGATATCAGAGTAATAATTGAGAATATTTCTCAAAACTCACAACAATTTGGACTAAGAGGAATGGGAACCAGGGGGATACATGAGGTAAAAACATATGATTCATCTACATTGATTGAAACAAAAGTTGAGGACCTTACAAGGTTAGTCCGTCAAATGGCTCTAACTCAAGCAAATGGACAACAAGCTTCAGCTCTGGTATGTGGTTTTTGTTATTCTTCCACTCATTATACTGACCAGTTCTCTGAGATACAGGGGACAGAATATTGTGCTGCTACCTTTCAACCAAGACAATTCCAACAAAATCAACTGCATCAACCCCAAGCCAAACAAGGATATGGGAACCAACAAAACCGGATGAGATCATTTAACCAACACCCCAGTCAATCTTCTTACCACAAACAATAATACTAGAACCCCCCTCCCTTCCAAAAATCCTATAAATAGCCCTTCCAACAACAAAAATCCTTTCAGCCACCACCATTCCAAGGAAATACATATGAAAAACCATCCACCAGCACACAACCTTCAATAGAACAGCTACAATCCAAGTATGAGGTCCTAGCAAATAAAGTTGACAAGCTGGCAGACATAGTGGGAATTCTTGATGAAATCATGTCCAAGAATCTTGGGATGTTTCCATCCCAAATAGTTCCAAATCTGAAAGAGAATTTTAGTCCAATCATAACAAGAAGTGGAAATGAAACCCTAGCTCCATCCAACCCTAAACCTGAAACAATACCACCTATTCTAAGGGAGAATGAATCAGAAAATCTTGTTAAAATCCACCAATAAGATGAAAAGGAAGAGGAGGAGAAGGATATTCCACATAATAAGAAACAAGAAACACCAATGCAAAGGAAACAAAAGGAGAAGAAAGACTTACCCCCACTATTTCTAACAAGGATGATCGAATCAAAGAAATTGCATGATGAATCACTTCAAAAAGAAATTCTGGACACCTTACCGTAAGTGGAAATCAATATCCCCCTACTTGAAGCTGTTAAAAAAATTCCAAGGTAGACACAATTTTTGAAAGATCTTTGAACCAAAAAGAGAAGGCTTCATGGTAATGAAAGAATCAACTTGGGGAGAAGTGTCTCAACCCTTATCACGTCTTAGATTCCAACAAAATTTCAGGATCCAGGGATGTTTTCCATTCCATTCACCATTGGTTCATTAAATTTCACTAATTCTTTGTGTGATCTAGGTGGTTCAATTAATGTATTTCGTCACTCGGTATACACTTATTTGCATATGGGAGAATTTAAGCCCACAAGAGTGGTGGTCCAGCTTACAAAAAGATACACGGGTTTCCCTACTAGATTTTTGGAGGATGTCCTTGTGAAATCCAAATATCTCTTAATCCCAGTTGACTTCTATGTGCAGAATATGGGAAAAGATAGGAGCCCTTCACATTCACTCATAATTTTGGGGAGACATTTCTTAAAGACATACAAAACCATCATCATTGTCCACGAGGGGACACTCACCATGGAGTTTGGAGAGAGCACGGTCCACTTTAATATTTTTGAATCCATGAGGCACCCATCAGATTATAACTCCATCTTTTCACTTTCCCATGAATTGGTGCAGAACCAATTGAAGAATCGGGTATGCTCTATGAATTCTTAGACATAGAAGAGACTTATTCCCTTGGAAATATCATTGAACATGTGAATGCTAATGATGTTAGAGATTCTGACTTCATGTGGAAGGAAAAGGTAAAATATGATTTCTTTGATGATTTTTTAAATGATGAGGAATATGATATGGTTTCTTGTGTGTATGAGGTCCAAAATTTGGAAGTGGGAAACATCAATTTAGTCTCATCCCTTGAGCATCCCCCTGATCTGGAACTCAAACCACTCCCCACTAATTTGAAATATGTATACTTTAGGGAGGGAGAGAAAATACCAATGATAATTGCTAATAATATCTCTAAAACCCAGGAAAAATCATTGATTGAGCTTTTGAGAGAGAATTTCCAGGAAATAGTATGGAGCTTAGGTGATATCCCAGGAATAAACCCAAAATTATTCTCACATAGAATTTTTCTTGAGGGAGATTCCAAACATGTTAGACAGCCCCAAAGGAGACTAAATACCACCTTGATGGAGGTTTTGAAGAAGGATATCGAGAAGATCTTGGAAGCTAGGATCATCTATCCCATTTCAGATTCGCAGTGGGTCAGCCCTATTCATGTCGTTCCAAAAAAACTGGCCTGACCACTGTGAGGAATGAATAGAATGATTTAATACTTATGATAATTCAAAACAGTTGGAGAGTGTGCATTGGTTTTACGAAATTGAACCAGGTCACTCGAAAAGATCATTTCCCCATCCCCTTCATTGACCAGATGTTAGAATGATTGGAAAGGAGAACTCATTATTGCTTTTTGGATGGATTTTTAGGTTACTTCTAGGTACCCATTTCTCCAAAGGATCAAGAGAAAACGACATTTACATGCCCTTTTGGTGCTATTGAATATAAAATAATTCCATTTGGATTATGTTGTGCTCCATGTACATTTCATAGGTTCATGGTGTGTATATTTTCTGATCGCATTGAAAATTTCTTGGAAGTTTTCTTAGATGATTTCACAGTTTTTTGAGATTCTTTTGATCATTGTTTGAAAAATCTGGAATTTTTTTTGAAAATCTTCATTGAAAAAACTCTTCTTTCAAATTTTGAAAAGTGTCATTTCATGGTTCAAAGAGGAATTTTACTTGGTCATGTAATTTCCCAAAATGGAATTTAAGTGGATAAATCAAAAATTGAAGTGATAAATTCATTGCCTTACCCTACTTGTGTGAAACATGTTAGATCATTTTTAGGACATGCAGGATTCTATAGGAGGTTTATCAATGATTTTAGTAAGATTTCTCTCCCTCTCTCTAGATTACATTTTAATGATGATGAATTTCATTTAAATGGTGCATGTAGGGAATCTTTTGATGAGTTGAAGAAGATATTGATTTCACCACCCATGATGCAGCCTCCAAATTGGGAAGAACCATTTGAACTACTTTGTGATGCCACCAACCAAGAAGTTGGAGCAGTCCTTTCTCAGCGAATTGAGGGCAGACCACAAGTCATTTCATATACCTCGAGAACCTTAGATGTGGCCCAATTCAATTACACAACCATAGAAAAAGATTTCTTAGCAGTTGTTTTTTCTTTACAAATATTTAGATCATATCTTCTTGGAACTAAAATCACTGTGTTTTCTGATCATGCAGCTTTGAGGTACTTGATGAAGAATGATGATACTAAACCAAGGTTAGTGAGATGTATGATACTGCTATAGGAGTTCAATATATAAATCAAGGATAATAAGGGATCTAAGAACCTAGTGGCTGATCACTTGAGTAGACTGCCAAACACCTCTAAAATTGAAATTTCAGAAAGAGACCCACTGAATGATCAAATTCCAGGAGAGTAGGTGTACTTGATTGAAGTAGAAGTGCCTTGGTATTCAGTCATGGTCAATTTTCTGGTAAAATCTCAGGTCCCATCTCATTTCAATTCTCACCAAATTCAAAAACTGAAAGATGAATCTAGATATTAAATTTGGGATGATCCATTCCTTTGGAATATTTGCAATGATCAAGTAATAAGAAGATGTTTACCTGAAAGTGAAGTTAAATATTTCTTTGATTTTTGTCACACTTTAGCTTTTGGAGGCCACATTATACCTCAAAGGACAACATTAAAGGTTTTAGAATATTGGCCAACCATTTTTAAAGATGCTCTTGAATTTTGCAAAATATGTGAAAAATGTCAGTTTTCAAGAAATATTTCAAACAGACAAGAAATTCCCCAAAATCCATTGAATTTTTATGACATTTTTTAAGTTTGGGGGATAGATTTTTTGAGACCTTTCCTGATGTCATTTGGAAATTCTTATATATTTCTTGTAGTTGAATATGTTTCCAAATGGGTGGAAGCAAAATCCACAATGACTGATGATGCTAAAATTGTTTGTGATTTTTTCAGGTCTAACATATTTTGTAGGTTTAGAGTACCCATAAAAATCATTAGTGATCAGGGGACACACTTCTGCAATTAGAGAATGGAGACTTTACTGAATAAGTATGGGGAGCATCATAAAACATCAACTCCCTATCATCCACAGACTTATGGGAAAGCTGAAGTTTCCAATAGTGAAATCAAGGGAATTTTGGAAAAGACCATTAATCCAAGAAGGAAGGATTGGAGCCAAAGGTTGGAAGATACCTTATGGGCTTATAGGATAGCCTACAAAACCCCAATTGGAATGAGTCCATATAGGCTGATTTATGGGAAATGGTGCCGCCTACCTATGGAATTGGAGCATAAGGCATATTGGGCTGTGAGGAAAATGAATTTGGACATTCAAAGTGCTGGGAAGGAAGGAAGATTGAAGTTGCAAGAGCTAGAGGAAATAAGAAGGGAAGCATTTGAAAATTCCAGGATTTACAAAGAAAGAACAAGAGTGGCCCATGACAAGCTTATCCGACCAAAAGACTTCTATCCTAGAGAAAAGGTGTAGTTATTCAACTCAAGACTCAAGATGATGCCAGGTAAACTTCGTTCCAGATGGGAAGGTCCATTCATAGTTACTCATGTATATCCTTTTGGTGCTATGCAGATTATGAAGGATGGAGAGTGGTATCCATTCACTGTGAATGGGCATAGGTTGAAGAAATTCCTTGGGACCCTACCATCAGAGCCAGTGGAGGAGATCACACTCCTCCAACATGTCTATCAATAAGACCCATCAGGTTGTACCTCTCCTTCACACTTTATTGATGATGTGATTCATTTTAAAATTTGCTTACAGGTTAAATCCACTTGAATGCATTGAGTACACTCCATAATTTAAGTTTGGGGGAGGGAATCTTTTTAGTTTAGTATTTTCATTTGTTGTGTATTTTTCAAAAAAAAGAATGTTTTCAAATTTTTGTGTGTTTATTTTTCAATTTTTGGTGTGATATCTTTTGAAACTTTGTTGGGACCACTCTGTGTATGAATATTGTATTTCTTGTCAACAGTTTTCAATGTTGGTCAAAATGAAGATGAAGATAAATAAGGAATCCAAAGTTAATGGAGATCGGATGAAGTGAGGTTGTCTGGTGAATTGTTATGGAATCATAGCATTGGATGTCATACTTGAGCAATTCACTAAGAAGATAAATTCAGACGATTGTTGAAATGATCCTAAGTTCAAAGAACTTGTGTCAAAGGTGACACGTTGTTTACAACAACGAAGAATGGAGAAGTATCATCCATTTGAGGCTGATTGAAGCATAATGGTGAAGTATCTCCAATATAAGGATGGTTGAAGAAGAATTTAAGATTTGAAGTGAGGATGAAAGAAGTACTTTGGAATTCATATTCCAAAAAGAATGGAGAAACCAGACGATGCTTTGATGATTTGTATTTCACAAATATGATAAGTTTTGAGAACTTGTGATGCAGGCCTTATGAGGTAAAGGGAGAGAAAAAGAAGTGTTTTTGGAAAAGTCATATCACAAATATCATCCGATCAGAAAAATGGAAAAGGAAAGAAGTAGGCGCGCAAGTATGCAGTAGGCGCACAAGTATGCAGTAGGCGCGCAAGTATGCAGTAGGCGCACAAGTATGAAAGTGTTGGCACGCAAGGCTGTAGAGGCGCACAAGTCATATTTCAAATAGCATTATTTCAAAAATATGGCAAAGGAAAGAAGGCGCGCAAGTACCAAGAAGGCGCGCAAGTCCCAAAGAGTCGCGCAAGTGCCAGGGAGTCACGCATGTACCACAAAGGTGCGCAAGTCCCAAGGAGGTGTGCAAGTTCCAGGGAGTCACGCAAGTGCCATGAAGCCGCGCAAGTACCAATGAGGCGCTCAAGTGCATGTGACGCACAGGTTGACAAAATGCCTATAAAAAGGCGACTACCCTCCTCATTTCTATGAGCCCGAGACTTAGAGAAATATTTTGATCTCCGAGCGCACAAGTTGAAGAAGTGTGGCGCGCAAGTGGTTGAGGCGCACAAGTTGAGCCTCATTTTTAGGTGGCGTTCAAGTGTTGTGTTGTCCACAAGGAGGCGCGCAATTATAAAAGTGGCGCTCAAGTTTTGCCTATGCACAAAGAGGCGCGCAAGTATAAAGGAGGCGCGTAAGTGGAAGGAGGCACGCAAGTGAAAGTCCTGGCGTGCAAGTCACAAAAATTCCTATAAATAGATGACCTGCCTCCTCATTTTTTAAGGCTCAACAATTAAGAGAAAAATTAGAGCTCTGATCACGCAAGTAGCAGAAGGTGGTCTGATTGCGCAAGTGGGCAGTGCGCAAGCTGAAGGCACACAAGTAGGGTGTCGTGCAAGTTTTTCTACGCAAGTTGCCAGAGGTGCTTTCAAGAAGTGGTCTGTGTATAAGGCAAAGGTGACGCGCAAGTTGTGAGCTGGGCTCAACGGTGGCGCGCAAGTACTGAGTAGGCGCGCAAGTAGGTGGCACGCAAGCAGTGAGGCGCTCAAGCAGGTGGTGCGTAAGCAGGAAGGCGCGCAAGATGAGTGGCACGCTAGTAGGTGGTGCACAAGATGAAGCAGGGGGGCGCGCAAGTAGGGTGGCGCGGAATCTAGAACATGTGACTCTAGCAAGAAGAATACGAAGAAGATATTGGTGCAGATGGTTTTGCACTGAAAGAAAACATGTGAAGAAGATTAGGTTTTAGTGTAGCTGGTTTGAAGAGTAGGTTTCAGTGTAGCTGGTTTTTCATTGAAGAATCAGAAGAAGAAGAGTGTGCAGCTTGCAGGTTTGTTGCATAGAGAGAAGAGAAGAAGATTAGTGCAATCAGTTGTTACACTAAGAAGAAAAAAGAAGAAGAACTAGTGCAGTTGGTTTTTGTGCTAGAGAATAAGATAAATAAAGAAGAGAATTTTTTTCCTACTACTTTGCAAGAAATCAAGTGAAGAGCACTGAAATAGATCAAGAGCAAAACCTACCTTTTGAAGAAGGAATAAGATTGTCTCCATAGTCAGTATAAAGAACCAGCTAGAGGCTAAAAGTTGGGCTAGGTCATCACCAGTCCAGGGAAGAGGATTGTTTCCCACCCCCCTCCAAAGTATAGGGACTCATACTGGATAAAGGATTGTTTTCTTAGCCACTCCATTGTAACAGCATGTCACATTATACTATAGAATCCATGCACTGTTCATCCCCATTCATGGAAAGGACGTAGCTACTCTTATTGAGTGGTGATCCTTGTAAAAATATAGTGTGCATATTTTTACTGCTTTCTATTATTGCATGCGACAGGGAAAAGGGAATAAGAGAATCAAGATCCTAACAGGTCAAGAGGTATAGGGATAAAAGTTTAAATTGGTTTAAAAAGACCTCAACACTGATTCACCCCCCCCCTATCAGTGTTAGGTATATCCCAAACTGGTCCTCTCAATTCGTATCAAAGGCAGGTTAACCTTTGTTGGATTCTCTAAAGTGAAGTTATTCTCTTTTGAAAACTTGAGTTTCGTTCCTGAGTCAACAATGAAGAGCAGTGTTGGTAAAGATTTAGTTATATCTACCAAGACCATGATGAATAGGAAAAAGAAAGAGAATAGAAAGTTGAAGAATAATTCCCACTTATCTACAGAAGAGGAAGCATCTAGTTCTCCGTATTTGGCTGACATTGAAGACACACCAGATTTGGAAAGTAATGAGTAGGTGGGTCAAGTACCCACCAAGAAGATGGAAAACCTTCCTACCTCAACTGATCAAAAGGTATGTGTTAGTACATTTGGAAATTACCCTCATGATGAAAATGCTAGCAGAAGTGGTGATGAACAATCTACAACATCTCAAGAAATATCAATTGATAGATTAAGAATGATTCTGCATGGTATTCCTGAAGAGAGTGCATCCCTGGTTTGTGGGGTATTTCAATGCATGCAAGAAAATATCACTCAGCTGGAAGAAGAAACTGATGTTTTGGAGAAAGGCTTACAAGCAAAAATTGTCGAATGTTTAAAGCTCTCTAGACAGGTTGGAGCCTTTGAAGCTACAAATAGGGGATTTGAAGAATGTTCTTCAAAGTGGCTCAAAGATTTTGAAGAAAAGGAGGGTGTCAACAAGACTCTAGAAAAGAAGATCCATGCACTTGAAGATGAGTTGAAAAGGGGAAATAAATTCAAGAATTTATATTTAGAAGATAACTCCAAGAAGATCAATGAACATGACTCTTTGTTACAAAATAAAGTAAGAATTCATGAAGATGAATTTGAAAGATTAAAGAAAGATTGTGAAGAGAAAATGACTATTATTGAAGTCCAGGAAGTCATCCTCAATAGGAGATGTCTAGAATTTGAAACTGAGTTGATCAATCTTGAAAAGAAACATATTGAGTCTCCACAAAAGAAGGAAACAGTTGCTGCCAGTACTCAATGCTCACTGGAGTATTCTACTGTCAAAATACATCCAACATGTGATAAGAAGATCATGGCTTCACTCATTGATCTATCAAAAGTAGCTGAGAAAGTAAAGGTACCATCCATACCAACTTGTACTAATGTCTCTAAAATTTCCTCTACCAAAAGTGCAGGTTGGAAGAAAAATTCTAAACAAGTATGGATGAAGAAGAATGAAAATAAACCTACCACCATGTCTAGGGTGGATAGGGTAAATAATGTGGAAGATAGATCCCCACAGAAAGCACAACATACCAAGAAGAAGACTCAACAAACTTATCAAGAAGATGAAAAGATGTCAAGGTTTGTGGGTCAATGCTGGTGCTACAATAGGTTTGGGCATTGTGCACTGGATTGTTGGTACAATCCTTTAAATGTAAAAGCACAGAGAAAGCCCATCTCAAGGGGTAGAAATCCAGAGAAGAAGAAGCAACATCTACAAATCCAAAAACATCTGTATACTGAAAATAGATTCGGAATGTTAGATAACATCCGTGATGTATGCAATAGGAGTGGTCATATGAATGGTGCATTTTCATATAAGAAAAGAAGACCACTGAAGCTGAGTAAGAATGAAGAAGTATCCTTTGGAAGAAATCAAATGAATAATGTGAAAACAAATTCTCCCAAGAAGATTTCAAGAAGGAAAGATAAGAATTCCTTGGATTCCATGTTCAAGAAGGTGAAGGGTGGTGCATCCAAAATAACTACTATGAAGGATGCCACTCATAATAAGCCATGTAAAAGATCCAATCTTGATGTCTCAGTTCCTAATGACATATTGGTGATTTGGCTAGAAGATTTTGAAAGAATGAGAAAGATGGAAGATGGACAAGCTAAGGCTAGTGCTAAAAACAAAAAGAAGATTATACATGAAGAAAAAGAAGTTCTTTGTGTGAGGTGCAACAAGGCTGGTCACACTGTCAGAAAGTGCTTTGAATTTATTCCAGCCCAATAAGAATTCATGAAGAGGATGAATGTTGCACCGGGAGATTCTAGTGCTTGGAAATATCTTGAATAAATAAGATTCACACACAAAGAGATAGAAGAAGTATTGAGATCCACATAGCCATATTCAAAATTAAAGATCAAATGTGAAATTTTGAGGGGTGGAGCAAATGGAGCATCTTGGTTGAGAAAATCATCTCATCCTTCCTGCTCATATTGAAGAAGCATGGGGGATCCACCTTATTCCCTTAAATCCTTGTGTATTGTATTTGTTCTGATAATATAGGGAATTTAGGGTGAAGTAAGATCTCAGGGGGAGAACCTGAGATTCAATGAGAAGAAGTGTTCCCTTGAGGGGGAGACACATGAAGAAGTTGTCAGAGTCATTATCTTAATCAATATCAACATCAGTTGGTATAAAACTCAATTACTCTGAAGATTGTCTGAAGATCATGTCATTGGAAAAGGTATGTCGTTTCTCAATCTCTCATACTTGGTTACTCAAAATAAATATATTTTTACAAAGGGTGCGTAACAAAGATAATCAATGACATAAGAAGAGTGAAAGTTCCCCAAGGCCACTTATCCTAGCAATTTCACTTGAATGTTATTGATCCGTTTGTTGAAGTGAGTGTAGGAATTTCAGGTTGATTATTTCTTATCACATTCAATATCTTCATCCTAGAATGAAATTGGAAAACCCTTGAAGACAAGTGTATGAGTTATCATCTCATGAGGTGTCATATTATGTGGGTAATGGACAACTTTGTTGTCTAAATCAAATCCTCTTGTTTTCTACACCGAGCATTGCTCAAGTAGACATTGAGTGAAATGATTGATGGAACATTGCTTAAGTATAGAATGATACCCTCTCTACCATGAACTTTGTATCTCATGTCAATAAGGGGGAGAGAAATGAAATGAATTTCTAGGGGAGAGACATAAGTAAAATGGAGAGATAAGATTCTCATTTTGACATTGACACATTCATCTGAGGAGCCTTTAAGGTATTGACAACAAAATACAAAGGGGGAGATTGTTGGGACCACTTTATGTATGAAGATTGTATTTGTTGTCAACAGTTGTCAATGCTGTTCAAAATGAAGATGAAGATAATGAAGGACTCCAAAGTTAATGGATATCAGCTGAAGTGAGGTTGTTTGGAGAATTGTTATTGAATCATAGCATTGGATTTCATACTTGAGAAATTGACTAAGAAGATAAATTCAGACGATTGTTGAACTGATCCTAAGTTCAAAGAACTTGTGTCAAAGGTGACACGTTGTTTACAATAATGAAGAATGGAGAAGTATCATCCATTTGAGGATGATTGGAGCATAATGGTGAAGTATCTCCAATATAAGGATGGTTGAAGAATAATTGAAGATTAGAAGTGAGGATGAAAGAAGTACTTTGGAATTCATATTCCAAAAAGAATGGAGAAACCAGACGATGCTTATCTGATTTGTATTTCAAAAATATCATATGTTTGTAGAACTTGTGATGCAAGCCTTATGAAGGAAAGGGAGAGAAAAAGAAGTGTTTTTGGGAAAGTCATATCACAAATATCATCAGATCAGAAATATGGCAAAGGAAAGAAGTAGTTGCGCAAGTATTCAGTAGGCGCGCAAGTATGCAGTAGGCGCGCAAGTATGCAGTAGGCGCACAAGTATGCAAGTGTCGGTGCACAAGTGTTGTAGAGGCGCGCAAGTCATATTTCAAATAGCATTATTTCAAAAATATAGCAAAGTAAAAAAGGCACGCAAGTACCAAGAAGGCGCGCAAGTACCAAAGAGGCGCACAAGTACCAGGGAGTCGCGCAAGTACCACGAAGGCGCGCAAGTCCCAAGGAGGCGCGCAAGTGCCAGGGAGTCGCACAAGTGCCACGAAGGCGCGCAAGTACCAAGGAGGCGCGCAAGTGCATGTGATGCGCAGGTTTCCAAAATGCCTATAAAAAGGCGACTACCCTCCTCATTTCTATGAGCCCGAGACTTAGATAAATATTTTGAGCTCTGAGCGCGCAAGTTGAAGAAGTGTGGCATGCAAGTGGTTGAGGCGCGCAAGTTGAGCCTAATTTTTAGGTGGCGTGCAAGTGTTGTGTTGTCCACAAAGAGGCGCGCAAGTATAAAAATGGCGCGCAAGTTTTCCGTGTGCACAAAGAGGTGCACAAGTATAAAGGAGGTGCGCAAGTGGAAGGAGGAGCCCAAGTGCAAGTCTTGGCACACAAGTCACAAAAATGACTATAAATAAACAACCTGCCTCCTCATTTTTTAAGGCACAACACTTAAGAGAAAAATTAGAGCTCTGATCGCGCAAGTAGTAGAAGGTGGTCTTATCGTGCAAGTGGGTGACGCGCAAGCTGAAGGCGCGCAAGTAGGGTGTCGTTCAAGTTTTGTCATGCAAGTTGCCAGAGGTGCTTTCAAGAAGTGGTCTGTGTATAAGACAAAGGTGGTGCGCAAGTTGTGAGCTGGGCTCAACAGTGGCACGCCGCAAGTACTGAGTAGGCGTGCAAGTAGGTGTCGCGCAAGTAGTGAGGCGCACAAGTAGGTGGCGCGTAAGCAGGAAGGCGCGCAAGCTGAGTGGCGTGCAAGTAGGTGGCACATAAGCTGAAGCAGGGAGGCACACATGTAGGGTGGCGTGTAATCTATAACTTGTGATTCTAGCAAGAAGAAGAAGAAGAAGAGATTGGTGCAGATGGTTTTGCACTGAAAGAAAATGTGTGAAGAAGAGTAGATTTCAGTGCAGCTGGTTTGAAGAGTAGGCTTCAGTGCAGCTGGTTTTTCATTGAAGAAGCAGAAGAAGCAGAAGAGTGTGCAGCTTACAGGTTTTATGCATAGAGAGAAGAGAATAAAATTAGTGCAGTTAGTTTTTGCACTAAGAAGAAGAAAGAATAAGAACTAGTGCAGCCGATTTTTGTGCTAGAGAAGAAGATAAAGAAAGAAGAGATTTTTTTGCCTACAACTTTGCAAGCAATCAAGTGAAGAGCACTAAAATAGATCAAGAGCAGAACCTGTCTTTTGAAGAAGGAAGAAGACTCTCTCCATAGGAAGTATAAAGAACTAGCTAGAGGTTGCAAGTTGGGCTATGTCATCACCAGATCAGGGAAGAGGATTGTTTCCCACCCCCCTCCAAAGTGTAGGGACTCACACTGGCTAAAGGATTGTTTTCTTAGCCACTCCATTGTAACAACATGTCACATTATAATAAAGAATCCATGCACTGGTCATCCCTATGCATGGCAAGGATGTAGCTACTCTTATTGAGTGGTGAACCTTGTAAAAATATCATGTGCATATTTTTACTGCTTTCTATTATTGCATGTGATAGGGAAAAGAGAATAAGAGAATCAAGCGCGCAAGTGAAAGTATTGGCGCGCAAGTCAAAAAAATGCCTATAAATAGACGACCTGCCTCCTCATTTTTTAATGCTCAACACTTAAGAGAAAAATTAGAGCTCTGATCTCGCAATTAGTAGAAGGTGGTCTGATCGCGCAAGTGGGCGGCGCACAAGCTGAAGGTGCGCAAGTAGGGTGCCACACAAGTTTTCACGCGCAAGATTCCATACGTGCTTTCAAGAATTGGTCTGTGTATAATCCAAAGGTGGCGCGCAAGTTGTGAGCTGGGATCAATGGTGGCGCACAAGTATTGAGTAGGCACGCAAGTAGGTGGCGCGCAAGCAGTGAGTCGTGAAAGCAGGTGGCGCGTAAGCAGGAAGGCGCGCAAGCTGAGTGGTGCACAAGTAGGTGGCACACAAGCTGAAGCAGGGAGGCATGCAAGTAGGGTGGCGTGCAAGCTATAACTTGTGATTCTAGCAAGAAGAAGAAGAAGAAGAGATTGGTGTAGATGTTTTTGCACTGAAAGAAAATGTGTGAAGAAGAGTAGGTTTCAGTGCATCTGGTTTGAAGAGTAGGTTTTAGTGCATCTGGTTTTGCATTGAAGAAGTAGTAGAAGAAGAAGAGTGTGCAGCTTATAGGTTTGATGCATAGAGAGAAGGGAAGAAGATTAGGTCAGTCAGTTGTTGCACTAAGAAGAAGAAATAAGAAGAACTAGTGCAGCTAGTTTTTTCGCTGGAGAAGAAGATAAAGAAAGAAGAGAACTGTTTGCCTACTGCTTTGCAAGCAATCAAGTGAAGAGCACTGAAATAGATCAAGAGCATAACCTACCTTTTGAAGAAGGAAGAATACTGTCTCCATAGGAAGTATAAAGAACCATCTAGAGGCTACAAGTTGCGCTAGGTCATCACCAGTCCTGGGAAGAGGATCGTTTCCCACCCCACTCCAAAGTGTAGGGACTCACACTGGATAAAGGATTGTTTTCTTAGCCACTACATTGTAACAACATGTCACATTATAATGGATAATCCATGCACTTTTCATCCTCATGCATGGCAAGGAAGTAGCTACTCTTATTGAGTTGTGAACCTTGTAAAAATATCGTGTTCATATTTTTACTACTTTCTATTATTGTATGCGATAGGGAAAAGATAATAAGAGAATAAGGATCCTAACAGGTCAAGAGGTACAGGGATAAAATTTGAAATTGGTTTAAAAATTCCTCAACACTGATTCACCCCCCCCCCCCCTCTCAGTGTTATGGATATCCCAAACTGGTCCTCTCAAACTTTTGAGCTGAAAAGATTATCATTAACATTTTTGAAACCCATGTCAATAAGTGATCCAATCTATTCCATGAAACTGATCTTAAATGAATACTGAAATGACTTTGTTTCAAGTTCAAATCTTTTGGAATTTCATGAAAAGTACACTGATTTTTGAAACTCATTCTATATTTCAGTGTCTATATCTTTGAAATCACTTTCATGTGAGGTTTTTGAACCATTTTTGTCATATTATTTTCATTCACCTCATTTCTTGAGAGATTCAGATCATTATTGATTTAACCAGAATTTGATTTATTCCTTTCAAAACTTGAGGGTTTGGGGTACGTGTGTTTTAAATGATTTAGGAATTTATTTGGTTTAAGCCCCCTTTTCAAAATAATCCTTTTTCATTATGGCCTACCTTATGCATTAATCATTGTAGCCCCTAGTAGCCAGGAATAGCTTGTTAGGTTAGCCACATTAAAATCCAATTTTACCTATCCAACCTGCTCTTGAAGTGAAATTGCATTATCTAGTTAAACTTAAGTGTGGAGGAATATGTCATGTGGTGTAAAACCTCATTTGGTGATACTTTTGTTGGAATATAAAGTGTTTAAGATCTGATGTTTCTAATGAATATTTAAATTTTTTAAAAGTTCTTCCATTTCTGGAGCATTTATGATAAAAGAAGTTGTGCCTTTCTAGAGCTTCTGATGTAAAAAAGAAAGTTGTGCCTATCTGGAGCTTTCAAAAAAATCGTGTTTGAAAAGATTGAAATTTTTTCTACAGAAATCCTGAGATGATTGAAAGATGATAGAGCCTATTTTCTACAAAGGGGAAGATAAGGATACCATGTTTGAGTGGTAATTGGAATCTTGCAATTTTGCTTCAAAATGAGCCAATCCCTCCTTTTTCGGCCTCAGAATTTTTAACATCTAAATCCTACCAACTAGAAGCCACAGAACAACCCTGAAAATTTATCATGAGAAACACATGTCCTTAACTCACATTGGGTGGATAAATAGTAATTTATCAAGCCTATGGTGACTCTTGTGTGAGTTTGGATGAGAAAATCCTTGTTCAACATTTACATTTGAGAGATGAGAGAAAGTTCATGTGAGGTAGGTGTTTTGTGTGCATGGAATAAGAAATGAGGTGGAAATATATTACAATCTAAAATAGAGAAATTGAAATAATTTTTTTTGATGAGTCATGATATCTTTTTGTTTTTCTTAGTAGGGATTTGACAGATCTCATTGGTATGTGTTTCAGATTTGATTTGATTTGATTTTTACTTGTCCAGGATTCCGAGTGCTAAGTGTAGGAGAATTCATAGAGAAAATATTTTCAATTAAATTCATATTGAATTTAATTTTTTTAAACCCAAAAAAGTGTTATTATAATATTAATTGCTTCATTTTTATGGTATTGGTGTTATTTTGAGCTGAACATTAAAAATGACCCATTTCGGATTTTTAACTGTTTTAAATTATTTCTGTAGTTTAGCCATAACATATTCTATACTAACTAAAATTAAAAAATTATTTATTTTCTATATTCTACACATCTTGGGATTCATTTACTATTTCTGGACCAAAATCTGAATCGACCATATGAAAGCTCAAAAGAATCTCACAATTTGTCTCATGAAAACTGTTTACAGTTCTGCCAAATTTTGGTGTGGGGTCCATAAATAATTCTTGGTGGTCCCAATTGTTGTAATATTCGGTGTGTGGACGCCCAAAGAGTTTTAGAACATCTTCCATGAATAAAAGGCCGCGTGAATCGGCTGTTTAAGGGGGCATTAAAGCTTCATAATCTGTGGTTTGGTATTTTGGAGAGTCTGAATGGACAGAATAAATGGTCAGAGTAAAATGAGCATAACTCTCGAAATACTTGTCCAAATCCTCTGAGATTTTTAGGGGAAACGTCCAAGAGAATTATTAAGAACATTCAATAAGGGAAAAATGCGTGAAGATGTCATTTATTGGGGCTAAAATGCGTCAACAATCTGGGGTAAAATTATGGCTATAAAAGGAGGAGAGATCCTCCCTCTCAAAGTATCTCTCATTCCATCCCATTCCTTCCGGAACACCAAGGAGGAGAACTTTTCAACTTTCTATTTTATTTAATTCCTTTTTCATAGTTTTTTAATTCTTTCTTCTTCCCCATTCATCTCTATTACCCTTACCAAGGTGGGGTAAACATTTTTGAATGATTGGGGAAGGGTTGGTCTTCTATGTTGTAATGCTTGAGTTCTTGAACATAATTGATTGAAATTTCTTTCTTTTTAAAAGTTGTTTTCAATTTCATATAGAGTATTTTATTATCAAGTATGATCATTCATGAATTTTAATTCTGTTATTTATTTTTTTCTTTGGTAAAATAATCATTATCTCCCTCCACTAATTTCTGTTTTATATACGATGGAATAAACCAGGGATTAGTGGTGAAGTACTCAACGATCGTCAGTACGTGTAAAAGGTGTAGTGAATGTTTTTGATTGTTTGGGATAAACAAGACCTGATAAGGTGTTTCCCATGTCAATTAAGGATATTCAATACAACTATTTTGCACATGGAAGGAGAGTTAACCAAACTGAGATCTTTGTAAGGTTTTCTCTCACCATCATAATTTCACCAAGGAAGATAAAGGAAATGATTGAGGAAACTCACTTTAATCAACTAAGAAGAAGAGGTTTAAATTAAATTGAATAAGGATATCATTACAGTTAGGAAACTGACCCTGACCTAATCACCCTATTAATATCATATTTTTTTCAATCATTTCAATTTCAAATTTCCTTTCAAAAACACAACATTTTTACCCTCATTTAAAAGTGAAAAACTGATTTTTTGTGCACTCCTCTTTGGAAGACATCATAGGTCAATCAAATTACTGCATTTTAACTTAGGAAAAAAATTGTTTTTCCATTCCCTATGACAGGCATGCATCAAACATGGCGTCGTTTCCGAGGAGGCAGTGTAACAAAAAAAAGATTTTCAAAATTGAATGACCCGCAACTCAAAAGAACAATTAATTGAATTTGATCCATAAATTGACAAAACATTAACCCAACTACAAAAAATAAACCCACCAGAAATCTTTGAAGAAATAGATCTCTCATATTCAAGTGAAACTCTTAGTGTTCACTCTGAACCTGAAATAATGGCTCGAAATCCCAACCCAACCCTACATGTTCTATGTGCACCACAATTTTCCATTCAAAATAACAAACTAATTGCACCCACTGAACCAAATGTTTTTTAATTACATGTCAATATGATTCCTGTGCTTCCAAAGTTTCATGGTCTTGCAGGAGAAGATCCAAATCAGCACATGCCAGAATTCAGATACGCTTTCTCAGGCTTCAGGCCAAGAGGAGCACCCGAAGACAAATTTCAATGGAGGGCATTCCCTTTCTCACTCGAAGGAGCGGATAAATAATGGTTGTACAATCTACAAATAGGGGAGATCATTGATTGGGAAGACCTAAAAATAATTTTCATTCAAAGGTTCTTTCCTACATCGAGAAGCACTGCCATCAATAAAGATATTTACATTATACGATAATCAACAGGAGAAACCCTCTACGAGTACTAGGAGTGCTTCAAGAAGCTATGTTCTAGCTACCCACATCAAGAAATGGAGGAACACCAATTCCTTGTGTTCTTCTTCCAAGGACTTATGGATAATGATTGAAATCTTCTAGATGCCTAATCTTGGGGGTCCTTAATTGACAAGTCACCTACAGTTATCAAAGTACTAATTGAGAATATTTCTCAAAACTCACAATAATTTGGACTAAGAGGAATGGGAACCAAGGGGATACAAGAGGTAAAAACATCTGATTCAGCGACATTGATTGAATAAAAAGGTGATGACCTTACAAGGTTAGTCCGTCAAATGGTTGTAACTCACGAAAATGGAAAACAAGCTTCAGCTCAGGCTTGTGGTTTATGTTATTCTTCCACTCATTATATTGACCAGTGCCTTGAGATACATGGGACAGAATATTGTGCTGCTACCTTTCAACCAAGACAATTCCAACAAAATCAACTGCATCAACCCCAAACCCAACAAGGATATGGGAACCAACAAAACCAGATGAGATCATTTAACCAGCACCCCAGTCAATCTCCTTACCGCTGATAGAAATACCAGAACCCTAATCCCTTCCAAAAATCCTATAAACAACCCTTCCAACAACAACAATCCTTTCAGCCACCACCATTCCAAAGAAAGACATATGAACAACCATCCACCATCACACAACCTTCTGTGGAACAACTACAATCCAAGTATGAGGGCCTAGCAGATAAGGTTTACAAGCTGGAAAACACAGTGGGAAGTCTTTTTGAAATCATGTCTAATAATCCAAGGAAGCTTCCATCCCAAATAGTGCCAAATCCTAAAGATAATGTTAGTGCAATCATCACAAGAAGTGGAAAATAAATCCCACCTCCATCCAACCCTGAACCTGAAACAATATCACCTGTTCTGAGGGATAATGATTCAGAAAATCTTGTGAAAATACACCAAGAAGTTAAAAAGGAAGAGTCGGAGAAGGATAGGCCACAGAATAAGAAACAAGAACCACCAATTAAAAGGAAACAAAGGGGGAAGAAATACATACCCCCGCAATTTCCAACAAGGATGATCGAATCAAAGAAATTGCATAAAGAAGCACTTCAAAAAGAAATTCTGGACATCTTCTAGTAAGTGGAAATCAATATCCCCCTAATTGAAGCTATTAAAAAAATTCCAAGGTATGAAAAAAAATTAAAGATCTTTTCACCAAAAAGAGAAGGCTTCCTGGGAATAAAAGAATCAACTTGGGGAGAAGTGTCTCAGCCCTTATCACTCCGCAGATTCTAACCAAATGTCAAGATCCAGGGATGTTTTCCATTCTATGCACCATTGGTTCATTAAATTTCCCTAATTCTTTGTGTGATCTAGGTTCCTCAATTAATGTATTGCCTCACTCGGTATACACTTATTTGCAGATGGGAGAATTGAAGCCCACAAGAGTGGTGGTCTAGCTTGCAAACAGATCCACGGTTTTCTATGCAGGAGTTTTGGAGGATATCCTTATGAAATTCAAAGATCTCTTATTCCCAGATGACTTCTACATGCTAAATATGGAAGAAGATATGAGTCTGTCACATTCACCCATCATTTTGGGGATACCTTTCTTGAAGACATCCAAAACCATCATCAATGTCCACGAGAAGACACTCACCATGGAGTTTGGAGAGAGCACAGTCCACTTCAATATTTTTGAATCCATGAGGCACCCATTGGATGATAACTCCCTATTTTCACATTCCCATGAATTTGGTGTAGAACCAATTGAAGAATCAGGTATGATCTATGAATTCTTAGACTTAGGAGAGACTTATTCCATTGGAAATATCATTGAACATGTAGATGCTGAAGATGTTGTAGATTCTGACTTCATGTGGGAGGAAGAGGTAAAATCTTATTTCTTTGATGATTTGTTAAATGATGAGGAATATTATATGGTCTCTTGTGTGTAGGTGGTCCAAAATTTGGAAGTGGGAAACATCAATTTTGTCTTATCCCTTGAGCATCCCCCTGATTTGGAACTCAAACCACTCCCCACTAATTTGAAATATGTATACCTTCGGGAGATTGAGAAACTACCAGTGATAATTACTAATAATTTCTCTAAAACCCAAGAAAATCATTGATTGAGCTTTTGAGAGAGAATTTTTAGGTAATAGGATGGAGCTTAAGTGATATCATAGGAATAAACCCAAAAATATCCTCACAAAGAATTTTTATTGAGGGAGATTCCAAACCTGTTAGACAGCCCCAAAGGAGACTGAATTCCTCCTTGATAGAGGTTATGAAGAAGGAGTTTGAGAAGCTCTTGGAAGCTAGGATCATCTATTCCATTTCAGAATCACAGTGGGTCATCCCTATTCATGTCGTTCCAAAAATAACTGGTCTGACCACAGTGAGTAATGAAAAGAATGAGTTATTCCCTATGAGAATTCAAAACATCTGGAGAGTGTGCATCGATTTTAGGAAATTGAACCAGGTCACTCGAAAAGATCATTTCCCCATCCCTTTCATTGACCATATGTTAGAAAGATTGGTAGGGAGAACTCATTATTTCTTTTTGGATGGATTTTCAGGTTACTTCAAGGTACCCATTGCTCCCGAGGATCAAGAGAAGACGACATTTACATACCCTTTTGGTACTTTTTCATATCAAATAATGTCATTTGGATTATGTAATTCTCTAGGTATATTTCATAGGTTCATGGTGAGTATATTTTCTAATCACATTGAAAATTTCATGGATGTTTTATTATATGATTTCACAGTTTTTGGAGATTCTTTTGATCATTGTTTGAAAAATCCGGAAAACGTTTTGAAAACCTGCATTGAAAAAAATATTGTTTTAAATTTTGAAAAGATTTATTTCATGGTTCAAAGAGGAATTTTACTTGGTCATGTCATTTTCCCAAAATGTAATTGAAGTGTATAAATCAAAAATTGAAGTGATAAATTCATTGCCTTACCCTACTTGTGTGAAACATGTTACATCATTTTTAAGACATGCACGATTCTACAGGAGTTTTATCGAAGATTTCAGTAATATTTTTCTCCCTCTCCCTATATTACTTTTTAAATATTCTGATTTTGATTTCAATGGTGCATGTAGGGAATCCTTTGATGATTTGAAGAAGATATTTATTTCACCACTAGTGATGCAGCCTCCAAATTTGGAAGAACCATTTGAACTACTTTGTGATGCCTCCAACCAAGCAGTTGGAGCAGTCCTTTCTCAGAAATTTGAGGGCATACCACAAGTCATTTCATATGCCTCGAGAACCTTAGATTCGGTCCAATTCAATTACACAACCATAGAAAAAGATTTCTTAGCAGTTGTTTTTTCTTTGGAAATATTTAGATCATATCTTCTTGGAACTAAAATCATTGTGTTTTCTGATCATGAAACTTTGAGGTACTTGGTGAAGAAAGTTGATGCTAAACCAAGGTTAGTGAGATGGATGATACTACTGCAGGAGTTTAATATAGAAATCAAGGATAAGAAGGGATCTGAGAACCAAGTGGTTGATCACTAGAGTAGACTGCCAAACACTGTTGAAATTGAAATTCCAGAAAGAAACCCACTGAATGATCAAATTCCAGGAGAGCAGTTGTACTTTATTGAAGGAGAAGTACCTTGGTATGCTGTCATGGTCAATTTTATGGTAACATATCAGGTATCATCTCATTTCAATTCTCACAAAATTCAAAAACTAAAAGCTGAATCTAGATATTACATTTGGGATGATCCATTCTTTTGGAATATTTTCAATGATCAAGTAATAAGAAGATGTTTACCTGAAAGTGAAGTTAAATCAGTCTTTGATTTTTTTCAAAACTTAGCTTGTGGAGGCCACTTTGGAACTCAAAGGACAGCAAGAATGGTTTTAGAATCTGGAATTTATTGGCCAACCATTTTTAGAGACACTCATGAATTTGGAAAAATATGTGAAAAATGTCAGTTTTCAGGAAATATTTCAAAGAGACAAGAAATGCCCCAAAATCCATTGAATTTTTGTGACATTTTTTATGTTTGGGGGATAGATTTTATGGGACCTTTCTTGATGTCATTTTTAAATTCTTATATCTTTCTTGCAGTTGATTATGTTTCTAAATGGGTGGAAGCAAAAGCCACAAGGACTGATGATGCTAAAAAATTTTGTGATTTTGTCAGGTTTAGCATATTTTGTTGGTTTGGAGTGCCCATATCAATCATCAGTGATCAGGGGAATCACTTATCCAATTGGAGAATAGAGACTTTGCTGAAGAAGTATGGGGTGCATCATAAAACATCAACTCCCTATCATCCACAGACTAATGGGCAAGCTGAAGTTTCCAACTGGGAAATCATGGGAATTTTGGAAAAGAATATTAATCCAAACAGGAAGGATTAGATCCAAAGGTTAGAAGATACCTTATGGGCTTATAGGACAGCCTACAAAACCCTAATTAGAATAAGTCCATATAGGGTAATTTATGGGAAAATCTGCCGCCTACCTGTGGAATTGGAGCATTAGGCATATTGGGTTGTGAGGAAAATGAATTTGGAAATTGAAAGTGTTTGGAAGGAAAGAAGATTGAAGTTTCAAGAGTTGGAGGAAATAATAATGGAGGTATTTGAAAATTCCAGGATTTACAAAGAAAGAATAAGAGTGGACCATGACAAGCTGATCTAACCAAAATACTTCTATCCTGGAGACAAAGTGTTGTCATTAAACTCAAGACTCAATCTAATACCAGGTAAACTCCGTTCCAGATGGGAAGGTCCATTTATAGTTACTCATGTATATCCTTTTGGTGTTGTGCAGACTATGAAGGATGGAGAGTGGTATCCATTCACTGTGAATGGGCATAGGTTGAAGAAATTATTTGGGACCCTACCATCAGAGCCAGTGGAGGAGATCACACTCCTCCAACTTGTCTATCAATAAGACCCATCAGGTTGTACCTCTCCTTGACACTTTATTGATGTTGTGATTCATTTTAAAATTGGATTATAGGTTAAATCCACTTGAATTCATTAAGGACACTGAATCATTTAAGTGTGGGGGAGGGAGCCTTTTTATTTTATGATTTTCATTTGTTGTGTATTTTTCAAAAAAAAAAGAATGTTTTCAAATTTTTGTGTGTTTATTTTTCAATTTTTGGTGTGTTGTTTTTGAAACTTTTGAGCTGAAATGATTATCATTTCCATTTTTGAAACCCATGTCAATAAGTGATCTAATATATTCCAGGAAACTGAGCTTTAATGAATACAGAAATGAATTTGTTTCGAGTTCAAATCTTTTGGAATTTCATGAAAAGTACACTGATTTTTGAAAACCATGCCTTATTCCACTGTCTATATCTTTGAAATCACTTTCATGTGAGGCTTCAGAACCATTTTTTTCATATTATTTTCATTTACCTCATTTCTTGAGAGAACCAGACCATGCTTGTTTTAACTAGAATTTGATTTATTCCATTTAAAACATGAGGGTTTGGGGTACGTGTGTTTTAAATGATTAATGCATTTATTTGGTTTAAGCCCCCTTTTCAAAATAATCCTTTTCATTATGGCCTACCTTATGTATTAATCATTGTATCCCCTAGTATCCATGAATAGCCTATTAGGTTAGCCACATTACAAGCCAATTTTCCCTATCCAACCTGTTCTTGAAGTGAAATTGCATGATCTAGTTAAACTTAAGTGTGGAGGAAGATGTCTTGTGGTGTACTACTTCATTTGGTGATACTTTTGGTGGAATATAAAATGTTCAAGAGCTGATGTTTCTACTGAATATTTCATTTTGTTAAAATGTGTGCCATTTCTAGAGATTTCATGATAAGAGAAGTTGTGCCTTTCTGGAGCTACCGATGTAAAAAAAAAGTTGTGCCTATTTAGAGCTTTCAAATAAAATTGTGTTTGAAAAGACTAAAATTTTTGCTGCTAAAATCCTGATATGATTGAATGATGATAGAGCCTATTTTCTACAAAGGGTAAGATAAGGAGTGCATGTTTGAGTGATAATTGGAATCTTTCTATTTTGCTTCAAAATGAGCCAGGCCCTCCTTTTTCAGCCTCAGAATTATTAAAATCTAAATCCTACCAACCCGAAGCCATAGAACAACCCTAAAATGTCCTCATCAGAAACACATGTCCTTAACTCACATCGGGTGGAGAAGTTGGAATTTATCAAGCCTATGGTGACTCTTGTGTGAGTTTGGATGAGAAAATCCTTGTTCAGTATTTACAGTTGTGAGATGAGAGAAAATTCAGGTAAAGTAGGTGTTTTGTGTGCATGGGATAAGAAATCAAGTGGAAATATATTAAAATATAAAATGTAGAACTTGAAATAATTTTTTTTTTGATGAGGCATGATATCTTTTTGTTTCTTAGTAAGAATTTGGTAGATCTCATTAGTCTGTATTTTAGATTTTATTTGATTTGATTTTTACTTGTCCAGGAGTCCAAGTTCTATGTGTGGGGGAATTGGTAGAGAAAATATTTTCAATTAAATTTATATTGAATTTAATTGTTTTAAACCCACAAAATTGTTACTCTAATATGAATTGCTTTATTTTTATGATATTGGTGTTATTTTGAGCCAAACATTAAAAATGTCCCATTTCGGATTTTTAACTATTTTAAATTATTTATGTTGTTTGGACATAACATATTATACACTTATCCAAATTTAAATATTATTTCATTTCCAGATTATAGACATCCAGGGATTCATTTACTATTTTTGGACCAAAAGATTAATCGTCCATATGGATGCTCAAAATAATCTCACAAGTTGTCTCATGAAAACTGTTTACAGTTCTGCCGAATTTTGGTGTGGGGTCCATAAATAATTCTTAGTGGGTCAAATTATTGTGATATTCGGTGGGTGTACGAGAAAGAAGTTTTAGAACATCTTTTATGAAGGAAATGATGTGTTAATTTTCCTCTTAAGGGGCCATTAAATCTTCCTAATATGGGGGTTGGTGTTTTGGAGAGTCTGACTGGACAGAATAAATGGTTAGAGTAAAACGAGCATAACTCTCGGAATATTTGTCCAAATCCTCTGAGATTTTTAGGGGAACCGCCCAAGATAATTATGAATAGAATTAAAGAAAGGATCAAAGCGTGTATATGTGATTTAGTGTGGATAAAAATCGTCAACATTATGGGGAAAAAATCTGGCTATAAAAAGAGGAGACCTCCTCCCTCTCAAAGCATCTCTCATTCCATCCCATTCCTTCCTGGACACCAAGGAGGAGAACTTTTCGACTTTCTCTTTTATTTTATTTCTTTTTCATAGTTTTTTAATGCCTTCCTCTTCCCCATTCATCTCGATTACCCTTACCATGGTGGGGTAATCATTTTGAGTGATTGGGGAAGGGTTGGTTTTCTATGTTGTAATATTTGAGTTCTTGAACATAATTAAATGAAATTTCTTTCTTCTTTAAAGTTTTTTTCAATTTTATATAGCAGATTTTATTATCAAGTGCAATATTTCTTGAATTTTAATTCTGTTACTGATTTTTTCCTTGGTAAAATAATCATTATCTCCCTCCACTAATTTCTGGTTTATATAAGATGGAATAAACCAGGGATTAATGGTGAAGTACTCAAAGATCGTCAGTACGTGAAAAAGGTGTAGTGAGTGTTTTTTATTTTTTGGGATAAACAAGACCTGATCGAGTGTTTCCCATGTCAATTAAGAATATTCAATACAACTATTTTGCACATGGAAGGAGAGTTGACCAAACCGAGATCTTGGTAAGGTTTTCTCTCACCATCATAATTTCACCAAGGAAGTGAGAGGAAATGATTGTGAAAACTCAGTTTAATCAACTAAGAATAAGAGGTTAGAATTAAATTGAACAAGGATAAAATTACAATTAGGAAACTGACCCTGAACTAATCACACTTTTAATATCATAGTTTTTTTTCAATCATTTCAATTTCAAATTTCCTTTCAAAAACCCAACATCTTTACCCTCATTTAAAAGTGACACACTGATTTTGTGGGAACTCCTCTTCCGGAGACATCCTAGGTCAACTAAATTACTTCATTTTAACTTATGGAATAAAATTGTTTTGCCACACCCGACGACAGGCATGCGTCAAAATTGGCGCCGTTGTTGGGGAGGCAGTGCAACAAAAAAAATATTTTCAAAATTAAATGACCCGCAACTCAAAAGAACCATTAATTGAATTTGATCCATAAATTGATAGAACATTAACCCAACTACAAAAAATAAACCCCCCAAAAATATTTGAAGAAATAGATCTCTCATATTCAAGTGAAACTCTTAGTGTTAACTCTGAACCTGAAATCACGGGTAGAAATCCCAACCCAACCCTACGTGATCTATGTGCACCACAATTTTCCATTCAAAATAACCAACTAATTGCACACACTAAACCAAAGGATTTTTAATTACATGTAAATATGATTCTTGTGCTTCCAAAGTTTCATGGTATTGTAGGAGAAGATCCAAATCGGCACATGCAAGAATTCAGATACACTTGCTCAAGCTCCAGGCCAAGAGAAGCACTTGAAGACCAATTTCAGTGGAGGGAATTCCCTTTCTCACTCGAAGGAGCGGCTAAAGAGTGGTTTTAGAATCTACAACCAGGGGAGATCAATGATTGGGAAGACCTAAAAAGAAGTTTCATTTAAAGGTTTTTTCCCACATCGAGGATTAGTGCCATCCAGAAAGAGATTTTCATCATACAATAATCAACTGGAGAAACCCTCTACGAGTACTGGGAGTTCTTCAAGAAGCAATGTTCCTTCTGCCCACATCAAAAAATGGAGGAACACCAATTCCTTGTATTCTTCTACCAAGGAATTATGGATAATGATTGAAATATTCTAGATGCCTCATCTGGGGGGGTCCCTGATTGACAAGTCTCTTGCAGGTATTAGAGTACTAATTGAGAAGATTGCTCAAAACTCACAACAATTTTTACTAAGAGGAATGGGAACCAAGGGGATAAATAGGGTAATAACATCTGATTCATCTAAATTTATTGAAACAAAAGTTGATGACCTTGTAAGGTTAGTGCGTCAAATATCTGTAACTCAAGCAAATAGACAACAAGCTTCAGCTCAAGTATGTGGTTTATGTTATTCTTCCACTCATTATACTAACCAGTGCCCTAAGATATAGGGGACAGAATACTGTGATGCTGCCTTTAAACCAAGACAATTCCAACAAAATCAACTACATCAACCCCAAGCCCAACAAGGATATGGGAACCAACAAAACCAGATGAGATCATTTAACCAGCATCCCAGTAAATCTCTTTACTACCAGCAGCAATACCAGAACCCCCTCCCTTCCAAAAATCCTATAAACATCCCTTCCAACAACAAAAATCCTTTCAACCACCACCATTCCAAAGAAATACATATGAACAAATATCCACCAGCACACAACCTTATATGGAATAGCTACAATCAAAGTATGAGGGCCTAGCAGATAAGGTTGACAAGTTGGCAAACACAGTGGGAAGTATTATAGAAATATTGTCCAACAATCCAAGTAATCTTTCATCCCAAATAGTGCCAAATCCTAAAGAGAATTTTCATGCAATCCTAACAAGAAGTGGAAAAGAAATCCCACCTCCATCCAATCCTGAGCCTGAAACAATACCACTTGTTATGAGGGAGAATGATTCAGAAAATCTTGTGAAAATCCACCAAGAAGATGAAAGGGAAGGGGAGGAGAAGGATATGCCACAGAATATGAAACAAGAAACTCCAATGAAAAGGAAACAAAGGGTTAAGAAAGACTTACCCCCACTATTTCCAAAAAGTATGATCGAATCAAAGAAATTGCATGAAGAAGTACTTCAAAAAAAATTCTGGACACCTTCCAGAAAGTGGAAATCAATATCCCCCTACTTGAAGTTGTTAAACAAATTCCAAGGTATGAAAAAATTTTGAAAGATCCTTGCACCAAAAAAGAGAAGGCTTCATGGGAATGAAACAATCAACTTGGGGAGAAGTGTCTCAGCCCTTATCACGCCGCAGATTCCAACCAAATGTCAAGATCTAGGGTCGTTTTCCATTCCATGCACCATTAGTTCATTAAATTCCATTAATGATTTGTGTGATCTAGGTGATTCAATTAATTTATTTCCTCACTCGGTATACACTTATTTGCAGATAGGATAATTGAAGCCCACAAGAGTGGCAATCCAGCTTGCAAACAGATCCACAGTTTTCCCTGCAGGTGTTTTGGAGGATGTCCTTGTGAAAGTGAAAGATATCTTATTCCATGCTGACTTCTACATGCTCAATATGGAAGAAGATAGAAGCTTGTAACATTCACCCATCATTTTGGGGAGAATTTTCTTGAAGACATCCAAAATAATCATCAATGTCCACGAGGGGACACTCACCATGGAGTTCGGAGAGAGCACGGTCCACTTCAATATTTTTGAATCCATGAGGAACCCATCGAATTATCACTCCCTCTTTTCACTTTCCCATGAAGTTAGTGTAGAACCAATTGAAGAATCAGGTATGATCTATGAATTTGTAGACTTAGAAGAGACTTCTTCCCTTGGAAATATCATTGAACATGTGGATGCTGAAGATGTTAGAGATTCTGACTTCATGTGAGAGGAAGAGGTAAAATCTGATTTCTTTGATGATTTGTTAAATGATGAGAAAGATGATATGGTTTCTTGTGTGTAGGAGGTCCAAAATTTGGAAGTGGGAAACATCAATTTAGTCTCATCCCTTGAGCATTCCCCTGATATAGAACTCAAACCACTCCCCACTAATTTGAAATATGTATACCTTATGGAGGGAGATAAACTACCAATGATAATTGCGAATAATCTCTCTAAAACCCAAGAAAAATCATTTATTGAGCTTTTGAGAGAGAATTTCCAGGCAATAGGATGTAGCTTAGGTGATATCCCAAGAATAAACCCAAAAAATATGCTCAGATAGAATTTATCTTGAGGGGGATTCCAAACATGTTAAACATCCACAAAGGAGATTGAATCATACATTTATGGTGGTTGTGAAGAAGGATATCGATAAGATCTTGGAATCTGGGATCATCAATCCCATTTCAGATTCACATTGGGTCAGCCCTATTCATGTCGTTCCAAAAAAAACAGGCCTGACCACTGTGAGGAATGAAAAGAATGAGTTAATCCCTATGAGAATTCGAAACAGTTGGAGAGTGTGCATCGATTTTAGGAAATTGAACCAGGACACTCGAAAAGATCATTTCTCCATCACCTTCATTGACCAAATGTTAGAAAGATTGGCAGGGAGAACTCATTATTGCTTTTTGGATGGATTTTTAGGTTACTTCCAGGTACCCATTGCTCCCAAGGATCAAGTGAAGATGACATTTACATGCTATTTGGGTACTTTTGCATATAAAATAACGCCATTTGGATTATTTAATACTCTAGGTACATTTCAGAGGTACATGGTGAGTATATTTTCTGATCACATTGAAAATTTCTTGGAAGTTTTCTTAGATGATTTCACAGTTTTTGGAGATTCTTTTGATCATTTTTTGAAAAATCTGGAAAAAGTTTTGAAAACATACATTGAAAAAAAAATCTGGTTTTAAATTTTAAAAAGTGTCATTTTATATTTCAAAGTGTAATTGTAATTGGTCATGTCATTTCCCAAAATTTAATTGAAGTGGATAAATCAAAAATAGAAGTGATAAATTCATTGCCTTACCCTACTTGTGTGAAACATGTCAGATCATTTTTAGGACATCCAGGATTCTACAGGTGGTTTATCAAATATTTCAGTAAGATTTCTCTCCCTTTATCTAGATTAATTTTGAAATATGATGATTATGATTTCAGTGGTGCATGTAAGGAATCATTTTATGAGTTTAAGAAGAGATTGATTTCACCACCCGTGATGCAGCCTCCAAATTGGGAAGAACCATTTAAACTACTTTGTGATGCCTCCAACCAAGAAGTTGGAGGATTCCTTTCTCAGAAAATTGAGGGAAGACCACAAGTCATTTCATATGCCTCGATAAACTTACATGCATCCCAATTCAATTACACAACCATGGAAAAATATTTCTTAGCAGTTTTTTTTTCTTTAGAATGATTTAGATCATATCTTCTTGGAACTAAAATCACTATGTTTTCTGATCATACAGCTTTGAGGTACTTGATGAAGAAAGCTGATGCTAAACCAATGTTAGTGAGATGGATGATACTGCTGCAGGAGTTCAATATATAAATCAAGGATAAGAAGGTATATGAGAACCAAGTGGCTGATCACTTGAGGAGACTGTCAAACACCGCTGAAATTGAAATTCAAGAAAGATACCCACTGAATGATCAAATTCCAGGAGATCAGTTGTACTTGATTGAAGGAGAAGGGCCTTGGTATGCTGACGCGGTCAATTTTCTGGTAACAGCTCAAGTATCATCTCATTTCAATTCTCACCAAATTCAAAAACTGAACTCTAAATCTAGATATTACATTTGGGATGATCCATTCCTTTGGAAGATTTACAATGATCAAGTAATAAGAAGACGTTTACTTGAAAGTGAAGATAAAATTGTCTTTGATTTTTGTCACATTTTAGCTTATGGAGGCCACTTTAGACCTAAATGGATAGCAAGAAAGGTTTTATAATCTGGAATTTATTGGCCAGCCATTTTTATAGAGGCTCATGAATTTTGCAAAATATGTGAAAAATGTCAGTTTTCAGGAAATATTTCAAAGAGACAAGAAATTCCCCAAAATCCATTGAATTTTTATGACATTATTGAAGTTTGGGGGATAGATTTTATGGGACCTTTCTCGATGTCATTTGAAAATTCTTATATCTTGCTTGTAGTTGATTATGTTTCCAAATGGGTGGAAGCAAAATCCACAATGACTGATGATGCTAAAATTGTTTGTGATTTTTTCAGGTCTAACATATTTTGTAGGTTTGGAGTACCCATAGCCATCATCAGTGATCAGGGGACTCCCTTATGCAATTGGATAATGGAGACTTTTCTGAATAAGTATGGGGTGCGTCATAAAACATCAACTCCCTATCATCCACAGACTAATGGGAAAGCTGAAGTTTCCAATAGGGAAATCAAGGGAATTTTGGAAAAGACCGTTAATCCAAACAGGAACGATTTGAGCCCAAGGTTGGAAGATACCTTATGGGCTTATAGGAAAGACTAAAAAACACTGATTGGAATGAGTTCATACAGGTTGATTTATGGGAAAATCTGCCACCTACCTGTGGAATTGAAGCATAAGGCATATTGGGATGTGAGGAAAATGAATTTTGACATTGAAAGTGCTGGGATGGAAATAAGATTTAAGTTTCAAGAGCTGGAGAAAATAACAAGGGAAGCATTTTGAAATTCCAGGATTTAAAAAGAAAGAACAAGAGTGGCCCATGACAAGATGATCCGACCAAAAGACTTCTATCCTGGAGACAAAGTGTTGTTATTAAACTCAAGACTCAATCTAATACCAGGTAAACTCCGTTCCAGATGGGAATGTCCATTTATAGTTACTCATGTATATCCTTTTGGTGTTGTGCAGATTATGAAGGATGGAGAGTGGTATCCATTCACTGTGAATGGGAATCGGTTGAAAAATTTCTTTGGGACCCTGCCATCAGAGCCAGTGGAGGAGATTACACTCCTCCAACTTTTCTATCAATAAGACCAATCAGGTTGTACCTCTCCTTGACACTTTCTTGATGTTTTGATTCATTTTAAAATTGGATTATAGGTTAAATCCACTTGAATTCATTGAGGACACTGAATCATTTAAGTGTGGGGGAGGGAGCCTTTTTATTTTATGATTTTCATTTGTTGTGTATTTTTCAAAAAAAAGAATGTTTTCAAATTTTTGTGTGTTTATTTTTCAATTTTTGGTGTGTTTTTTTTTTGAAACTTTTGAGCTGAAATGATTATCATTTCCATTTTTGAAACCCATGTCAATAAGTGATCCAATATATTCATGGAAACTGAGATTAAATAAATACAGAAATGACTTTCTTTCAAGTTAAAATCTTTTGGAATTTCATGAAAAGTATAATGATTTTTGAAACCCATGACTTATTCCACTGTCTATATCTTTGAAATCACTTTCATGTGAGGCTTCAGAACCATTTTTGTCTTATTCTTTTCATTTACCTCATTTCTTGAGAGAACCAGACCATGCTTGTTTTAACTAGAATTTGATTTATTCCATTAAAAAAATGAGGGTTTGGGGTACGTGTGTTTTAAATGATTGATGCATTTATTTGGTTTAAGCCCCCTTTTCAAAATAATCATTTTCATTATGGTGTACCTTATGTATTAATCATTGTATCCCCTAGTATCCATGAATAGCCTATTAGGTTAGCCACATTACAAGACAATTTTCCCTATCCAACCAGTTCTTGAAGTGAAATTGCATGATCTAGTTAAACTTAAGTGTAGAGGAAGATGTATTGTGGTGTACTACCTCATTTGGTGATACTTTTGGTGGAATATAAAATGTTGAAGAGCTGATGTTTCTACTGAATATTTCATTTTGTTAAAATGTGTGCCATTTCTAGAGCTTTCATGATAAGAGAATTTGTGCCTTTCTGGAGCTACCGATGTAAAAAGAAAGTTGTGCCTATTTAGAGCTTTCAAATAAAATCGTGTTTGAAAAGACTGAAATTTTTTCTGCTAAAATCCTGATATGATTGAATGATTATAGAGCCTATTTTCTATAAAGGTTAAGATAAGGAGTGCATGTTTGAGTGATAATTGGAATCTTTCTATTTTGCTTCAAAATGAGCCAAGCCCTCCTTTTTCAGCCTCAGAATTATTAAAATCTAAATCCTACCAACTAGAAGCCATAGAACAACCCTAAAATGTCCTCATCATAAGCGCATATCCTTAACTCACATCGGGTGGAGAAGTTGGAATTTATCAAGCCTATGGTGACTCTTGTGTGAGTTTGGATGAGAAAATCCTTGTTCAGTATTTACAGTTGTGAGATGAGAGAAAATTCAGGTAAGGTAGGTGTTTTGTGTGCATGGGATAAGAAATTAAGTGGAAATATATTAAAATATAAAATGTACAACTTGAAATAATTTTTTTTGATGAGGCATGATATCTTTTTGTTTCTTAGTAAGAATTTGGTAGATCTCATTGGTCTGTATTTCAGATTTTATTTGATTTGATTTTTACTTGTCCAGGAGTCCAAGTGCTAAGTGTGGGGGAATTGGTAGAGAAAATATTTTCAATTAAATTTATATTTAATTTCATTGTTTTAAACCCACAAAAGTGTTACTCTAATATGAATTCTTCATTTTTATGATATTGGTGTTATTTTGAGCTAAACATTAAAAATGTCCCATTTCGGATTTTAAATTATTTATGTTGTTTGGCCATAACATAATATACACTTATCCAAATTTAAATATTATTTCATTTCCAGATTATAGACATCCAGGGATTCATTTACTATTTTTGGACCAAAAGCTTAATCGTCCATATGGAAGCTCAAAATAATCTCACAAGTTGTATCATGAAAACTGTTTATAGTTATGCCGAATTTTGGTGTGGGGTCCATAAATAATTATTGGTGGGCCCAATTATTGTGATATTCGGTGGGTGGACGAGAAAGAAGTTTTAGAACATCTTTTATGAAGGAAAGGATGTGTTAATTGTCCTTTTAAGGGGACATTAAATCTTCCTAATATGGGAGTTGGTGTTTTGGAGAGTCTGACTGGACAGAATAAATGGTTAGAGTAAAACGAGCATAACTCTCGGAATATTTGTCCAAATCCTCTAAGATATTTAGGGGAAACGCCCAAGATAATTATGAACAGAATTCAAGAAAGGATAAACGCGTGTAGATGTCATTTAGTGCAGATAACAATCGTCAACATTATGGGGAAAAATTATGTCTATAAAAAGAGGAGACCTCCTCCCTCTCAAAGCATCTCTCATTCCATCCCATTCCTTCCGGGACACCAAGGAGGAGAAATTTTGACTTTCTCTTTTATTTCATTTCTTTTTCATATTTTTTTAATGCCTTCCTCTTCCCCCATTCATCTCGATTACCCTTACCATGGTGGGGTAAATATTTTGAGTGATTGGGGAAGGGTTGGTTTTCTATGTTGTAATGTTTGAGTTTTTGAACGTAATTGAATGAAATTTGTTTCTTCTTTAAAGTTGTTTTCAATTTTATATAGCGGATTTTATTATTAAGTGAAATATTTCATGAATTTTAATTCCGTTAGTGATTTTTTCCTTGGTAAAATAATCATTATCTCCCTCCACTAATATCAGGTTTATATATGATGGAATAAACCAGGGATTAGTGGTGAAGTACTTGAAGATCGTCAGTACGTGAAAAAGGTGTAGTGAGTGTTTTAGATTTTTTGGGATAAACAAGACCTGATCGAGTGTTTCCCATGTCAATTAAGAATATTCAATACAACTATTCTGCACATGGAAGGAGAGTTTACCAAACCGAGATCTTGGTAAGGTTTTCTCTCACCATCATAATTTCTCCAAGGAAGTGAGAGGAAAAGATTGTGAAAACTCACTTTATTCAACTAAGAATAAGAGGTTAGAATTAAATTGAACAAGGATAGAATTAAAATTAGGAAACCGACCCTGACCTAATCACCCTTTTAATATCATAGTTTTTTTTCAATCATTTAAATTTCAAATTTCCTTTCAAAAACCCAACATTTTAACCCTCATTTAAAAGTGAAAAACTGATTTTGTGGGCACTCCTCTTCAGAAGACATCCTAGGTCAACCAAATTACTTCATTTTAACTTAGGAAAAAAATTGTTTTTCCACACCCGACGACATACGTGCATCAAAATTGGCATCGTTGCTGGGGAGGCAGTGCAACAAAGAAAAATATTTTCAAAATTAAATGACCCACAACTCAAAAGAACATTAATTTAATTTGACCCAGAAATTGATAGAACATTAACCCAACTACAAAAATAAACCCACCAGAAATATTTGAAGAAATAGATCTCTGATATTCAAGTGAAACTCTTAGTGTTAACTCTGAACCTGAAATCACGGCTAGAAATACCAACCCAACCCTGCGTGATCTATGTGCACCACAATTTTCCATTAAAAATAACCAACTAATTGCACACACTGAACCAAATGATTTGGAATTACATGTCAATATGATTCCTATGCTTCCAAAGTTTCATGGTATTGTATGAGAAGATCCAAATCGGCTCATGCAAGAATTCAGATACACTTGCTCAAGCTCCAGGACAAGAGAAGCACCTGAAGACCAATTCCAGTGTAGGGAATTCCCTTTCTCACTAGAAGGAGCGGCTAAAGAGTGGTTGTAGAATCTACAACCAGGGGAGATCAATGATTGGGAATACCTAAAAAGAAGTTTCATTCAAATGTTTTTTCCCACATCTAGGAGCAGTTCCATCAAGAAGGAGATTTTCATCATACAATAATCAACTGGAGAAACCCTCTACGAGTACTGGGAGCGCTTCAAGAAGCTATGTTCCTTCTTCCCACATCAAAAAATGGGGGAACACAAATTCATTGTGTTCTTCTACCAAGGAATTATGGATAATGATTCAAATATTCTAGAATCCTCATCTGGAGGGTCCCTGATTTACAAGTCTCCTGTAGGTATTAGAGTACTAATTGAGAAGATTGCTCAAAACTCAAAAAAATTTGGACTAAGAGGAATGTGAACCAGGGGGATACATAGGGTAAAAACATCCGATTCATCTACATTGATTGAAACAAAATTTGATGACCTTGCAAGGTTAGTCCGTCAAATAGCTGTAACTCAAGAAAATAGACAACAAGCTTCAGCTCAGGTATGTGGTTTATGTTATTCTTCCACTCATTATACTGACCAGTACCCTAAGATATAAGGGACAAAATATTTTCATGCTACCTTTCAACCAAGATAATTCCAACAAAATCAACTACATCAACCCTAAGCCCAACAAGGATATGGGAACCAACAAAGCCAGATGAGATCTTTTAACCAGCATCCCAGTCAATCTCTTTACTACCAGCAGAAATACCAGAACCCCCTCCCTTCAAAAAATCCTATAAAAATCCCTTCCAACAACAAAAATCCTTTTAACCACCACCATTCCAAAGAAAGACATATGAGAAACCATCCACCAATACACAACCTTCTATGGAACAATTATAATCAAAGTATGAAGGCCTAGAAGATAAGGTTGACAAGTTGGCAGACACAGTGGGAAGTCTTATTGAAATATTTTCCAAGAATCCAGGGAATCTTACATCCCAAACTGTGCCAAATCCTAAAGAGAATTTTCATGCAATCATAACAAGAAGTGGAAAAGAAATCCCATCTTTATCCAATCCTGATCCTGAAACAATACCGCTTGTTCTGAGGGAGAATGATTCAGAAAATCTTGTTAAAATCCACTAAAAAGATGAAAAGGAAGGGGAGGAGAAGGATAGGCCACAGAATATGAAACAAGAAACACCAATGCAAAGGAAACAAAGGGATAAGAAAGACTTACCCCCACCATTTCCAACAAGTATGATCGAATTAATGAAATTGCATGAAGAAGCACTTCAAAAAGAAATTCTGGACACCTTCCATAAAGTGGAAATCAATATCCCCCTACGTGAAGTTGTTAAAAAAATTCCAAGGAAAGAAATTTTTTTGAAAGATCCTTGCACAAAAAAGAGAAGGCTTCATGGGAATGAAACAATCAACTTGGGGAGAAGTGCCCCATCCCTTATCACGCCGTAGATTCCAACCAAATGTCAAGATCCAGGGTCCTTTTCCATTCCATGCACCATTAGTTAATTAAATTCCATTAATGATATGTGTGATCTAGGTGCTTCAATTAATGTATTTCCTCACTCGATATACACTTATTTGCAGATAAGAGAATTGAATCCCATAAGAGTGGTGGTCCATCTTGCAAACAGATCCACAGTTTTCCCTGCAGGTGTTTTAGAGAATGTCCTTGTGAAAGTCAAAGATCTATTATTCCATACTGACTTCTACATGCTCAATATGGAAGAAGATAGGATCCTGTCACATTCACCCATCATTTTGGGGATACTTTTCTTGAAGACAGCCAAAACAATCATCAATGTCCACGAGGGGACACTCACCATGGAGTTCAGAGAGAGCAAGGTCCACTTCAATATTTTTGAATCCATGAGGCACCCATCGGATTATCACTCCCTCTTTTCACTTTCCCATGAAGTTGGTGTAGAACCAATTGAAGAATCAGGTATGATCTATGAATTTTTAGACTTAGGAGAGACTTCTTCCCTTGGAAATATCATTGAACATGTGGATGCTGAAGATGTTAGAGATTCTGACTTCATGTGAGAGGAAGAGGTAAAATCTGATTTCTTTGATGATTTGTTAAATGATGAGAAAGATGATATGGTTTATTGTGTATAGGAGGTCCAAAATTTGGAAGTGGGAAACATCAATTTATTCACATCCCTTGAGCATTCCCCTGATCTGGAACTCAAACCACTCCCCACTAATTTGAAATATGTATACCTTAGGGAGGGAGAGAAACTACCAGTGATAATTTCTAATAATCTCTCTAAAACCCAAGAAGAATCATTGATTGAGATTTTGAGAGAGAATTTCTAGGCAATAGGATGCATCTTAGGTGATATCCCAGGAATAATCCCAAAAATATGCTCACATAGAATTTATCTTGAGGGGGATTCCAAACATGTTCGACAGCCCCAACGGAGATTGAATCCCACCTTGATAGTGGTTATGAGGAAGGATATCGAGAAGCTCTTGGATGTTGGGATCATCTATCCCATTTCAAATTCACAGTGGGTCAACCCTATTCATGTCGTTCCAAAAAAAATAGGCCTGACCACTGTGAGGAATGAAAAGAATGAGTTAATCCCTATGATAATTCAAAATAGCTGGAGAGTGTACATGGATTTTAGGAAATTAAACCAGGACACTCGAAAAGATCATTTCTCCATAACCATCATTGACCAGATGTTAGAAAGATTGGCAGGTAGAACTCATTATTACTTTTTGGATAGATTTTCAGGTTACTTATAGGTACCCATTGCTCCCGAGGATCTAGTGAAGACGACATTTATATTCCATTTGGGTAATTTTGCATATAAAATAATGCCATTTGGATTATGTAATACTCTAGGTACATTTCAAAGGTGCATGGTGAGTATATTTTCTGATCACATTGAAAATTTCATGGAAGTTTTCTTAGATGATTTCACAGTTTTTGGAGATTCTTTTGATCATTGTTTGAAAAATCTGGAAAAAGTTTTGAAAACCTACATTGAAAAAAAATATTGTTTTAAATTTTAAAAAGTGTCATTTCATAGTTCAAAGAGGAATTTTAATTGGTCATGTCATTTCCCAAAATGTAATTGAAGTGGATAAATCAAAAATTTAAGTGATAAATTCATTGCCTTACCCTAATTGTGTGAAACATGTTAGATCATTTTTAGGACATCCAGGATTCTACAGGAGGTCTATCAAATATTTCAGTAAGATTTCTCTCCCTCTCTCTAGATTACTTTTGAAAGATGATGATTTTGATTTCAATGGTGCATGTAAGGAATCATTTTATGAGTTGAAGAAGAGATTAATTTCACCACCCGTGATGCAGCCTCCAAACTGGGAAGAACCATTTAAACTACTTTGTGATGCCTCCAACCAAACAGTTGGAGGAGTCCTTTCTCAGAAAATTGAGGGAATACAACATGTCATTTCATATGCCTTGATAACCTTAGATGCATCCCAATTCAATTACACAACCATGGAAAAAATTTCTTAGCAGTTTTTTTTTCTTTAGAATGATTTAGATCATCTCTTCTTGGAACTAAAATCACTATGTTTTCTGATAATACATCTTTGAGGTACTTGATGAAGAAAGATGATGTTAAACCAAGGTTAGTGAGATGGATGATACTGCTGCAGGTGTTCAATATAGAAATCAACGATAATAAGGGATTTGAGAACCAAGTGGCTGATCACTTGAGGAGACTTCCAAACACTGCTGAAATTGAAATTCTAGAAAGAGACCCACTGAATGATCAAATTCTAGGAGAGCAGTTGTACTTGATTGAAGGAGAAGGGCCTTGGTATGCTGACATGGTCCATTTTCTGTTAACATCTCAGGTATCATCTCATTTCAATTATCACCAAATTCAAAAACTAAAAGCTAAATTTAGATATTACATTTGGGATGATCCATTCCTTTGGAAGATTTACAATGATCAAGTAATAAGAAGACGTTTACCTGAAAGTAAAGATAAACCTATCTTTAATTTTTGTCACATTTTAGCTTATGGAGGCCACTTTGGATCTCAAGGGATAGCAAGAAAGGTTTTAGAATCTAGAATTTATTGGCCATTAATTTTTAAATAGGATCATGAATTTTTCAAAATATGTGAAAAATGTGAGTTTTCAGGAAATATTTCAAAGAGACAAGAAATGCCCCAAAATCCATTGAATTTTTATGACATTTTTGAAGTTTGGGGGATAGATTTTATGGGACCTTTCCCGATGTCATTTCGATATTCTTATATCTTTCTTGTAGTTGATTATGTTTCCAAATGGGTGGAAGCAAAATCCACAATGACTGATGATGCTAAAATTGTTTGTGATTTTTTCAGTTCTAACATATTTTGTAGGTTTGGAGTACCCATAGAAATCATTAGTGATCAGGGGACTCACTTTTTCAATTGTAGAATGGAGACTTTGCTCAATAAGTATGGGGTGCATCATAAAACATCAACTCCCTATCATCCACAGACTAATGGGAAAGCTGAAGTTTCCAATAGGGAAATCAAGGGAATTTTGGAATAGACCGTTAATCCAAACAGGAATGATTGGAGCCAAAGGTTGGAAAATACCTTATGGGATTATAGTAAAGACTAAAAAACATCGATTGGAATGAGTCCATATAGGCTGATTGATGGGAAAATCTGCCACCTACCTGTGGAATTGAAGCATAAGGCGTATAGGGATTTGAGGAAAATGAATTTTGACATTGAAAGTGTTGGGAAGGAAATAAGATTGAAGTTTCAAGAGCTAGAGGAAATAATAAGGGAAGCATTTTAAAATTCCAGGATTTAAAAAGAAAGAACAAGAGTGGCCCATGACAAGCTGATCCGACCAAAAGACTTCTATCCTGGAGACAAAGTGTTGTTATTAAACTCAAGACTCAATCTAATACAAGGTAAACTTCGTTCCAGATGGGAAGGTCCATTTATATTTACTCATGTATATCCTTTTGGTGTTGTGCAGATTATGAAGGATGGAGAGTGGTATCCATTCACTGTGAATGGGCATAGGTTAAAGAAATTCCTTGGGACACTGTCATCAGAGCCAGTGGAGGAAATCACACTCCTCCAACTTGTCTATCAATAAGACCCATCAAGTTGTACCTCTCCTTCACACTTGCTTGATGTTGTGATTCATTTTAAAATTGGATTATAGGTTAAATCCACTTGAATTCATTGAGGACACTGCATCATTTAAGTGTGGGGTAGGGAGCCTTTTTATTTTATGATTTTCATTTGTTGTGTATTTTTCAAAAAAAAGAATGTTTTCAATTTTTTTTGTGTTTATTTTTCAATTTTTTGTGTGTTTTTTTTGAAACTTTTGAGCTGAAATAATTATCATTTCCATTTTTGAAACCCATTTCAATGAGTGATCCAATATATTCTAGGAAACTTATCTTAAATGAATACAGAAATGACTTTGTTTTGAGTTCAAATCTTTTGGAATTTCATGAAAAGTACACTGATTTTTGAAACCCATTCCATATTCCATTGTCTATATCTTTGAAATCACTTTCATGTGAGGCTTCAGAACCATTTTTGTCATATTCTTTTCATTTACCTCATTTCTTGAGAGAACCATACCATGCTTGTTTTGACCAGAATTTTATTTATTCCATTCAAAACTTGAGGGTTTCGGGTACGTTTGTTTTAAATGATTGAGGCATTTATTTGGTTTAAGCCCCCTTTTCAAAATAATCCTTTTCATTATGGCCTACCTTATGCATTAATCATTGTAGCCTCTAGTAGCCATGAATATCCTATTAGGTTAGCCAAATTACATGCCAATTTTCCATATCCAACCTACTCTTGAAGTGAAATTGCGTGGTCTAGTTAAACTTAAGTGTGGAGGAAGATGTCTATGGGTGTACTACCTCATTTGGTGATACTTTTGGTAGAATATAAAGTGTTGAAGAGTTGATGTTTTTACTGAATATTTCATTTTTCTAAAAGATTTTCCATTTCTGGAGCTTTCATAATAAGAGAAGTTGTTCCTTTCTGGAGCTTCCGATGTAAAAAGAATGTTGTGTCTATCTGGAGCTTTCAAAAAAAATCGTGTTAGAAAAGACTTAAATTTTTTCTGCTGAAATCCTGAGATGATTGAATGATGATAGAGCCTATTTTATACAAAGGGGAAGAGAAGGAGACCATGTTTGAGTGATAATTAGAATCTTGTAATTTTGCTTCAAAATGATCCAAGCCCTCCCTTTTCAGCCTCATAATTTTTAACATCTAAATCCTACCAACCGGAAGACACAGAACAACCCTGAAAATTCCTCATGAGAAACACATGTCCTTGACTCACATTGTGTGGAGAAGTGGGAAATTATCAAGGCTATGGTGACTCTTGTGTGAGTTTTGATGAGAAAATCCTTATTCAGCATTTACATTTGTGAGATGAGAGAAAATTCATGTGAGGTAGGTGATTTTTGTGCGTGGGATAAGAAATGAAGTGGAAATATATTAAAATCTAAAATGGATAACTTGAAATAATTTTTTTGATGATGTATGATATCTTTTTGTTTCTTAGTATGGATTTAGTATATCTCATTGGTATGTTTTTCAGATTTGATTTGATTTGATTTTTACTTGTCCAGGAGTCCAAGTTCTAAGTGTGGGGGAATTAATAGAGAAAATATTTTCAATTAAATTTACATTGAATTTAATTGTTTTAACCCCACAAAATTGTTACTATAATATGAATTGCTTCATTTTTATGATATTGGTGTTATTTTGAGATGAACATTAAAAATGGCCCATTTCAGATTTTTAACTATTTAAATTATTTCTGTTGTTTGGCCATAACATATTCTACACTAATCCAAATTGAAAAATTATTTTTTCCATATTTTATACATCTAGATCTTCATTTACTATTTTTGGACCAAAAGATTAATCAACCATATGGAAGCTCAAAAGAAGCTCACAATTTGTCTCATGAAAACTGTTTACAGTTCTGTCGAAATTTGGTGTGGGGTCCATAAATAATTCTTGGTGGACCCAATTGTTGTGATATTTGGTGGGTGGACATGAAAGGAGTTTTATAAAATCTTTCATTTAGTAAAGGCCACGAGAAGTTTCCATTTAGGGGTCCATTAAAGCTTCCTAATATAGGGGTAGGCGTTTTGGAGAGTGTGACTGGACAGAATCAATGGTCAGAGTAAAACGAGCATAAATCTCGGAATACTTGTCCAAATCCTCTGATATTTTTAGGGAAAAATCCCAATAGAATTATGTACAAGATTAAATAAAATAGAAATGCATGAAGATGTCATTTAATGGGGTTAAAACATGTCAACATTCTGGGAACAAATTATGGCTATAAAAGGAGGAGAGCTCCTCCCTCTCAAAGCATCTCTCATTCCATCCCATTCCTTTTGGGACACCAAGGAGGAGAATTTTTCAGATTTCACTTTTATTTTATTTATTTTTCATAGTTTTGAAATTCCTTCCTCTTCCCCATTCATCTCAATTACCCTTACCATGGTGGGGTAAAAATTTTGAGTGATTGGGGAGGGGTTGGTTTTCTATGTTGTAATGCTTGAGTTCTTGAACGTAATTGAATGAAATTTCTTTCTTCTTCAAAGTTGTTTTCAATTTCATATTGCCGATTTTATTATCAAGTGTGATCGTTCTTGAATTTTAATTATGTTATTTATTTTGTCCTGGGTAAAATAATCATTATCTCCCTCCACTAATTTCTGGTTTATATACGATGGAATAAACCTGGGATTTGAGGTGAAGTACTCAACGATCGTCTATACATGTAAAAGGTGTAGTGAATGTTTTTGATTTTTTTGGGATAAACATGACCCGATCGGGTGTTGCACATGTCAATTAAGTATATTCAATACAACTATTTTTCACATGGAAGGAGAGTTGACTAAACTGAGATCTTGGTAAGGTTTTCTCTCACCATCATAATTCCACCAAGGAAGTGAGAGGAAATGATTATGGAAACTCACTTTAATCAACTGAGAAGAATAGGTTTGAATTAAATTGAACAAGGATATCATTACAATTAGGAAACTGACCTTGACCTAATCACCCTTTTAATATCATAGTTTTTTTTCAATCATTTAAATTTCAAATTTCCTTTCAAAAACACAACATTTTTACCCTCATTTAAAAGTGAAAAACTGATTTTGTGTGCACTATTCTTCGGGAGAAATCCTAGGTCAACCAAATTACTTCATTTTAACTTAGGAAAAAAACAATTTCCACTCCCTAAAATAGGTGTGCGTCAGGTATCCACTTCAAGAATAAATGTTTCCTCTCTCATTTATTCCCATTTATCATGTTATGATACACTTTACATCATAAATGAAGGGCTTTCAATGAGGTAGATCGATGAAAAATAAGTTCTCTTGTGTGTGAATTGTTAAAACCATTCTAAAAACATTATATTACTATGTTAAAACTAGGGTGGTTATATATATCTAAAATCATAATGATTTCTAATTTATAAATTTTTTAAAATTTTATACCAAACCTATAAATATTAAAAAAAATTACATCTCCTCGCTACTTGTATTTCTCTATAAACTCCTATGATTTACTTATTGTTTATTTTTGTATATTAATTTATAAATATCATATAGTAAATAACAATATTTTCATAAATACCATTAAAGGGATATAATTCCTTTCAGGTTTGACCAATATCTATTTTCATTTGAATCTACCTATAAAATTTTATTATCCATGAATCTGTATCTTATTGAAAGGATAGTTCATTAGTAGTTGACCATATAAACCTTAAATTTTTTTTAATTAGATGATGCATTTAATCAATAAATATTATTTCATTTACTATCATATATTCTATATGCTTACCCATGTATATACTCGTAATAATTAGATATCCCAAAAATAATTTTCATAACATCGCATTCACTTTATTAAAATCACCCATAAAACATTTTAGGGATAATTAGATATGTAAATATATATTTCAACACCCCCCACACACACAGATATATATATATATATGTATATATAGATGAGTACTAGAAAAGAATAACACAAAGGAGTTTTTAAAACAAATCACAATTAGCCCAGAGTAGAATAAAGCTAATGAGTTTAATTAAATTCCTTTAAAAATTCATATAAGAAAAATTATAAATAACTCATGAGACTTTAATAACACCCAATTATACTTTAAAAATCATCATGAGTATTTTTTCAAGTAAATAAGAAATTATTTTTCAATGGGAGAAGGATCCCAAGGGGAAAACCAAGGAAAATCCAAGTTGAAACATGATTTAATCAATAAAGACATCATAGTTACCCATAATAAAATTATTAGATATCAAGAATTTCAATTTAAAATAAAAAATAAAATACCCTAAAATTAAAGGGATGAGCATGGGGAATACAAACCTATAACTTATGAAAATAGAAAAACCCCTTCATGAACAAAAATAGAATGGTCCTGGGAGGAAGTTGCACACCCTAGGAACTGAACCCAATAGAAACGCATTAAAAACCAACGAACCCTATACCCTAGGGTTTGAACCTCATGTGATACCCCAAGGGGGAAAGCATGAAATGAGAAGATAGAGGAATAAGAAGAAGTTGGAGGAAAAGAAACAATTAAATAGGATTATCACATAATGAATCGAGAAAAAAAATGATGAAGAATAGGTCGAGGGGGAGTGGCAGTAGCACTTGACTTCCGTGATAGCTTGAATGGCACGACTGAAATTAGTTCAGTTAGGGTTCTTTTTAAAAGACCAGGGAAGGTTTTATCAGCATTTCTAAAAAAGCACTGAAAAAGAGGGGTTTTATCAGTGCTAAACTAATAAGAACTGATAAAGATATATGATTATAATTATAAGTAAATATATTTTTAAATATATTTATACATATTTGTATACAATTATAAATGTATTTATATCATTACATATATTTATATAACTAAAAATATATTAAATATCTTCATTATTTAAATATATTTATTATAATTTTATAATTATCTAAAAATATAATTATTTATTTATAATTATATAAATATTTTAAAAAAATATTATATATATTTATATATAATTATAAATATATAATTTTATACATATAGTAAATACAAATTTATAAATAAATATATTTTTAAATATATTTATATCATTATATATTTATATAATTATATATATATTTAATAAATAAATATAAATATACTAAATTTATTATTATTTAAATATATTTATATCATTGTATATGTTTAATAAATATATATGAATATAAATATATATATATAGTAAATATATTCATTATTTAAATATATTTATTATAATTTTATAATTATTGAAATATATATTTATTTATTTATAATTATATAAATACTTTTTTTAAAAAATAAATTTATTTATTTATAATTATAAATATATAATTTTATAAATATAGTAAATATACATTTATAAATATATTTATAAATATTTATTTATAATTATGAATATATTTAGGTAATTATATATATATATATTTAATAAATAAATATAAATATAAAAATAGTAAATGTATTTATTATTTAAATATATTTATTATAATTTTATAATTTTAAATATATTTATATCCTTATGTATAGGTATATAATTATACATATTTATATAATTATATAATATATATATATATATATATGTATATATAGTATTTATATTCATTTTTTAAATATATTTATTAAAATTTTATAATTATTTAAATATATAATTATTTATTTATAAGTATTTATTTACAAAAATATTTTTAACATTATTAATGAATATATAATCTTAAATACATGAATGTTAAAAAATGAGTGAAATTGAATATTTAAAAATGAGTACACTTTAAAAATATTAAAAAATGGATAATTTTTTTAATTAAATAAATTATTAAAAAAATATGGATATATATTAAAATGGAGATGAATACATATTGAAAATATTAAAACATATTAAATAATATGTATAAATAAATATTATAAAATAATTAAATTCCAAAAAAATATTAAAAATGAATAAATAATATTAACTGTAATAATAATAATAAATAAATAAATACAATTCACCGATAAAAAACAAATTATATTAAATATATTATGTTACTAAATAAAATTCTAAAATTAATATTAAAATTTGAATAATTTATATAAATATTAGGTGTATGTGTTTTTATATAAGATTTCATTAATTGTGTAAGTATCTGTGTGTTTGAAATTAGTGTGTGTGTGTGTGTGTGTGTGTGTGTGTGTGTGTGTGTGTGTGTGTGTGTGTGTGTGTGTGTGTGTGTGTGTGTGTGTGTATACAAGTTTGATATGTGTTAAATTGAACAATGACATTATATAATTTATAGCATCTATTAATAAAATAAATAATAATATGAATGAATAAATTTAAAAAATGAACAAATGTTATTAATTATATACATAATCTTAAAAATGTATATTTATATATGTTAAAAAGGAAATGAATACATATTAATTATATGAATTACAACCATATTAAAACATTTAAATGTTAATGAATAAACATGTTTAAATAAATATTTAAAATGGATAATATTACAAACATATTGAATCATGAAAAATTGATAATGAATAAATTAAAAAATATTTAAAAACATTTATAATTATTAATGAATAAATAATATTAAGAATGAATAAATTTGAAAAAATATTAAAAACTAATAAATATTTTTCATTGAATAAAAATATAAAAAATGATAAAATTTACCGATTAGAAACATAATATACCAAGATGGTGTGAACCGTGGGTTAAAAACCCATGGCCATGAAAAAATTATTAAGAAAAAGTAAAGTATAGAACAACAGGGTGGAAACAAAGAGTGCAAACAAGCATGCCAACAAAAAAAGTGAACAAGACCTCCCAAACAATTCCATAATATATAGAAATCTTAATTCATATTACCAACATTATTTGCACTTCCACGACCGTGAGGATGGAATACCCTCTTCCATTTGGGAGAAACCTAAGGGCCATCACGATCAACCAAGCTTTTGGTGACCCTTTCTTTAGACCCACTTGCCTCTAAGTTCATGCTCTCTGCCAGGTTAGAGGGATGTGTAAACTTACTGGAAGGAGCCCTTTGGATAGACTCAACCTCATCTATAGTGGAACATTCTTCTTGAATGGCCTAAAAGCCAGCCCTATCAACATACACCTACCTGGTGCCTTGTCTAGAGCTATCAACAACAACATTGATAATCCCCTCTTCAGAATGAAATACGTGTTCAGTAGCATGTTCCCCTTATATATACATAGGGGTTTCGGCTGCAACAATATTGCCTATAGAGACCCTTTTCTTTCGCACACCAGAACTCTCCAGGCCATCAAGGTACAATTGATTTAATTACGAATTATTAGTCAAATCAATCATCAAAATGAAATTACCCTTTCCAAATGGGGTTCCACCAGTGGGTATATGGTCCACTACTTTTCTAAGATCTGATTGCTATATTTTTCTGTTTTATTATCTATAACTTCCTCAATAGACTGAACAACTACCTTAGTGTAAACACCAATAGGATTTGTTGTTCATGAAAAAATATCACTTTCCATCCACTATATAGTAGTGGAACTAACCTTTTTACTCTGAGGAGAAGTGATGGTAGGTAAAGGGGAGAAAAACACACCCTTAGCACTCACAACAGTAGATTTCTCCATATCAAGAGATCCTTTAGGCTTCTTTATCTTTCGATTTCTAATCTGTAAATCATTATTTCCTTTTCTATTACCATCATTCAAGAACTCATCTCCAATAGAATTATAAAATTCAATCCCATCCTCAAATTCAGATGATACACTGACTAGAAGTGCGTCTAGATGTATATATCCACCAGTACCCAAATCAAAATCACCCAACATTTGGGTGTCAACAACATCATCCTTCAACCTACCGGTAGAGACACTTAAATTCAGATGATATCCCTTATCCCAGTTCTCAACATAAACACCTTTAGATAAAGCAGTAGCACGAAAAGAATTAGTAACTACTTCAGCAAAGCTAACTGAGGTCGGGACAAAAATATCATTTCTCTCATTCCTAGGACTATAAGACATGGAGGAATTTTTAAACAGCATAGGAATATCATTTTCATTTCTATATACAACATATTAGACATAAAACTTCCCAACCATGGGTGCAATATTCTTATAAACTAATAATTTATTCCCATTAACAATGGAATCCTCAAACATACAACTATCAACATGGTGTTTATATGTCTTATAGTTAGAACATCTCATACCATTGTGGAAAGAAACCCTTACATGCCCTATAATTGAGAAATTGTAACAAATGTTAGGAATAAAATCATACTCAATTTCAAGCTCAAACTTAAAATCACCAGCAACCACATGTAATGTTTCAATAAGAGTTTGACTAGGATAAAATTAAAATAAAATTCGATCATAATTACTATACCTATCCATCTAGAACTCCTTATCAAACATAATTGGGGTTCCAATATCCAAATAAATATCCAAAAGAATATGAGGGTTCCAAAAAAAAATCAGGCCTTTAATCTAAATCAAAGATTGATCAATCGAATTATTGGCCTAAAACGGATCAAACCACAAGTCCCGATTCTAAAATATAAACACCCCTGGTTTCAAATTGATGAACCCACAACTCCAAGATTTCAATTTAAAATCATGAGAAGATAAATTAATATGAAAAAATACTACTCCAATCGACACAATATTCCAACCATCAAATCCCCATACCTGGAGCAATAGCTTCTTAAAATCATTAAGTTTACAATCATCACTCTTCGATTACAGGGTAAGCCATCAAATAATAGAGTGATTATAAGCCTCAACCCACTCCTTGAAGAACCTAATATTTGATTCAATAATGTATAGGGTATCATTCCTTGATATGCAACTTTAAGTGAATGAAGAGTCATTCTGAAGATTGGGAAAGAAACGCTCACCAACAAAAACACAAACCTATGATGCATTCGAAACCTTTGGAACATCATGATTTTTCAGACCCTCAGGTTTCAAAGAGATATAAATGGGATTAACCCTCACAAAGTCCCAATATTCTCTATTTAGAGGGATATGAGGGCAACCATGACTAGAATTAGCATCGACATTCTTTAAAGGACCAGCAAAAATGTCTTCTGGATTGAAGAACTCTTTTGAAATTAGCATCATGAGAAGAGATTAACCTAATCATCATGGTTGAAGAGTGAGAGTCTCCCATACCTGAAAATATCACCCCCATGTGTTTTAGAAACGTAATATATATTAAATATATTGTGTTAATAAATATAATTCTAAAATTAATATTAAAAATTGATAAAATTATAGGAATATTATGTGTTTGCATGTTGTATTTAACAATTCATTAATTATGTCTATGTACATGTGAAATCAATATGACATAGGTTTGATATATGTTAAATTGAAAAATAAAATGACATTCAATTAAATATCCATCACTCGATAAAATTATTTAACATTTTTTAATTAACATTAATTTTTAATTATAAACCATTTTTCACTAAATATAAGACTTTTTTAATGTAAGAATAAATATTTTGTATTATACAAATCATATTTTAGGAATTATTATATAAATTGATATATATATACACACATATAAGAATTAATAATTTTCTATATTAATAATATTAAATATATTAATGAATAATTATGTATAAAAACCATTAAAAATGAATAAGTCATTAATATGTTTTTAATTATTACATTTTATTCATTTTCTATATTTATATTTAATATATATTATTTATTACTATTTATAATTTTTATATATATATATATATTAAATTTATTCATTTTTATTAATAATTTTTTCATTAATATTTTTTTTAATAATTTTGAAATTTATTCGTTTTTAATTTTTTTTATTTAATTATTTCAATTTATTCATTTTATATTTATATATTTAATATTTACAATTTATTAATGTCTATAATTCATATATATATATATATATATTAAATTAATTCCTTTTTATTAATAATTATTTTATTAATAAAATTTGGAATATTTTCTTAAAATTTACTCTTTTTTTCAATTTATTAATAAATTTATATATTTATTTCTACATTTAACACATTTAATATATTTTTTAATTTAAAATTTTTTAATGTATATTTTTTAATTAAATCTTTTTTTTAATTTTACTTGTTTAATTATTTTAATTTATTCATTTTAATATATATATATATATATATGTATATAATTTATTAATTAATTAACTATTTAATTTATTAATAATTTATTAAATTTAGTAATAATTATTTCTAATATATATTTTTTAAATTTACTCTTTTTAATACTTGTATTATTTATTATTTAATTATATATATTATTTAATTATTAAAATATTTTTTATAATTTTTTAATAATTTTTAATGGTTTATATAAAAAATAAATGGGTTGAGCCATGTGTAGGCCTAATGTGGGTATAAAATTTGGCCTAGCATGACAAGAGGCCAGTACATGGGCTTGTGTTAGATGACTTGCATAAGGTAGCCTGGGCGGTGTACAGGCCTGGGTGTGTGTATGCTGTATGCAGGAGCCCATCCCCGCAGCAGGATTTTTGAAGTGGGTTGTTGTAGAATCATATATAAAGAAGCATCCAACCATCTGATATTTTGATGTTGTATTCACCACACGATCGTGACCTTTATCAGCACTAAAAAATGCATATAAAGGTTACCTTTTATCAGATCTTTTTGTAGGGCTAATAAATAAATCCTTTATCAGCACTGATTAAGGTTATCATTTTATATAGCACATTTTTTTGTAGTTCTTAAAGAAGGTAATTCCTCCCACACTGTGATATTTTTACCCCCTTAGTGTTAGTCACCAACCTAGTTCCAACTGTAGGTAGGTCCCAGGGGGTCATTATCTCTCTTCCCTCCTTGTGGTATCTTTAAAGGGAGGGGTTCATGATAAGAATCTCAATATATTATTACATTAATCTTAAATACTTTTTTTATGATCCAGATACATCATGTTGAAAGGGCACATATGATGTATAACCATAAGGTGTTGGGGGCTCATAAGCATTGATACTTCTTCTAATTAATTTCACACTTAGTGATCTTGAGTAGATGATATCATGAGGATTGACCCGCCAATGAGAAAACCACTTGTTTTATTTTTCATTGGGAGTTCCTATCTGTGAACATGTGTAATGGTCTTTGGACTGGAGATTATTTTTGATTTGTACCATTTGATTATTCACTTTAATGCAAGAAAAAATTATAATATTAAATTCATAGAGACGCAACTTGTGTTGGGTTCATCATTAGTGATATGGAATTTATGGAATAATTAAGATAGAATTTTTTACTTTCGATAGGAAGAGATACCATGGGCCTAGTTGATCAGGATGGTAGTATATTCACTAAATCCATGGTCATGGTGGAAGAAGGTAAGTCTTTCTAGTAAGGTCAATGTAAAATAAACCAAGAAAGGATGATGGAAAAAAGTGTTAATCATACTTTATATGATATCTGGTGGCAAAGAGATTAGATTACATGGTGTGTTTTTATAGGAAAGGTTATTGTTGCTATGAATTTTCCTTATCTTCTTAGGGACTTTTATGGGTTTCTAGACTCCACTCCTGGTTTATGAATGGTATTCAATGCTATCAAGATAAGGGAATAGATGGTCACACATTAAAAATACACAAAAGTCTATCCTATTATGATGAATAGGAGTTTAAGACATGGTGAGCCACACCACTAGGGTCCGTGGACCCACTACTGGGGTTCTAGGATGTCTAAGAATATACAATCACCATGAAATACAAAAATTCATACTATTTGAATTTAGAATAATTGGAACTGAATTTATTTATTAAAATTATCTACTAGTGTCAAAGTAAATACATGGAAAATATTATACTAATAAATATTATTTTAATATTCAAGCTTCGTTTAATATGATCAGGAATGAAGAATCGAGTTAATGGCTCGGTTTTATCATGGAATTTGTTTATTATGTTACAAGTAAGAAATAAAAATATAAATGATAATTATGACTCAGTAAGTCTATCATAAAATGCCATTTATAGATTATTTATTAGGTAATAAATGTTTGGGGGTCAAGGATCCTATTAAAGGTATTTTATAACTACACTATATAAGAGATGAGAGGCATTTATTCCATGACTATTCATTTTTAATTTATTGAGGGCCTCTCTCTCCTCTCCCCACTTCCTAGAGAGATAATCTCTTGATCTAAGAAACGAGATTGAGATTTTCTTTATGCATCAAAGTAAAGTCGATGCAGTGATCATCAAGATAATGAATTCATCGTCAAATCATTTAACTAGCACCCAAAACTGAATTATGGATGCTCCTACAACTTTCGAAGTATGTGTAGATGATCTAGAGGTAATAGATATTAGTTCCTTCAAGAAATGATAACCGGTGGTGAGAATATGTGGATCATGGATTCAAATAAAAATATGTAATCTATGATTTAATTTTTGTTCTTAAAACCATCACATGGGATCCTCAAATAATCTTATCAGATTGTGCTTCGCTGGTGTTAACATAGTTACATCGATCTGTAGTGAACATTTTAAAATATATGACCCATCATCTTTCACTATGCACCCTGATACCTTAAATTGGTGTTAAAATTATCACATGATGGTTTAAACAAAATAAAAATTAAATTATCATTAAATTCATGTAGAAGTTATTGTTATGATTCCAACGCTTCAGACAGCGAATCAATCTGACTTCGAATGACAAAGTTGTAGTCATCTGAAGATTTAAGATCATATTGATATAAGTATTCCTTTCTAGTTTAATTGATAAACATACATATAAATATGTATGTATTTATGTAAGTATGCATGTATGTATATATGTTATGTTAGTTGAAACCGTATATGGAATTGATATCTAGTGAACCGTAGTATTTTGGTAAGAGAACCATTGGCCGGAATATTGGATGAAATAGTGTCTCCGTTGCTGAATTCATTCCACTAATTTGTGGAAATAAATAAATAAATAAATAGATTTAATTAATTAATTTATTTATTTATTTTTATTTTTATCAGAATCATATTCTATAGGTCGTGAAAATTTTGAGAAAAAATAAAATGTCAAAGAAGGTGTGGTAGGTATCCAATGATAGAATGAAAAAAATAATACAAGGGGATTGGATTTTACTGTTGAAGCAGAAGAAACCTAATAAATAATTCATGGGAGGGAAAGCTTCCAGTAGGCCAAGAAGATAAAGGAAAATTAAAAAAATAACAAAAAATGAGGTCCACATATGGGTGGTATAGAAATATTGTTAAAAAACAAAAAAAATAGTTTTTTTATTAGGGGTGACGCACCACCAGTCTCCTATTGACTAAGGTCCCTATTGAGCAGTTGTCACCCTTTATAGTGGTTTTACTTTTCCACTTCCCATTTTCTTGACACCCAGCATGCAATATCCTAGCATTGGAACCCTCCCCCATCTCCCCATCCCTCCTCTTGACTGAAAATTTTCATCATTTCCATAGGAGTCTCCCTGGTTGGACCCGTTGCACTCAACACGACCACCCGCATGTCCATCCCACCACCTACCAAACATCATCCCTACCAACCATGCCAGATTTGGCCACCCCTTGCATAGTCATTGTGCGTTTTGCACCACACCCATCACTGACCACCACCATGGGGTAGATGCACCACTACGCGACCCCTCCCAAAGGATTCCCTTTAGCCATAACCTGTGGGTCAACCCATGGTCATGTCACATTAGTTAGAAATGGGTCAAGGAAAGTGGGCCTTTTCCTGACCCTCCAGGCCCATTTTGGGTTAATATTAGGTTGTAATATAGTGAGATTAATTTTTCTTACATGAATATTACATCATTTTAAAGATAAAAAACATAATTGAATTAAAAATCTAGGATCCAAAGGTTTATTGTCTTGGGGAAATTATTATTATAAATAACTTTTACATAATAGAAAATAAAAAATATTTAATTCTTATTCTTTATCTTCTTAATGGACCTCACATTCTCCTTAGTACAAGTAATCACTTGAGGATATACATCAGTGAAAGGGGTAAGCTAAAGTCCCAGTAAGAGGATGAATAAGTTAAATGAATTAATATAACATGGGTGATAATCATCATCATTATAACATAATCATAGAATTATCATCAACATCATGAGGGAAATAATGGATAAAGTCATCAAATGTGGAAATTTATAAAAAAAGAACATCATTCCTTTGTGTTCAAATACAACACATAGTTGTAAGAAAAGCTAACATCATGTTCATGCATAACATGTGTGCATAATCATAACATCATCATTTTGAAAAAATCTAGCATCATGTTATTTCATAATACATATTATCTCATAAGATACATAACATTACCCAATGCATTGGAGGGATATATAATTCTGGTCCCACCCGTCACATCATAACATTTACATATTCATGCATGCTACATAGAATGTATACCAATCATATTCATGAAATAAACCTAAGGAAGAGAATGGGTTTCATAGGAATTTCCTAATTGACACTTTCCAAACCACATGACTATATTCCATGGTGATATTTGAAGAAAAAACGTGTCATCAAAATCAAACTCCAAGTCCCTTTGACGGTTGTTAGCATAGATATTTTTCTGAATTTGAGAATATTTTTTATATTGTTGGATGAATTAAAACTTATTTATAATATCTTTCACAAGATCAGGTCCAAGTAGTTTTCATTCACCAACTCCATCCCAACAAGTTAAATTTCTACCTTTCTTCCTATACATAGCTTCATATAGATCCATTTGAATACTCAAATGGAAGCTTTTTTATATGATAAATCAACCAATAAGAGATGTTGATCCCATCCTCCTTTTAATTCCATTGATAAGGCTCTTAGCATGACCTCAAGCATCTAAATAGTCCTTTAAAATTGACCATCAGTTTGGGGGTGATATGTCATGCTGAAATTCAATTCAGTACTCAAACCATGCTGAATACTTCTCAAGAATATAGAAGTGAACCTTCGATCATGAACAAAGATGATAAAAATTGGAACCCCATGCAGCCTCACAACTTCATTATCATATACCTTGGAATGTTTTTCAATAGATAATCTTACCAAATAGCGATAAAGTGGATAATATTGGTGAGTCGATCCACCACAATCTATATCACGTTATTTCCTTTGGTTGTTTTTAAGAGACTAGTGACAAAGTCCATAGTGACATTCTCCCATTTACACATGGGTATAGGAAATGTTTTCATAAATACTTTGGACTTATATCACTCTATTTTAACTTTCTAACATACCAAAAACCTTGATATATACTCCATAATATCCTTCTACATGTTGTCCCACCATAAGTGTTATCGAAGATCACGATAAATCTTGGTACATTCAGGATGGATAGAGAAAGATGAGCTATGTACATTATCCAATATCTACTTCTTTATCCTAAGTGAATTAGGTTAACAAAGCCTCATTCCAAACCAAATCACACCATCATCATTAATGGGTAAATAATGTATCTTCCTTTTATTTACTTCTTTCACTTTCTTTTGTATCTCCAGATCATCCCTTTGCGCCTCCTTGATCTTCTCTCAGATGGATGGTTGGGAAATCATTTAGGAAAGGTAGGATGTATTCCCTACCATTATTATTTCTAGATGCATCCATTTCATTTCCATGAAGATAGTGTCTTTATCAATCCACATCATGGATAGTGTGACATGTTTTCTTCTTCTAAGATCATCAGCTACCATGTTTATCGTTCCCATGTGGTAGTTAATAGAGCATTTGTAGTCCTTGATTATCTCTAAACATATTCTTTGATGCATGTTTATCTCCTTATGTGTGAATATATACTTTTGAATTTTGTGATCAATACATATATCACACATTTCACTATATAGGTAGTATCGCTAAATATTCAGAAAAAAATATCATAGCTTCTAACTCCAGATCATGCATCAGGTAGTTCTTATCATGGATCTTCATATGTCATGAGTCTTAGGCTATCACTTTATCATTCTTCATGAGTACACAACCCAATACATTCTTTCAAGCATAACTATATATCACAAAACCTTCTCCACTTGTTGGTAGTGTGAGAACATGTGAATTGATTATCCTCTTCTTCATCTCCTTAAATATTTCCTCACATTATTTCATCCAGACATACTTTACATATTTCTTGTTAACTTAGTTAGTGAGTTAGGAAATCATGGTAAATTTATCACAAAACATCAATAGTACCTAGATAATCTATGAAAACTATGGATTTCCATGACACTAGTGGGTCTGGGACATTCTTCAATTACATTTTTTTGAAGGGTCTATAGAAATTCCCTCACTTGTGATCATGTTACCCTAGAATGCGACTTATTGCATCCAAAATTCACACTTTATAAACCTAGAGTAAATTTTCTTTTTCCTTAATGTCACTAGAAAAAATCCTTTTATTCTCTTCATGTCCCTAATTTCTCTTGGAGTAAATGATAAAATCATTCATAAAACCTACCACAAATTTGTTCAGGTAGTCTTTAAAGAGCATATTCTTCAAATCTATGAATATTTTAGGGGAATTAATAAGTCTTAAGGGTATCACTATTAACTCATAGTGCCCATACCTTGTACTAAAATTAGCCTTCTAAATATCTTCCTTCTTCACCTCAACGGATGATATCAAGAATGAATATCCACTTTGAGAAGTACTGAGATCCTTAGAGTTGACCAAATAAGTCATCAATCCTTGGAAGAGGATACTTGTTCTTTATGGTGATATTATTGAGCTCCTTATAATTGATACACATTCATATTAATCCATCATTCTTCTTGAAAAATATAATGGGTGCACCCCAAGGTGATGTGTGCTTTATATAATGAGATCTAATCCATGCCTATTATAGCATCAAATTCCACTAAGGGAAGTATTACGAGATTTACTGGAAGAATATTCCCAAAGATGCTTACATGAGAAGATTCCAATACTTTGGTTGCAATGATTTCACCACTATTTGTTTTTATATATATCTCTAATTCAAGTTTTCTAGGATTTAATTCCATAGTTCTAGAAAACTTGAAAGATATAAAGGAATGTGAAAAACCAAAATAAAATAAAACTTTTTACATTATTTAGTGAATAAGAAGTGTACCTTTTATGAATTCATTTCCATGATGAAATTTAGTAGTAGTTATGGAAAAATATTTCACTTTATCCTTTCTATTTGGTTGTTACTTATGTTGATTACCCTCAAAGACTCATGGTTTAGTTCACTGACTTACATAGTTCCCTTGTTCCCTATAGCTGAATCATTGAACCATAGGTGGTGCATTAAGAGGTGACCTCATTTTCTCTATCATGTTGGAAAACTTATTCAAGTATATTTGACATTAATTATTTTGGTGTCCATATCTCCCACACTTAAAACATTTACCCATCCCTTTTAGGCAATTACCGTGATACTTATTCCCACATTTTCGACATGTGGGTAGTTGGATCCTCTTTCCTCCTTTTGTATTTAACCCACTAGCTTGAAACTCCATCCTTCTCTTATTATCTCAATAAACATGGGAACATTCTCAAAACTTCATCTCTACTTTGAGAGAATATCAAACCACTTATTCAAAACTCCCAAAGTCTTGGATTTCAAGATCCTTTCAAAGTTGTGGTTTTAAAGCACTAAGTAATCTATCTATTTTCTATCATTATTGATAACAAAACTTGAAGTGTATCTCGCAAGACTTGTGATATTTTCCTCATAAGCTATAAAAAATCACCTTACTTTTTATTTATCTCAATTAATTTTCAATCCATATTTGTTTTAAGAGTTTGAGGTAAATACTTGGTAAAAAATAATTTATTAAAGTCTTCCCACCCTATCTCTTCCATTTTTATCCTTTGTCTTGATGTTCTTAATAAATTCCCATCACTAGTCAGCTTATCCATCTAAATGTTAAACAGCCAGAGTCACCTTATCCTTATTTGAATAATGGATCATAGAAAATATCTTCTCCATTGAGTTAACCCACTATTTCATGAAAAGGGGATCAGAAGTTCCACTAAACATCGGTGGCCATTTCTGTATAAAGGACTCAATGGATAAGTGATCCTTCTTGAGTGAAGGTAGATGTTATTCCTGACCCAAGTTATTATTCACAGCCTAATATATTTGGTTAATCATCACCATATTGTTTTTAACTCCACCTCCCATAGGATTGGGGATGTTGTTCGGACAGTCATTACATTGGCCCTCATATGGGTAGTTGGCCTAGTTTATCCTGGTTCCCACTATTTTCTAAAATAGAAAATGTTTGAACAAAACATTATTCTACAAATCATGAATAATTTATTCTTTTATGTAATTAACTCTAAAGGCATATCTTATGGAATCCCTATGTTTATCATTTTCTAAAAGATTATTCACAGATATTTTACTTATACATAGGCTTATACTTATGGTTTTCACTCCTGTCTTCTAATATTAATCCCCAAATTAACTAAACTATGCTCTAATACCAACTATATTGACCCAACCTTTTCTTAAATGACTATTACATCATTTTAAAGATAAAAAAAATAATATCATTACAAATCCCAGATCCAAAGGTTTAGTACTTTTGGAAAATTAGGCTTATAAATAACTTTTAAATAATAAAACCTATACATTATTCAATTCCTTCATCTCTATCTTCTTATTGGACCTCACATTATCCTTAGTATAAGTGATCACCTAAGTATATACCTCAATGAAAGGGGTGAGCTGAAATCCCAATAAGAGGGTGAATAAATGACATGAATCAATATAAAATTGATGAGCATCATCGTCATCATAAATTACATATAGTAGTATCATCAACATCATGATGGAAATATTTTATAAAGGTATGGAATATGGAAAATTCATAAAAATGAAACACCATGTCTTAGTGGTCAAACACCACACATAGTTGTGAACAAAGCTAACATCATGTTCACACATAACATATTTTCATAATCATAACATCAAAATTGTCAACAAATACAACATCATTTTCAAACATAATACACATCATATCATGAGAAAATTCATTACTCAATACATTATAGTTCTATATAAATCTAGGTCCACCCATCACATCATAACATTTACATAATCATGCATGCCATATAGAACGTATAACAATCCTAGTGATGAAATAAACTCAAGGAAGAGAATGGGTTTCATAGGGATTTCATAAAGTATACTTTCCGGAATAAAAATTTTGGTTCCCAAATTAATAAGGTTAATCATACTTGGATATATAACATCATTATTTGTGAGTCGACAAGAAGCATTTCAAGAGGAGTAAAAAATGATGTTTTGAAGTCACTTTAAAAAAAGAGGCATTTCTTAGAAAACATTTTTACATGTTAGGAACATGACTATCCCCAAAGGAAAGTGAAAGGATATTTTAAGGATATAATATTAACATTCATACCATGTAAGAGATAATAACCCAAATAAATGTTTTGGGTTTGAGAATCCCTTTTCCTTAATTCTCTCTTTATTTTGTCGTTTTTGCACCTCCTGAATAATAAACTTATATTTATTAAAAAATTGATCTACAAGTGAATTATAGTTATTTATACAAATATTTATCAATTATAATCACTGTATTATATTTATTAATTTTAGTTTATGAAATTGAAGCATTTTTATATCAAGTTTTGCTTAAAAATTTCCCATTTTTCATCGATTTCACTATTTATTAAATGTAATTTATACATTAGTATAATTAATTAAAAAATATTATAATGCATATAATTAAATTTTTATATATTATATATATTTTATAATATCCATACATGCTGATGGTTATATGTTTTGACATGGAAATTGCTTCATATGTGGTTAATCAGCCTTGGATGCGACATTGTCAGGAGGGCGGGAAGGAGAAATTTAATATATATATATATATATAGTAGTAGTAGTATGATACTTAAAGTAGGCTAAAATTATTAATATAATGTAAAATTACTACCTAATTAATCCTTTTAAGGATTTTTTATGAAAGGGTTTGTGGAAAAATAGATAGAATAGGAAGAAGAAATTAAAAAGAGAGAGGATTGTATCAGAACTCACATAATCCTCAGTGTAACTTCTCTTGTATGACACTATAACTCCTTTGTGATTAGAGTTGGATTGCTTCATAACGTCCCTAAGTATTATAAGGGGCTTGAGAGGGATTATTTTTTCAGATATTGGGCTTTGTAATGGTTGTGTGGATTGGTTTTCCAATGGAAGATGGATGGTTTATTTATACTTGAGGAGAAGTGTATTTTTAGAATAAAATATTGAATAAAATAATATATCAAAGGTAAAACTTGTAATAGTGAATTTTTGACATTATAATTAATATATAAATATTATATAATGGTTTTAATACTTTAAATCATATTTATAATTCTAATTCCTTAGTTTATTAAAAAGGAAGGTAGAAAGAATGAAAAACTATTATTTTAAGGAATCACTTTTGACTTTAGATTTTGGAAAGTTATTTTAGGTTTGGAAGTTAAGTTTATCATATTTTAATGAATAATTTATTAAATAAAATATATAATGGACTAATCTAAAGTTATATTAAGGATTAGGTCACCATTACATCATGAATGATGTTATTTACGAAACACAGATTATGTAAAAAACTGTATTTTTACTATTCACCCAAAAATTGAAGTATTTTAGAAAATTACCAAAAAAATCACCCTAAGATAATTTCAAAATGCTGATTTTAAAAATGATATAAATTTTATAATATTAAATTTCTAAAATATATAATTTAAAATTTTAATATAAAATAATTATTTTTGTAAAATATTTTAAAATACAGTTTAATAAAATTGTGCTTATATCTTCTTTGAGTTTCTTAATCATGATATTTATTTTCTTGAATTTATAAAATGTATATTTATATAAATTAATTATGATAAATATTATTTTTATTACAATTTATTATTTTGATGTAAAATTATTATTCCAAAAGTTAGGATATCATTCCCAATAGTAAGGTTACTATTCCCAAGGGTCATGTTACTATTCCAAAAGTAACATTACTATTCCAACAATCATATAAAATCCTATATGTAAATACCATGAACCAACACTTCCATATTCAAAACTGAAAATAATGTGTAATTTTTTTTAAGTAATAACTAAAAAAGAAACAAAACAATTTACACTCTAGGACCTTTTCTGGTCTAGGTTTCAAATAGTTATAAAAACTATAAAATTTTATCAGAGTGGAAAAAAATTAAAATAAAATAACTATCTTTTTTTGTGTGCACTAACTCCAAATGTGAATTCATCCATCTTATAACTTTTAAGAAAACTATGAAAATATTTTTTTAAACATGGGATGGGAATTAAATTTCCCAGTGAGGGGTTTTAAAACCAGTGAAAAACCTTTTATAAAAACTCTTTTAAAATTTATTTTAAAACCTCTTATATAAAATATGTATATATATTTTATATATAAAATAATTATAATTTTAAAATCATTTCAAAAAATATCCTTTGAAAAGTAACTTTGATTTATTATCAAAAATATTTTGAAAATAACACTTTCTTTATGGATTATTTTGATACTTAGAAGATCATATGAAAACCATATGGCCAAAAGAAATATCACCAATAGGAAAACGTCCCATGAGGTCATGGGTTCACTACCCATTACTCATTATACCACCTCATACCCAAGTGGAAAATAAATTTTAAAAGAAAACATTTTGAAGATCCACATTTCTCAATCACAACCCATTAAAAACTTTCCAAAACTACTTGAATTGTTTTCAAAGAGGAAAATTATTATACTTTCACAAAATATACTTTTCATAAAATTACATAGGTGTTTTGGAGAAATCCACATTTCGAAATAATTTGTATAAAGAAACCATAACACTGAATTTTTACCTTAACGACACTTTATTTAAATACTTTGTTAAATAAGAAATTCCTTTAAATACTTACATATAAATAACATAGACATAAAACAAAGTAAAATTAAAATTTAAATAGTATATGCATGAAATCTCAAGATGTCATAGATAATTTTTATGTCTTATAATGAGAACCATGAATATATAAGAACTTTGTACACATAAAATGATATCCTTTATTAATTAAAAACTTTTTATATGTAGAAAATACACATAAAATGATAAAAATCATATATTATAAGTGTATAAAATAGAATCAAATAGGTTTTGATAAAATAAATTACCCTTTTAAAGTTAAAATAATAACAAGAAAATATTTTTTATTATTTTATAGAATAGATCAAGAATAGAAATTTTTAAAATAAAAAAATATATAGTTGATTATATAAAATTCATAAGATAATTATATTTCTTACAAAAATAATATCCTTACATAAAATATTAATTTATTTAGAATAACTTTAAAAATAATGACATCCATTTTTCATAATAAAATCATAACATTTCAAATAAAATAAAACCACTACAAGGGTTTCTTTAAAATTAAATATAGTATATATAATAAATATGAATTTCTCTTTTAAATTTTTAGAATATAGGACCTTAATAAGATAATAATAAAATTACCTAACCTATAAAAGAAATAACCCAACTAATGTATGCTTGATCATACTATACATTTGATAAAAAATAAGGATTATGAAAGTTGGGTCTTTTTTTGATGAAAGAAAAGAGTACTTCTTATATACACAGTCATTATGTGCATAAAAGTTATACGCAAATTAAAAGTATTTTTTAACTAAAATTAAATGTTCTGAATTAGTTTTTTCAGATTCCCATGGTTTAGATTATAATATATTTATATTAATTCTTCACTGTATAGTATCGCACAAGAGTTTTGAAATAATAGTAATCTAAATCTGGTATATGAGGAGAAAAAAATACATGTCAATGAATTAGATTCATTTTTGATTGAGCTCCTATCTCAACCATATTAAGAATATTCATAAAATTCCTTAGGATAATGATTATCCAATCACAACTACTATACATAGGATGTAGAATACAATTATTACATTAATTTGAAGAATAAAAGTTAAGAACGGTGACTGTCGACGTCGAATGTTGATGAAATTTGAAGGAAACGATGAATAAGATATAATATTTGGATCGAGATTCTATGAGAAGCTTTATTATGACAGATAAATTAATCAAAAATCATTGAAAAAAAAAGATTTCAATAAAATGAGATCATTGAAAAATAGATATTAGGAAGAATAAAAACCCAAAATAATGTGCAATCGTCAACGAAGGGTAAAAATAAAAGAAGAAAAAAATGGAGAAATCAACACACTGAAAATGATCCAAGAGATTGGATTTAGATGCCTAAAATAATAAAATACATACCATTGAGGATTTTTAAATAACAATTTACATATAATTAAGTAGTTGAACACCTCACACTTGACTTTTACCCTTTCCATGATCGAGTCCTTCCCTAATATTTGATCCTGATACAGTTCCTCTCGGGAACAAAAGTTATCACTATTGGGAGATCTAGAACCACCCCATTCTAATATGAACCCCATACACATTCAGATCTTTATTTGATCCCAAATAAGCATTCAATTTTTCTCTCCATCAAATCCCTTTTATGTGGTTGAACCCTAGACAGCACTCGGCCTTCGTCGCTTGACTCTCCAGAAATGAAGGCCTCTCCTCTTGATTCAGCTTGAACTCTCACTCCCCTAATAAAATGGAACCCAATTCCCCTTATTCTACCTTCTCATATTCATTTCATTATTTTTTTATTCATTTATTTGTTCTTCTTCTTCTTTCAGTTCTCAGTTTTCTCATTTTTTCATAATTATCTTAAAATACTCATAAAAATATATTAAAGTCAATATTATATATATACATATATATTTATATCTTATTATTCATAATTTTCAAAATTTTCATAATTTTCATATACTATTATGTTTATTATTTTATATTACCTTTAATTCATAATTTTAAATATAAATCAATTTATATGAATTATAAATTATTTCATTTTTTATTAATATTCATTCTTTAAAAATAAAATATATTTTATAAAAAAAATTTCTTCCAATATACATAATTTTGAATATTCAAATTTTATTTATTAATATCTTCATAATTTCATTTATTTAATAAATTTTAATTCAATTACATTTAATTATTTTCAATTTTTTCTTCAATATTATAAGTACAAAATGTAATTCAAAATTACTATTTATAATAATTTCATAACAAAATTTTTTATTTTGTTATTAAAAACATATATTTTCAACAATAATAAAAGAAATAAATTTATTTTAAAATTATTCTCTTAAAAATCAATATTTGTTTTTAATTTTGAAAATAAATCAAATATTATAATAATATTATAATATAAATTTTCATAAAATTATAATTTATAAAATAGTTTAACATATCATCATTGATAAAAGGCATTATTATTTGAAATATAATACAAATCAATATTATTTTTAAGTATTATTTGTTAATTTTAAATATTAAATCTTAAATAATAAATCAAAGTTTGTTTTGATTATAAATTAATCAGTTTAATAAAATATTTATAAAAATAAAAATAAGCTTATACTTTCTAAAATGTTACATTCTCCCCCCCCCCCTTAAATGAATTGCACCCTCACAATTCTTTCATCGGACTTGAGAAAATTCTAAATTTCAATTTTCAGAAATAGATTGATCGGACTTCTATATTCTTAAGTGAACTTAACTTACTAGAAGTTAAAAATAAAATTTTATTTTTTAGATTTTTCCTCAAATGAAAATGGTTAATATTCAATGCTTTCTAGACCATTTATTTTATACCAAATTTAAATACCCAAAACCTGTGCTTCTATATTCAGCACTAAAAATACTGTGTTTTTTTAAATATAAATGAAAAATACACTAAAAAGTTTACTCCCTAGGACCTTTTCATGTCTAGGTTTTGAAAAATTAACCAAACTGTACAATTTTATCATATTTGAACAAAAAATAAAATAAAATGAATAACTTATTTATCATTTACTAACTCCAAAATAAAATTCATCCCTCTTAGAACTTTTAAGATGTAGCGACTCGGGTTTTTGGCACTGTCAGACTTTGTAATATTTATACGAATAATTCCAGAGCTAGGCGTGAAGACGGCGTGCGATTCCGAGGCCCGGTGTGCCCGGAATTAATTTTATAAAAATATTAAGTTTTTTTATACTATGCACGTGGCAGGGGTGTGATATCTCCTAAACGGTAGCTCAGAATGGGAATCTGAGGGCACGGTTGCGTCTGGAACGTGCCGTTTACCCTAGGCGAGGTGTAAACTTTGCGGGCGCGGGCCTGCGGTGAGAAATGCCACTAGGGGCGTTTCCGTAAATAAGTAGCAAAGTTAGTGTGCGAGCGTCGGCTCGAATAACTTCTGAATGGAGTCTCGGATGGAAAATCTGAGACCGCTGTTGCGTTCAGAACGACGCATTTACCCTAGGGGTGACCTTACTTTTGTTCGCATCGGGCGTCGGGACCGAGGCAGGTTTGGCGTCGGCGGGCGGCTGATATAAATATCAGCGCCCCCCCCCCCCCCCTTTACTGTTCCTCTCGGCGTTCTTCGCCGTTCTTCGCCGCCACTCCGCCGAATCGAGCAAACGAAGCGCCCACGAGCTCAGAATTCGACGGCGGACGTTCCAGTAGCGCGCAGCGGAAGCTCTGGAGCGCGGATCTGAGGCAGAACATCGGCGTTTCGCCCGCGAGGTAGGCAGATTTGAGTTTTAACCCCCGATCCCATTTTTGCTACGTTTTTCTGCAAATTGAAGCCATAGTAGTGTAGATCGGGTCCCGAGAGTCGTGTAGACGCCTCCAGATCGCAAAACGGACCACCGGGGTGCCCCCGGTGGTCCGCGGAAGGTCTGTCGGCGCGGCGATGGCGGCTCCGGATGAGCCCAGCGGCCCGCGGTGGCATGCGGCGCGCGGCGGAGGGCTGCCGGCTGGTGGCGGCGGCCGGTCCGGGCCGGCCGGACCGGCCGGTCCGGGCCGGTCTGACCTCTTTTCTTATACGGGGGTCTTTAAACCCCCGTATCTTGCAATCCAGGAGTCGGATTGGCGCACCGTTTGCGGCGACGCGACCCTGACGACGAGGCGAACCCTCCGGTGTGGGTTCAAGGGTTTAAGGGTTTGGGATCATGGCCCGGGAGTTAGAAACGTCGTGTAAAATAATATTATTTTATTATTTCACGACTTCGGGTCGTTGTAACTTCTACCCGGAGCGTCCGATTGACGTGCCGTCATTGGCGTTGAGACGCTGATGGTACGAAGGACTTTTTGAGATGGTTTCCGGGTGTTGGGACTAAGATCGGGGGGCGGGCCCCATGAGGCCGGGTTTTGACGTTTGCGGAGAAACGCAGCTTTTGCACCAGGAGTCCGATTTTGGCGGATGAATAGTCAATCCTGTGTGTTTTTTCAAGAGGATCGCAATGGTGTGATCCATTCGGTGAGTTTCGGAAATCCAGGCGTGGGCCCCACCCGAGCTGGCCTTCAGTGAATAGTACATTTTTCACCGAGTGTCCGTTTTGGACGAGCAAGTAGTCGATTCCGCTTGTTTTTTCAAGGGGATCACCGTGGTGTGATCCGCTCGATGGGTTTCGGGATCGTTGTGTGGGCCCTGCACGAGCTAGCTATGGTGAATAGTGCCTTTTTCACCGGTGCTCCGTTTGGGGCGAGTAAATAGCCTATCCTGCGTATTTTTCCACGTGGAACGCGATGGTGGCCTCAGTTTCGGCCTAGGAGGTGCGCAGTGTGGCGTTGTGGCGGGTCTCTCGGGTTAGCGACATTTGGACCAGCAGTGGTTGAGGGTTCTCCCTTGGTTCGTTCCTACGAGGGTTCATGTGGTATCACAACCTACGTATGGGTTTGTGATCCTCTCGATGGGATGTTTAAACTGTTAGAGTTGTGGTATCCCTCTGGTGGGCCCGGAGTGGATCCTCTAGCATCTTTACCCTAGATCGGGTTCTTGGTATCGCTGTGACCTCTTATTTACGGGCGGCGATCCCCTTTCTAGCAGGTTAACCCCATAGGGTTTGTGGCATCATCGGAAATATGATCCCCTACGCGGTGGGCCATGCTCAGCAGGGTTGTGGCATCGTCGGGTTTACGATCCCCTACTCAGCATGAAGTTTATAGTAGGGTTGTGGTATCGTTGGTTATACGATCCCCTACTCAGCGCTTGGTGTCGGTAGGGTTGTGGTATCGTTGGTTATGTGATCCCCTACTCAGTGTGTGGTTTTGGTAGGGTTGCGGCATCGTCGGTTCGATCCCCTACATCACGAGTTGTACCAGATAGGGTTCCGGTATCGTCGTGACCATCTTTATATGGATGATGATCCTCTATCTGAGTGTGGATCTTCGGTCGAGTGCCAGATCGGGTTGTGGTATCCCCCAGCGGATCCTGGGTGTGATCCCCTATCTGTGAGAACTACGTATGCCAGATCGGGTCATGGTATCCCCCAGTGGACCCTGGGAGTGATCCCCTATCTGAGAGCTACGTATACCGGAGTGGGTCTTGGTATCCCCTAGCGGACCCTAGTGGCGATCCCCTATCCGAGGAGTTTGGTGGTTATGTTGTTTCAGCGATGTTTCCTCAGTGATGTTATCCAACGATCGTGGTCTCTCGGGTGGGCGTTTGAGATGTTTGTTTGGGACCCGATGGAGTGTATCTCTCGGATGAGTGTCATCTGGTATGACAGTGTTCGTGTGGTGTACTCTCCTGGTTGAGATAGTTGCTGGTGATGAGGTCGTTACCTCTTGTGGCTTTGCGGCGTGAGCTGTGTATATCTGGATTGTTCAAGGTGTATGTATGGGCATACAACTGAGCTGAGCTGAGATGACTAGTTGTGTTTAGCCGAGGATGGTCACGAGATGGAGTTTCTCTCTCGTCTGGCTTCCCTCTGGCTGGGTTGAGCGGACTGTTGCCTTTCAGTTGCTCCCTTGGGTTTTGGGTTTTTGGGGTGCCTACTGAGTATGTTTATACTCACCCCTGCACGGGCTTTGCCCGCACATGTTTGTGTATTGTGCAGACCACAGGCCTTTTGACGGAGTCCCAGGAGGACCCGGAGCAGGCGGAGCTTAGTGAGCGAGTTGACCGGGTGTTTACCGGAGCTGTGCCGAGGAAGCTTTCTGGCGGGTGTTTGTGGCAGCGTTCCCCTTCTTCAGAGCATGTTGGACGCGCTTTGTAGTTTTCTTTTGGTGGGCCCTGTTTTTCCCTTTGTACTTTTGATGTTGCTCTCTGGTTGTGGGATAGTGTATGCATTCATTTACTTTCCAGTTTCTTTATCTCTGCACTGTTGCATGGAGGTGTTTGTGGGTGCGTGTGTACAGGTACCTTAGGCTAATGCCTCCCATGTGTGAGATAGCCTACTCGGCGCTGGTCTCCAGCCCCTGGCCTATTGGAGGCGGGCTTGGGGAGTCGCGGCTCGAGCCCTGTTGGGTCGGGTCGTGACATAAGATACCTATGAAAATACTTTTTAAAACATGGCATGAGCATTAAATTTCCCTGTAATGAATTTTAAATCCAGTGAAAACCCTTTGATAAAAATTCATTTAAAAAATATTTTAAAACATCTTATATCAAATATGTATATATATTTTATATATAAAGTACATTTTAAAACCTTTTAAAATATTTATAATTTCTAAATCATTAAAAAATTATCCTATGAAAAATACTTTAGATTTCTACTCAAAAATATTTTGAAAATATTACTTTCTTTATTCATTATTTTGATACTTGACAGATATTATGAAAACCATATAGCCACAAGAAATTTCACTAGTATGAAAACATCCCATGAGGATATTGGTTCACTCCCCATTCCTCATTCTCCCACCTGATACCCAAGTACTAAATCAAATTTTAAATAAAAAAATTTGAAGATCCACTTTTATCAATCACAAACCATCAAAACCTTTCTAAAACTACTTGAATTATTTTCAAAAAATTATATAATTATACTTTCAAATAATATACATTTTATAAAATTCCACAAGTGTTTTGGATAAATCCACATTTAGAAATAATTCATATAAAGAAACCATAAAACTAAATATTTACCTTAATGAAGAATTCTTTAAATAATTTGTTAAATAAGTAATTCCTTTAAATACTTACATACAAGGAACATAAACATAAAACAAAGTCTCATTAAAATTGAACTTATATATACATTAAATTTCAAGATCTGGTAGATTATGGCCATATCTTTTTAAAAAATCCATTAATGTATAAGAACTTCGCACACATAAAATGACGAACTTTGTTAAAAAAAACTTTTCGTAGATAGAAAATATACATAAAATGATTACTATCATATATTATAAGTGAATAAAATAGAGTCAAAGTAGTTTTGATAAAATAAATTACCCTTTTGAATTAAAAAAAACAAGAAAATATTTTTTATTATTTTATATCATAGATCAAAAATAGAAATTTTTGAAATAAAAAAAATATATAGTTTCTTATATAAAATTCATAGGATAATTTCATTTCTTAATAAAATAATATCCTTACATGAACTCTTAATTTATTTATCATAACTTTGAAAATAATTACATCCCTTTTTCATAATATAATCATAACTTTTCAAGTAAACTAAAATCCCTATAAGGGTTTCTTTGAAATTAAGTATAGAATATATAATAAATATGAACTTTTCATTTAAATATATATAATAGAAGACCTAAATAATAGAATAATAAAATTACATTACCTATAAATGAAATAATATGACTACTAGATGCTTGAACACTCCAGACGTTTGAGAAAAAAGAAGTATATAAGTTGGGTCTTTTTTATGAATGAAAAGAGGATTGCTTATATATATAGTCATTTTTTGTAGACAAGTTACACTAAAATTAAAAGCAGTTGTTAAGTAAAATTCAATTATTTGAATTAGTTTTTTCAAAATTTTTAGGTTAATTGTATAATATATTTATTTCAATTTATCATTTCTGGGTATCACAGAAGAGTCTAGAAAATGATAGTAGTCTAAATCTGGTATATGAGGAGAAAAAAATACATGTCAATGAATGTGATTCGTTTATGATTGATATCCTATCTAAAAAATCATAAAAATTGACATAAAAATCCTTATGATAACGATTATCTCATCAAAAATATTGTACAATTGAGGTAGAGTACATGTATTACTTTAATTTGATGAAGAAAGGTCAAGAACGACAACTGCCAACGTTGATCGGTGATGAAATTTGAAGGAAACAATGAATAAGATGTAAGAGTTGGATTGAGATTCTCTGTGAAGCATTATTGTGATAGATAAATTCATCCAAAATAATTTAAAAACATGATTTCAATTAAATTAAAGCATTGAAAAATAGATATCAGAAGGAATAAAAATCCAAAACAACGTGCAATCGTCAACCAAGGGATAAAAATTATATAAGAACACAAATAGAGAAATCAATACACTGAAAATGATCCAAGAGATTGGATTCAGATTTGGATGCCTAAAAAAATAAAATGCATACCATTGAGTATTTTTTAATCCTGATTTACATAGAAGGAAGTCAATAAACACCTCACACGTGGACTTTACCCCTTCCACGATCGAGTCTTTCTCTGATGCTCATTCCCAACTCAATTTCTCTTGAAAAAAAAATTCTTCATCAGGAGATCAAGAACCACCCCATCTGAATCTAAAACCCCTCCACCTTTGGATCCTGATTTGATTACAAATAAGAATTTGATTTTTTTCTACATCAAATACCTTTTTGATGACTGAACCCTAGATGGTGCTCGACCTTTATCTCGTGACTCTCCAAAAAATGAAGGCCTATCCTACATTGACTTTGAATCTCGCTCCACTAAGAAAATCTAACTGGATCCCCCTTATTCTCCCTTATTATCTTCATTTCATTATTTTTTTTAATTCTTTATTTATATTTTCTTCTTCGTTTAGTTCTGTATTTTCTCTCTCTCTTTTTTTACATTTATCCTAATATACTCATAAAAATTTATTAAAGTTAATATTATAAATATACATATAAATTTATATTTTATAATTCCTAATTTTCATAATTTTTATATATTATTATATTTATTTTTTATATTATCTTTAATTCTTAATTTTAAATGTAAATCATTTTATATGAATTATAAATTATTTCTTTTTTATTAAGAAATTTTATTAATATTTGTTATTTAAAAATAATATATATTTTATTATAAAATTTATTGATGTAAATATTCATATTTAATAGTACTCAAAATTTATTTATTAATATATTCATAATTTCTTTTAATTAATATATTAAAATTAAATTATTTTTAATTATTTTTATCATTTTTCTTAAATGATATAAGCATAACATGTAATTTAAAATATTTATTTATAATAATTTCCTAATAAATTTTTTGACTTTTTTATTCAAAACATATATTTTTAATAATAATAAAATAAATATATTTATATTAAAATTATTCTCATAAACAAAAAAATATGTGTTTTTAATTTTTAATATTAATCAAATATTAAAGTAATATTATGAGATAATATTTTTAGAAAACCATAATTGGTAAAATAATTTAATATATCATCATTAATAAAATTCATTAATATTTGAAATATAATACAAATAAATATTTTTTTTTAAGTATTATTAGTTAATTTTAAATATTTAATCTTAACTAATAAATCAAAGTTTGTTTTGATTATAAATTAAAAAATTTAATAAAAAAATTATAAAAAAATAATCTTATAATTTTTGGGATGTTACACTATATATACCAATTCATTATTTCACTCAATATTTAACTCAATTCCTCTCAAGGTTCTATATTTCCAATTTCTATAATGTTTCTGGGATTAATAATATTTTTCTTCTTCTCTATAGTTTTTTTAGTGGGGGTGATGATTATAGTAGATTGGGACGATCCATATTTTTCCATTTTCGCTTTTCTATTTTATATTTTTTGTTCGGTTGTAATGTTTTGAATTTTAATTAGTTTCATTACTAATTAATGTAACGGTATTTGGTAATGAAACAAAGATTTTTTTGGATTATTTATATTTTGTATGTGTATAATATTATATAATTTAATATAGTTCATATTTATTCAGGAAACAAATATTACTAAAACAATGGGTCATTACATGCAACCCCTTTCATGGGTTCTATGTGCAACATGAGGCATTGGAAAATTTTAATGATTTTAAAATTTAATTCTTGAAATTTTCGGAATTAATTGAAATTCATTGGACCAAATGGAAAATTTATTAATTTAATTAAAATTAGTTTAATGTATTTTAATTCATATACTTTCCTTATTGTGTTTTTATCACAAATTTATTTTTTATTTTGTAATTAATTTGTGCATCATATGATCTTGAGAATTGACCAACCAATGTTTATCTGGATTTAATTTATTTAATTAATTATTTCAACTACATGCAATGTTTTTAATTAATTAACTAAAAAAGACGGTTTGTGCATTATCTTTACTCACTTAATATGTATAATGGTATGTTGTCCATTAGTATTATTCTGTATGTATTTTTTTCTTTCTGATGCCCCTCATCTACAATTGAGTATTTATGTGTTATGATGATTATGTTCTAATATGTGAATTTTGCTGAGATGAAGCAATATTCTAGATGATATTGTGATATATTGGTCTAGGGTACAATCTGCAACATGGTCCAGAGATGACTAAGGTATTTTACCCCTAGGTTCATGGTTAATCCATTAAAAATAAATGGATCAACCAATATCAAATGTCAAAGATCAATCGCATATTTTATCTAATTTATGAATTGTTTATTATCTTTATGAATATGAGGGATGACACAATCATAAAAAATAATAGACAAAAATGCATATATTAAATCAATATATGACATGATGAATGTTTTTCTATTTAACGCATTGTTCATTTGTGAGTATGGTCACACAGTAAATTCATATTAGATAGAATATTATTTCATTCATCGGTAAATAATTAAAAATACTCAAAGAAATATTAAGTCATAATGCCTTCCATCGTTTGAATATGACATGATGAATGTTTTTCTATTTAATGCATTGTTTAGTTGTGAGTTCAATCACATAGTACATGCATATTAGATATAATATGAATTCATTCATTGATAAATAATTTTAAAAAAAACCTTAAATAAATAATAAGTCATGATGCCTTTCATCATTTGAATTTGAACAAAACTAGGTGTACGGGGTTCTCATCATCCCTAGTTGATGGTTCCTCCCACTACTAGGTAGTTCTTATGTGATAGAAGAGTCCACTTAACTAAATATGGAAGTAAAGATGTATTTATAGATTAATTGTTACATCTTAGTGGGAAATTGTTGAGTAAATAAATTTTATTATTTCTATAAGTTGGGACTTCAGTCAACAGTTTAATGAACCATGAGTTAGTGTGGTTAGTCTGTCAGACACTTACTTTGAAATTCTCTGAGCAGTTGTGTAGCCATAGCTGGAACTATGAAGAGAGATTTCAGGGATCCTTTCCACTAGAATGTTCTAAATAATGAGTATTCTGAATCTACAAGTGAGGGAAACTAGGGTTTGATAAAATAGTGGGATACATTTAATGATTAAAATAATCGATATTGTCTAATCGATAATCAAGATAAAAATACTAATATTATAGTGTTTATTTTGTAGAATAATGGAAAGTAATACCACATATACACTATGATTATTATTGTAAAAAGAATATGTCCTCGCCGAAATAAGTTTCCAAAGAGTAGTATAGGTTCTTGTGCAAAGTACTATGATATAGGAAATTCATGGTGATAGTGTCCCCAAATACCAATTAAGCCGCATCAGGAAGCAAGGGTAAAGAATATTCTTAAAAGTGACTCATGTATGATTAATTTTATATTTAAATCATAATTATATAATTAATTTTTTCATAATTGTGGTAAAAACATTATGAAACAGATGATTATACGTGTTGTCTCATCTCCGAGAAGCATGTGAGGAGAAAGTGAAGAAAGATATGAATGGGGTGATGATGAAACTAGATACGTGTAAATTAAAATATGGATCATAATCTTTCAATACATACAATTATTAAATATTTTCACCAAAATAATCTAGTTACATTTAATATTAAACAACAAATAGTATGGAGAAATGCTTCATTACCTTTTGGGTAAGGTTCTTTAATTAAATAAGAATGTAAATAAAGATTAATCTTTAGTGCTTATATTAAAAAAATTGGAAAAAAGGTGAAAAAATAAATAGAAAGTGTGATGCCAAAGTCACCTTCACAATTTCCTTCAAAGAACATTGGTTGATCATCGTATAGGAGTTTATTTTCTTTGAATTTCATGAGATATTTCTATAAAAGATAAAAATAATGAATTTAATTGAAGAAGAAAATAGTCACTTCAAATTTAGGTATATTCATCAATTATATGAGATGTTTCTATTGTACTACATGTGTATTAAATAAAATATTCCTATCACATATGTGTATTTAAATACAGTAACCAGGTAAGTACAGAAACATTATAATGATAAGGGTGGATTCTCCAAGCAGCTAAGAAAGGGTGATTTCGAGGACAGTGGGGATAAGTACACAACTTTAACCGCCAAGTATAATGATTCTAGTTAAACTTTTATTAAGTATAATCAAGAAATTTATCTCATGTTTCTAATATAAATAAGTATAAATTATTCTAGTTTTATAATGAATTTTGTATTTAGTTTCTAATATTTAACTAATAGTTCAGTGAATCTTGAATCCTAGGCAACAACTAATGAATATAAAATACAAGACTCATTTATACCTAGTTGTGGCAAGATAATTCTTTATCTAGTCAAACTAAAATAAAATTTCAAGGATATACCCTATATGGTTTTTATACTATTCATAGTTAAAAACCTTTAGTATTATTGACATATATACTTGTTTAGTTTTGGACAAATAGACCTTTATGAATAAATGTAATACACAAAGATTTTTGAATTTTTTATTCTTGAAAGTGTGAATTATTACAAGTTTAAGATAATGATAAATATAATTGATAAGGTTCCTTTAAGTGTTCTTAAGGAATATAAAAGTGAAGTATGTTATATCCATGGTTAGAATATATGAGTTTCTTTGAGCCCTTGTACTGAAGAAAACCATATCCAAGCATTCATCAATCATTATAATGTAGTGTAGAGTAATTCATAAATTAAAATTTCATTATACACATCATATTCATTATGTTAGTAATTAGGATTGATGATGGGTCTTAAATGGAAACATTAATAAAAAATATAGAATAGAGTAATTTATAAATTCAAATTTACTTATACACATTGAGTCATGATGTAAGTAAAAGGAGCATCAATTTTGAAACAAATACACATTGCAGATACTTCCATTATTTTTCTAGAAATTATAAGAAAATAGTAATTTTATCCCATAACCATATGCCAATAATAATGAAAACTAGATATCAAATAAGTTATAGTATGATATAAATCCATCATCCCATAATAACATGTGTTTAGATGTAATGAGTTTTCTATAGATATAAACAAAATTACATCAATAAAAACACAATGTGCATCTAAATTAATTATTTTAAAGTTATATAAGGTTATTATATAAATCAATTTAATAGTAAAGGTATAGTTAAGTGATAGACTATATTTATATAAAAGTGTTAAAATCTCTATTTAAGATAATGGGAGAAAATTTGAATTTGCTTTAGTCAATAATGGATTTGCATAAGTAGTTTTCATTGGAACAAGTTTCACAAGAGATAGTGGAAATGGAATGTACTAGAGAAACATACTGCCTAGGAAGGATAAAAACATGGTAATGATTTTGGATTCACTATTACTAATGATACATTATTCATTTGGAATAATAAATCCTACAAGTAAGTAGTAAATGGAAAAAAATATAATATGGATAAGTTCAATTAAAATTCAATAATGGATTCCATGTATCAAATTACAGGGGCTGGTTATTTTGAAAACTATGGTGAGTATTCAAGTGATGATATACATGGGTGGTACAAGTGTGGTACCAATAAGGCTCTATTGCTTATACCAAGTCACCAAGAGTAAATCCATTAGAATTTTTCTTATCAAATCTATATTTTATAATCATTTTATTGGGAATTGGATTTCAAGACCACCAATCTTGGAAGGCATCTATATGAGAAAACCAGAAAGGGTTGGAGAGACCATAAAATTCCAATAAGGGATACAAGTTACTAAAATCAAGTTTCAGATTAAAGTAAGAAACAAAATCATAGAATGTTAATTTAGAATGAACTATTACCAGGTGTCTACAAGATGTTAGTGGGAGTGTCACTATTTTTCAAGTAAATTTTTTTTATAACATATGGAAAACATCTATTGGTATTACAATTATTTAAGATCATAATTAAAGAAACTCTATAGATATTGAATTAAAGTAGAAACCTATGTTCTAGGTAATGAGATCTACTAAGGAAGATCTGATGGTTTTCTTATACCAAGTAAAAAGTACATATACTAACAAGGTGTTGAAAAAAATACTAGCTTGAACAATTCAATAGAGAATCATTTCCAATGTCAAATGACATAAATCTCTCCAAGAGACATAGGATGATATTGATGTGGTCAGTATAATTCTATATGATTTAGCGATGAATTAATCACATATTACATGTTATGTACTAGATATGATATTGAAAACATATTTTTATGGTACGAAAATATCAGATATATCTAGGATATCTACATATGAAGTAGTCATAACTCTCCAATTTTACTTCATAGAGTATAATAAATATGTTCTTGTTACTTGGAGAAGTATAGAAACTAGTTATATGCAAGAACATGAGTTTTTAGAACGGGTCAAAATCTCAACCCTACTTGAATTTTGACTTGTCCCTGAGAAAATTTGAGAAAATAGGAAGTTTCTGGAAATTTTCAGACTACACGCCATGTAATTTAAAGTATACGCCCTGTATAGGTTGGGCGAGCACTGGCCATGTGCCACCGAGTACATGTCGTGTGATAACCGTGTAAAAAAATTATTACTACACGACATGTAGTTATAGACACGCCATGTACTCGTGACTGTGTGGAGGCCATACATGGCATGTAGGCCTGTTGGTTAGGTAGAATTGTTTAACCAAGTACATTTCATGTCCTCCTTGGATACTCCATGTAGTCTAGCTGTGTATGAGGGATACACATGGCGTGTGGGTAAGTCAACGAGGAAGAGAAGAAAAACTAAGTACACCCTGTGTACCCCTAGGTACATGTCATGTACTCATGTAGGTCGATTTTGGAAAGTAAGACGATAGAATTTTAGTCATATTATGAACAGTAAAATGATACACGACATGTAGTCCTAAATTAAATGTCGTGTAGTTTCTTTTTTTTCGCTAAAATGGGCAGTAGCCTCATATTGAGGCAGAACCTAAATATTTCATCGGGTTGAGTAGGGAGAGCTAGCCTGGATTTCAATCTAGTCACGTTCCATCATTCGAGACCTGATTCAAACACTGATTGATCTGTTGGAACCCCCTAGGTAAGGCCTTGATTCCTCTTGATCCATTTTTCTTGATTTCTATTCTAGAACAAGTTATTGGGGTTTGAGCAGTTTTGATTATTTTTTAGATCTATCAAGTTTTAGACATAATTGGAGACTATTATCGGAGGAGTAGAATCGTATGAGTCTCAGGCAGGTGGTGCATACCTCTTTTTTTTCATGGTCATTTGGGTGGCATGGCCTTTAGTGCATTTTCGGGTATTTTGAGCGGGACCCATTTTTATCTAATATTGCATATTAAACTGTTTATTAGACCTGTGGGGTGCCTTTGGGCATGCCCTTTACCTGTTTTTCTTGAGCGGGACCGGGTGAGGGGTCGTTTCTCAATTGGGGAATTTAGGACAGGAGTGCCAAAATGGTATTAATTCAATTTTATTTTTATAAACTTTTGAGTTTAATTTACTGAACTTTAATATGAATTGTGAGAGGCACTCAGGAACTCAGTGCTGGTATGGGACATCACCTTGCTAGTGTAATTCAACTATTTTGTTTTCTTTCCTATTTAAATTTTTCCATTGTGATTATATATGTGATATGTGATATTGTATATATTGGAACCTTCGGGTTGTGCTAGGCATGGCCTGGGTATTGTTGAGTGATGTTGATCACAGGTTGGGCTTGGCCTAGGTTACTTTGGGTGGTTCTGACCACGGGATTGGGCATCATGGACGAAGGATTGAGGCAGGATGACTGTCAGGTTGGGTATGGCCCTAGTTATTGGGATGGAAAGACCACCAGACTTGATCGGCAAGGTCGCAGGGACACAAGGTTTCAGATGTGTTGTGGCTTGGGTACTATTTTGGTGATTACCACTCACCCAGAAACTTTGAATAGTGTGCACACTGAGAGACTCTGTGTTGAGGTGGTTTTGACCACTCATGTGGGTAAAGGCCCCCGTTAGTTGTGGTTTAGGTACTATTGGTTTGGGGGTGCTTGCCGTAGGAATCCACGTGGAAGGTGAGGAGCCTTCAGGGGATATCATTGAGGCTATCGGGTTGGGTGCAGAGGTTCGCCGTTATTTGAGGGAAGATATTGTTGTCCCTACAAATGATTTATTTTGAGGGAAGACATCACTGTCCCTTCGGCTACTTATTTTGAGGGCAGACATCATTGTCCCTCTAGTTACTTATTGAGGACAGGCATCGTTGTTCCTCTGGGTTACTTTTGGGCGTGCCTACGGGGCGTCAGTACTTGAGACACGCGTTGTCAAGGGGCACATGGTGCCGGGATATATGACAGAGATTCCAGCATTGGCCGAAGAAGGTGACACTCTATGGTGGCTGCTGAGCACTAGTGGAGTTTTTGTTTATTTGTGCATCGTTCTATTTACTTATTCCCTTATAAATGAATGACTGCTTAAACACTTGTATTAGGTATGCAATGTTGTGTGGTATCCTACTGAGATTTATCTCACACCCTGCACAGGACCTTCGGGACACATGCTGACATTATGGATTTACATGCAGGAAAGAGGTCAACTTTAGGAGATGGGCTGCATTAGCTATTGCATGGAGATGGTATGGACCTTCAGGTCTTGCCTAGCTGGAGTTACTTGGTTTTGATTACTTTCCGTTATCATCATGCTTACTTGTTTTGTAGCTATAGTTGGTAAGACATTGGCGCCTTTACATGTGAATATGTATGACCTTATTTGGATGCATATTATAGTTCAGTGGTAGTTACAAGTGATCAACATGTTGTTGTGTTTATACTCCCCGCTACTATTTATATTTATTTCTTCCGCTGTTTATCGATATTGGATGTGCTTTCTCTCTATGGTTCTGGTTCAAGTTTGCTGAGTCATTTATTTCCGCTTCATTTTATATATTATTCCTTGGACCAATACCCTTATTATCCTCTGATAGGGTATAGCCTCCCCACTATACCTAAAAGACCCTCGATGCTAGTCGGCATCCTTTGGAGTTCGGGGAGTTGCGCCTAAGGTAGTAACACCTAACCTGTTTAGCACTATTCGGGTGTCTATTTGGGTCCGGGTCGTTACAAAGTGGTATCAGAGGAGTTATTGACAGGGATTTAGTAGCAGTGTTTTGCTGGCTACTAATGAGATTTAGGCTTCTCTTTTATTTCTACTGGTTTTACTATTTGGGACATGGTAGACTGGAGATAGGTTGTTACAAAAACTGGTTTCTAGCTTGTGCTTGGGTGCCTGCTGCCCCAGGTACGATGGATGGACCAAGTTGCCTTGGGTGGGAATTACTGTTGTGATTTTTCTCAGATTATAGTTTATATGATTTCCACCTCGGTGGCTCATTTGGTGTGCGATGTTATTGATTGTGATATATGACCCTTGACTTGGTGCGGTAAGGGAGAATTGGACCTTGGCCCAGTATAGAAAGGCTTGTTTGTTTGGATTTTGATAGGCACATTTTTAGGGTATTTTAATTTCATAACTGCAAGTATGATTTGTGAAGTGATAATTCCATGTGTATGATATCAATTTCCTTGCCTTGTATTCTTTGAAATGTGAATAGGTAAAATTCCTGATACAATTTCTAGGTTATTACAATGTGTTATGCCAGGCTTTATATATTTGTAGAATTGCATGTGACGGGGTATTTGGGTCTTGCTCCAGTACGAGTAGGCAGGTACTATTGGTTGAGGTGATTTTGATCACCAGGATTGGGTGACTCGGTCATCGCACAACTACAACTTGGCCCTTTATCAACACTAAAAACCAAAATTAACAGTGCTAGAAAAGCATTGTTAATGTCAGGGTAGATAAAGGGGGTCCCCTTTATCAGTGATTTTCAGAGCACTGATAAAGGGGGTCCTTTATCGGTGCTATTCTAGCGTTGTTAAAGGTGTCCTTTATCAGCACTCAAAAAAGCGCTGATAAAGGCAACATCGCCTGCACCTGAAAAATAGAACCTGCACACCTGCACACCAGAATACCTGCACAAAGTAGCACATGCACACCTCCACAAAATAGCACCCGCACACAATATTTTGACAGACAATGGTATATACATTTACTTAACATCATGAATACAAAAAAAACACACTGCTATATACATTTCAAACATTGTTTTACATGGTTACAATTATAATTATTCCAGAATAGTTATAAATATTCATGTTTCATCCTTTGATATCCGTGATCCGCTCTCAAAAATTGTCGTCCATGGTATTTCTTGCCGAACAAAGCATTTGAACTCAAGGAAAAAAATCACCTATATAAGAAAACAAATATTATGTTAGTAATGCAGCAATGAAATAAATTAAAACAGTAATATGAAAGAATACATTAATATGGAAATGTGAAACTAAAATATGAAATTTTAAACTCAAATGTTTTAATTATGATAACAATGAAAGGGAATAACGTAAAATCAATATGTTTTTGGATGATTTATCTCATTTAATAAATACTGATTATTTATCTAATGAAAATATTTACCGGTCACACCGTGCATCGGATTGAGGTGCGGTCAATTTGTACACATTACAAATGACTCATGGATTGTTGTCATAAAGTTTCAAAACAATCCGAACGTGTTTTCTCGGTATTCCGTATGTCAGTAGTGTTGTTTTCTAAAGTTTATGTCATTTTGAAACTGATATCAGACACTTTTAGCCATACCGGTCACACCATGCATCGAATTGAGTTTCGGTCGATTCGTACACGTCATAAATGACTCATGGATCGTTTTACTAAAGTATAAAAACAATCCAAACACGTTTTATCCGTATTCCGTATGTCAGTAGTGTTGTTTTCTAAAGTTTATCTCAATTTGAAACTGATAACAGACACTTTTATCCATACCGGTCACACCGTGCAGCTGATTGAGGTGCGGTCAATTCGTACACGTCACAAATGACTCAGGGACCATTGTCCTAAAGTATCAAAACAATCTGAATGCATTTTCTCAGTTTTACGTATGTCACTTGTGTTGTTTTCTAAAGTTATGTCAATTTCAAACTGATATCAGATATTATTAGCCATGCCGGTCACACCGTGCGTCGGATTGAGGTGCGGTCAATTCGTACACATCAAAAATGACTAATGGATCGTTTTCCTAAAGTATGAAAACAATCCGAATGCATTTGCTTGGTATTCCATATGTCACTTGTGTTGTTTTCTAAAGTTATGTCAATTTCAAACTGATATCAGACACTATTAGCCATGACGGTCACACTGTGAATCAGATTGAGGTGAGTTCAATTTTTACATGTTACAAATGACTCTTGGATTGTTTTCCTAAAGTTTCAAAATAATCTGAACGTGTTTTCTCAGTATTCTGTATGTCAGTAGTGTTGTTTTATAAAGTTTATGACATTTTGAAACTGATATTAGACACTTTTAGCCATACCGGTCACACTATGCGTCAAATTGAGGTGCGGTCAATTCGTACACGTCACAAATGAATCATGGATCGTTTTCCTAAAGTATAAAAACAATCCAAACGCATTTTCTTGGTATTCCGTATGTTATTAGTGTTGTTTTCTAATGTTTATCTCAATTTGAAACTGATATCAGACACTTTTATCCATACCGGTGACACTGTGCGTTGGATTGAGGTGCGGTTGATTTTTACACATCACAAATGACACATGGATCATTGTCTTAAATTATCAAAATAATCCGAACGTGTTTGCTCAGTATTCCGTATGTCAGTAGTGTTGTTTTCTAAAGTTTATCTCAGTTTGAAACTGATATCAGACACTTTTATCCATACCGGTCACACCGTGCATCGGATTGAGGTGTGGTCAATTATTACATGTCAAAAATGACTCAGGGATCGTTTTCCTAAACTATCAAAATAATCCGAATGTTTTTTCTCGGTTTTCCGTATGTCACTTGTGTTGTTTTCTAAAGTTATGTCAATTTCAAACTGATATCAGACACTGTTAGCCATGCCGGTCACACCATGCGTCGGATTGTGGTGCGGTCAATTATTACACGTCACAAATGACTAATGGATCATTTTCCTAAAGTATCAAAACAATCTGAATGCTTTTGCTCAGTATTCCGTATGTCACTTGTGTTTTTTTCTAAAGTTATGTCAATTTCAAACTGATATCAGACACTATTAGACATTCCAGTCACACCATGTGTCAGATTGAGGTGTGGTCAATTCGTACACATCACAAATGACTCATGGATCGTTTTCCTAAAGTTTCAAAACAATCCAAACGCATTTTCTCGGTATTCCATATGTCAGTAGTGTTGTTTTCTAAATTTTATCTCAATTTGAAACTGATATCAAACACTTTTAGCCATACCGGTCACACCGTGAGTCGGATTGAGGTGCGGTCAATTTGTACACGTTAAAAATGACTCATGGATCGTTTTACCAAAGTATTAAAACAATCCGAATGCATTTTCTCATTATTCAGTATGTCAGTAGTGTTGTTTTCTAAAGTTTATCTCAATTGGAAACTCATATCAGACACGTTTAGCCATACTGGTCACACCATGCATCGGATTGAGGTGCTGTCAATTTGTACACGTCACAAATGACTCATGTATCGTTGTCCTAAAGTATCAAAACAATATGAATGTGTTTTCTCAATATTCCATATGTCAATAGTGTTGTTTTCTAATGTTTATCTCAATTTGCATCTGATATCAGACACTTTTAGACATATCGGTCACACCATGCATCGGATTGAGGTGCGGTCGATTCGTACACATCACAAATGACTCATGGATCGTTTTCCTAATGTATCAAAACAATCTGAATGTTTTTTCTTGGTTTTCTGTATGTCACTTGTGTTGTTTTCTAATGTTATGTCAATTTCAAACTGATATCAGACACTATTAGCCATGCCGGTCACACCGTGCATCGGATTGATGTGCGGTCAATTCTTACACATCACAAATGACTAATGGATTATTTTACTAAAGTATCAAAACAATCTGAATGTGTTTTCTCAGTTTTCCATATGTCACTTGTGTTGTTTTCTAAAGTTTATGTCAATTTCAAACTGATATCAGACACTTTTATCCATATCGGTCACACCGTGCGTCAGATTGAGGTTTGTTCAATTCGTACACGTCCCAAATTACTCATGGATCATTTTACTAAAGTATCAAAACAATCCTAATGAATTTTCTCGGTATTCCATATGTCAGTAGTGTTGTTTTATAAAGTTTATCTCAACTTGAAAATGATATCAGACACTTTTAGCCATACTGGTCACACCATGCATCGGATTGAGGTGTGGTCAATTTGTACACGTCAGAAATGACTCATGGATCCTTTCCCTGATGTATAAAAACAATCTAAACATGTTTTCTCAGTATTTCGTATGTCACTTGTGTTGTTTTCTAAATTTATGTCAATTTCACACTGATATCAGACACTATTAGCCATTCCAGCCACACCGTGCATCGGATTGAGGTGTGGTCGATTCGTACACGTCAAAACTGACTCATGGATCATTGTTCTAAAGTATCAAAACAATCCAAACACGTTTTATTGGTATTTCGTATGTCGGTTGTGTTGTTTTGTAAAGATTATCTCAATTTGAAACTGATATCAAACACTTTTAGCCATACTAGTCACACTGTGTGTCGGATTGAGGTGTGGTCAATTCGTACACGTCACAAATGACTCATGGATAATTTTCCTAAAGTATAAAAATAATCTGAACGCATTTTCTCGGTTTGCCGTATGTCACTTGTGTTGTCTTCTAAAGTTATGTCAATTTCAAACTGATATCAGACACTATTAGCCATGCCGGTCACACCAGGTGTCAGATTGAGGTGAGGTCGATTCGAAAACGTCACCAATGACTAATGGATCATTTTCTAAAAGTATCAAAACAATCCGAATGCATTTTCTCAGTTTTCTGTATGTCACATGTGTTGTGTTCTAAAGTTTATGTCAATTTCAAAATGATATCAGACACTTTTAGCCATACTGTCACACTGTGCATCTGACTGAGGTTCGGTCGATTCGTATACGTCAAAAATGAATCATGGATCGTTTTCCTAAAGTATCAAAATAATACAAATGTGTTTGATTGGTATTATGTATGTCAGTAGTGTTGTTTTCTAAAGTTTATCTCAATTTGAAAATGATATCAGACACTTTTATCCATACCGGTCACACCGTGGATCGGATTGAGGTGTGGTCAATTCGTACATGTTAAAAATGACTCATGGATCCTTTTCCTAAAGTATCAAAACAATCCAAATGTGTTTGCTCAGTATTCCATATGACACTTGTGTTGTTTTCTAAAGTTATGTCAATTTCAAACTGATATCAAACACTATTAGCCATGCTGGTCACACCGTGCATCAGATTGAGGTGTGGTAGATTCGTACACGTCACAAATTACTCATGGATCATTTTATTAAAGTATCAAAACAATCTGAATGCATTTTCTCAGTATTCTGTATTTCAGTAGTGTTGTTTTCTAAAGTTTTTCTCAATTTGAAACTGATATCAGACACTTTTAGCCATACCGGTCACGCCGTGCGTCGGATTCAGGTGCGGTCGATTTGTACACGTCACAAATGACTCATGGATAATTTTCTAAACTATCAAAACAATCTGAATTCATTTTCTCAGTTTTCTGTATGTCACTTTTGTTGTTTTCTAAAGTTTATGTCAATCTGAAACTGATATCATAAACTTTTAGCCATACCGGTCACACCGTGCGTCGGATTGAGGTGTGGTTGATTCATACATGTCACAAATGACTCATGGATCATTTTCCTAAAGTATAAAAACAATCCGAATGTTTTTTCTCAGTTTTCCGTATGTTACTTGTGTTGTTTTCTAAAGTTTAGGTCAATTTAAAATTGATATCAGACACTATTAGTCATGCCGGTCACACGATGCGTCGGATTGAGGTGTGTTCAATTCGTACCTGTCCCAAATGACTAATGTATCGTTTTCCTAAAGTATCAAAACAATCTGAATGCATTTTCTCAGTATTCTGTATGTTAGTAGTGTTGTTTTCTAAATTTTATCTCAATTTGAAACTGATATCAGACACTTTTAGTCATACCGGTCACACCGTGCGTCGGATTGAGGTGTGGTCAATTTATACATGTCACAAATGACTCATGGATCATTTTCATAAAGTATCAAAACAATCCGAACGCGTTTGCTTGGTATTTTATATGTCACTTGTGTTGTTTTCTAAAGTTATGTCAATTTCAAACTGAGTAGTAGGAATTCACTAATCTAAGGATATGAAACATAAGAAAGAGAGATCATAGATGCTCAATAAGTGTAAAGGGAGATATCAATGACCATATAAAGATAACATAAGTATTAGAAATTCACCTTCATTTTCCTATTTGTTTACATTCTTCCATCAGGTATACTGCCCATTCGTTTCTAAACACATTTATATCATCTTCTGAATAGGAGTTTTTGCGACATTCATAGTAGTACTGAAAAAATATAAATACAAAAAGTATTAATAATTATTTTAAATGAAGTAGTAATTATTTTCAAAAATACCTCTTTAGGGATGCTAGTTTTTTCATGAAATATGATCTCTTTCATAAATTTACAAACATAATAACCGCATTCCTTGTCATTAGTATGTTTCGGACACTGCAGAAACATCGATAAAAATAAATAATTTGTTTTGATACGTATTTGGATATTGAAATATAATTATATATACCCCAATACTTATCCATTTGTAGATCTTGTGGGCATTTTCGTTCTTATTCCTGGGATTCATTCCAACCTTTAGACGATATTCATACACTGCCCTATCATAACAAAATACTCATTAAAAGGTAATATAAATTATATAACTAGATATTTAGTTCTAAAATTTTGGATCTAGTGTATTACAAATTGAAAATCGCCATCATGTGTGGTCGGTTTGTTGGATATCCATGCAGTGATTCCAGAAAATAAATCTTTAGAGTATCCAAATTGACTGAAATGAGTATCCAATGATCCCTAAAAACACAAAAAGGAATAAGTACTGATATAAATGAAAATATAATTGATATGATTAAAATTTAGAGTTTTACACCTCCAACGTTGGTATTAAAAAGCGTCTATCAGTCATAATTCTTCTTTGAAACGTTCTGAGCAGATTTGACATTAATTCAGCCTGAAAATCAGAATCTATTTCTTCTCGTTGTATAGAAATGGTGTGAGGACTAACGAGTCCAAATTTGTATTCATGGAAAAATCCCTTCAATTGTTTTTCATATATACTCATGTGAAAAATATGAGATTTATTTAGCCATAATTATCAATGTATATCAGCTTCTGTAAAATCAAATCATGAAAACATACCTCATGTATACATTTATAACTGAGGCGCCTAGCCAGTCGTATGTGATGATCTCAGCAACAGCGTCTACACTAACGAAATATAATGTTTCCTCTCCATACATATCTTTTTCACAAACAATTTTGTGACTCTTTCTGCCTATCATTTTCGTATCCACATGAGCTTGCAATTATATTAAATGTGGATATAGAACGGGCGGGGTGAACGCGCTCTCAGTAGATCGTTTTGATCGGTTGATTGATCCTTTGGAGCCACTCTTTTGTTTTAGCTCCTCCATTTTGTCCTTTTGTAATAACATTCATTGATTCAGCAATTTTCTAATTTAATGTTAAAGGTTCTTCTTGAAAAATGAATTGGAAATGAATACCTCCTGGTCGACATGTTTTTTTACAAGATTCGACGACCAGTCAACAAATGTTCCAACATCTTTTTCCATCGTATGAATGTATTCATTGTCATTTGGCACGGGTAGCTCGGCGTTCAACTCATGAGCTACGTTAATCGACACTTTGACATGATCGGTTGGAAGTGGTCTGGAGTGTAGCATGTCATTCTGCATATTGAACACTGTATCCCTCACTACAAGGCGATGGCTGGGAGTTGACAGATATAAATCACAGTCATATTCACCCTGTAGAATATCATTACATGAAAGGTATCAGTGTCTATGTGATTTAAATTTCATAGAAATGAATATTATAACATTGATTACCTCGGTTAAGTCAGGTCTTTGAGGGGAATAGATCGCCTCAAAGCTGGTGGGGGTGGGGCGGGATCTTCTCGTGCGGGTTATTCTTGAGTTGCTTGTTCTCTTCGCCTCTCCTCCATCAAACTTGCTAGAATCTCACCCAGAATTTGGAAAAAAAATTCAAGGGTAGATACTCTATCTATCAATACATGAAATTATTTAGTTTGTTCATCCTCTTGTTTTTTTTCTAAAAATATGCCCGGGGTGACACCCCAAAACCCACACCTCTGACGCGGCCATATTGTTCTGGTTGTTTCAAGGCCGCTGAAAGTATGTATGCATTCAGTGCGGGTGTTTTTGATTCCTATGACTATGTCAAATAGAAAATATGGAAAAATAGGTAATAATCATTATGTAATAATGATTTAAAGTAAAACAAGTTTATATTATGTCATACTTACACATGTTTCCCACACTTTTTGTGTTTTTTCATCTACCAGTTTCCCCTCTTTATTAACACGAGCCTCCTTCCATAGCACATGGTGTGGAATGGAAGTGGCTTCGGATTTTGCTTCATCAATCTGCACATAAATAGAGAAACATGGTTACAGTATTGTTTAATCTCACATAAAATTATTACAGTAATTTTGAAATACGTACCAATTGTTTTTCAATTGAAGAGTACCCCAGCCTTGCTTTACGGTAGGGGTACGCTGGTTTTGCTGCCCGTTCTTTATTTTCAGAACATAGTTGTTGTTTCATAAATAAAAACATGTCAATCAACGTGATGAATACAAGAAACGTTACACAACGTGTAACCAAAAAAAATGTACCTGAAAATTCTGTTCAGCACGACGGTTGCAAAATTCATCCCATGTTCCTTGGGATATAAATTTTGCATAAAGAGGAGGCGGGTGCGGATTGATTTTCCCTTCAGCATCTTTCAGATGATGTTTCGTTAAAATGGTGTGAAAGCCTCTATGAGTCCTTCCTGCCTGTCTTAATACATATGATTTGTGTGAAACGTCTACTATAAATGCACTCTGCAAGAGATGATAAATATTTAGTCAATATTTCAGTATTTTATTTTATTTTATTTTAATAAATTAAATAGATTATATCATAATGTTACCATAATCTCTTCCCACATTAATGTTTTCAACCCGCTGACAACATGGTTCCATGACTCTACATCAATCGGCATGCGTTGTCGAGTGACGATTCTAATGTAGCTACTAAACATGGCTTTGTTGGGGTTTACATGCTGGCCTCGTTTATTCCATCCCACCTCATATTTGATGCCTTTTTCTTTTGCCTTAAGGATTTTGACTAAAACTATCAAACTACGGTGCACCTATTTTTTTTGTCACTGGGGTTTCATCGCCTACCAATTCCTTGGTTTCTACATCATCATTATGTTTCTCTGAAGCGCTAGCATCGGAACTGGGACTAGCTACAACAGGTTGAGAGACCTGTTGTACCTCAGCAGTGGGACTAGCTACAACAGGTTGAGAGACTTGTTGTCTCTCAGTAGTGGGACCAGCTGCAACAGGTTGAGAGATTTGTTGTGTCTCGGGATTGGGTGCATCAGCAGGTGAAGAAGTCATTATCTACAGAACTGGTTTAACATTTAATTTAGATCACATAAAAGCAGCAGCGAACATATAATAACATAATGTAACACAGTCTATATTACAATAAAAAATATAACCTAATTATTGAACTCTCATTTTTTAAAATTATGAAGGGATTTTACCACTCTATCAACTATCCATAACCCTTCATTGTGGTCTCCTCTGACATAAAAAACGTCTTCTACATTTGGACCACTGCGAAATGATTGTGAAGTCCCAATGAAAGGGTCATCTTTCGTTGAATTTTCATCTGACCCTTCAGCTGTTTTGGTCGATAACAGAACGATTGACCAGTTTCAGTTTCCGGGATCTGAAACATAAAATACTTGCACTGCCTGTGATGCCATTATAAACGGCTCATCTTTCTCCCCTTCCTTACTAAAATCAACTTTCACGAATCCCAAATCATCTATTTTAATAACACTAATGTTATCAACCCACTTGCATTTAAATATCGGAACTTTAAATTTTGTATAATTCAACTCCCATATTTGTTTGATGATGCCAAAGTATGACATATTCTCATAAATTGGATTTTTGTCCTTAGCACCGAAAACATGAATCACTTCAGCTACATGTGTAACCCCACTATTCTACATGGTATGGTCTTCATCATGTTCATTAGTATAAAATGTGTAACCATTAACTACATAAGCATCGTAAGATAATGCATACACACTTGGTCCTCCAGCTATCCATCGAAATCGTTCCGAAATTGACTCTGGATTTTCATCTGACTTCTTAAAAATATGATCTCAAAACCATCCTTCAAACTATCTATTATGTGTATCTGATATCCATCTTTCATCCCTAGATGGATTCAAATGCCTAAGAATTTTTTTGTGGATTTCAACATATGGGTCAACGTAGAAACTATTATGAAAAACATAAATGTGGGCCTACTCCCGATCTGTAATATTGATTGTGACAACCTGCCTTCCAGAAATTCCTTCACCCTCAAGCCGACCAGTGTGATGAGATTTCGGTAGGCCAATGCTTTCCACACCAGACAAGTATTCGTTACAGAATTCAACGGCTTCCTCAACAATATATCTCTCTGCAATAAAAACCCTCTAGCCGACTTCAATTTTTGACATACCCTTTCAAAATCTTCATATACTGTTAAATGGGGTACATCCATCTATAATGTACAAAACCACATAGTCGAATCTCTCTCACCAAGTGGACCATCAAATGAACCATCATATCAAAAAATGAAGGCGGGAAGAACATTTCTAATTCACATAATATGAAGGAATTTCTTTTTCCATAGCTGGAAATTTCGCCAGGTCTATAACTTTTATGCATATAGATTTGAAGAAGAAACACAGTTTCATTAATGTATGGTGGACATTTTTGGGAAAAATGCAATGTAAAGCAATAGGAATGAGATCTTTCATCAAAACATGACAGTCATGTGATTTCAGACCTTTTAACTTCAAGTCGCTCATTTACACGAGGTTACTGATATTTGAAAAATACCCCTCTGGAACCTTTACGTCATTCAAGAAGTTGCAAAACTGATATCTCTCCTTCCTGGAAAGAGAGTAAGTAGCAAGAGGAAGAAATGTTCATTTTTCACCCTTCACTGGTGCCAACTCTTCTCTTATTCCCATCTCAACCATGTCCAACCCAACCTTAATTCCATATTTTGTTTTGCCAGATGTATTTAGCAACGTGTCAATGACATTATCAAATACATTTTTTTCTACATGAATAACATCAAGAAAATTTCTTACATACAGACAATTCTAGTATTTTAATTAAAAAAACTGATCTCTTTTTCCAACTGATTTTTGTAAGGTTTTTCGAAGCCGGTTTACCAAAAGTAGTTTCCACATTTTTAACTTTCTCAAACAATTGATCGCCTGTTAGTAGAGATAGTGTTTTACGTTCTTCTGAACTTCCATCAAATGATGTCGTCCAAGAACGGTACTTATGTCGTCACTGTAGAAATCTTCGATGTCCTAAAAACACGGTTTTCGATGAATGTTTCAACCTAATTGATTGTGTACCTTCTTCGCAAATGGGACAGCCTTGAGTTCCTTTAATTCTATATCCTGACAAATTTCCATAAGCAGAGAAGTCATTTATCATCCCGTACAACATGACTCTCAAAGTGAAATCTTCCTTTCTGTAAGCATCATACAATGTAACACTTGAATCCCACAATAATTTCAAATCTTTGATCAATGGAGCTAAATAAACATCAATATCATTACCGGATTGTTTTGGTCCTGATATAAGCATAGATAACATGATGTATTTTTTTTCATGCATAACCAAGGTGGTAAGTTATAATTTATCAACATAACCAGCCATGTACTGTGACTGTTTCTTTGAAAACCAAAAGGATTCACTCCATCTATAGATAACGCGAGACGAAGGTTTCTCGACTCGTTTCCAAATTCAGGATACTCATGATCGATTCTCTTTTACTGAGGAGAGTCTGTCAGGTGATGTAGTATACCATCTTTAACTCTTGTATCTGCATGCCATGTTAATTGTTCTGCAGTCTCCTCACTTCCATATAGGCCTCTAAACCTTGGAATGAATGGAAAGTACCATACAACTTTAGTAGGACTGGATTCATCTTTCTTGTATCGAGAAGCACCACACTTTGGGAATTATTTAAGTGATTTGTGGTCCTTGTGAAATAGTATACAGTCATTCGGTCAGGCATGTATTCTTTTAGAGATCATACCCATCGAGGGTAGCATTTTTTTGGCATCATATGTTCATCTCGGGAGATCATTGTCTTTTGGGAGCATGTCATTCATGAGAGCAAGTAGTTTCGTAAAACTGGCGCCACTCCACCCATTGTCTTCTTTCAAATTATACAGCTTCAGTACGGCTGACAATGCTGTATATTTAGTGCAACAAGCATAAAATGGTGTCTTTGCACAACTTTTTAACTTCTCAAACAATTTTGGGCAATCAAGAAGCTCATCTTCGACATTCCTTGTCATTTCCTCAATACGATCTTCATCATCATTCACATATTTAATCACATCCTCCATACGGTCATCTTCATTTTTCATGTTTGTAATCATATCAGATGATCCATAAAATGCAGTGTCATCCTAGTCACTACCTACATTCGTTGTTTCCCCGTGTTTATTCCAACATGTATAACTATGATCTATTCCATGACAGATCAAGTGTTCTTCCAACTCCTCTGGACTAATTTGTTTTGAATAACAACAGCGTAAACACGTAAAAAGGATTTGAGAAGAGTCACATGCATGATCTTTTTCAAACTTCATAAACTCTTTCACTCCTTCTTCATACTCTTTTTTCAACCAATTGGCATTCTTCCATTCTTTATTTATATTCATCCTATTTGAAATCCATAGGATGAGTATATAGGTTAGGGGAGAAGGAATATGAGTATAATTTAGATAAAAAACTAGATACTTCAAAAATGATAGGGGGTGTGCTCATTAATAGTAAATCTTGGGTGGTTCTTGGGATTCATCCAATCTCTTTCTCTCTTCGATCCCCCCAGATGAGGGGTGGTTCTTGGGAGTTTTTTATAGTGTGTTAGTAATTTTTCCCATCATACTTACTCCATTACTATTATACTTTATTTTCCTATGATTTGGGATGATTTTAACTAGGATTGGTGTGATGATTTTACTATATCATATTCAAATCAATTCAGATGATGTAGATTTTGATTGTATTGGCTAGAGGTTATCCGTGTATGATGAACGCACCATGTTTTGAGTGGTTTAGGTGGTGTTGTGTTTCCTAGTGAGTTTTTAAAAGATTACTCTTAATGATATTAAGGTGAATAATTAATTATAAGTTTTTATAATTAATTATTTGGGAATTGTGCCTTGAGATTGGGTCTCAATCATTGGTACAAGAATAGATAAGGCATGTATAGTCTTGGTTGAGGATGAGTTGATCTTGGTGATGGGGTTACTCCATTTTTTGAGGTAGGTGGACCCTATAATACAAAACCATGTTCCAATTTATGCATGATTGTGCATTCATGCATGAGTATATGTGTTCCAGTGAAAGGGATAGAAATCAAGAGAAACCAAGGTAAATAAATAGGGTGTTTTTGATCCACCAAGAGATTGAGTGAGGGTTCTATTGAATGTTTTTGATTTTGTGATCATCCAGAGATTATGTCTCCATGGAGTAGTTTTGTTTATGAAAGGATCGGGTTTGGTATGAGTTTTGTATAGCCTAGTTAGGTTTTTTAAGGCTATTTGATTAGAGTCTTAGGCCTAAAGAAGATGGATCATATAGTTTTATATATCACGTATGATGAGGAACACCCTCTTAAGGATATATAAGAGTAATGGTGTGATAATATGATTTGAGATATAGAAATGGGGATATATATAAACCAAATAGAGCACACACAAAAACCATGAGGATCCATAAGCATAGAACATAAAGAATACATAAACATGATCCATATATAGCGTCAACTGAACAAAAAAGAAACTAAAAACAGAGATAGAATAAATCAGAACCCGACCATATATCCTCGAGACCTTTAGGTTACCACTAACTATAAGACCAACATTCTTTAAAGGAAACCTAAACAAGAAACCCAAACCTAAAAATAACTTGGGTCTACTGATGCTGAGTGTCACAAGTAGGGTGTGAGCATAAAACAACTTAGTAGGTAAGCACCACAGAATCCATACATTACCTTTCCTAAAATAATACAAAAACACTATTTTGAAATACATTTATAAAATAGGTGTTTATCATTTAAAGAACCAACACATATTTTTTAGAAAATCCATTTTCAAAACAAATGATGGCTTCCCTTTTTAAAATAGATATCTAGTTTAAAAAATGAATTCAAAATTCAATATAAGAATCCAAACAAGGTGATCACAGAGCCATGATGAAATTAATTGAAAAAATAAAAGTAGAAAAATACTAGAAAACTATATAACCAAAGTGTAGAAAAATAAAGAAGAACATATATATAGGTAATCATTAGAATTACCTAAACATACCTAGAAGAAATCCCTAGACCTACTAGGTTCAGACTCACCTGCCGACATATGGTGTACCTCTATAGTAAACAAACAACATTAATGCTCCATTATAGTATTATACCAAAGAATGAAGAGGCCATCACATGCACGGTATAAACCAATAACACACAAGTGCCAACCGGGCCTATACATCACATGAGTTTCAAAACCAATTTACAAAACACCACAAAATACCAATAGATATTTAAAATTTACAAATCAAATTCCATTTTCAAAATCAAGGGGAAAACACCATGTAAGCTCTGAAGATTCCAAATGGGACTTTATGCCATTTAGAAACCAAACCACACCTCAAGAAGTCAAACATACCTAGATTTAGGGAACACATTTGAAACTAAATTTGAAATTTGGGAACCAAGGATCCATTTTTGAAACATTTGGGTTTTATAAGAACCATTTGAAAGGAGGAGGGATAATGAAAATAAGGAGGAAATGAGGGAAAATGTTTCGAAATCCAGGGTTTAAAGTGAGAATCATTTTATAAAGCCATTATCATTTGTCTATTAATCCATATTTTCACCCTGTGCACATATGAATATGCCTACATCTAATAGTTCACTTATGGAGGCCAAAATAATACAAAAAATTCTAATTAAATAAACACAAGGGGAATTATAATTAACCACAAGGGTTCACACAATGAACCAAAACATAAAAGGCACCAAAACCCACTCAAAAAGATCAATTCATAAGTAAACCAACCGTAAGTGGGGAGAGATAATCAATATCAAACAAGTAACTAACCACATATACATGTGTCACACACACAAGCATCACACACAAGAATCACACCAAATCCTAATTAATATCAATATTGACAATAAATAAAAACATAATTAATTCATGAAAATTCAATTTTACTCAACTTAAGGAGGAGGACCCGGTGGCGGAGGAGAAGGAGGTACCGACAGCGGAGGCACCAGAGGCACCAGAGGCAGCACGGAGGCAGCGCGGAGGCAGGGTGGAGGCAGCGGAGGCAGCGAAAGTAGCTCGGAGGAAGCGGAAGCATCTCGGAGGCAGCAGAAGCAGCTCAGAGGCAGCGGATGAGGAGGAGGAGGAGGAGTAGGAGGCTGTGGTGGAGAGGAGGCAGTAGAGTAGGCGGAGGAGGAGGAGGAGGAGGCGTCGGTGGAGGAGGAGGAGGACGAGGCCGCAGTAGAGGAGGAGGAGGAAGAGGATTAGTTGTAGAGAGGGAGGAGGAGGAGGTGACCGGAGGAGGAGGAGGAGGCGGCCGAAGGAGGAGGAGAAGGAGAAGGAGGTGGCGGCCGCAGTGGAGGAGGAGGAGAAGGAGGCGGCGGCGGCGGCGGTGGCGGCGGCAGCTGCTGGGAGGAGGCAGCGGCGTAGAGGAGGGCTTCCGCGAAAGCTTGACATGGTACGGGGAGGAGGAAGAGGACCCGGTGGATTTAATAAATCCCACGTGGACCTTTATCAGCACTAGTAAAAAGCACTGATAAAGGGCGTATTTATCAGCACTAAAATGAAAAGCACTGATAAATACAACCTTTATCAGCTCTTTTTTAGCGCTGATAAAGGCTGGACTTTATCAGCGCTTTTGTAGCACTGATAAAGAGTTACATTATCAGCACTTTTCATTTTAGTGCTAATAAAGACACTCTTTATCAGCGCTTTTGTAGCTCTGATAAATACATAGTTTATCAGCGCTAATAAAAGCGCTGATAAATGTATCAATTTAAGAGTTTCTTTATATTATTATATATTTATTTAACTCTAAATATATATATCTCTATTTATACTTATAAAATTATTTGAAAGGTATATTTATATATATATCATTGAAAATATAATAAAATATGTATTTATTTTTTAAATATAATTTAATTTTAATTATTAGTGTACATTTTTTATAACATATATATTATATGGGTAACATAATGAATTATAATCTATAAATGAACATTATTCAATATGCTCATATGTATACGCATGTATGATATATTCATTGGAAAACACATATATATACACGCATGTATGATATTCATTGACCCCAATTCATTGGAAAACACATATATATTCAAAAATTTCAATTATAGTACATATATATTAGAATGCATTATATATTTATAAATAAAACAAATACATTAAATATAAAAAATATTAATAAATATATATTAAATATAATGAATTGATAAATATAATAAATATAATGAATTAATAAATCTAATAAATTAATATATAATGAATTAATTAATCCAATAAATATATAATGAATTAATAAATCTAATAAATATATTTATTATTAATCATATAATTATTTAATTATATATATAAATACATAGTTTATCAGCGCTAATAAAAGCACTGAAAATGTATAAATTTAATATTTTCTTTATATTATTATATATTTATTTAACTCTAAATATTTATATCTCTATTTATACTTAAAAAATTATTTGAAAGCTATATTTATATATATATCATTGAAAATATAATAAAATATACATTTATTTTTTAAATATAATTTAATTTTAAGTGTACATTTAATATATATATATATATTATATATGGGTAACATAATGAATTATAATCTATAAATGAACATTATTCAATATGCACATATATATATGCATGTATGATATATTCATTGACCCCAATTCATTGGAAAACACATATATATAGATGCGCGAATGTATGATATTGATCGATCCCAATTCATTGGAAAACACATATATATTAAATAATTTCAATTATACATATATATTAGAATGCATTATATATTTATAAATAAAACAAATACATTAAATATAAATAAATATAATAAATATATATATTAAATATAATGAATTAATAAATCTAATAAATATATAATGAATTAATAAATCTAATTAATATATTTAGTATTAATCTTATAATTATTTAATATATATATATATATATATTTAGTTATAACATGTGTATTTTATTTAATGTATACAATAAATATTATCAGTTCTAAGAAAAGCACTGATAAATGTTACATTTATCGGCACTAATAAAAGTGATGATAAAGGCTCGCCCCTTTATCAGCGCTTTTCCGTTAGCGCTGATAAAGGCAGGCGCATGCCTTGCCCAGTTTTGTGGTAGTTTCAGTTTGAGGCAACATTGGCTGTTAGGATGGCCTTGTCCTGAGGTACTTTTGATACTTGGCTCTATTGAGGGGCGGGTAAGGAGGTTGTGGGGCTAGGATTCCATGGGAATGGGTTGCAATGGGGGAGAGTAAGGGTAGTAGTTATGCACTGCCTTTTACTAAATTCCTTATCTACGTTATATATGTATAAATTATTATGTATGTGGGTTGTCTGACCATTTATGGTATTCAACAGGTTCCTTTTTGTACGACTCGATGGATCATCGGGAGGGAGATGATATAGTGCCATAGGATTAGGTTCAGGATCCGGTACAGGCAGAGCAGGAGCCGCGGGTACAGGCTTAGGGACATGATTAGGTTTAGGAACCAGTGCAGGTAGGACAGCAGCCAGGTTTAGCAGCATTTGGACCATGGATTGACGAGCAGCTCCGAGCTAGCCTGGTGCATGTCTTGTAGAAAATTGATAGAGGAGCAAGGTACAGAGCCATCTATGGAATATCTGACATGGGAGTTTCAGTCGCAACACCAACTGCTTTTTCAGGGTGAGGGTGGTTCACAGGAGGCTGAGAACTGGATAGAGAGCATGCAGATGATCCTAGAGCAGATTGAGACGCCTCCAGGGTGGAGGGTCAAGCTGGTGACATACATGCTGCGAGGACTGGAAAAGCGTTGGTGGGATGTGCAGGTTCAGGCTTGCAGGCACGAGGAACTGGCATGGAAGGACTTCGAGGACAGGTTCTTTGAGCACTTTTACCTAGAGACACTGAGAGTAGAGAGAGCTCAGGAGTTCTTGAGTCTTCAGCATAGATACATGTATTTCATGGACTATGCAGCTATTTTCATGGAGTTGTCTCACTTTTCACCTGGTTTGGTAAGCGATGATGCGGCTAGGGTGAGGCACTTCGAGGATAAATTACGACATGCCATTCGAGTCAAGGGTAATATCTTAAGGTTGGGTTATTTTTCAGAGGCGGTGAATCATGCGCTCATAGCGGAGGGAAACTAGAGGGATAGGCATCAGGTTTCCTGGATGATGGCTTCAGGTGAGGGTTCAGACCGTAGGAAGTGTGGACGGGATGAGTTCCAACAGGGTAGTCAGGCCAAGGACTCATCTATACCACCTCATAGCATTTATTTAGTGATTTGATTTCAGTGTGGAAAACTTGGTCATGTTCGGACTCAGTTTGATAGGCCTCCAAAGGAGTGTCGGGCATGTGGACAGGTCGGGCACCTTGATAGGATTTGCAGGAAGCCTTCTCAGATGGCCAGTAGGTAGGGACCAGGACAGACAGTGGAATCTGGAGTTGGTTTAGGTTCGGTACCAGGAGAGGGTAGCCGAGGTTCATATGCACGTGGAGGAAATGATAGAGAGAGCAGGATCCAGCTGAGGGGTCAGTGGCCGGTGGCTGGAGAAGCACCATTAAGAGGTCAGGCATTAGGCAGTCATACTTCAAGCCAAGTGCACACCATGGAGCTTCCACAGGCTGAGCAGGCTGGTGAGCTGACAACGGTTAGTGGTACACCACGGGTGTGGCTGTGATTTTTCATGTTTCTTTTTTGGCATGATCTGTAGAGGCATGTCCGTTTTGAGTGCACATGATGCACAGGATCTATGTGGACTAACTAGATTCTAGTTAGTGTGATGGGAACCATATTGGGTGCATGATATATTTATATATATGAATGAGATGTGTTGCATCAGGGGCATCGAGGATGTGGGTTACTTGAGGTTCCTTGGGCATCGAGGCATCGAGGATGCGAGTTACTTGAGGTGCTAGGCAGCAGGTTTGTTTTTGAGCGTCCATGAGATGCAGGACCTCATGGAGGTGGACACTGATGTGGTGCGGGATGCGTTGGGTGTCGGGAACGACACATAAGAACCAATGATGCATAGGGGTGACGATGCATCACGGAAGGACTATGCGTCCATAAAACAGGTTAGTGAACCTTTGGTTGTTTTGAGTTTTTTTGGGTTGAGACCGAGTTAGGAAACTCCTAAGGTGGGGAGCCCCCTTGAGGTTTTAGTCAGGACCTTTGAGATCGTGGAAGTCTGAGTTACTTTGATTGAGGTGGTATGTTCGGTGCCATCTCCGGGTTTTGTTTGATAGCTCGGGGATGAGATATGTTAAGGTGGGGAGATGATAAGAACACGACTTTTTTAGAACGTGTCAAAATCCTAACCCTGTTTGAATTTTCACTTGTCTCGGAGAAAACTGGATAAAATGGGCAGTTTCTGGAAATTTCCAGACTACACGCCGTGTACTCTTAAGTACATGTCATGTATAGGTTGGGCAAGCACCAGCCTTGTGTCGCCGAGTACATGTCGTGTGATGACCCTGTAAAAAATTTCTTATTACTCGGTGTGTAGTTATAGACATGTGGTGTACCCGTGACCGTGTGGAGGCCATACACGGCATGTAGGCCTGTCGTTCAGGTAGAATCATTTAACCAAGTACACGCCATGTCCTCCTTAGACATGCCATGTAGTCTAGCCGTGTATGATGGATATACATGGTGTGTGGGTAAGTCGGTGAGGAAGAGAAGAAAAACTAAGTACACACTGTGTAACCCTAGGTACACGTCGTGTACTCATGTCGGCAGGTTCTGGAAAGTAAGTCGGCAAAATTTCAGCCATATTATGAACAGTAAAATGATACACAATGTGTAGTCCTAAAGTACATGCCGTGTAGTTTATTTTTTCGCTAAAACAGTCATTAGCCTCGTATTGAGGCAGAACCTCAATATTTCGTCGGGTTGAGCGGAGAGAGTCGGCTGGGATTTCAATCCCCTCCCATTCCATCGTCCAAAACCCGATTTAAACACTGATTGATCTGTTGGAACCCACTCAGTAAGTCCTTGATTCCTCTTGATCTATTTTTCTTGATTTTTTTTCTAGAATGAGTTATTGGGGTTTGAGCGGTTTTTATTCTTTTGTAGATATACCACATTTTAGACATAATTGGTGGTTGTTATTGGAGGAGTAGCATCATATGAGTCTCAGGTTGGTGGTCCATACCTCTTTTTGTGTTTTTGTGGTCATTTGGGTGGCGCGGCCTTCGGTGTGTTTTTGGGTATTTTGAGCAGGACCCATTTTTATCTGATATTGCATATTAAACTATTTATTAGACCTGTGAGATACATTTGGGCATGCCCTTTACCTTTTTTTCTTGAGTGGGGTCGGGCGAGGGGTCGTTTCTCAATTGGGGCATTTTGGCCAAGGGAGCCAAAATGGTATTAATTGAATTGTATTGTTATAAACTGTGGATTTTAGTTTAATGAACCTTGATATGAATAGTTGGAGGCTCTCAGGACCTCAGTGATGGTATGGGACATCACCTTGCTAGTGTAATTCAACTATTTCGTTGTCTTTCCTATTTAAAGATTTCTATTGTAATTATATATGGGATGTGTGATATTGCATATGATGGAACCTTCAGGTTGTGCTAGGTATGGATTGGGTATTGTTGAGTGATGTTGATCACAATTTGGGCTTAGAACGGGTTACTTTGGGTGGTTCTGACTATGGGATTGGGCGTCATGGACGTCGGTTTGAGGTAGGATGGCTATCAGGTTGGGCATGGCCCAGGTTACTGGGATAGCGAGACCATCAGACTTGAGCGTCATGGTCACAGGGACACGAGGTGTCAAAGGTGTTGTGGCTTCGGTACTATTTTTGTGATGACTGCTCACCCAAAAACATTGAGTAGTGTGCACATAGAGAGACTCCGTGTTGAGGTGGTTTTGACCACTCATGTGGGTAGAGGCCCCCGTTAGTTGCGGTTTAGGTACTATTGGTTTGGGGGTGCTTTTCATAGAAAGTCATGTGGAAGGTGAGGAGCCTTCATGGGATAGCATTGAGGCTATCAGGTTCGGGGAAGAGGCTCACTGTTATTTGAGGGCAGATATTGTTGTCCCTCTGGATACTTTATTTTGAGGGCAGACATTGTTGTCCATCTGGCTACATATTTTGAGGGTAGAAATCGTTGTCCCTTCAGTTACTTATTGAGGACAGGCATCTCTATTCCTCCGGGTTACTGTTGGGCGTGCCTACGGGACATCGGTACTTGAGACACATGGTGTTAAGGGGCACATGGTGTCGGGTTATATGACAGATATTCCGGCTTTGTCTGAAGCAGCTGATACTCCATGGTGGATACTGAGCACCAGTAGAGTTTGTGTTTATTTGTGCATCGTTATGTTTACTGTTTCCCTTATAAATTCATGACTACTTAAACACTAATATTAGGAATGCACCGTTGGGTGGTATCCTAGTGAGATTCGTCTCACACCCTGCACGGGCCCTTCGGGACGCGTGCAGACTTTATGGATTTACATGCAGGAAAGAGGCTAGCTTTAGGATATGGGATGTGTTAGTTGTTTCATGGAGATGGTATGGACCTTGAGGTCTTGCCTAGCTGGAGTTACTTTTTTTTCTTACTTTAATGTATCAGCATGCTTACTTTTTTTGTAGCTACAGTTGGTTAGCCATTGGTGCCTTTACATGTGAATATGTATGACCTACTTTGGATTCATGTTGTTGTTCAGTGGTAGTTAAAAGTGATAATCATGTTTTTGTGTTTACTTTCTGCTGTTGTTTATATTTATTTCTTCCACTATTTATTGATATTAGATGTGCTTCCGCTCCGCAGGTCTAGTTCGAGTCTGCTGATTTTTTTATTTCTGCTGCATGTTATAAATTATTCCTCAGACCAGTACCCATATTATCCTCTGAGAGGGTATAGCCTCCCCACTATACCTAAAAGACCCTAGCTACTATTCGGAAGCCTTTGGAATTCGGGGAGGTGTGCCTAAGGTAGTAACACCCGACTCGTTTAGCACTATTCGGGTGGTTGTTCGGGTCCGGGTCGTTACATTATAATTTAGAAAAACTAATATTCCTTTAGATCGATATGATATAATATTTTAGTAAGGTTGTGTAAATGAGAAATAGAATATTATTCAATCTATTGGTATCCATAACTTTAAATACATAGGGAATTATGGATTACAATTTAGCTAAAGAAGCAGTGTAAGATAAGCAATGATTTTTTCCAGTTCTTAGAATTGCACCTAGTATGTAGAGTTTTATCACAATATAAATTATGATATTCCTATTACTAATAATATTTAATATTTCATGTTTTAAAAGTATAAAAAATTAATATACTCATGGATATAATCTCTTAAGGTGTATTACTCAAGGAGGTAAAGTCATGGATAGTAGAATATGCACACAGCAAAAACGTGGAAGTCCCATTGACTAAATCCATAACTTAGAAAAATCGTGATCTTATCATGTAAGTTTTAACAAGGTAAGTTATAAAGTCAAATATAGTGTAAGTGTAAGTGTTATAATAGTGGGTTCTCTAGACCCAACTTAAATATTACTTTTCAATTACCATGTCATGTCCACAGTGAGTTATGCATTATGTACACTTACTATAATGTTGCTGATATTTCTGCATCCACTATTTTATGTTAATTTCCTTAGATTACTTTTAATATAAAAAGGTTACATTAGCTCCTATACAATAATGATAATCTTAGCATACTATAAAATTAATCTTAAATATATTTGTTTTGGTTTTGGTAAAAAATCCCTAAAGGTAACATTGAAGAATTTTTGGATTGATTGTGTTTTTTGACAAAGAGGATTTCCTTGGTCTATTTTGGTGTTCCAAAGATATTGTTGAAAAGATATGTAGAAAAATATATATAACAAAGGAATGGATGATCTTTAGGTGTTACAAAAGAATAGATATAAGGTGGAATTTTTTTCCATTTTTGCCAAATTTTTGGGGTCCAAAATTGGGAAAATAAAGAAATTTGTTTTTGGAAAAGGGAGTTTCATGCAAGATTGATGGAAGTTTGTAAACTTTCATTCAAGGAATACTTCAAGATCATAACATCGAAAAATGGAAAAGGCATGGTGCACACAAAATATTTTGAACTGTGCATAAAAGATGAGTTTGCACGAAAGATGTTTACATACCCAATGCAACATCAAATAGGGTTTAGCGTGCTCAAAGAGTATCTTCTGTGACACATCGAATCTTCTACCCATGGTTCGGTGATGCCTATAAATAATATATGAACCCCCTCATTCAATATAGCTCAACACTTAGAGAAAATATGAGCTCTGGATCATGTAATAATTGCGTGAAAAAGGATTTTTATGAAATAATTGGAGTTTCATGTTAGATAAGGTAGTTGCGTGTAGGATTAAAGTTATTCATAATATTGAAGTTGTGCGTAAGAGGATTTTTTGTGTGAAAAGTATAAAAGTTGTGTGCAAGGCATAGTAAGGGTTGTGAAAAAGATTTGAAGTTGCCTAGTACATATGCACTGAAGCGGTATTAATCAGTGGATGAAAGTGGGGCATCAATAGGGAATATACATATAGTGGAGGATGCATTCATATGAGATAATGGAGGTACCAACAAGTCTATAAACTATGAGTGGATCTTCTGATGAAGCAGTGAACACACTTCAGTTGAGGGATTAGTGATATTTCAAATTGTAATTGGTTGTTAACTAGGAGGGACAGTGAGTCGACTCTAAACATTTTAAACTATAGTGAACTTTTAGTGGATTTAGTGCATCGGTACATTTCCATTTTATACTCCTTGGATGTATCCCAGTGAGGGTGAACCAAGTAAAAATTGTTGCATCTCATGCATTATTTTCTTTCTTTTAATACTTTTCTACAAAAAAATAGAGAGAAGAGAGTTTTTTTAATAATGAAACAAGATCAAAAGGGGAATTTGTTTTAATCTATCATACCCCGACTCACCCCCCCCCCCCCCTCAAGGTATTTGTCCTAGTGGAACTAACATGTGTTCTAGATACATTAAGATGAAAGGATATAGATGGTGTATAACCATTATGTTATGGGGTCTCATAATCATTGAGACTTCTTATCATGAAGTTTTCACTTACTGGTATCGAGTAGATGAGATCATGAGGACTGACCCGCCAATAAGAATGCTATATGTTTTAGGTTTCATTGGTAGTTCCAATCTGTGAACATGTGTAATTCTCTCCATACTTGAGATTGTTATTGATGTGTACTATTTGATCACACACTTTTATGTAAGATAGAAAATATAGAGGTGAAGTCATAGAGAGTTACCTTCTGTTTAGTGTGTCATTAGAGGTATATAATTGATTGAATAATCAAGAAGAATTTGTCCCTTATGATAGGAAGAGATATCTTGGGCATAGTTGATCATGATAGTAGTACCTTCACTAAATCTGTGGTCATACTAGAATAATGTTGGTCTGTTTTGTTAGGTTAACGAATAATAAAGAAAGGAAGATGACATAAAGTGTGTGTCCGGCATTTTGAGATATCCTGAGACAAAGAGATTATATTACATAGTGTACGTTCATAGGAAAGGATGTCATTGCTATGAATTTTCCTTATCTCATTAAGGTCCTTGATGGGTTTCTAGACTACGCTCCTGGTTTGTGAATAGTATTCACTACTATTGAGAAAAGGGAATAAAGGGTCACATACTAATAATATTCAAAAGTTGGGCATTACTATATGAATAGGAATATAGGGCATAGTGGGATCCACTACTAGGGTCTATGGACCCCACCAATGTGGTTTGGGGATGTATAAGAATATATGATCACCATAAAAATAAATAAATTCATATTATTGAAGTTTACAATAATTAGCACTAAATTTATTTATTAAAATCATTTACATGTGTTAACGTAAATAAATGGAAATTATTATAAAAATTAATTTTATTTTAATATTCAAGGTTTATTTAATATTTGTGGAAACAATGAGTTGAGTTACCGGATCAATTTTTTAATGAAATATATTTATTATATTAAAATTAAGTTATAAAAATATAGATGATATTTATGATTAGTTTTACAATCATGAAATGTCATTTATAAATTATTTAGTGGGTAATAAATGTTCAAGAACTAGGAAGTTGATTCTGGTTATTTTATAATCGCACTATATAAGATAGGGGAGAATCTCATTCCATAAATATTCATCACACATATTTTTAGGGACTCTCTCTCCTCTCCCTAATTCATTGAGAGAAAAACTCTTGATCCAAGAAACTGTATCAATATTTTCTTCATTCATCGAAGGAACATTGATGTGGTGACCATTAGTACATTGAAGGAATCATTAGATCACCGCACTTGCAGCTATAATTCAATTTTTTTAAGAGGTGATTCCATGGTCAATGACCAAGACACAAAATATTATAATAAAAAAGGTGGGGATTACAAAAGTCTAAGAGATAGAATATTTTTACAATAATTATCATAAAAAGGAATAATATTATTAGTAAGTTTAACCAGCTAGGTTATGTCTTGGTTAACACCCCTATTAGCAAGACTATATGCCACCCTGTTGGCTTTGTGGAAGGTGTGAGGGACAATGTAACGGATCTATAGGAGTGCATGAAGACAATTCATCCATAGGTTTGTAAGTGACCAAGCTAGATGCACCACTCCATTCCATATGGCCTAGACAATCCTGGTCAAATCACTTTCAATCCAAATATTGTTCTCGCCCTGTTTCTTGGTGAATGAAACAACATGGATCACACTCATCATTTGAGCTTCTAGAGATGAGACAATTCCACAACTTCCATAGAAACAACCAATGCATTGACCAAGGTGGTCTCTGAAGATAAAACCACAAACTGAGGGGCCCGGATTTCCCTTATAGGAACCTTCCACATTCACTTTATTCTATCTTGGGAGTGGGGATTTCCAAAACACTTCAAATGTATTCCTAGGTTAATGATAGATGTCATCAATCTGAAGAAAATGAAGAATCTCAAAGTTTTTGAAAAAGTTGTCACAACAATCCTTCTAAATCAAGGCAACTTCATGAATAACAATGAGGATTCGCAATCGACCTACATTTAAACTGAATGAGGAATTTCTATGAATGAGAGAATTTATATCATACCAGATAACATGGAGAAGCTCCACATTAGTAGCTAAGAAAAGATTTTAAATTTTAGGGGAGGATTCAAGATCCACACAATGCTTTAAATGAAAGGTGGTAGAGTCAATAAAAAGACATCTTTAATCAAACATGTAAAAAATATAGTTCTAAAGGGAAGAAGTTGTATAAAAATACATAAAAATATGGTTAGTATATTCCCTATGTTGTTTACATAGGTTGAATTTAGAGAAAAGATAAATCCAAAAATATTAAAGACATACATCAGTGGGGAATATCTTTTGTGCAGTGCACCAAACAAGAGTAAACCTCGAGGGCTTAATCCAAGGCTTATTAAAAGATTTTAAAGAACTAAAATTTCTATTCAAATTTTGAATGTTGTGATTGTAAAAAATTTTGGAATTAAGAACACCATTTATGAGAAGGTTCACAACAAAGGAAGTCATTTGATTTGGAATAGGGATAATTATCAATGATATGAATAATGTTATTAGGAAGGTTATAGATCTAATAATTTAACACCTCCATAATAGTAAAATTAGTGTTCTCAGGTAAATTATTAGGAGGTAGCATAGAGATTAAAGTGGTATGAGTCCATTTTTCTAACAAAAAATTCATGTAAGATTCATTACTAACCATCCATCCCGAATTAATCATGATGTTGGAAAATTTTTCTCTAATGGATGACCAAATAGAAGAGCTAATATAGCTCAAATTTCTCTTATTTAACTTATTAAGGAAACTTTTTTTGAGAAAATCAATAGTGGCTGAATCGTTGTGAAGGAGGTTTCAAGTTAGTCTGGCTTGTAAGTCTTTATTGAAAATATTAATGTTTTTAATGACAAGGCTGCCTTTTTTCAGAGGCTTACAACAAGTATTCTAGGGGATGGTCACAAGTTTCCTTTCCAACATGCTCCCGTTCATACAAAATTCTTAATTTAAACATTTATTTTTTGAGGAGACCAGTAAGAAATTTATAGACCATCAAAGATTAGACCATTTTAGAGACAATTTATGATTTAATCATATATATTATTCCATCTATGGAGAGGGATTTACCCTTCCAGGAGGAGATCTAATTGAGAATTTGTTCCACAGTGTTGGAAAAATAACGAGATTTGGGATGACTTCAGAAAATGGGTACTCCAAGGTAAGTGAAGGGGAAGGATCCTTCTTTAATACTTAGAATATTGATAATGGAACTCTTTCTCAAAGAAAGAAAATATTTTCCAAATAAAACAAAGGATTTGTTCTAGCTCATGTTTTCATCAGAGATATCTTCATAATGGGAAATGGACTTTTGAGATTTTGAATGTCCCTTTTATATCCTTGTAATAAGAGGATAATATCATCATCATAAAGCTGATGTAAGGGAAAATTTAAGTTTCTAGAGGCATTAATAGGTTTAAGCTTACTTTGATCAATAAGGTGAGTAAGTAATCTACTAAGGTAATATTCCGCAATAGAGAAAATAATGGCAGAAAGGGGGTCACCTTGCCTAACTCTCTTGGTGCATTTAAAGTAACCCTTGGGGGAACCATTGATAAGGATATAGATAATAGAATAATTAAAAAGAGTCTTAATTTTACCAATGAAGGAGTCATTGAAACCAAATCCGTGACGCACTTTGAAAATAAAACTCTAGTCGATGGTATCAAAAGCATTCATAATATCAAGTTTAATTGTAATATTGCCTCCTCTGGTAGACCTATTTAAGGTGTTAGTACATTCATAGGAAAGAAATATATATTCCTAAATTGAAATACATTTGATGGATCCAAATTGATTTCAAGTGAAAATTTTACTACTTATCTCAATGAGCCTATTGGTAAAGAGTTTGGTGATAATTCTGTATAGGGAATTTATGAGGGAAATAGGTCTAAAAAGATGAATCTCATAGGAATTTCTCTCTTTGGTAATTAAAAAGATAAATTGTGCATTCAATCCATGAGGAACCCATAATTCAATTATTGATGATCTCATAGACTTTTGAAGCATGTGTCGATGATATAGAGGGAATTGACTTTAATTCATTCAAGAAACAATTACTGGTGATGAACGGATGTTAAGAACATCATAAAATAAAAGTAGGTAATTTATGATTTAATTTTAGTTCTTAAAACATTCATGTGAGATCCTTGGGACATCATACTAGGTTTCTCTTCTCTAGCATCGATTTAGTTACATCAATTTCTGGTGAGAAATTTTAAATTCGGGTCCCACCCACTTCCATTGAGCGCCTTGGTACCTTCAAAGAAAAAATTTAGTAAGGATAAAACAATGTTTTGTAACATTAAACTAATGTTATGTAATGGTAAAATAAATTTATTTAAGGGTAAAAAATTTAAGTAATGCTAAACTAAAGGTAAGTAGGGGTAAACTATAGTTAAGTACGGGTAAAATTATGATGGGTGAGACAATTATGGGTGAGACAATAGTTTTTTATTGTTGATAATTATTAAATATTGAAGGTTTTTTTAAAGATAATGGAACACAAGGGAGACTAAAATAGGTCACTAGAGTTAGAAAATAATAGTTCATATAAAAATAAAAGGACCAACATATAAGATACAAATGGGTTGACTCAAAAATAGAGGAGATCCAACCCATACTAATATCATGAAATCATCATAATTGGGGAATTGAAAATATACTAAGGAAGAGAGGGATTATGCTTTCCCATATAATAGACACACCTATAAAAATAGATAAAAATTTAAACTAAATACTTAAATTACTTCAAAACAAATTAAAAACTATATTTAATTCATAATTTAAAAAACAAACATTTCTTTAAGAGTTTTTTCCACACAAATATATTCAAACTGATATTTTTTTATGTTTCCTTCTGTAAAATCATCATTCAAAATAAGTATTTTTTTATAAAAAATAAATGATTTTCATTTTATAGTTAAATAAATTTCAATTAGGAATATTTTAATCTAAAATAATTTTCTTCCTTGAATATTTATGGTAAAAAGGATAATACCTTAATCTCCATGGCATGGAAATCTCACCACAACCTCACATATTTATTTTATGTTTTTAATTAGAATCAAACAACTTCTGAGTATTCAACAGACTCTAGGTCACCCCTGAGAGAAGCCACATTCAATCCCATATCCATAAAACTTTTGTACACTACAAACCCTAGATGAAGAAATGTTAAAATTCATTTATACATCTCCTTATCCTGTTGGATCCCATCTCTATAAAGAACATAATTTAAAATCATAGAATAAAGGAAAAATCTGTCATTATTTCCACCTTCTTTTTCCAATAAACCTAGCGAAATCCCAACCAACTTCTCACAGAATCTTAGATCATTTAAAAATAACTTTATGGATTGAAAATAAAAATTCCTATGCAATTTAAAAATGAATGTGTTCCCTCAGATATTGTGATCTAGTAAAATTTAAATAAATAAATATTGGAAATAAATAACATTAGAATTTTAAATTGATCAAAAAAACACTAGCATGTGACAAATATAGAATAAAACAATATTAAGCTTTGATAAATATAATAAAACTAATAATTATCTTATAAAAGTAGACTATATAAATTATGAAATATATTTTACAACTAGAAACCAAAATTTTTTGGCTTTTCAAATGGTAACTTTAAGAAAAACATGTATGAGAAGTTCTAGAACAAATTGCATATCACCCTTACTCAGAAAAGAAGATTTTGTTACAATACATCTCATCTATATGGAGATATTAAAAATACATAACTTCAAAAAATCTGAAAGGATCCCTTCACAAATATTCTCTGCTAGTTTTATGGATTCATTCAATCTTCCTGATTGTACAAAAATCAAAACATGATGGAAGTAAAGTTCATCATTATTCAAATGATCAAGGGTTTCCAATCTAGCATACTAGTCCCGATATTCTAGCTTAGTATCAAAATTCACTTCATATATTTCAGTATAAAATCCCAAATTTCTACTGAATGTGCAAGGTCTATCCCTTCTATGATCTCAAGAAATTTCTTCCTCAAGAAAAAGTTAGAAGGAAGTGATTTTACAACACCACCATATATCATTTAATAAAGTCGATACCATTCTCTTAAAACAAATCAAATTTCTCTTTTGTTACCTCAGGCACATACAATATATCATTGAACTATTTATCATTAAGGGACATAAACAATTATTTATTTTAATCTCTCTAATTAAGATCAGTTTCACAAGAATATATGGGATAGGATATGTATCATCTTTATATATATTTAAACATGATTCTTTTATTTTACATTTTTTCATATATGGATTTAATCTATATGATATTATCTAAGGAATATGGTTTTTGTTTTGTATTGATTTGAATTATTGATTCATATATAGTTATTGAGAGGTTTATTTTATTTTATTTTATCATGAATTTTATATCATTATATCAGCTACTTTGTTTCAGGTTATTTATATTGTGTGATTAATGGTTCTGTACATATTTTTCTATACACTATCTACTATAAAATCTTGAATTCATAATGAATGTTCTAGGAATGATCCTTCTATAATCTCAAGAAAATTATTCTAAGGGTAAAATATAGAAAGAATTGGTTTGGAAACACCACTATATATCATGTGAAGAAAGTAAATTCCTTACTCTTGAAACACATCAAATTTCTATTCCAATTTCTAATGCACGTGAAATAAATCATTGACTTATTTATTATTATGGGACATAAAAAATTCTTTATTTTCTACTATCTAATGATTTTTAAAATCATTTTCAAAATAAAAAATCAGAACCCCCATATTATCTAGGGGAAATTTTATGTGCCTTCACCTTATTTAAGTACATGATCTCTATTTGTGAATACTCTAACCAAAGATATTCAAAATATTGGCACATACACACTAGTAAAATCTATGGAAATCTATAATAATAAATTATATAATATTATCATACCTTAAACACTTCATCTTATTTATGGTTTATTTTTTCTTCATGTACTAACATCCAAAAAATACTTCGAACACCTAGGATTTGTACTTATGGAAGTAAATCTATAAATTCATTATTGAATCATCGATGAATGTAACAAAGTACTAAGATCTAATTTAAGAATGGACTAGTGGAATCCCCTAAAAATATGTTAGAAATAATTATAACTTTTGAGGATTTAGTGGACTTCCTTTAAGATTAAATAAACTCATTCTCTATTTTCCCAGTATGAAACTCTCATAAGATCTAAAAAAATTCAATAGATCCTTAGTATATCATTAACTACCAGGACTCACATGTTATTTTCATTAATGTTCATAAGAAAACAATTCAAAAACTCTATATTTTTGAATGTTTTCATTCTAGAAATTATTTCTCAATATAATATTCTTGTTAAATATAATATACTATGTTTTAAACCTCTATCCACAATTATGGAACCCTAAGTAATCTTTCATACTTATTTTGTGAATATCATTTTGAATCCTACTTCATCTATTTGACCAATGAAAAATTAAATTCCTCTATAAACTTGGTTTATAAAAACCCCCTATAACTCAAAGAAGCTTCAATTAGACATTAAAACATTAAAATTTACTTTTTTAAAGATATTTAGAGCTTTATTGTAAGCTAAATATACCTTTGCAAAAAATTTAGATACATAATTCCCCGTGCATCACCTCTCAATTAAAAAATGGTAAAAATCCCCATAATCAATAATCTATGATTCTAATAGAATATTGACACTCAAAAATAAACTATTATCACCTTCAAATATAGTATTTTTAGGACATGAAATTTTGTAAAAAACCCTTTCAGAATTAACCATATGATCCCCACAATATTTTGTCAAGTATCCCTCTTCCTATAATACCACATATAAGTCCAGGCCTAGATGATTTAATTATAATTCTATCCCTTGATATATGTTCTAATTTATTTTAACTATTCCATTAAATAAAACATACTTTATTTAAAACATTTCTATGAAACATCATGGCTCTTTTAAACCAGGAAGTCTTATATATGTATCCTCCATAATTTGAATTTCATCACAATGAATTAATTTATCTAGAACATTCCTTCTTCCTATGGTATACCTTCTAAAGTAGTTAAATCCCACTAAATAAAAAAATGTTTAGAGAAAACATTTACCGGAAGATTCTTTTACTAAGATTGAATATCCTAAATAAACCATAAGATATGATACCACATGTTGGGATTCTAAACCACTGATCACCAAAATCAAAGCCACCAGAAGCTTCAATCATGGAACAAAAAATTAGAAATTATTATATTTAAATAACCCCACAATATCAATGTACCAAAACTTATAACTCAACCACACCAAATTCATTACACTAAGTTGAATCCATCATAAATTCAACAAACATATCTCATGGAAACATAAATTCAAAAAAAATAAATCAAATAAGAAATATACAACTAATATTTACTTGGTTCAAACATCAATCTTGCATTTATGAGATAACACTGCATCTTACTTTCATTTCACTGAAATTATAAAGTTTACATTCATAATGGGAAATTAACAACCAATATTATATTATCTTAGTAATTCAACCAATATATGTACAGGTGGTCCCAACCCACATTTATATTATAGCCTACCTAGTCAACCATTCCACCATCCTTTGGTCTTTATAGGGGACCCGCAATTTTCCATATATACCTCTGATTAACTATAGGTGCCTCTTATAAAACCACTAACATCCGATGAGTGTGAAAGTAATTATTAAATAAAATTATAATGTAAACATTATTTAATTACTTTTATATAAAAATAAAAATAAACCCTTGTGTTTCATCAGTAGAAAAACCTAAAGCATGTCATAACTTCTGCAAGACATCATCTGGACATGACCACACACACCCTACTTGTAGAACAGAACATTCAAACCACTACCTCTATTATAATTACACTAAAACAAACCTTCATCATTGTATATAACTAATGTTCCATAGTTCCTCCTTTTAGATGAAAATAATTAGAAAAATTCAAGATTCTTCCCATTTTTTAATAGTGTTACTAATCCATGAGCCCAAGGAAGAAAGTCCAAAGTAGATGCCTATTTGTTAGAGATTTATTCCTTGGGGATCAACCCCTGGGGATCAAAGGTACCAAGGAATATTTTTCGGGTAATATGGGATCTATAAGATACTTTTAATGATCCTTTTTTTGGTTTGAATAACTTATCTAGTATTGTTTGGATATTTCACATAATACTTGTATGGATCTAATGAACATTACCTTCCACTACACTTCATTCTATATTTTATTCTTATATGTTTAGTTTATACTAACATACATATAGAGGATATTATTAGTAACTGAATATAACCTTGTCTAATCTACACTAGTGTGAATTGAATGGTTTTTAATTTAAACATAATTTCTATCAAGTTAATGGTATGTAGATAACTAGTGTATGGGGATGAAGTAGTGAGAGTGGAAGTACACACAAATAAATAAGAGTCTATTTGTTATCAATTGATTTTTATTTGTGATCATGAGGTAAAATTGATATTTGGAACCTGAAAAAGAATATGAGGTAGATCATGGATATCTTGATAAGGGTATTACTGGAAGTGACACACACAATTTTGATTTAAAACCACAACAGTAAAGTATGACAAACATGAATTAAGAACCCAATTTGAGTTGGAAGTGGTGGATTCAACATAATATATTGAATTAAATTCATCATATAAAATTTTTATTTATAGGAATCCTCACAGGGACCTAAAATCTATTTAGGAATCTCTATGATTTTCTCAAATGGGCATTAACTGGGAAACAATAGTGGTTTCTAATTTCATTTTGATACATATTTGGGTCACTTAGGTGGGTTGAGTTGATTGAGAATTTCCCAAAAAGTGAATGAACAATTGTGTGGTTCATCCCCTTAGTTTTCAATACTATTATAGGAGAATATTAAAAGCACTAACTCACTTTTCTCAATCTATATTATCATCCCACCACTTTACTTCTCTATTATAAATCGGACCAAGAGCACCAGTAAACAACATATGTCCCAATGGAGTGAAATTTCCTAGAATTCAGTAGTATCTATGTTGTGATGAACTTGTGCATATATAAGGTAATGAGTAGGAAAAACTAAAAATTCCCATCAATAATATTTTTACACCAATATGGGTATACATTTTAGTATTTCTGGTGTTTTTAGGGAAAACCAAAAAAATCTAAAAAACCATAAAACTATAAAAAATTGAAAATTTAAAAATATATATTATAAGAGCATTAATTATTACATTATTTTTAATTGAATTAATTTATATTAAACATGGTTTTTTCTTTATTGATATATATTATTTTGTAGGTAATGGACATTCTAGGGTGGATGAATCTGCATGATAATATTTTTAGAATATGTGGTAACTTTGGGAGCCCATTTTTTCACCTTTATGGATCAAACCCAAGGACTTTGTTGATCCCAAGAGCCATTTGGAAGTTGTTAAGAATTTTGGGAGATTGTTGAAGTCCTAAGCTGAAGTAAGAAGTCCCCTATAGCATATTTAAATTTTATATAGAAGAAGGTATCAAGAAATATATGTTGATATGTTTAATGTGTTTTCTTTTATTATCCGTACATAAATAATATTCAAAATCAATTTATTTTTGGTGTTTCATTTGAGGTTAGGTATATTCCATAGTTTAGGAGTATTTAAATATTTTTTAAGTTTTTTAAAAGTGTTTGAGAGTTGGATGATATAATTTGAGGACATTATAGAATTGTTAATTGTAAGAAAAAAATTAATCTGCCATAACTTCATAATAGTTACCCAGAGTATAAAAGATTGAAAAATATGGAAAAGCCATTACTTAATAAGGTTCATGTTTCACTTTAAAAGAGTAGCACTAGGAATTCATAAGATTCATTCTGACTTAGAAAGATTAATAAATTAATTTATAATAGTCTATTATTTCAAGATAAAATCTTCCTACATCATAATGTTAAATAAAAACATTGGAAAAGTAAATGTGTCATTTGAAGATTCCATGCATGAATTCATAAGAGTCAGGTACTAGGTGAAATTTTGAGTGTTTAAGTCTAAAAAATAAAAGAAATTTCATATTTAATATTTTTAAGAATAAAATAATTCTATATGATGCACAAGTTATTGATTCATGATTTATACATCATGAGATAGGATTTAAGATTCAAGAAAATGGAGAAAGATGTTTGACACATGATGAAAACATTTTCCATGAAAAATAAAAGAGCAGCAACAACATAACCTATTGGTCATCAAGTTGTCTTGTTTCTACATCACAATTATCTAGAATTGAGTTTCAAAATAAGTGGAAAGAATCAAGAGGAATAAAAAAAATTGGTAAAATAGTCAAATGAATCTAATCATTTGAATATGAATTTCAATTTCAAATTTGAATGTGTATTTTTACTAAGGGTTGTATGAGATATTGTTATTGTATCATGCATGTAAGAAGGAACATGTTAAAAATAGATGAGAATACTCCCTACAGTAATTATAGAGAATATTTTTTGAGATAAAGATGATGAAGAAGAAGAGGTTGTGTAGTTCACATAGAGAGAAGATAATAAACCTTCAATAGTATAGATTAAAGTAGAAGAAAAAGAAGAATCACTTAAACAACACTTTGGATTTCTAGTTTTGTTGAAGGTTTTCTTATTATTTAAATAAAAATTATTTTATCATTGTAATAGTGTAGGAATAACTATCAGATTCATTATACCTTTTGTGACACAAGTACATGGATATTCTCTACTTTTTGTACCTAAATTTTGATATAATTAGGACATATGGTCATGGTGAAATCTGAATCATTATAAGTATTGGAATTATCATTTTGACAGGCAAAACTTGTAAAAATATTTTTAACTTTATGTGTGTGTGCTTTGGTAGTGATCTAAATTAATTTTAATAGGTGTAAGTGGTTATTTAAATATAGAAACTTAAAGGAAATTAAAATCAGTAATTCACCCTGCTGTGATTTCCACTATTTTGGTGGGTATATTTGCAGAGTTATCCTCTACATAACCATGAACATAGTGCTTGAAGTCACAATGGAGACTGATTTCCAAAGTGAATAAGAGTAAAAGGAATCTATAATTAAGGTGGGAAAGGGATTTGGGGTTCAAGATACACATGAGGAGGGCCACAAAATTTAATTTATACCCTCCCTAAACCCTTAACAAATCCCAAACATATGGGAGGTAGTAGGAAATTTTTTGTATTTTATATGAAATAGGGAAATATGAGGGCATGTTTAAACAGTTGATGGAGTTAGATTCTACCAGAGAGATTTGTAATCCATTAGTGTAGTGTTAATAGTCTAGAGTAGAGGAGTATCTAACATGTGTTAGTTCCTTCTTAGTAATCCACATCACCCATCATATTAGGGATAATTTCTAGTGAATCTTGTATGAATGGCTTAAAACCTAAGCTCTGGTTGGAAAGAAAACCCAAAAAAAATAGCATGTTCTAATTTTTGTTATATTTTTTAAAATTAAATTGTTAACATTTCTATCCACTGAGTGACAGCTTGATTATATTGGATGGTATAGAAAAGGGAAAAATAAAAAAAGGAAGGAATACACATGGCATGAAGGTGATACTTAGAGGGGATTATTCTACTATTCTGATTTCCTATTTTAATTTCAATGGCATATCATTCACTACATCTCCCTATTTCTATGTAATTTTTTTATAACATAAGAACCAAACATGGTGGTAGTGAGTATACAAAGATATTATGTGAGAGTAATCTTACACGATAGATCCTATTCATCATGCTAGAAAATAAAAAATTTACCTAGAAACAATAATCTCTCGTAAAATAACTAGTGTAAGGGAGTGTAAAAAGGGAACATTTTAGGGAAATCAAAATTGAGACATTTTTTGCATTTTATTTTTGAACTTCAACTTGAGTGAATAGTTTCGTATTAAAATTGAACACCTAGGGCATCCAATGTAAATGGAATTATGATAACTCAAGTGAACTGGAGTAAAATTTTTAGTAGGGATCCTACTAAAAGTTTCTTAAGATATATTTTCATATTGTGTGTAACTGAAAATCAAATCCATCAATAAAAGTGAAATGAAATCTGAAACATAGATTCCTTTACCATAATTCCATGCCTTGGTTATCACAAATAACCCTATGGGTGTATTTTGTAAGGGATCATTTAGTTTCAGGTTATTCATACTCATGAATAATAGTTATGAACATGGAATGGCATAAACACAATAAAAATAGTGCATGCACCTCAATTGTCAAGCTTAATGAAAATGAGGGTAATACAAAATTGAAATGAAGAAATGGATGGAAACTTAAAAAATCATTTCATAAGTTGAATCAAGGAAGTGAGAAATGGTTCAATGGATGGGGAACTTGAGAGAGATTATTTTTCAAAGAAGTTTATTTTTAAGGTCTTAATTCAATAAAATTCTTGTTATTTAACCATAATTAATTCATGAATTGAATTTCAATTTAACTAAAAAGGGGGTGGGAATTTTTTTGAGAGTAATTAATTGAAGAAAAGTAATTGATCAAATGTTGGTGCTATGATTAACATAATTTTTTCATTAATTTATTTTAAATTAATTTTTTTTTAATTTTATTTTCTAGTAATGTTTTTGTATTTTGATAGAATTTTTTATATTTTTATGAATTTTTAACATTAATTGATCAACTCAGCCTAAAGTGGTGAATTTCATTCATTATGTAATATTTTTTGATACAATATTTATTGGAAATATTTTGGTTATTTCTATGTTAAATAATGTAGTGAATATTTCTTGGGAATAATAAATAAGGACATCAATAGCCTGATGTAAGATTCAATTTCAGTCTTAATAATAAATTAGGAGGCCAATGTATCATGTGTCAGAAGGTGATAAGGCACAAATGGAAGTCGTGAAATCTCTTGAGATTTCATCCACATAATAATGTATGCATAGATATTTATAAATAATTCCAATTCCAGCATTGTCTCATAATATAGTATCACACTTCATCCAAATCAACAGCTACCTCAAGGACTAACCAAGACTACATTTTATAGACAATATTTATTGGAAACCCAATGAAAGATAAAAATTCTATTCAATATACATTATGTTGTGATACTCTAATTTTGGGTAATTTTATGTTCCATAATGATGTAACCTCAAGTGTGATAACAAAGCCTCATGTATCAACAAATGGTGCATTATCTCACCAACATAATCTCAAGCCCACTCTTGAAACTATGTCTAGCTCTCAATAAATCATCAATCCCAATTATACCCGAACTCATTATTAGTGTTTTTATAATTTTAGTGATTCACAATAAGAAAGCTAGTCAATATCATTTAAATTTTTTACTTAAGAGTATGTTGGATTCAAACATAATTTGTGTCACTTAGAAAATTAACTTCACTACTAAAATTATTCACTAATTCCTCTCAATACATCCATTAGCATTTTAGAAGTGATAAGATGAAGATAAATGTTACCTTCAAGCATGATAAGAGGAAAAATACCCTTATCCGTATATGAAAATAAATTTCCTTGAAGATTTAATCCCCAAGTAGTGAGAAACAAAATCATATTCATTACTACTATTTGAAAAAATTAAAAAAATGACATAACAATCTAACCAGATGTTGATAGATTTTGAAGATTGAGGGAAACATGAGATTGTAAATTTGGGTGCTAAAATTATTAGGTGAAATTATCTATTGTCTATGTGGAATAATATATAACACATTACATGTCATATAGATGTAATTCATCATCTTTGAGACGAAATCCTTGCTGATATTCTTATTTAAGGGTGATTGACCCTAAGGGGTTGATCCCTAGATGATTGATGGCATATGGAAAGAGTACTGAAGTAATCTGGTACCCATAGGAGACTTCTAGGGATCCTTGTTCTAGAAAGAGGAACTTGGTTATGATCGGGTGGATATTTTATATAGTAATTGGGTGGATATAATGAGCATTGTATTACTATGTATTTCATTTTATATTAGATTTTTATCTATTTAGGTTGTGCAGTCTTGTATATGGTGTATATTGTTGTTAATTGGATCTTCCCTTGTTCAACCTCTACTAGTTTTAATTGAATGATTATTCCACCGAACATATTTCTTATCATGTTGAATATAATTGGATGAATTATGAATAGTGTAATTTCACAAAATACACTGGGAATCAGTTCATTGTCACTTGATTCTTATTTTTGAGTGCGAGGGAAAAAAGAGTTCAAATTTTCAGAAGGAAAGGAGGAAAATCACTTCTATCTTGGTAAGGGTAGTGTAAGGAGTTAAAATCATGCTAATATGATTTATAACCACATAATTAAGGTACTAAAAAACTTCAGATGGGAACCCAATCTAAGAGGGAAGTGGTAGCATCAACACCATATATTTAATTCACTTCATAATCCTAAATTAGTAATTATAGGAAACTACATGAGGACCTAAAATATATTTAAGAATTCCTATGAGTGTCTCAAAGGATCATTCATAGGGGGTAAAATGATATTTTATAATTTCATTTATATGTAATGTTTGGAAAATTAGGTTGGATTGATAGATTTCCAATTTTCCTATAAGTGAAAGAACTCCAGTGAGGCTTATCCCCTTAGTTTTAAATTCTATGTTATGTAAAATTTAACACTATAGACCCACTTATCCCAATCCATATATCCACCCCACCATTTTATTACTCTATTATAAAATAAAATGATTGAATTAGTAAACCATAACTATCCCTATAGAGACAAATAATCTGGCATTCACTGTTATTTATCTTGTGAAAGTATTGTGTACTTATAGAGGAATGTGTTGGTAAATCTACACATTCTCAAAAAAATACAAGGTTGTATCTTATAACAATCCAAGATAGATATACAACTCCAATATGAAATATAACTAATAATGTACAACTTCAACCTATAAGATATGTCCTTATAAACACAGTGTATGGGACTCAAGGGTTAATCGGTGCGTATCCCACTGAGTCATGAATTTTTTTACCTATTGGACATGGAATATACTCCTAAAACACACACCATGTGCATAATAGAAAATATCTAAGATTGTGGACACATGTTCAATTAACATCCTCTTAACTGAATGGTTTTACCCAATGCTAATACGTTATGTAAATATTGAGGGTAAATTTTGGATCTAGTATATCCAAGTCACTGGCCCAAAAAAACATGAAATTTTTATCAAAATCACACACCATGTGATATTTATCCCTTTAGAGAAACCTAATCCACCAGTCAAAAATGAAACAAAGAATGTCTTAAAGTCTCACATGTTGTGTGAAATGTTACTCCACATAAATCTCTATATGTCACATGAAAATTATACATCACATTTTCTTGGATATCTATACATCATGTGATCAGTTTTTCTTCACTAAATATAGTTTATTCACTAATTTCTCTATTATTGTTGTTGTTTCCAAATATTTCCACTGATCTCATTTTTCATGGTTATTTAACCATCCTCTGTGATTCACATTTAATCCCTTCACTATCAAATGTCATTATTCCCAATTTAAGAAATAACCAATCTGTATCTTGGGGACCTATATAATCTACAATCTCAGCACTTTGGTGGTGTGTCCTTAACCACATTCATGGATCATCAATGATACCCTTGACGAACAACCATCCAAGATGATCTCCTGGGTTTCAATTATCACCAAATTATCAACTACTGTGAAGTAAATCCTGATCAGTCATTATTAGGAGAAGGGAATGAGGGGGGAATAATAGATAGTGGTGATCGATAGGAATCTATCCACCTATATAATTGTGTTAAAGCATGATTATTGATAAATATGAAAATTGTGAATTAAAAATGAGGAAATTTTTAAATGATAATAAACTGGGATCATATGTGAGAATTCGAAGGATCCAATTTTTCTAAAATCAAAATAGAAAATAGAAATTACAAAGAAAAATCACTAAAAATCATTAATAAAAGAATTAAATTTTTATAATTTTTGATGTGTAAATTAATTCTAATTACATGAATGAAATATTATATCACATAATTAATGATAAAAATAATAACAAAGTGTCCTACCTTGATGTTTAGAATTTCAATGCTTTGTATATGTCATCAATGTAGGATCTATCACCATCTTAATGATGATCGAATCTAGTCACCTATCTTAAATTCTCAAGGGTTTATATTGAATAATGTGGATAACCATATAGTAGAGACAAATAAAATGATTTATATCACAAAAAATTATTAAAATAGAAGTATTTTTAATAAATTTAAACAAATTGGTCTATGAAATGAAATTATAACACATAAATTATACATATCATAGGTAAAATTAACTATTTTAGACACAAAAATGGTGTATGGATTTCTATTTTTAGATCTCTCTATTAGATATTGATATCCTCATGCATAGGATAAATATTTATTCATTTAAAAAATAGTAAAATATCCTCTAAAATTAAATAATCTCCGAATCTTTACAAAACACAAAATGAGTGTAAATATCATGACCCAAGATCAATGGAGCAATTAGATTTTTTTTAGATCAATTACTATTATGAATTTATCATTCTACCCTTATTAATTTTTGGGACTCCAAATCTCAAGACCAGTTCTTCCCAAAAGAAAATCTAGGCCTTTTCATTCTACCCACTTTAAAACCTTTTCATCGTAGAAAAGGTTTAAGTTATAGATTATAATATAGGATGCTCATAAGAAAAATTTATGTGAAAGAATAATCCATTTTCACTCTCACATTATCCATAATTTAAGGAACAAACTATACATTAACCCATAACACAAACAATATGATAAAATAATACCCATTATCATCAGTTTCATTCATAAAATTGTAATAATTTATAGTAATAATCATCTTAAACCCATTCTAAGTAAAATACACTATAAAATCATAGGCTATTTCTATGAAAATCTTACCATGATTCCTTACTGGAAAAAAATCATCCACTAGTCATCCACCCTTTCGGAATGAAGGGAAACTATGAAGCCTTGAAATCAAAAAAGACATGCATCAAAAATAAGAGAGCCTCCTATAGAAGCATTATAAATCCCACCTTTAAGGAGAGATCCAGATAATAGTTAAATGATAACAATATATCTAGGTATAATACTACTTCCAAGTGCAATAATGAAGATTATACGCAAACTTAAGATGAGATTATAGGTAACATGTTTTGTATGGTCTACTTATACTTATTTTTATCTCCTAAAAAAGCATGTATACCAATTTCACTATTAAAAAGACAAAGCACAACACGTATCCTACATATTTTTATTTTATATTCCATCAGGGGAAACCACAAATACATGCTTCTGATTCTAGATAAAAATAACATCTACCACCATAAATAACCAGGTTTGTGATATCACTGATCTTCATGAAAGATGTTGAAAACCACAAAAATAAATGATCCTTTTTATCTCAAACCACCCAAAAAATGATCATTGTGTCACTAATGAACAATTCCACCACCATCCAAAGTATATGGGTCTGGATCGTTTAGATAACTCTAATATACTGGCTCTATACCCCATGAAAACACCTTCAAGAACTTGAGAAACTCATAACCACAAACTATAGAGAATATTCCTTCACCATGTAGCTATAGTTTACACATGATAAAATAATAATACTTGGTTATCTCTATGCCCCCATGGTATCATTCCCCACTATGTGACCTTAGTTTGAAATCACCCTTCATAATACCTAACATGAGCCTCATGGGAATACTATACCCATTCATGGAAGAGGATGACATATTCCCCACCTATAAGAAATTTATTAGGTGAATCACCTGAGAACACCTCATAAAGTAATATCCCAAAATCAATATATGTAAGATTTAAATCCCTGTCTTCATGAATGAGTGGGTTCCACTATAATTAACTAATGTTAGGTGGTGTCTCTCCCTCATTTGAATCATATGTACAAAGGATACTGTAGAGTTTTAGAGTGACAACTATTTTCCAGTTAATTTTTGGAAGATCCTAAACTCATGTCTTTGAATGTTACACTTGTTGAATCTAGTTGAAAATATATTCACTTTATGTATGTTTTGTTCAATTAAAAAAAATTATTCCATTGGAAGCAACCCAGATGTATTGTTTTACCTAGATAGATTGTTCAATAGAAACAATTATAAGTAATTTAATGGGTCTTTTTAGTAGAACAAGTAGCATCATGGTGACTTGGTTTATGAATGCAGAAGAAGTAACATATAACACATTTACTTGGAGGAAGTGGTCATATTACGAAGGATAGAGTTATGTGGGAATACGGTAAGTTCTAGATACAACATGAATGTTTTGGGGAGGTGATGGTTTAGTAGAAGATACAATATACATTGAATTCATTAGAATGAAACATAATGGAAATGTTATTAGTTCATAGAAAGTTGTAAATCAAGAATAGATCACATATAAGAAATCATATGCAGTTGTGGAAAGTGGTAGGACTATAGTAGTTTTCAAAAGTTGGTGGAACCATTTGAGTAGTCAATCCACCTGATTCTTACTCAAATTTACCCAAGAGAATAAGGTAGGACGGTCCTTGTAGTTTATCTTGGGTTGTCGAATCCTCATAGACCTAAGAAGAAACCTATAGACATGTACATTCTATGGACTGTTTTTGGCTATGAAGTGTACAACTTGGATTGATTTAATATGGGTTTAAAGAAACTCTAAGAGACTTAAGTGAATTCAATTTAAAATAATGAGTTGATCCTAGGTTATTGCTCGGGGTGGATTGGACGTATTTCCTTTTCAATTATTTCAATTTCTTATATTTGATATGGATTCATTTAAAAAGATAAAACAACATCATCACTTACTGATTTAATGCCTACACCCTTAATAATAATCACCTATACACTTGAAGGATCAATGTTTTGAGCACTTCAAGGTAAAGGTTCCTAATAGCACTTGAAGCGTGTGGCCTCAAATTCAACAAGTACGATGGAGTTTAAAAATCTTCAAATAAAAATCTCAATTAAAGAAGTGATTTTACATTAATGAGGTGATAAATAAAATCCAATACAGCCCATTGGTACTCCCTTGGATCAACCCATAAGTGGGTTATCCCTCTATTGATCTCATGGTTTCAATGGAAGCGGAAAGTAGACTCATGAGGGAGGAAATGGAGAAGTAAGAAAACAACAAAAATAAAATGATCACTCCACCGTTTGTGGATAATTTCACAAGGTTTGGTGTGAATAAATTCACACCTTGATCCAACGGTATCAAAGTTATATTAATAACAACATAATAAGAGAATAAGAAGAACTTTTATTAAGATACTAAAGTGAATTGAACAACTTACATGTGAAAGACAAATTTGAGACAACAAAATTGCAGCATAACATTACAATTGAACAAAGCACCCAAGATTCTTCAATCCTCCAACACCACTTCCTTAAATAGGAATTTTTGAGCCCTTTGGTCTATCCTCCAACAGTCCAAGTATCCTCAATTAATTGTGGTAGGCCATATGTGGGTGGAAAGTAAGGGAGAGTTGATTTTTCCACCCTTGACCCGAGGTGGCATCCACCTTTCCTTAACTGAACATAACCACTTGAAAGACCTTCTATATTGAAGAATCAGAGTGGGACATAGAAGAATAAAATGGATCCTCGGATATCTTCTAACCGCCTGTAAAATATGGGCCCATTTGTAGTTGTGGATTCCGAGATAAGATCAAATTAGTTGGATGTTTTTCTAGGCCATAGAATCTAGACCAGAATTTTATCTCTAACTTGGGCCGCCTTAATGACCACCATAGAGGCCGAATTAGAATTTTCTTCTGAAGTGTGATTTGTTCCTAAACAGTTATTATAGCATCCCACAAAATTTGGGATTCATTGGCCCTGTATTTTGGGCCCCACAGTCTCTTAAGTGGGATGATGTCCAATCTACCTTCTCTATAATTGCTTCCATTCATCTCCAAATATCTCCATCATCATTTATGAATCATCCATTGATCCCTTAATGAAAAATGTTCAAATTTAAGTGTAGATATAGTTACCAAAATATCAAATTAAATTATTGATAATTACATTCCTTAGAATCAGATGACTCATTGGGCCTAAATTGGTGTACATTAGGCATGAAGTGCACAAATGATGAGAATGGATGTTCATAATGAAAATGCACTAACTCAGGCCCATAAGATCAAAAATGAACATTTAATACCATTAAAATGTAATTAAAATATATTTTTTTATTAGATAATCACACCGCCCAACTTGAGATTTTCTAGTCCCGAGCAAATAATTCAATGATTTTATTTGAATTCATTTCTTCAAACACATTATAACAAATAGTGCTCACAATGTAAACTACACACAAATATATCTTTATAACCTATCAAGATAATTTAAAAAAAGATGAATTTAAAAGAATATCCCAATCCCAAGCCCATTCATTTGATCAAATCCATCATCATACTTCATCCAAATCAATTAGGTGTAGTGATGTGTTGTGAATCACAATAGATATGGGGGTTCATTTTCATTCAAGGGGGAAATCATGGAAGCGCTAGGTGGAATCACATTTAATCCTAATATTAGTATTATTAATTCCTTTTTTTTGGATTTTTTTTTGCAATATTTCTATAGTAATTGAGATTGCAGTTAATCAAATTAACCCATGTAGCAAGACTTTGTCGATGACTCCCAGACTCAAAGGCCTTAGGACACCAAGTGAAGCCCGCATACTCGGGAATCGTCTCGAGTTAACTTAATCAAAAACAATGTCATATTACCATAAATAGAGATAGATTTAATAACTCAGGGCTAGACAACTATGGAGTCACAATCCCCAAGTTCCTAAAGCCTCGCATTTTATCAATCCATTTCTCTACACGCAAAATTTTTATTATTATTTTTTTTATTTTTTTATTTATTTATTTTTTTTTATTTTTTTCTTTTGAATACTCTTATTATTCATAAAAATAAAACCAGTCTATGATATTTATTATGGGACCCCAAAAATTCAAATTAGTACCCCATAGTCTAGAGGATGTGCATTGTGGCATTTTGATTTAATGGATGAAAATAAAAATGATGAAAATTTTCATTGAACAACCAAACTTCCAAAATCAATGCTTTTAAACTTAATCATGAATTAAATTAAGAGTAAAAGAAATAAAAGTTATTTTCTATGTAGTTTTAATGTGATCAAAGATGTTATTATATGAATGATAAAGGAATTTTACTTCTTTTTTTTATCATTGTTTTTTTAACAAACATTTTGTTTCCACACCCCCCAACATAGAATGAAACTGTCCCTAGTTTCATAAAAATAAAATTTAGAATGGGGTAGAGGAATAAAAGGGGAGTTAAATAAGGAAATTGAAATATGAGGATCATGGAATGAAGTCGCCTGGTGGTTGAAGTTTGAAGTTCTTGCCGCTCGAATTTAGTCCTTTGATATCCATGTCGCTTTCAAAGTTCCCTAGTAGAAAAAGGAAAACACAAAAATAAAACAAATATATATATATATATATATATATATAAGTAAAATATAAGTATATATATAAAAATTATATAATAAGTAAGCACATTAATTCATAGGTCAGTGGTAAGCGCGTGCCCCTGTCTCCCTTCAGTCCCGGGTTCGAGTCCCCGCGGCTTCGCCGGTTGTGACTGGGTTTTCCCCACGTCCTATGGCGTGTCTCCTTTTTTAATTCTTATATTATTATTTTTATTTTTATTATTTTTATCTTAACCTATAAAATAATAAAAATAAAACAAAATAAAATGATGATACATTGTCTTCTTTTTAAATTTCTGGGTAAGGTATTACTCAAGGATCAAACCACATGACACGGATGAATATGGTGCTCCCTTTTCGTACCCATCCATACTCATAATAGAAGAATAGGTAAAAAGTCTATTTTTTTATTTTTAAATATAAAAATTATTAATTATTCTTATTTGAAAAATAAAGATGATTCAAAAAGATTAGAAAAATAAAAAACACAGGTTGCCTCCTGTGCATCGCTTTGTTTGACATTGTTAGCCCGATATAGATCCTAAATTTATCAATTTTTTTCAGGGTTCATAGATTAGCTCAATTAAATCAACATCTATTTCCTGTTTATTGAATGATTCAATGAATTTTTTTAACCTTTGACTATTGACCTTGAAATTGTGACCACTAGTGGGATCTTGAATCTCTACTGCCCCATGGGGGTATACCGGATGCACTATGAAAGGACCTGACCATCTAGACCTTAACTTTCTTGGGTGTAAATGAAGTTTTGAACTATACAAGAGCACAAGTTTTCCCTGTTCAAAATGTTTGTCCTTGATATTTCTAGATTGGTAGGGTTGAACTCTAGATTTATTGATGCTTGAATTTTCATAATCCTCCATCCTTAGTTCCTCCAGTTCATTGAGATCTAATTTCCTTTTTGTTCTGGCCAATGAGAGATCATAATCCATTTTCTTAATTGCCCAAAAGGCCTTATGTTCAATCTCCACTGGAAAAGGGCATGATTTACCATAGACCAACCTATATGGGGACATTCCTAAAATGGTTTTATATGCGGTTCTATAGGCCCAAAGAGCATCTAAGAGTTTCTCAGACCAATCTTTCCTAGAGGGGTTGACAGTTTTTTCAAGAATTTTCTTAATCTCCCTATTCACTAACTCAGCTTGACCATTGGTTTGAGGATGGTATGCAGTGGACACTTTATGAGAAATACCATACTTAGACATGAGTGAAGAGAATGGGCGGTTGCAGAAATGGGTTCCTCGATCACTGATTATAGCCCTAGGAATTCCAAATCGAGAAAATATGTTCTCTTTCAGAAATCGAATCACAACTTGATGATCATTGGGCTTATTGGGAATGGCCTCAACCCATTTTGAGACATAATAAATAGCTAAGAGTATGTAGAGGTATCCCCGAGAGTTTGGGAAGGGACCCATGAAATCAATTCCCCAACAGTCAAATATTTCAACCACTAAGATGGGAGTGAGTGGCATTTGATTCCTTTTTGTGATGGACCCTACTTGTTGACACCTAGGACAGCTTTGAAAAAATGTGTAGGAGTCCCTTGAAAGGGTGGTCCAGAAGAGACCACATTGAATAATCTTAGTAGATGTTTTCTTAGAGGAAAAGTGACCTCCACATGCCTCACTATGACAGAATTTAAGGATGGACTCTTGTTCAGATTCTGGAAAACACCTCCTAATGACTTGGTCAAGGAAGAACTTATAGAGGTATGGATCATCAAACACATAGTTTCTAACATCATAAAGGAATTTCCTTCGAGCTTGAGTCCCTAAGAATTTTGGAATGACTCCTATAACTATGAAATTGGATATGTCGGCATACCAATGGCAGTCACTCACAGAGTATAGGTGTTCATCAGGAAATGAATCAGACACAGAAAGGTGATTTGAGTTGTCTTTGAATTCCATCCAAGAGAGGTGATCAGCTACAACATTTTCAACACCCTTTTTATCCTTGATTGTGAGGTCAAATTCTTGTAAGAGAAGGACCCACCTAATTTGTCTAGCCTTGGCATCTTGTTTTTGGAAGAGGTATTTTAGTGCAGAATGGTCAGTGAACACAGTGATGGGGGATCCTAAGAGGTAGGACCTAAACTTCTCTAAAGAAAACACAATAGAAAGTAACTCATTTTCAGTAGTGGTGTAGTTTAGTTGGGAATCATTTAAGGATTTTCTTGCATAAGCAATGACATAAGGAGTTTTATCACAGTGTTGTCCTAACACAGCTCCAACAACAAAGTCACTGGCATCACACATAAGTTCAAAATGAAGGTTCCAATTTGGATATTTCATAATGGGAGTAGAGGTGAGAGAGGATTTGAGGGTTGAGAATGAACCCTCACAGATTTCTATCCAAATAAATGGAGCATCCTTTACTAGGAGAGCACAAAGGGGACGAGATATTGAACTAAAGTCCTTGATGAATCTTCTATAGAAACCAACATGTCCTAAGAAAGACCTCACTTCCTTGACAGTTTTGGGTGATGGAAGGTGACGAATGATGTCAACCTTTTCTTTATCAACTTCAATCCCCCTACTCAAGACCAGATGGCCTAGAACAAGTACCTCTTTAACCATGAAATGGCATTTTCCCAGTTTAGGACCAGATTCTTTTCTTCACATCTTGACAATACTCTCTCCACATTCTACAGACATCCCTCAAATGTATCCCCAAACACAGATAAATCATCCATGAAGACCTCTAGAAAATCCCCTACCATGTCTGAGAAGATTCCCATCATGCACCGCTGGAAGGTTCCAGGGGAATTGCATAACCCGAAGGGCATGCGTTTGAAAGAAAAGGTTCTGAATGGACATGTGAATTTAGTCTTCCCTTGATCCTCTAGGGAGACCTCAATTTGATTGTACCCCGAGTACCCATCTAAGAAACAATAGATGGCATGACCTTCCACTCTCTCAAGGACTTGGTCAATGAATGGTAAGGAGAAATGTTCCTTCTTGGTGAATGAGTTTAGTTTCCTATAGTCAATGCAGATCCTCCATCCACTACTCACCCTTGTTGGAAGAATCTCTCCATCCTCATTGGTTATCACTGTGATTCCAGCCTTTTTTGGAACCACTTGGATTGGGCTCACCCACTCACTCTCAGCTATGGGATATATGATACCAGATTTTAACAATTTCAGAAGTTCTTTCCTTACTACCTCCATGAGATTAAGATTGATTCTCCATTGAGGTTGACGTCATGTCTTTGAATCTGATTCCATAACAATCCTATGAGTCCCAACAAGTGGTCTAATCCCAGGAATATCAGATAGGGTCCAACCAATGGATTTATTATGTTTCCTAAGGACATCTAGAAGCATCCTCTCATGATTGGCTTCAAGAGAAGAAGAAATGAAAATAGGATGTGTTTGATTGTCCCCTATGAAGGCATACTTTAGTGCAGTAGGAAGTTCCTTCAATTCAAGATCAGGTTGGTTCAGAATTTCAGCAGAAGATTGGGACATCAATTTTATTTCCTAAAGTTTTAGACAGGATTGATTCCCCACATGTAGAAGTTTCAGCTACTAGATTTGCTTGATCAGATTTAGGGAAGGAAGTTTGATCAGTCTCCATGAATGTGGTTTGTTGAAAGGTTTCACTGATTGTTGGACCTAAGACTTCATCATAAGAGAAATTTGAAAATGATTCAAGCCAAGGAGATAAACTTCCTTCATATGAACAAAGGAAATCAATCTCATCCTGACTTAAACATCCAACAAATATTCCTTGATGATCTATGGATTCATTATCAATGCTTCCTATCATGTTTACTTCATGAATGTCCTCGTCATCCCCTATTTGTGATCTTTCATTATAGATGTTCAATTCTAGACTCATGTTCCCAAAGGTGATGGTCATGTTCCCATTTAGGACTCAGATAACAGAGTTGATTGTTGCAAGAAAAGGACGGCCAAGGATGATTGGGGTTTGTTCCTTATTTCCTAAGTTTGGATGGTTGTCAAGGACAATGAAGTCATCAGGGTAGATGAAGTTTTCAACCTTTACCAGAATGTCCTTTAAAATCCCCTTTGAAACCATAATGCTACGATCAACAAGTTGAAGTGTGATAGATGTGGGTTGGAGTTATTCTAGGCCTAACTGGCAGTAAACGGCATAGAGGATGATATTGACACTAGCACCTAGATAACACAAGGCCTTGACAACTTTTCTTTCTCCTAGTTCAACATTGATGTAAGGGAAACCTGGGTCTTTCAACTTAGGAGGAATGGTCCCTTGAATGGTGGTACTCACATTATCATCCAAAAGGACTTGGTTTTTTGTGAAAATTTTCTTTTAAAAGTGCACAAGTCCTTAAGGTACTATGAGTAGGCAGGTATGGTTTGGATGGCATCAAGAAGAGGAATGTTCAACTTGACTTGTGAGAAGATTTCCCTCAATGTTTCACTCAATTCAGGCTTGGTTTTCCCCCTCATGCTTTGAGGAAATGGTGCAGGTTGTGGGGTTGTTTGTTGAAGAGTTGTTTCTTTGACAATGTTATCATGTTTTTCAGTTTGATCATTTGGTTCGTTTGAATTTTCATCCATTTTTGAATCTTCAGCTGGGTTCTGAATTATTTGTTCAGGTTTCTCAACTGATTCCCCACTTCTTAAAACATTCACAGCCTTTAATTTTTCATGAGTTGTTTGAGTGCAACTTGAATCTCCCTTTAAAGTTGAGGATGGCACCGCCTGAGTAGGCATGGGTGCCTTTCTAGTTTTTATGGTTTGAAGTTCTTGTTTTAGGGAAGATACTTCTGAGTTCATCCTCTCCATTTTTTTGCACAGTTTTTCTAGTAGGCTTTGTGGAATAGTTTGGGTGGGTGCCTGAGTAGGTTGGTTTATCCCAGGGGGATATTTTGGAGGTGGGATAGTTTTTTGAAAATGGACCAGTGGTTGTTGGTATTGGATAGGTTGGGTTTGGAACTGGTTATGGGATTGGTAGTTCTAATTGGGGTAAGGATTTTGTCCCTGTGGTTGGCTAGGTTGTTGGTTATCTTTCCAGCAGAAACTTGGGTGGTCATTATACCTTGGATTTAAGTTCTTTTAGTATTGAGGCTTTTGAAAGTTCAAGGAATTTACTTCTTCTGGGGGTCATCCTAAAAGAACATCCTTGATGGATGGAATAGTTGGGTAGTTTTCTGTCTTATGGTCATTTTTGTCACAAATTGTGCAAACAAGGTCTACAGTTTGGAATTCATGGACTTTCCTAAGGTCTATCTCTTCAACCTTCATAGAGAGTGCTGCGAGTTTAGCCCTAAGGCTTTCCTCTTCTCTAAGTGTATGAATTACAGTATTTCTTTGTGGCTTTTCAGAATAAGGTGAAGTTCCCCATGTTTGGTTTTGTTCAGAAAGGCTTTCTAGATACTCGTAAGCATCATTTGGGGCTTTGTTTTTAAAGGTTCCATTACACATCATGTCAATGAATTGTTTGTTCCCTGGACCAAACCCTTCATAGAAAATTCTCACTTGTTCAGGAATAGAAAAACCATGGTTTGGAACCATGTTTAGAGTGTCTTTGAACCTTTCCCATGTTTCATAGAATGACTCTCCCTCTTTTTCAAAAAAGTTTTGGATGCTCTTTTTAAGTGCAATTGTTTTATAGTGGGGAAAGTATTTTTTGTAGAATTCTCTTTGTAGTTGGTCCCAAGAGTTTATGGATGATGGTCTCAAATTGTTTAGCCAATTTTTAGCTCGATCCTTTAAAGAAAAATGAAATAGCCTTATCTTAGTAGATTCTAGTTGATGTGGGGGACACATGGTTTCTACAATGTCATTGAACTCCTTAATGTGCCGGTATGGCATCTCGGACTCCATTCCATGGAATGTGGGAAGGTGGTTTAGGACATGGGGTTTAAAGATGTAGTTGGAATCTCCTAGGGAATTGTGTCTAATGCATGAGGGGGCATTGGTCCAGGAAGGTGTGAGTTAGTCATTCATGGTTTGATCAATTGCATTCCCCAAGATTGGGGCTGCCTCATTTGGGTTTCCATTTTGGTTACCACCCGGGTTTATGAGTTGGTTTCTTTGAATACCTTCCATTGAAATGGGCTCAATTTTTGACTCGGGGGTTTTTGGAAGATTAGGATCTAATGGAAAGAGTTCCCTTGGTGTACTTGACTCCCCAACCCCAGGACTATCCACCCTAACTAGACGGTTTGATTGATCGCCGGTGTAGGCGGACATGCGCCAAAAGAAAAAAATTGAGAAAGGGACAAGATTAGATAATTTGGATGAGAAAAGAAGAAATGGGGGAGAATAGAATGGGTGTTTAGATGACTTACTTGGGTCCCCGGAAATAGCTCCAAAATTTTATTCTCGCTCAAATTTACCCAAGAGAAGAAGGTAGGACGGTCCTTGTATTTTAGCTTGGGTTGTTGAATCCTCAGAGACCGAAGAAGAAACCTATAGACACGTACATTCTATGGACTGTTTTTGGATATGAAGTGGCCAAAATGTATTGATTTTAGATGGGTTTAAATAAACTATAAGATACATAAGTGAATTCAATTTAAAATAATTAGTTGATCCTAGGTTATTGCTCGAGGTGGATTGGACGTATTTCCTTTTCAATGATTTCAATTTCTTATATTTGAGATGGATTCATTTAAAAAGATAAAACAAAATAATCACTTACTGATTTAATGCCTACACCCTTAATACTAATCACCTATACACTTGAAGGATCAAATTTTTGAGCACTTCAAGGTAAAGGTTCGTAATAGAACTTTAAGTGTGTGGCCTTAAATTCAACAAGGATGATGGAGTTTAAAAATAATCAAATAAAAATATCAATTAAAGAAGTGATTTTACATTAATGAGGTGATAAATAACATCCAATACAGTCCCTTTCTACTCCCTTGGATCAACCCATAAGTGGTTTATCCCTCCATTGATCCCATGGTTTCAATGGAAGTGGAAAGTAGACTCATGAGGGAAAAAATGGAGAAGTAAGAAAACAACAAAAATAAAATTATCACTCCACCTTTGTGTGAATAATTTCACAAGGTTTGGTGTGAATAAATTCACACCTTGATCCAACAGTATCAAAGTGATATGAATAACAATAGAATAAGAGAAAAAGAATAACTTTTATTAATAAACTAAATTGAATTGAACAACTTACATGTGAAAGACAAATTTGAGACAACAAAATTGCAGCATAACATTACAATTGAAAAAAGCACCCAAGATTCTTAAATCCTCCAACACCAATGCCTTAAATAGGAATTTTTGAGCCCTTTGGTCGATCCTCCAACAGTAAAAGTCTCCTAAATTAATTGTGGAAGGCCATAGGTGGGTGGAAAGTAAGGGAGAGTTGATTTTTCCACCCTTGACCCGAGGTGGCAGCCACCTTTCCTTCACCGAACAGAAGTGCTTGAAAGACCTTCTAGATGGCCGAATCAGAGTGGGACATAGAAGAAGACAATGGAGCCTCATATTTCTTCTAACCGCCTGTAAATTTGGGCCCATTTGGAGTTGTGGATTCAGAGATATGATCACATTAGTGGGCTGTTTTTCTGGGCCACAGAATCTGGCCCAGAATTTTATCTCTAACTTGGGCAGCCTTAATGGCAACCATAGAGGCCGAATTAGAATTTTCTCATGAAGAGTGATTTTTTCATCAACACTTGTTCTATCATACCACAAAATTTTGGATTCATTGGACCTGTATGTTGGTCCCCATAGTCTCTTAAGAGGGATGGTGTCCAATCTGCCTTCTCTAGAATTGCTTCCATTTATCTCCAAATATCTCCATCATCGTTTATGAATCATCCATTCATCCCTGAATCAAAAATTCTCACATTTAAGTGTAGATATAGTTCCAAAAATATAAAATTAAAGTATTTATAATTACATTCCTTAGAATCAGATTACTCATTAGGCCTAAATTGGTGTACATTAGGCATGAAGTGCACAAATGATGAGAATGGATGTTCATAATGAAAATGCACTAACTCAGGCCCATAAGATCAAAAATGAACATTTAATACCATTAAAATATAATTAAAATATATGTTTTTATTGGATAATCACCACCACTATAAATAGTGTAGTGTAATAACATGTGGGTTGTGTTTAGAATAAAACTTCCCAAGTGCCAAAGGCCCTATGGATGAAAGTGGATAGCCATTGTTTGGAGACATGGAAGACTACAAGAAGCAGAAGTAGAATATAGAGTATCTAAAGGGTGTTGGAGTGACAATTTTCTCTCTTAACGTTTTGTTTTGATAATTATAAAGCTCTTTTTATTTTTTTTATATGTTTTTATGTTTTTTAGAATATTTTTGAATATGATGGATTTTAAATTCATATTTTATTATTTTTTATTCCTATATTATTATGTATAACTTTTATTATACTTTAAATGTACTACATTTTTTTATTTTTTATTTTTTTCAAATAAAAAAACTCTTATGAAAATGAAAATATTGTTATGAAAATCTATATGAATCTTAAGTAAATTTTATTGACTCTTACTGTATTTCTATTTTACACTTAAAATTTCATTTTCAATAATGTAAATCCCTATTATGTTTTTTAAAATGACAATTATAGAAGTTTCTAAATTAATTTTACATTTTTAAATAGACTTTTACTAAATTTAATAAATGAATCTATGGTTTTATACTATCTCTTATGAAATTAGTTTACCTGAAATTTTTCGATGTGTTTATTGACTCTTATAATGTAAAATATGGATTTTATGATGTAAAATATAACTCTTAATATGTATAGTATGAATCTTACAACGTAAAAAATGACTCTTATGGTGTATATATATATTGACTATTGTGTTTTAAGTGTTATGGAATTTTAGTTATGCTATTATTGGATGTTATGATGTCTAAGAATCATAATATATGACTAAATGTTTTCAAAAGATATAATCTTCATGATAAGGAGTATTTTATATAAATATTTGTTTGTGTGTGTGTGTATAGGCCTACTTTTTATTTTTTTTATTTCCTGTAGATTGAGATGAATAACTCTAGTAAAAAATATGGAAACTATTTTAGAATGCCAAAAAGGTTATGATATTTTGAAAAACATGGTTGATCAAACCATTGTACACAAATTAGGAAACATCATGAACTAGCCATTTGATATTTTATATACAAATATAGATCAAGAACACCAGATAAAATGAACTAAAATAATTATTTGGAATGAAATTTTAATATTTTTATCACAACTATCTACTTATTGAGATCCGAAAAGAGATTCATCATGTTAAAAGACATTGAATAAATTGATCAAGATTCAATGATTGTTCGACTTTTAATTGTTCTAGTTTTTATTTGTTCAATGAGTTATATTCATTATCTTTTTCTATTTCAGTTTAAATATAATGGTTTATTCTTTTCCCTTAAAAATTCAAATCTTTTTTTGGTTATACTTCAGATAATAAAAGTAAGGTTTCGTATTTCATTGTGATTCTAGTTATAAAAGGTGGGGTTTTATCAGGTGTGACTCCTAGAAAAATCAAAGTTGTCTTTTTCTAGTTATACCACCACTACAAATGGTATGTTGTAACTTGAGTTGTGACTCTTATAAAAAATATAGATTTTAACAGATATCATTTATCTCAAGGAGTAAATATAAGTTAAGATTATATGTCGGCTTACTTTGATATGAACTACTATATAATTTATTGGTGCTCATTTTTAATTTTCTACACTTTACTTCTTTACATTCATATTTTATATTTCATCTACACATGCACTTGAGTTTACTATTTATGTTTAATTCTAATTTTTAATCTAGTTTAAATTTTATACAGGTAAATTCATCCCCCTAACCATCATGAATATCTCAATTTGGGAAAAATTATTAGATATAAACCTTTTGAGATCTAGTAGTTCATTTGGATTTTAGTATTATATATTTTTTATATAATCTTATCTTTAGACTATAAGAATTATTGGAAAAATAATTATTGAAATGTATTGTTTAAATTATATTAATGGTCATATTATTTAATGACCACCTTATTTTGATAGTAATGATTATGGATATTGGAAAACCAATAATTGAATCTTACCTTAAGAACCTGAGCATTGATCACCAGACTATCATGGAAAAACCTTACAAACTACCCCATTCTAATCTGATGAGAACCATGTTAAATGCACCAAGTTGATTGCATAGGAGGAGTTGTATTTTCAAGGCCCAATGATGAAAGGGAGATTAAAGAGGCTAAATTATACAATGGGTTCCCATCTTGCTTCATTAAAGGCCCAATAGATCTTTCCTTGCATGTATGGAGAAAATGGGCCTATTATCTCACTTATTCAAGACCAAACATGATGCCTAAAGTTTGGCCCACATGGTTTCACTAATTTAGAAGCCTTTCCCCCATGGAGGATTCTATAAATGGCATCTTTGGACACCAAAGTCAAATTCGGTGGGGTATGCACTCAAAGTAAAATCTAGTGGGATATAGTTGGAAATTGGTGTACCACTTTTCCAAAATTCTTTGTTAGACTTTATCTTTTTGAATTTTAGGGAAAAAATTATTTTAGCCTTTATAACATTAGGGTATTATACCCTTTACTATTGTACCACCCCCTTGGCTATAAATATCCACCCACATAGAACTTGGATGACATTGAAGATTTAATTGAGAGCTTATCCTTTGTTTCTCTTTGTTGTGTGAGGATTTTCCTAGTTTATCCCCTTGATCTTGTGTATTCTTACCTTGTTAATATACAAGTTAGATTAGTGATCCAAGATCACAAAGCCCCCAATTTTGTGCCTCAACCCAAGTGTGTGGTGTGAATTAGCTATCACATCCCACCCTTGATATTGTTTTCTTAGTATTAGGTCACACTCCTTATAGCATTGATTGACTACTTGCATCCGCTATCTATACCCATCATCCTCTAATTTTCCTTGAACCACATCCTTCATCCATCACCCTACACTGTGAAAATTGGGCCACCCTGAGTTTCTCACATCATTTGGTATCAGAGCTCCGGTTGACACGGTAGGCATCTATCTCCCTCTTTTATCCCATATATCTATTACCCTTCTCATCTTTCCTTATTATCCACCCATTCAAAAAAACATTTTCCTTGAAAACCTCCAGAATTGGCCTTTGTTGTGCAAGATTGAAATATTTTTACATTGAGTCAATTTTTTATCCATCTTATTTTCGCATTTAATTCACTATATGTGATTTGTGTCAGAAGAAAAACAAAAAAAATCAAATTCTCTCAACTCATCATTTTATGCTTCTCAAAAGTAAGCATGTCCTTTCCTTTAAGATATTTCAAAAAAAATCTTGCTCTCCATTCATCATCTTGTTCTCTAAAACTCCAAGCACAACACTTTTTTGTGGAGATTTGACAAAAAAAAAAGTGGATACAATTACTTCATCATTGTGATTTACATTATTAGCACTTTCCATTTCTGTACATCACTTTCTCCATCATTTTTCTTCATCCTCGTATTATATTTGGCCCATATTTTTTTTAATTATTCTTATCATGCACAATCATGAAAATCCCAAATACCACCTTTCTGCCCCCCCCCTTTTCCACCCACCCTTTATCCATTCTCTACCCTCTTTTCACCCTTTACCCTTTACCACTCAAGCGGGTTGTGTCAATCCATCCCCTAACACAATCTTGATTGGGGAAGGATTGGTGACAAGTGATCACCCAAAACAAGGTATTATATTTCATAAGAGCTTATAATTTTAATTGAGTGTTTATAGTGGAGAGAAATAAGCAAAAAATTATCTTGTGTTTGTGAGTGTGTGCACCATGTTGTGTGCATGTGTGTGTGTACATCTTGTGTGTGTGAGTGTGTATATCTTGCGTGCATGAGTGTGTATCCTTATGTGTGTGAGTGTGTACATCTTGTGTGTGTGTGTGTACATCTTGCATGTGTGAGTGAGTGTGTATCATTGTGTGTGTCCCCCACTACGTCGGTGTGTGTTTGTGTTTTTGTAATATATTATGGCTGAAGATCGTGGGAAGAAAAAAATTTATGCTATTGATGAAGGAAGCCAAAGTAGGTATCCCACAATAGAAGCATTGCCACTCCAAATGAAAGCTTTGGTGAGCCATTTTGATAAGTTTCTTGATCTAAATTTGGAGGTTCTACATGAGAGGATTGATAACCTGTAGAATCAACCAAGACCAAGGATGATCTATAATAACCTGCAGCGAGTTCCGGCACCCCGTCACCCCCACATCATAGAGGAGGAGATGGAAAACATTGATGGTGATTTTGAGGATGTCCCACAAAGTAGGGGGTTGTACCAACAACCTAGAGGAGTAAAAATAAGACAGCATGATGATGACCAACTTGGAGGGATCAAGGTTAAGGTCCCTTCTTTTCAAGGGAAAAGCAATCTGGAAGCATACTTGGAGTGGGAGATGCATATAAAGCATGTTTTTTCATTTCATACCTATTCCGAGGAGAAAATGGTAAAACTTTCAGCCCTTTAATTCATTTATTATTCATTAATATGGTGGGATAAAGTTCAAAAAAAGAGATCTAGATATGGTGGACGTCCCATAAACACTTGGGAAGACATGAAGTTCACCATGAATAAGTGGTTTATTCCCACACATTACCATAGAGATCTCCATAAAAAACTTTAACACCACACCCAAGGGAGTAAGAGTGTAGAAGACTACTATAAGGAGATGCAAATTTCCATAATTCAGGAAAATGTTGAGGAGGATCCAGAGGCAACCATGGCACGTGTTTTACATGGGCTCAATCAGGATATTGTTGATCAAGTGGAGATGTATTACCATGTGAAAATACAAGATATGATCCATCAAGCCACCAATATTGAGAAAAAAAATAAAAAGGAGTAGAAACATGAGGAAACCCGCTACCCCTTTCATGCCATGGATAAATCTGAGGAAGGAGATTGGAGAACCATCAAAGGCAAAAGAGGAGGTTCATCGTAAAAGTGACCAGGTAATTCTCCCACCTAAGAAACATACTTTTGAGGCTAACCAAACTAGGAATTGGGATATTCAGTGTTTCAAATGTCAAGGAAGGGGTCACATTTCTAGTGAGTTCCCAAAATGTTGCACCATAACCATCAACAAGTATGGATAATGGGAGACCAATATAGAGAGCTCATAAGAGGAGGGGGAAGAATCTCCATAAATTGATAGTGGGGAGTTTGCAGAATATGGTAAGATTCTTGTAACTAGGATAGTTCTAAGAAAAAAAATGATCATGGGAGAGAAGGAGCAGTGGGATAACCTTTCCCATACATGGTTCAAGATCCATGATAAGGTATTTAGTGTTATTGTTGATGGAGGAAACTATAGTAATGTTGCGATCACTGAGTAAGTAAAGAAGTTGGGACCTCCTACTTTGAAGAATCAACACCATATCGACTTCATTAGTTGAATGATTGTGGAGAGATGAAGGTTACCAAACAGGTGAGGGTATTGTTCTCCATTTTTAAACACAAGGATAAGGTATTGTGCTACATTGTTCCTATGAAGGTGTGCCACTTGTTGTTGGTTCGACCATGGAAGAACGATTGGTGTGTTACTCATGATGGTTTCTTGAACCATCACACTTTTTTACTATGAGGGGAACCTATAACCCTCAAACCCATGACCCCAAAACAAATTCTATAAGATCATATTTTGAGAGAAAAGAAAAAAATGAGTGATGAGGAAAAAAAGAGAGAAAATGAAAAGGGAGAGAATGAGGAAAAAATAGATGATGAGAGAAGAAAAGAAATGGAGAGAAAAGAAAAATCATGAGGGAAAAAGTTTTGAGAGGAGAGAAAAGTGTGATGGTGGAAAAAAAGAGTGAGGTTAAGGAAGCTTTGAATTCTCAACAAAATCTCTTAGTACTTATATACAAAGAGGTGATATTGAACACTAACAACTTAACATCTCTTTTTCCACGTGTTGTTGAGTCTTTGTTGCAAGAATTTGAAGATGTGTTTCCGAAAGAGGTGCCACCTAGTTTACCACCCAATAGAGGTATTGAAAAGAAAATTGACCTCATACCTAGAGCATCACTACCGAACCGCCCTGCATATCGCACCAACCCGGAAGAGACAAAAGAGATTCAAAAGAAAGTTTAAGAGTTATTAGATATGGGATATGATAAAGAGAGCCTTATTCCTTGTGTGGTACCAGTGATTTTAGGACCAAAGAAGGATGGAACATGGAGAATGTGCATTGACTGTAGAGCCATCAATAACATCATTGTTAGGTATCATCATGTTATCCCTAGGTTAGATGATATGCTAGATGAATTAAATGGTTCAACTATTTTCTCAAAAATTGATTTAAGAAGTGGCTACCATTAAATTATGATGAAAGAAGGAGATGAGTGTAAAATTGCATCTAAGACAAAACATGGACTTTATGAATGGTTATTCATGCCCTTTGGTCTCACCAATGAAACTAGCACATTTATTAGGTTAATTAATCATGTATTACGTGCATATATTGTAAAATTTGTGCTAGTTTACTTTGATGATATTCTAGAGTATAATAGGACTTTTCATGAACATGTATATCACTTAAGAAAAGTATTAGAGGTGTTAAGGAAATAAAACTTGTTTAGAAACATTAATAAGTGTGATTTTTTCCTTGATGAGATTGTTTTACTTGGATTTTTTGTGAGTAGGAATGGAGTTAAAGTTGAAATTGAGAAGATCAAAGTAATAAAAGAATGTCCAACTTCGACCTTTATTGGGAAGGTAAGAATTTTTCATGGATTTGATAGTTTTTACAAGAGATTTGTGAAGAAATTTAGCACACTAGCAGTGCCATTGAATGAATTGAAAAAGAATAATGTTCATTTCAAATGGGGGAAAACTAAAGAGATACCCTTCCATGTGCTTAAGTAGAGACTCACCCACACCCCTCTACATGCACTTCTGGACTTTGGTAAGACATTTGAAATTGAATATGATGCAAGTAGAATTGGCATAGGAGGAGTACTCATACAAGAAGTTAAGCCTATTTCTTTATTTGGTGAGAAGTTAAATGGCCCAACCCAAAAATATTTTACATATGATAAAGAGTTGTATGTGTTGTTTAGAGTTCTAGAAACATGGAAATATTATCTTTGGCCTAAATAATTTGTGATCCATTCTGATCACAAGGCTCTTAAGTAGCTTAGGAGCCAAAATAAACTAAATAAGAGGCATTCTAGATGGTTGTAATTCATTGAACCGTTTCCATATGTCATCAAGCATAAAAAGGGTAAAGAAAATATTATGGAAGATGCACTTTCACATAGATATTCTTGTTTATCCTTGTTGGATTCAAAACTCATTGGTTTTGAATGCATTAAGGAATTATATGATACATATAGTGGTTTTAGTGAACTATATGGACATTGTAAACCTAGAGTTAGTTAGGAAAATTTTTATTTACATGATGGATTCTTATTATGGATTGATAAGATTTGTATTCCCAATTGCTTTATACATTTACTTTTACTAAAGGAGTCACATTCTAGTGGGTTAATGAGACATTTTGGTGTTGCAAAAACTTTAAGTGTTCTTAGTGAGAATTTTTATCAGCCTAGGATATTTAAAGATGTTGAAAAAATTGTGGGAAAGTGAATTGTTTTCCATAAAGACAAATTGAAACTGAACCCACATGGATTATATATTCCTCTCCCAATCCCCAAAAACCCTTGGGAGGACATATCAATGGACTTTATTATGGGTTTACCAAAGACCAAGAGGGGTTGAGATTCCATTTTTGTTGTGGTGGATCGATTTTCTAAAATGGTACATTTTATTCCTTATCACAAAACAGATGATGCCACTAACATTGTAACACTCTTCTTTCCGGAAGTAGTAAAACTCCATGGAATGCCAAGGAAAATTGTGTCGGATTGAGAAAAAAAATTACTTAATTAATTTTGGAAGACCATGTGAAGAAAACTGGGTACAAAGTTACAATTTCCCCTAATTTTCATCTAAAAACTGATGGGAAAACAAAGGTGGTGAATCATACACTACCATCCCTTCTGCGAACAATTTTCAAGAAGAATCTCAATAATTGGGAGGAGTGTCTGCCAAGTGTGTAATTTGTATATAACAGGGCCAAGCACTCCACCACTCAATATTCTCCATTCAAAATTGTTTATAGTTTTAACCCTCTTTCCCCTGTTGATCTAGTTATTTTTCCTTTGCAGGAAGAAACTAATATGGATATGAAAGGGCACGCTGAATTCATTAAACAACTCCATGAAAAGGCAAGGAAAAATATCAAGTGGATGACCCAGAAATATGTTGATCATGTAAACAAGGGTCGTAAAAAAGTTTTGTTCGATCCCGGAGACTTGGTCTGGATTCATATGCAAAAGAAGAGATTTCCCGACAAGTGGAAATCAAAACTCATGCCATGAGGATATAGACCTTTCCGAGTGCTCGAGAAGATTAACAACAATGCTTACAAGATAGATTTACCAGGTGAGTATGGTGTAAGTTCCACATTCAATGTTTCTAATCATTCTCCTTTTTTGGGTGCAGAGGATGAAGATTCGAGGACGACTCCTTTTCAATAGGGGTGGATGATGAGAACCATGTTAAAGGCACCAAGTCGACTTCATGAGAGGAGTTGGATTTTCAAAGCCCAATGATGTGAGGGAGATTAAAGAGGCTCACTTCTATAATGGGTGACCATCTTTCTTTATTAAAGGACAAATGGATATTGCCTTTCATGGATGGAGAAAATGGGCCTATTATCTCACTTATTCAAGCCCAAAAATGATGCTTAAATCTTAGCCCACGTGGTTGAACGAATTTGGAAGCCTTTACCCCATGAAGGATTCTAGAAATAGCATCTTTGGACACCAAAGTCAAATATGGTGGGCTATGCACTCAAAGTCAAATCTGGTGGGCTATAGTAGGAAATTTGTAAACCACTTTTCCAAAAGTCTTTGGTAGACTTTAACTTTTTGAATTTTAGGGAACAAATTAGTTTAGCCTTTATGACTTTAGGGTATTAGACCCTTGACTATTGTACTACCCCTTGGCTATAAATAGTCACCCCCATGGCACTTGTATGACATTCATGATTTAATTGAGAGCTAATGCTTTGTATCTCTCTGTTGTGTGAGGTTTTTCTCAGTTTATCCCATTTATCTTGTGTATTCTTTCCTTGCCAATCTATAAGTTTGATTGGTGATCCAAGATCATAATGCCCACAATTTCGTACCTCAACTCAAGTGCGTTGTTGTGTGGATTGTTTATCACATCCCACCTTTGAGATTGTTGTCTAATTAGTATGTTACGCTCCTTATAGAGTTGATTGACTACTTGCATCCACTATCCATACCCATCATCTGCCACTTTTCCCCGAACCACATCCTTCATCCGCTGCCCAACGCCATGAAGATCAGGCCACCCCAAGTCTCTCACATCATAATCTAGATTCCTTAACTAGTAATAATTTTGTAAAGTATTTTTTTAATTATAAAGTTATGAATATTTTATATTGTGATATTAGTATAAGTTTTTTTGGTTATGTATCATCTTATAAAAATACTCAAGAAATATGGATAATTTTACAATTTATATATTATACTACAAAAAACTGAGAATAACCAAGGTAAGAGTACCTTGAACTAAATATAAATATTTTAATATTGGATAAGAAGAATTTCTTAATCATATTATCTAATGATTTATTAGTATTATAAAATTAATAAGTCATCCATGTGAATCCTTGGATAATGCAGTTCTTGTTAAAATTGTTACGAGATCCCTACCAAATAAATAGAATGTGAAAAAAGTTATTATTGATGAAAGAAAAAACTTTAAAATAGTATATTCTTGATGAAATCATTATATAATTACTCTAATATTAAGTTGAGCTAATGAATATTTATAATGAAAAAACTACCAAAAATAAAAGTTCTTATTTTAAATAAAAAATAAATCATTATTAATATTATAATTATAAAATCTAGTGAAGTTGAAGTAGAAAAGTTTCACAACAAGTAAAAGGCGTCTACAAGAGCATGAAAAATAAAAAAAGTTTTTCATGAAGGTCTAGAAAATATTACCATAAGGATGATTGAAAATGAAATAATACAGATAAGTATAATTCTTATAATGATGCTTTATAACTAAACTGTTTTTGTGAGTTTAGAAATAAATGTCATATTAATCCAAACATCCAAAGACTAAATCATGATAAAAAAATATAAAAAATATAAGGAAAATGAGAAAACATATTTACCAACTGGGTAGAGTGGTACTAAAGAATTAGATTAAATTTATGAATCTAGAACATAAATTGAGTATGCTAACATCTATCATATGGATTTATTAAATGAGGTTAGTAGTGACTCTGGGTTTTTGTTCTAATTGTGTTTCGGATTTTGAGAAACCTAGTGTTTCTGAACTAAATTAAATGATTTAAAAACGGAAACCAGATATCTTAAGAATTTTTTGGTTTTATAAAGTGATTGAAGAATAAATTAAGAATCTTATTGAGGAGTTTGAAATTATTTCTCTATAAAATAAAAAACTAAAAAATATATATTTAAGAACTAATGGAAATTTTTTGTGATGACTTATATATTACAAAAAAGGAAAAAAAGTTAAGAAATGAAATTTAAAGTTTAAAGGAAAAACTGTTTACTTTTATACAAGGAAAATAAATATATGATAAAATTATGTAAATGAAAAACGTTAATAGAAATAAAAGCGGTGTTGGATATGATATACAATTACCTAAAATGTGTAAAAATTTCTTTCTGAAAAGTTAAGAAGGAATTATTTTAACTGTCATATGTTTTAGATGTAGAATGCAAGGTCACTATGAAAGTGAATGTTCTTTATTATTTCCATAATAATTATGACATACTAAATCAAATATTTCAAATAATTTATCTTCAATATTACCTTAGAATGAATTTATAAAGTTTAGCATGTTGAAGGGTTAAAGAATAATTTGATTAGTATTTCTCAACTATGTGATGATGAAATGTTTTTGAAATTTTATAACGATAAGTGACTTGTTTTCAAACATGTTTCTATTTTTTTTATGCTAACTAAAAAGATAATATCTATTCTATGAATTTTTCTGATCTAACAGTTCAAAATATAAAAGTTTATTAATGTTTTAAATTCAAATGATGTTTTATATCATAGAAGACCTAGACATGAAAATTTTCATTTACTACACAAGCTATCAAAGAATTGAAAAATTATATCTTTTCTTGAAATTAAAGTGAACACAAATCATGTGTGTGATTCATGCTTGAAATGAATAGAGTGAAGAGAAATTTTAAGATCAATAAAAGATGTGAAATTAATAATACCTCTTAAAGTGTTTCATTTATATTTATTTGGACATGTTCAATCTATTAGTCTCACTCATAAGAATTTTTATTATTATTGATTATTTTAGTAGATTTAAAAGGATTTATTTTCAATATCATAAAATTGAAACCTTATCAAAGATTTTTGGTTACTATAAATTATTTTAAAATGAAACTGGTTATTTGATTATTTCTATTAGAAGTGATAGAGATGGGTAATTTTAAAATTTTATAATTTTGAGAAATTTTTTTAACATAATGGTTATTTTAATTATTTCTCAACCCCCTATATCACCCTAGAAGAATGATGTAGAAGAAAGGAATAATATAAATATTCAATAAATTTATAGAATTATATTTAACGCTTTCAGTATAACTAAGTATTCTTGTGAAAAATTTGGGAATAATACATGTTATTTTTCTAATAGAATCCTTATTAGACTATTTTTTAAGAAAACCCATTATGAATTATGAAATGGAAAGAAATAAAAAGTTGGATATTTCAAAGTTTTTGTTGTAATAGGTTTATCCTAAATACTAATTATTCTTTGGATAAGTTTGGTGCTAAATATAATAAAGGTCAATTTTTAGGTTATTTGAATGTTATTAAATCTTATTGAGTTTTTAATAAAATAACTATAGTTATTGAATAATTTTTTCATGTTAAGTTTGATGAGAATTATTTAAAGAAGAATTCGAATTTAGAACAGATTGAAGAGAATTTTAGAGATTTTAATTTTAGAGAAGTTGGTACTCAAGATGAAATTTTACATGTTAATGATGATCCTCACACTAATGAAAATTTTTGGAAAACTCATAGAGATAATCCTTTAGATAGTTTTACTAGATATGTTAACTCTAGAGTACATACTAGAAATTCATTAATAATTTTTTTTTCACTATATTTTTATTTTAGATTTTTCCTAACATATCCTAATTGGAATTTTAGCTATGGAAGAATAACTTAATTAGTTATTAGAAATTATCTTTTGACTTTAGTTGAACTTACTAAAGATAAGTAGAATATTTTAATGAAGTGGTTTTTCAAAAATAAACTAAATGAGTCTAGATATATTATAAGGAATGAAGCTAGATTGACCACACAAGGTTTTTGTCAAGAAGAAGGAATTGATTATGATGATAATTTCATACATGTTACTAGAATATATTCTATTCATATTTAATTATATTATTCTTCTTTTTAAGGATTTAATATTTATCAAATGGTTGTGAAATGTTCATTTTTTAATGGGTTGGATATGTTTATGTTAAACAACCACCTATTTTTTATCATGAGAAGTATGTCGATCATGTTTTAAAACTTTCAAAATCATTGTATAAAATTAAGAAATTCCCTCAATAAAGGTATAAAATATTTGATCAGTTTATTTTAAAGAATGATTTTATGAAAAGTAAATTCGACCCAACTTTTGTATTAATAATACTTATAAGTATATTTTTGATAATTCATATTTATATTAATGATATTATTTTTTAATAATCGTGTAAATTTTTGTGTAATGAAATTTCAAATTTTATGACTAGTGAATTTGATATGATCCTTATGAGAGAATTGAAACTATTTTTAGGTCTTCAAATTTTTCAATGGTATGATAGAATTTTTCTTAATAAGTGTATGTATATTAAAGAATTAGTTAAGAGATTTGGATGTGAATCTATTAAAAGTATGAGAACCCCTATGAGTACTTCTTGTAGATTGGATATTGATTTTGTTAGAAAATTAGTTGATATTAAAGTTTTTATAGGAATGATAGGCATTTTGATTTATCTAATCATTATTAGAACAGATCTTATGTTTAGTGTTTTCATGTGTGAAAACTTTCAAGCTGACCAATAGGAAATACACCTGCCAGGTTTTAAAAGTATTGTAAGATATGTTAAAGGAAGAGTGAATCTTGTTTTTCTATTCTGTAAATACCTCTTAACTAAAAGATTTATTCATATTCTAATTTTGTAGAATGTAGAGTTCAAAAAAAGAGTACATATAGTATTTTTCACTTTTTAATCAAGTGTTTAGTTTCTTGGATTTCAAATAAACAGTTATCAGTTTCTTTGCCTATAGTTGAAGCCTAATATATTTTTGGTTCTAGTATTTGTATTCAATATGTATGGATTGTATGGAATTATTTTACTTTGATGTTTATTTTATAATAATATTGATTGTTTGGGATAATTAATCTACTATTTTTATTTCTAAGAATCCTTTAAAGTAATCTATAATGAAACAAATAGAAGTTAGATATCATTTTATTTTAGATCATGTTTAGATAGGAGATATTATTTTAGAATAAGTATCTATGGATGATATGTTAGAAAGCATTTTTATTAAACATTTGGATACAGTGAATTTTGAGAAGATAATGTTTGAACTTGGAATGATGGAAGTTTAATATTTATACATTAGTATCTAGTATTTATAATTTTTTACTATTAATTACTATTTTTAACTTTTTTTATGGATTTTTTATTGATTTTTATTATTTTTTATAGGGGGTAGAAGATATTAGATGTTTACTATAATCTCTATTTCACGGAAGTGATCATTTTTTAAGTATTTTTTTATTTTCTATGTTTTCTAACTAATTTAATTGTGGTTTATTTTTATCTATGATTTTATTAATTTAAAAGTATTCATTGATTAAAGGGAAGATATCATGTAGAGTTTATTCTAATTAATATATTTTAATTTAAGTATATTGTGATTCATTTTACTATCTTCAAGCATGATTGAGTGTTTACAATTTATTCATTTTTGGTTGAGAGTTATTTTGAAAGAGGGATATTATTTTTTAAAAAAATACTTATTTTTTTAGATTGTTCATATTTAAAAAAAGGGAAATATTTGTTATGTTTTTATGTTATTGGTTTTATAATTAGCAAAAAGGGGGATCTTTTTGGAGTGGCATTTCCCCCTCTTATATTTTTTTTTGAAAGTTTAAAAAATATATTTATTTTGAAATTATAATTGTTTAATTTTTTAAGAATTTTTTAAATTTGATGGATTTTAAATTTATAGTTTATTATTCAGTAGTTTTTATAATTTTTGTTACTAACAATTTATGTTTTTTATATTTTTTAGATTTCTGTAAAATCAAAGTTCTTACATATAAACTAACATCTTACGTATCATGATTTTTAATAAACTATATCTTATTATGCATAACTATTATTTTATTTAAAAATACAAGTGTTTTTGGAAGTTTTATTTTTTAACAAAGGAAAAACTCTTATAGAAATTAAATAGATTTTATATAATTCTATATAACTCTTATGGAAATTTTATTGACTCATATGGTAATTTTTTTAATCTTGTGATTTGATTTTTAATAACTTAAATAAATCTTATGTTTATTAAAATGAATCCTATATAAGTTTCTAAATGAATCTTATGTTTTTAAAAAAAATCTTGTGAAATTTTATAAATGGATCTTAAGGATTTATGATAACTCTTATGAAATGGGTATACTTGAAAATTTCTCAGGTGTTGTATGTATCTTATGATGTACAATATTACTCTTTAAGTTCCCAATTGTATTTTTTGATTGCATTTATACAAAGGGTTGGGGAAAACCCATTTATTAAAAATAGAAAAGGATAACAGGGAACCTTTTTGAATTGGGTAAGGGAAACCCCATTACAAACTCATGGGCCTAGAGGGATCAAAACCATTACAAACCCCATTATTTTTGCCCAAAATCCCAGAATCAATGGCCCGAGATCCAAGTGGGAAAAACCCACTACCAAAACCAACATCTAAACAAAACCAAAGCCTAGATCCCATTGGATCAGTGTGACACCCTCACCCAGCCAGAAACCCAAATGGAAATCTAGATCCATGGTCGCCGCCCGCGGCCGACCCCTCCAATAGAGGACATCGTTGCCACAAAATTTCCCAAGCCCTGGGAACAACCTATCACCACCTGTTGCGTGAAAATTAGGTGTTCACTTATGCCCCCTTACAGCAAAATCCAGATCTGCAGATGCAATCCGCCACTGTTGACACCCCTGAGGGCTGCCAAGAGGAATCTGACCAGATCTGGTTTGAAACCATATCTCCAACATCATCGAGGTACCGCCATCGAGGTTACATCATGGCCCAAGCTCTAAGGACCTCCAGATAAAACCAAGGAACACCATCTCCCTTCATGCACTAAAACCAACCAGACATGGTCTGTCTAGACCAGATCTATGGATGTCAACTGCCATCGCACGTTGAAGCATCGTCGTCACTGCCACCAGCAAATGTCGCCACCAGATTTGAACCTAATGTTAGAGAAATATTTAAAGTATTAAAAAATTTGGTGTATGTTTTAACCAGTGGATATACACTAATGGATGATGTTTGAAGATAATAGATATGGCCTATGATTTATTAAATAATATCCACACCTGAGAAGACAGATTTATTCACTAAATTACACACTATTTAAGAATTATATATGATTCAGCACCTTATAAATGTTTCTCAAGGAGATTGGAACAACTTTAATATTTCTAACAATCATTTGAATAAGTTCTGATATGATTTAAGATGTTTTGATAATCCCTAGAACAATACCAAGTTCATTTGAAGCTTGCTATATAAGTATGAATGCATCACCTCAAGACTTTACAATATTTTCATTTCTAAATAAATTTAATTTTTTTTGCTTTATTTCTTTTTACATAACACCATTATAAGATTAAATTACACACAATAATTATTTGGGTTGCGTTACATGCAAGTCCTAGTTCTACCGAACAACAATATATTAATAAAATATTAATATTTAATATAATATATAACATAGACGTTAAATTATCGGTTGTGAATAGTATTAAACACATTTTGAATTTTATATATTCTATATAATTTTAACATTCATATTATATATTTTCTATACATGATATAAGAAAATATTCCATTTTTTGGATAAAATAATTATTTTCCAAAAAATACAGTTTTGTCACCTTTTGATGGCACACCCATTTTAAATATAGTTTTTGAAAAATTTATATATTATATTTAACAAAAAAAACTTCTTATTTGGAATCAGGATTTAAAAATTTACTTTGGATGAATTATTGATATTTCTCTAATAAGTTTTAAGTTATGATGAATAGTAAAAATATGCCAAATTTTAATTGAAAACAACTTTTTTCATCAAAATAATTTATATGGATAAATTATATTATTGAATGGTTTTAAAGTAAAAATAGAATATGTTTTTATCAGTTAATATAATTTTGGTCATTAGAATTAATTTTACCACGAATTTTGATGAAAATACATTTCAATCGTTTGTAATGTTTTACCTTTTAAAAACTTCTTTTTCAACCTGACAACAGGATTAATTTTAAATTAATTATTTCAAATTATATGTTTTAAATTTTTAAAAATTGATTCCATATTTGGAATCAGTGATTCAAAAATTATGTAAATAGGTTCCTTTTATTTTGGAGCATATTGAATAGTAACTTTATTAATTCTTTTTTATTACTGCGGTTAAGGGTAAATTGGGAAATGAAAGAAAAATTAATATTATAATTACCCTAAAACTTGTCTTAATTTCATTGGGTAAGTGTTTTTTGACCAAAATCATCCTTTGGTCTATTTTTGGACCACTTGGAGCCACTTGGGTGACTTTAATATATTCATAATATTATATTTAATGAAAATATAATTTTGTTATACTTTTGTTTTTAACAAGTAAAATATTTTTAATATGAGGTTATATGATTGATATTATCAACTATAAATAGTCAATATAAATAAAAAATGTATATCTATATTAGGTTAATTTATTTATAATTTTATAAAATAAATAATTAAATTAAATTGTGACATAATGCTTATGTATTAATTGATTTATTACGGGAATAATCAATTATATGATATTAATAATATTAAACTAAATATAATTTGAAACATTTTATGGAATTCACAATTTTTTAATGATATTGACATATTAGGGATGATTTAATATAGTTTTTTTAAGGAATCAAGTTGTCATGATTTTATAAAAAGTAAATTAATAAATAGTGTTAAAATTTACATAAATGAGATTTTAAAATAAATAATATTTTATTAAATGATACAAAATTTAAAAAAAATAATTCATAAAAATAACTATTATAATGTCAAAGATATGATAATTATCAATTTTGAATCATTTAATGGACACTTGTCCATGAAAATGATATAGATATTATTAAAATTAAAGAATGTGACAAAGTGTCGCACTCACATTTCTTATAAGTTAAATAATTTTAATATAGTGATAACCTAAAGATAAATTCGATCATGAATATTATATGGAAATATAAAATAATTATCTATATCATAGGAATTTATTTAAAATTTTTAGAGACTAAATAATTACCATAAGTAATGACACAATAGTGAGTAAGTAATTATTTTATTAATGGAAATATCAAATATAGGATTTTAAAAATATTAAAATAAATAACATTTGACATAATTGAGGAGATCCATAAATTTTTTAGTTGATAATGACATGTTATGAGTGTATTGAATGGATTTTTTTGAATTTATATTTCTTTTTGGATTTTATTTAAAGTCAAATTAATGAATAGTGTCAAAATTGACACTATTGATATTTTATAAAAAAAAAATTAAATAAAATTATTTTAAAATAATAAAAATATTTAAAAATTAAAAAGTGATAATTATAAGGTCTAAAATTTCATAAATTATCCATTTATTATCAATTTACACCATATAAATCAATATTTTTAACCATTAAATATTTAAAATATTATTACCACACTTAAAATTAAATAGATTAAATAAGGATAAATCAAAATGATAAGGTTTAAAATAAAATAAAAACATTTATAAATTTTATTGGATGAGAGGATTGATACCCATCCTTATCTTATCCTCAAAATAACTCACTTTGGATCTATTTGAAATTGAAATCCAATTTATAATAAATTAATAGTTTTGGAGTTTCCTAAAGTGACCCTCCCCACTATTATAAAAGGGAACCTCTATTTCTCTTTTATTCACACCTCTAAAGACCTTTATATCAGCCAAAACCTGACCATTTCTCCTCAAAACTTCCATAAAATCATCCCAGAGGCCTTACTTTTGGTATAAAGAAAACATAAGAAGTCCTTTTGTGCAAATCAAAAGGAGACACTCTAAGAAGAGGTGATTGTTTTTTCAACTCTTTTAAAGTTCTATTCTTCTTCTACTTCCTCTTCTTATATTGTTTCCGTACTAAATTAATAAATACAGTATTATATATATTATTATATGTTATTATAATTATGATACAATCATATTCTTCCTTTTATCCATCCTTCGAATAACAATATCAACATGTGTGTGTATGTACGACTTAACATCTCCACAACGTGGTGTAATTTGTTATTCAACACTACCTTATTTTTCGATGTGTATAATTATAAGTATAATGTATATAAATAATTAATTTAATATTATAATTATTATTTATTATTAATATACTATCCAATTCCATACCATTTAATCATCAAGGGAATGATATCGTCGCTCGTGTGTACGTACGACCTACCATCTCCACGACACGGTGAGATTCATTCTCCGCATTAAATATTCAGGAATGATTATAAAATTTATATAATAAGTAAAAATAATAATTATGAACTTAATATCATTATATATATAACTAAAATATATCCTATGCATAAAAAACATGATTTATGTGAAAAACTGAGAATGAGAAAATGAAGCAGTTAACACCTGAAACAACAGTAATACTAAAATATTATTAACAAAATGATATAAGAGGATCATATATGATATCATAAATGTGTATATGGTTCTAGAATAATTTAATAACATAATTTAACCATTATTCAGGAAGTTAAATCACCCTCTACTAATGTAATGTATAAGTTAAGGGTTAATTTCACAATCTCATTATTATCCAAGGTTGTTTATACGTAAATATCTACTAGAAAATATTTATCATCCATGTCCACGTTTCTTAAAAATATATTTCAAAATATTATTACTATTGTTTAAATTCATTTTTACCCATGTTTTACTTTTTATAAAAAAAATTAAAGGAATCTTTCCAACGTTTTCCAAATGAGGTACTTTATGACTTTTTCGAAAAATTAAGGAAATAATGTTTTTTTAACTTATACGGCATGAGAGGTTATTTATACCATCAATACACCTTAACATTTTGAAGTTTACCTTACAATATTTCAAGGTTGTTTTTGAAATAAATATTTTATTTTATAATTTTTCAGGTTTTAAATTATTTAAAGTAAAAAAGGGATATTTCTCTCAGAGAGTTTTAATGATTTTATTAGATTATTTTCAACTATGTCAACATCCTTTGTTGAATTTTATGCTTAATTGAGTTTTATTTATTATGATACAATATTCCATATTTTATTGAAGTTTTTATGATATATTTGACTATGGATGTGCTATTTTGATACCATTCATGTTTTATGGTTAAATTATAGACATTTCGTATTCCAGTTTTAATACAAATGTTTATGTTATGCTATAACCCTTTCATAAGGGGAATGAATGTGAATTAGTAAGTGAAAATTGGGTCCCTCTATAGCCCCTCAATGCATCAGTAGGTCTCATGAGACAAACTAGTGTCTTGGAATAAGGCCTTGATGGTATGTTTATTTATGGTCTGGGCATGAGGCCTTAATTGTATAGTTATGATGCCCAACATTATGCATTACCTCAGTATGATATTAGTTATTGATATTACTGTGATTATTCTACTAGTAGAATATCCATGTGAATGTTTAAATGGAATTATTTTATTTATTATTGACATATTATGTTCAAGTTTTTGTTTAAAAATTCTTGTGTTTTAATTTTATAATTTCCTTAAACTTTATGGTTATTTATAAAAGCTTATATTGTATTGTTTAACTTTACTGATAATCTGAGATCACCCCTTTCTTATGTTTTATTTTACCAGAATTCTGAGAATTTTATTATTTATATGTAGGGTTAATCTATGAGAATAATGGAGTTCTCATAGATTTATCTATGTTTCATATTAGTTTTTGAATTTTAATGTAAAGTACATGTATGTAATCTATTTTACAAGAATGTTAAACTAATTAGTTCTTCAGGGTTTTATTCCTTATAATCATGCGAATGTATTAAAATACTGCACTCACTCCATGATTTTGGGGTTGGGGAATTACAGTTGGTATCAAAGGAAGTTTAGCAACAACCATGGAAATATATTTAGAAAACTTATATTAGGGATCATAACCCTAAGATGGACTTTGAGGATAAGTATAAAGGAACATCCTAAAATTTTGATAATGCAGATATTATCTGGTTATTTTAATCAAATACATCCATGTTTGGATACTAAAAGTGGACGTGGTTCTGGAACTGATGTACCTAGGAGTAATAACTCCAACAAGGAGTTCTAGGCTTGACTCGGGGTAACCTGGTACACGACAACGAGCCTTACTTCACTCCTTGTTTGAGACTCCTAGGGGATATTCTTAAGATAATTCACATTTTATTTACCTACCATTATGAAGTATTTAAAAGTAAATATTTCCCCAAAGTAACCAAATTTTATGATTCTATGATTTATGATGCATAAATTTATGTTATTAGTTATAAAAAGAACATAACTTTATAAGCTAATCCAGTATATGTCATCATATAGAAATGGAACCTAGCATAAGAAATGAGAAATCCGCCAATGAACATGATCCAAAGAGTAATAAGGATCATATCTTTCATGGTATTAATCCAAAAAATTTAAGGTAAATAATCTCCCATGTATTATCATCATATGAGGAAATAGTATCATGTGTTAATAGGATAATTAAAGAATTATCTAAGTCCTATGTATTTTAGGGGAAGAAATAGAATAAGAGGATGGTAGAGAAATGGGATGAAGGGAAGAAGGTAAAGAAATATTTTCCCACATGTGATAACTGTGGAAAGAATATATTTGTTAAATGCTTGAAGGGAATGGGAGTTTTTTATTACTGTGGAGAAAAAGTACACCAAGTTCTTGATTTCAAGGGTAAGAGGAAGGTTTCCAATATACAATGCTTCAACTAAAATGAGATGGGACATTGTTCGAATCAATTTCCTAATCATCAAAATAATATACCCCAAATAATGTTATTGGATAATGATCAAATTTTGATACTATTGCAGATAAAGAGGAATGATTAATATGCTTATTCAAGAATTATTTTATTTTAATATTTTATTAGTAATTTATCAGTTATAATAATTATGGAGTATATAAATAATATATTTTAGTAATATTTCATTAATGATTTGAGATTTTATGGTACCAAGAAAAGTGACACAGTTGCAAGTTAATCTTTTTGGAAAATATATGGTTAATGGAAAGATAACCCTTAATATGTTTCTGATACTAAGATAATGATTTTGGAATAAATAGATGATTGATTTGGATAAAGTATATTGGATATTATTGATTAACTTGGAAATAACTAATGGTTTGTGTATTCCATCATTGTTGGAGTTTACAACATTTTTTAATTTAAGGAGTATATCCAATATTCTATGTTTTGCATAAGGAATAAGAAAGAATTAAAATATTTAATAAGGTTTTATGGAAATTCATGTTATTACCATATTTTAAGGGAATACATGATAAAGGTATTCACATGTTTTGTGTGTGAAAAAAAGGATCTACATTATGTTATGTTTATTTTATAAATTTAGCAACCTTCCTTATAAATTTTTGGACTGTGAGTTTGGACAGAAGTATTTTGGATAAGTCTAAAGGTTGGAATAGATTAAGTTGAACATTGGATAGTATTGTTTAAGGTTAAAAAATTTCGTAAGGTTATTTTAGGAATGTTATAATAATATAGTTTTAAGAAAAGGAAAACCAGAAGGTCGGACAACAACCTATTGAATCTGGTAAGGCCGCGAGACCTAACCCATAACCGAAGGGTGACAAGGTTGCATCACCTACCACTGACCTACATGATGTCCTGGTTATTATAACATTATTTTCCTTGTTTAAACGGTATTATAGATAAATTATAAGTTTATTTTCATAACCCTATACGTTTAATATAAATATAATATTTTTTAATATTATTATTTGGATAGAAAGATGAGTTTGTGGTAGAAATTAGTTAAAGGATGAAACTTTATTTTTCAAGTAAGTATTCTTCCTTGTGTTCTTATTCTATGAAGTAAATTAATTCTTTAAAACTAAGGGAAAGGATATTGAAACTAAAAATTTTATCCTAGTACTTTTTCTGATGAATCAAATTGTCCCTTAAATAATCACTGACTTCTAGCTATGTGATTGCTCACTTTCTCCTAATCATGTTCTATATCACTCTCCATTAGAACATGATGGTTATATTTTTCTTTCATATCTATGTTTTCCTACATGGAACCCTTGTATGTGTTATCTTTGGTAAACTTGTTACTTCCCTTTATTTTAAAGTGGATTTTTTATTGACCATTATTTTGATGTGGGATTGCAATAAAGTAATTTTGAATAATCAAACATTAGTTACTAAACCCAAATTCAAAAAAATTTAGGACACAATTTATTAAAGGAGGGGAGAATGTAACACCCCAAGACTTTATAATTTTTTAATTTCTGAATAAATTTAATTTTGTTTCTTTCTTGATTTTTATGTAACACCATTTTAATCTTATGATAAATATACCAATGAGTTGGATTTCATTACACACAAGGCTCAGTTCTGTCGAACAACAATATATTAATAAAATAATATTATTTAATATAATTATAACCTAGACGTTAAATTAGAGGTTATGAATATTATTAACTACATTTTTAATTTTATATATTCCATATAATTTTAACATTCATCTTATGAATTTTATATACATGATATAATAAGATATTCTATTTTTCAGATAAAATAAGTATGTTTCAAAAAATGTAGTTTTGTCACCTTTTGATAGCGTACCCATTTTAAATCTAGTTTTTGAAAAATTTATATATTTCATTTAACAAAATAAACTTCTTATTGGGAATTGGGATATAAAAAATTACTTCGGATTAATTATTTATATTTTTATGATAATTTTTAAGTTTTGGTGAATAGTAAAAATATACTAAATTTAAATTGAAAACCACTTTTTTCATATAAAAAATTTATGTGGTTAAATTATATTATTGAATGGTTTTAAAAGTAAAAATAGAATATATTTTTATCATTTAATATAATTTTGTTCATTGACATTTATTTTATCATGAATTTTGATGAAAAAACATTCAAATCTTTTGCAATGTTTTAACTTTTAAAAACTCATTTTTCAGTCCGATAATAAGATTAATTTTAAATAAATTAATAAAAGTTATGTTTTTTGATTTTTGAAAAATTGATTCCATATTTGGAATCAGTGGGTCCAAATTATGTAAATAGGTTCCTTTTATTTTTGGGCATTATGAATAGTAACTTTATTAATTCTTTTTTTATTACCGCAGTTAAGGGTAAATCGGGTAATTAAAGGTAAAAATAAAATTATAATTACCCAAATTCTATTCATAATTTCATTGGGTAAGATTTTTTCGATTATAGAAATTTATTTAAATTTTTTTAAAATAAATAATTAAATTAAACGGTGACATAATTATTATGTAGTAATTGATTTGTTAAAGGAAGAATCAATTAAATGGTATTAATAATATTAAAATAAATATAATTTGAAATATTTTATGTCATAAAAAAATTTTATGGATGAAATTGACAAGTTAGGGATGAGTTAATGTAGTTTTTTTGAAATAATCAATTCTTTATGATTTTATAAAAAGTCAAATATTAAATAGTGTCAAAATTGGCATAAATGATATTTTAAAATAAATAATATTTTATTAAATGATATAAAATTTATAAAAATATATAATTAAGTAAAACTACTAGGATAATGTTAAATGTTTCATAATTATCAATTTTGAATCATTTAATAGAAACTTGTCTCTAAAAAAGATATATATTTTTTAAAAATTAATGAATGTGAAAAAGTGTCGCACTAATTTATTATAAGTTAAATAATTTTAATATAGTGATAACCTAGAGATAAATTAAATAATTAATAGTATGTTAAAATATAAAAAACTATCTACATCATAATAATTTATTTATAATTTTTATAGACTAAATAATTATGATAAATAATGACACAATAGTGAAGAAGTAATTAATTTATTAATGGAAATATCAAATAAAGTATTTTAAAAATATTAAAATAAATATTATTTGACATAATTAAGGAGATAAAAGAATTTTATAGGTGACTATGACATGTTAGTGATATATTAAATGGATTGGTTATAAGTTATCTTTCTATTTGGATTTTATTTAAAGTTAAATTAATTAATAGTGTCAAAATTGAAACTATTGATATTTTATAAAAATAACATTTTATTAAATTATTTAAAAATCATAAAAATATTGAAAAATTGCAAAGTGATAATTATAAGGTCTAACATTTCATAAATTTTCCATTTATGGTCAATTACTATATGAGTAAATATTTTTAACCATTTAATATTTAGAATTTTACTACCATAATTATAATTAAATAGATTAAATAAGGATAAATAAAAATGATAAGGCTTAAAATAAAATAAAATAAATGTCTAAATTTTATTAGTTCAAATTATTTCTACCCATACTCATCTTATCCTAGAAATAACTCACTTTGGATCTTTTTGACATTGAATATCCATTTATAATAAATTAATAGTTTTGGAGTTTCCTAAAGTGCCTCTCCCCTCTCTTATAAAAGGGAACCTCTCCTTCTCTTTTAGTTAAACCTATCAAGTCCTTTAGTTAGGTAAAAACATGTCCATTTCTCCTAGAAACGTTTCTCAAATAATTCTAGAGTCCTTAATTTGGGCATAAATCCAACCTAAGGAGTCCTTTGTGCAAATCAAAAGAAGACACCTGAAGAAGAGGTAATTGTTTTACCAACTCATTCAAAGTTCTATTCTTCTTATTCTTCATCTTCCTATGTTGTTTCCATACTAATTACTAAATTATAATCTATATGATTAGATTTTATTATAATTATGGGGAAACTATATTCCTCCTATTATCCATCCTAGGAATAACAATATCACTATGCGTGCGCACGTACGACTTACCGTCTCCACACTGTGGTATAATTTATTATTCGAAACTAATTTATTTTTTATGGGTATAATGATGATTATAATGGATATAAATAATTAATATAAAATTATAATTATTCTGTATAATTAATATATCATCTAATTCCATACCATTTAACCATCAAGGGAATGATATTGTCACTCGTGCGTACGTATAGCCTACTATCTCCACGATGTGATGAGATTTATTCTCCACATTAACCATTCAATAATGATTATAAAATTTATATGATGAGTAAAAATAAAAATAATTGACTTAATATCATTATTTATATGACTAAAATATATCTTATTCATAAAAAACATGATTTGCATGAAAAAAAATAATGGGAAAATGAATTAGTTAACCTCTGAAACAATGGTAATACTGGAATATTATTAAGAAAACTATATAAGAGGATCATATATCATATCATAAATATGGATATGGTTCTAGTTCTGATATAATTTAATAACATACTTTAACCATTATAAATGATGTTAACACACCCTCAACTAAAAGAAAGTACAAGGTAAGGGTTAATTTCACAATCTCATTATTATCTGAGGTTATTTATACGTAAGTATCTACTATGTCATCTTTATAATCCATGTACATGTCTATTTAAAATGTATTTGAAAATATTATTACTATTTTTTAAAGTCATTTTTACCCATGTTTTACTTTTTATAAAACATTTATAAAGGAATCTTTTTGTCATTTTCTAAACGAGGTACTTTATAACTTTTTCAATGAATTAAGGAAATAATGTTTTTTAACTTATACGACATGATTGATTATTTACATTGTCATGAAGCCTTAACATTTTGAAGTTTCCCTTATAATATTACAAGGTTATTTTTAAAATAAATATTTTCTTTTATAATTGTGTTGTTTTTAAAATATTTAAATTAAAAAAGTGATATTTCTCTCAAAGAGTTTTAATGAATTTATTATATTATTTTAATCCTTGTCAACATCCTTTATTGAATTTTATGCTTAACTGAGGTTGATTTATTATGATACAATATTCCATATTTTATTGAAAGTTTTATGATATATTTGACTATGGATGTTCTATTTTGATACCATTCATGATTTATTGTTAAATTATTAACATTTTGTGTGCTAGTTTGAATACAAATGTTTATGTTAGGCTTTAACCCTTTCATAAGAGGAATGAATTTGACTTAGTATGTGATGGGCGGGGCCTGTTATAGCCCCTATATGCATTGGTAGGTCTCATGAGACAATCTAGTGTCTTGGCACAAGGCCTTGATGGTATGTTTATTTATGGTCTTAGAATGATGCCTTGATGGTATGGTTATGATGTCTGGAATTATGAATTCCCTTGGTATGATATTATTTATTCATATTACATGTGATTATTCGACAAGTAGAATATCCATGTGAATGTTTAAATGGAATTATTTGATTTATTATTTCCATATTATGTTCAAGTTTATTTTTAAAAAGGCTTTTGTTTTATTTTTATACTTCCCTTAAATTTTATGGTTATTTATGAATGTTTTGGTTTTATTGTTTAACCATGCTAAGCATTTGAGTTCACCCCTTTCTTATGTTTTATTTTCCCACGATGCCAAGAAGTGTATTATGATTGGTATGCATGATTAATCTAGGGTAATAATGGAATTATTAAATAATTATCTATGTTTCATATTATTTTTTGAATTGTAATGTAAATTCCATGTATATAATCAATTTTCCAAGATTGGTAAACTGATCAGTCCTTCAGGATTTGATTTCTTGTAATCATTCCTATTTATTAAAATAATGCACCGAATCTGGCATTCTAGAGTTGGGGAGTTATAATGAATTTTAGAGTTCATGAGAAAATGGATATTTCTTGAGTGTAAGTATTTAAATACTATAATGTTAAGGATTTAGTCTAAACATAAGACTTCATGCATTGTGCGTAAGACTTTGAATCGGTCGTAAGACATAGAGATTTATTATATGACTCTGTTGATTTTAATTACTTATTGACTGTGTAACCTTACCATGAGGCTTTGAATTTTACCTAATATTGATAAATTAATGATCAAATGATCTCAGCCATATCATTATCATGATTTTAATACTTCTCCATAAGTCTCAGAGCCTATCTTATGAATTTCTTAGAACAAAAGACTTCTGGATGAGGTAGATATTTTTAAAATTAAATAGAATAAAACTTATATAATTGAATATAAGTATTCTAATTTTGTTTATAATACTCTGTAAATAAATCCTTATTGAGTGTTTACTCTGAATACCCCAACATATGAATTCAACTTTTTGAAAAAATTTGAACGTTTTTGTTGAATAAGAAATCAAGATTCCATATTATGAATCTAATGAAGATGAAACATTTGGGATGATGAATGAAATTTTTGTTTTTTGTATAAACATTGAAAAAACCTATATTCCATGTGATTCAAGCATGAGAATAAAAAGAGGTTGATCTTCATCCATGGATGGGAATATTAATGAAAAATGAAAAGAGGAGTTTCCAAAATTATATAATTATAAGGAAATGAAATCTGATAAATCCAAAGTTGAGATTTTGAGTTTAGAAATTTGTGATACTTACTTCATCCATAATACAAGATTGTTATGTGTATGATCAAATGATATTATAATATATATATATATATATATATTGATGAATAAAATGAAAAAAAATGAGTTTTCATGAATAATAAATATGAAGTTCTATAGAACCTTGAGTTATTGTTCATGAAGGCCTATATTATTTTGATTTGAGGCTGTTCAGGTGTTCATGGGGATATAAGATTCATTTCTTGTAATTTTTCCAATACTTGAGAATTGAGAAGAACTATTTCATGCTATAAATAGTGAAAATTTTGTTTTATGCTGCATATTTTTTTTATAGATCTGTGTATAGTTGGGAAGATTTTTTGTGTGGATTTTATGGATGGTTTTGAGGAAAGAGAGGTCAAGCATTATTATTGAGTTACAATTTTATACTTTATACTTTTACTTTATTTTTTAAAATCATAAAAAAAATATTAAAAATATATTTTGATAACTTTTTTATTCTAAGTATTTTAGAATTTTTTTATAGAAAAAATCTTTTTCTAATGAATATAGATATAATTTCTAACTAAATGAATACAAATTTTATATTATTTAATATAATGTATTGGACTAACTAAAATTCTGGTCAATTGGATTGGCTAGTGTTGTTTCCATCGATTTGACTGATGTTATATCCATTGGATTGAATGTAGTTTAGATCCATCATACAGAACATAGTTCAGTTCATTGGATTGATAATATTATAGTCCATCAGACTGATAAAAGTGTATAATTGGATTGTTGTAACTCTTCATATCAGATAGAATATATTCTAACATTATAATTGTTCTACCGAAACAACATTAGATAAAGGTGTGTTTGATGAGTTATTATGTTTTAAGAGTCTTCCAATGAATTTTAACTTCCTCACTTAGAGAATTAGAAACAATGTGGTTCCTACGAATGATCACATTTTAAGATGTGGTATTAATATGGTATCTTGATGCTCCTGTTGTAGCTCCAATAAGGAGGAAATTATTTTTCATATCTTCTTCTAGGGAGAATGGGCACATGATGTATGGTCCTTTTTTGGAGATTTTATATCCTTCTCTACCCAAGTTCTGCCAAAGGCCCCTTTCCTTGATCGCTAGTTCCATGGCTCGGGTGATAGGGGCCTAGAGAGAATAGCGTGGACCACTATCCTACATGCTAGATGTTTGTGCCTTTGGTAGTCTAGGAATAAAGTTAGGTATGAGTTGTCCCTTTCGTTAGGGAGGTCCATCATTTCTAGAATAAGAAACCTTCTCCCCATCCTATTCATATTCATCACTAACTGGTGGGATGCTCCATCCCTACATCTACTTCATTCCTACATTCAAATCTCACACTCTGAACACAATACTTTGTGTGGTTAAGGGGTCTGATGGAAGCCTTCCTCCATGGATCAGAAAATCAACACTGACGGCTCCTGTATTTTGGGTGTCATGAGAAAAAGAGGGGTTTATATGACTTATATGGCTTAATCATCCTGGTGTTCACTACCCACCTTGTTTAAGGTACTTATCTCTAGGAGGAGGCTCATTCTCTTCTCACCGTCCTCTCCTTACGCAACCAGGGGAACATCTGCATTTCCGAAGATGAAACTAATTCAATGATTCTAATCAATTATTTGTGTGATACTATTTCCTCTCCTTGATTGACTACCTAAATTGTTAGAAAATGTTGAGGTATGATCTCTAGAAACATCTGAATGGATCACACCAAGAGTGAGGGTAATAAGGAAGTGGGTCACCTAACTTATCTTGTGGTTCAAGTCTCTGGCATTTCCTGCATTTATAATTTGAACTTTTTGGAGACTGGGGGGGTTAATCATGTTTTAGGGGATGCCTTCATTCTACATTACTTTAGGCCTCCCTATTTTCATGCTTTTTTTGGCTTTGTATTTCTTTGTACATTTCCCTTTCCAATAAATAATGACATGATGATTATGATGATGAGTGCATTCGAGGAGCTGGGTACTGATGCATTTTGAAACTCAATACGTCTAAATATTTCTCTGCCTGAAAATCTCATTCCAACACTTTGTAATCTTTCATAGAGTTGTTGTTCTAAGGAATTATTTTTTAGGATCTTAAATTCCTTAGAATAATTTTTCTTTTGTATTCTATGTTAAATTGAGATTACAATCGATGGATTTTGGGGATAGGAAGATGGCTGGATTTGATCAAACTCATCGAGGGCTTCTGGGGATAGGAATACAAATATTAAACTAATATTCATATCAATGGATTTCCTAGTAAGGAAAGATAGACCTTACAGTTATATTGAAAACTATGGATATCTTAAACTATAATTTTTTTACTTCCTTAACTCTTAAGGATAAAGATTATAATATCTTTTATGAATATTTTAATTCATTATTACTTTATTATAATATTTACTTTACTTGTTTATATAATATTTTATTCCATTTTGAAATTTGGATTAGAATGTTTTTTTCTAAACCTTTATGATATCTATTTTACTGGTCTATCTGTAAGTTCATTTAGTTACACTGATATATCAGAAAACTTCAAAGTCTGATACCTATAATCATTTCATTGGACAATTACTGAGTCTGATCTTTATTTCCAAATAGGTTTTGGGTTTATGTTAGTTTAGTTTTTTTAACTATAACTAACCCCCTCCCCATCTTGTAGACATCGTATACTCTTATGATCCAACAATTGGTATGAAAGGAGGTTCTACTACTTATACTTTCTAGAATTTTTATTTATTATCTTGTGAAATTTTGTAAAGTTTTTAAGTTAAGCATTTATTATAAATTACTTTTTTATACATTTGTATTACAATAACTTGTAAATTATAGAAAGAGGATATTTTTGTCTTAATAATGGTAGGGATAAATGTTGGAACCCTTGGGAATAAAAATCCTAGTACAAAAACAATATTTTATGGTGATAATTATGAATATAGGGGAGATTGGATGAAATTTTTTTGTGATTAATATTGGAGTTGATAATTTTTTCATGTTTACTAGTAACTATAATATTCTAGATAAAAAAGTAAATGCTTTTACAAATCAAGAAAATTTAGAGTATCAGTTGAATTATAGAGTGAGTAATACTCTATTATATTCTATGATTATAACCATTTATATTCATATTTCATCTTATGAAGCTATGAATAGTATTTGGAAGAAGTTAGAGGTAATACATTTTAGAACTTCAAAAGTTATTGAAACTAGAAGGTAAATTATTTGATCTTATTATCAAGCATTTTATTTTATACTTGGTGAGACTATTGAAAAATGCACCAAAGGTTCATGAAAATTGTATATAGTTTAAAATCTCTTGGTGATAAAGTTCTCATAGATGATATTTTTGTTGAAAAGGTTATTGAGATAATTCATGGAGAATGAGAATCCAAAAGAACTAATTTGGATGATACTAAAAGACTTAAAAAATTGAATTTGGATGATCTTATTGTAACTCTCATGTAATATGAGGTAATATTAAAAAGAGATATAGAAAATTTGAAAAGTAAGAATAGTTGAGTTGATATTTATTTTACATCAAATGTTTATAGAAAATTAAAACCTATTGAGAAGGTATCTAGGTATTTTAAAATGAATAAATTTATTGTTAAATCAGATATTAATTCATCAAAAAAATATATAAATGAATTAGATACTCTTGAAAAAGGGATAAACAAGATAGTTGGGAAGAAGGATTTCCAATATAGATATAAGAAGAATTATAGGGATAAAAGTGATAAAAATGATTCTTCATAAGTTATTTGTCATGAATGTAAGAAAGAAAGACAAATCAAATCACACTATTCTAAGATGAAAGGAAAAGATAAGAAGGATATAAATTCTTAAAAAAAAGTTATAAAAAGTACCATAGCCCCAAAAATACGAAGGGTCTGAAAGCTTAAGATAATTGGAGTGCTAGTGGTGTAGATAGCTCTTCAAAGAGTTCTTCATAAATTGAAATTGAAAAAAAATAATATTTGGTTCTTTGTTGAGATCCCAAAGAGTAACAACTAATTTATGGCTAAGGTATTCAATAATATCTTATAAATATTACCTTAAATGTGAATTATACTAATATTAATGATGATGATAATTCTAAAAATTATGATGATGAATCTACTTCATCATAATAAAATAATACATTTCTAATTTTTGAATAGGTATCTATATTTTCTAAACATAATTAAAGTTAAAATTGTAAAATTTCTAACAAAATTGATGTTGATCAAGTAAAACATGTTAAAGAAAATTCAAGAATTAATACTCTCACTACTGAGATATTAGATATTTCAAAATATCTAGATTAAACTAATTTTGATAAAAATGATATTTCAAAAGAACTAAAGAAATATAATTCCAAAAAAAATATTTTTTCAAATGATTTAGAAAAACATAGTTTAAATACAACTACAGTAGAGGATAAGAATCTAGTTGTAAAGCCGAATTCTAAAATTTCTAGTTTGAAAATGCTTTTTTAAAAGTTTATAACTGGAAAGGAAAACTTTGATAAGATGTATAAACTAATTATTCCTCATAAAGATGTATTTGAAATATATTTTACTAATATAAATCCTATATTTCGAAATAATTAATTTGTTCCAAAAATAGATCCATTTTACATGAAATTTCAAAGTGGTGGATACTGTAAAAATAAGGGTTCATTAAATATAGTTCAATCTCTAGGTTTCCATAAAGCCTATTTTTTAAAAGAACTCAAAAATGGTCAATATAATAATGTTGGATATATATGGATTCCTAATATATTATTTTCAAGTAATAATAGAACCAAATAGGTGTGGGTTTAGAAAAGAAAAAAAAATAGAAAAATAAGGAATGTACTAACAAAAAAATATTTGGTACATGGATAGTGGTTGCTCCAGACATATGACTGGAAAAAAAATATTTCCTTCAGAATATTATAAAGATTAAAGGTGGTAAATTAACCCTTGGAGATAATTCTTAGGGATAAATTATCAATATCTGTAACATTTTTCTTCCTGGAAATATTTAATTTCAAAATTTTTGTTTATTAAAGGTCTTAAGAATAATCTTGTTAGAATAATTAAATTATGTGATAAGGGATATCTTGTAGACTTGAAGAATGATAAATGTAATGTTCATAGTTCAAAAGATTAGTTTATTCTTTCTTCCCATCAGAATGAGAATGTCTACACATTAAACATAGAATACCTTAGAATCTAAGATCAACCTTGTCATAGTGAAATGGAAGACCAATGTTGGTTATGGAATAGAATATTAGGACATTATAATGGTAGAACATTATATAATTTTTCTAAGAAAGTAATAGTTAAGGACCGACTAGATATTAAGTTTGATACTTAAAAAGTATGTGATCCTTTTAAATTTAGAAATCAACATAATTCATTTTTTAAATATATCGGTGAAGTCTTAACTCATGATGCTTTAAAGTTAGTGCACATGGACTTGTTTGGTCCTACAAAAATAGGAAGTATCATTGTAAAATACTGTGTATATATTTTAGTTGAATATTACATGAGATATACATGGGTCTATTTTCTAACAAAGAAGTCTAAAGAGCTTTTTTATTTTAATACCATTGTATCCAGATTTAAAAATTAGAAAAATATTCCTTTGATAACTACTCATAGTGATCATGGTGGAAAATTTTAAATTATAATTTTGAAACTTTTTGTATTAAAAAGGGAATTGTATATAATTTCTCAATACCTAGAACTCCACAACAAAATGGTGTAGTTAAAAGAAGAAGCAAAATCCTTCAAGTGATTACAAGAACCATGTCGAGTGAATACGTAGTTGTTAAACATTTTTGGTATGAAGTAGTTAGTACTGATTGTTATACATAAATTGAGTTTTAATAAAACCTTTTATTAATAAAACTCATTAGGAGTTATAGACTACAAGAAAACCAAAACTTTCTTACTTCAATGTTTTTGGATGTAAAGTATTCATTTTTAATACTGAAGATAACTTATATAAATTTTCTCCAAAATCCGATGAAGAAATAATTTTAGGTTATTCTACAACTAATAAGTCATATATAGTTTTTAATTAAAAAAGTACTCTTGAGGAAATGTTACATGTTAAATTTGATGAAACCAAAACTTTTATTTTCAAACTACATCAACATACATTTTCAGATGTTATTTCTAAAACTTATTTTCAACCAATGTTGGAAAGTTCTTCTTGTGAGAGAACAACTAAAGAAGTAATTTTTGTAGTTATACCTCAAGAATAATTTTAACATATTGTTGAAGAATAGAGTTTTCAAAATACAATAAATTTGTATTTTATTAGGAAACATCATAATGATAACATTGTTGGTGATATAGATCAACCAGATAGAACTAGAATTTCTATAAGAAATAAAATTAAGCATTTTTCAATTTTTTACAAGTCAAACCTAAGACTCCTAATGAGGATTTAAGTGATGAATACTGGATAAAATCCATTCAAGATTAACTCAATGAATTTTAGAGGAATTAAGTTTGGACTTTGGGTAAATGACCTAAAGATACTTTAGTAATTGGAGTAAAATGGGTTTTTCAAATTAAGTCTGATGAAAATGGAATAATTGTTAGGAATAAATCTATACTTATTTATGAAGAATATAATCAATAAGAAGGTATATACTATGAAGGAACTTATGCTCTGGTATCTATACTTGAAGCTATTATTATACTTCTAGCATATACAATATTTCTTAATTTAGAACTATTTCAAATGGATGTGAAGAGTGAATTTATTAATGGATATTTTCAGAAGTTTCTTGTGTAGAACAACCCCCTAGTTTTGAAAATAAAAAATATAAATCACTTGTTTTCAAACATACTAAGGAACTATAGGGAATTAAACAAGCCCCTAGAACCTAGTATGATAGAATAACAGGATTTTCGTTACAAAAAAAAACTTTGTTAATGGAGCTATAGATCCAACTATTTTTATAGAATATGTTTATAAAAACATAATCATTGTTAAAATTTATGTCGATGACATTATATTAGGTTCAACTCAAAAATATTTACCAGATTCATTTTTGGATATTATGAAATCTGAGTTTTAAATGAGTATGATGGGTAAAATTACATATTTTCAAGGTTTTCAAATTACACAAAAACCAAAAGGAACTTTTTTATCTCAACATAAGTATATAAAATATCTTTTTAAGAAATTTTTATATGAAAATACTAAAAGTATTAGTAATCCTTTCAAAACCTCATATACATTATATATTGATGAATCTGGGAAATCAGTTGATCAAAATATCTTTAGAGGAATGAGTGGAAGTTTACTATATATAACATATAGTCATCCAAATTTAATGTTTTAAATATTCTTATATAAAAGATATCAAAAAAATCAAAAGTTTATTACCTTAAATATGTAAAATTATTTATTCGTTATCTCAAGGGAACTAAGGATTTAGGTTTATATTATTCTACTGAAAATAATTTTGAGTTAAAAAAATTTTCAGATGCTGACATTGGTGGATATATAATGGATAAGAAAAGTAATTCCAGAACTTATCATTTATTTGGAGAAGCTTTAGAGTATTGGCCATGTAATAAACAACACTCAGTATCACTTTCCACTGTTGAAGCTAAATATGTGGAAGCTCAATGTTTTTGTGCTCAGGTTTTGTGGATGCAACACACACTCACTAATTTTGGAACGAATGTTAGTAAAACACCAATTATGTGTGATAATACTAGTGCCATAACTCTTAGTAAAAAACCCAAAACATCACTAATGAGTAAATCACATAGGTATAAAACACCATTACCTTTATGATAATACACAAAAAGGAGATATAATTTTTTCAATTCATCAGAATGCAAGAAAAAATTTTAGATGTTTTTAATATACCCCTTAGTTATGATAGATTTTAATATATAAAATAGAAAATATAAATGGTAAATATAAAATTATCATTCATATGTACAACATTTTTACCAATATCCTTACATTAATGAACTCATTTTCAAAGGGGGGAGGCATATGTCATAGTTTTCTAAAAACTTTTGTTTTCTAAAATATTCAGTATTCCAAATTTTTTGGTTTATTTTCATATATTAAAATTTTTGGAATCAAAAGCATTACTAAAAATTTCAGAATCAATATCATTACTAAAAATGTTCAATTAGTTTTAGAAAAACCAAGAAGAATAGGTTACTGAATAAAACTTTTATAGATAAAGTATTTTTACTCCGATATGTATTCTTATGATATTTTATTTTTTCTATTATCTATTACTTTTATTTTTATATGTTGTTTTTAATATTATTATTTTTTTACAAAAATTACATTTATTAAAAATATTAAAGTTTATGAAGTTAGAAAACACTTTAGTCTAACAAACAGTTTTCAAAATAAAAATATTAAGAGTTTATAATAATTATTAAATCATTTAAGGAAGAATATAAATTGTTAGATTTGAATACAATTTTTAATCTGAGCCTTTAAATATTTTGAATTTTAAGGGTCTCTCCCCAAGATTATATAAAGGAGTAGGTCACCATCCCCCCCCCCATTAATTATTAGGATCTACTAACTACTCTTGGATCTTCATTTAAATATTAGTCTAGAAAGTTTTGAATTCATCCATTTCATTTATTAACTCCAATTATAAGTATCGTCTTTAATATGTTGGCTTCAGTTGAGTATTTTTTTCAAAGAAAGAATTAGTAAAGGAATGGTTGATCGAGAAGGCATGGTATAAAAATTATGATACTCTTTTGAAAAGAGTTATTAAATTTCAATGATGGGAAAAGATCTGTGTAGAAAAATATGACTTTGATTTACATTATCTATAAATTATTAGATAATTCTATTTTATGGTAGAACTCAGTATAAAAGATGATTTAGATGTAGTTTATTTCAATTTCATTGGTGAAAGTTGTAAATTAACTATTAAACAAGTGGATGATATAGTTGAATTGACATTAGAAGGATAGGTGTATCTTCTATCTTAGAAACTTTTGGAGAATCTTAGAAGTTTTAAAAAATAAAACATTGAAAAATCATTATTTTAATATTTTTAAAAGGTTATAAATGTATTTCATATGACTCTAAATGTGAGGGTAGTCACTTTTTGGATTCAAAGATACTATATTCCAAGAAAAGGATATAGGGATGTGTTGAAAGTACTTGACATATTCATATTGGATTTCCTTATCAATATGAGGCAGATACTTATGATAAAGTTTATGTTTCTTTAAATTGAGAAAATTAAGAAAACTTATATGAAATCAAGAATCCTTATGTTCCCATGTTTTATAAATAATATATAGGTTAATTATATGAAAGTGTTTCAAATAAAGAATCAGTCTTATGCCATTCAAGAAAATTTTTTACTAATTAGAGAGGAAACCATGATAGAAATGAAATTAGTTTTTAATTCATAACTGAAAAAGTTTGTAGAAAAATTAGATAATTTAGCTTCCAATGATGAAGTATTTAAAGAGTAATAAATAGTTAGAGAAAGAAGGAAATAATAATATTCTCCTAAAAAGATTCAAAATGAATAGAAAGTGATGTCTGATAAGGATTTTAAGAAGTTGATGGATCATAAGTCTCATAAAAATCTAGGGGATCCATCTTTTTGACTTGATAAAACTGAGGCATTGGATTTAAAACAAAATACAAGTGAATAAATAAAATAGGATAAGAAAAGGAAAAAGCATAAGAAATTAATTGATAAAGAAATAGTTATGGAAAACATTATTAAGGGTGTAGAAAAATCATAAACCAATCTACCTTTATCAATTTCACTATTCTTAATAGCTTAACCAGTTCTGGGTTCCAAAACTCTTTCTGTTTCTGGTCATATTTTTCTTGAACCATCGACACTAAAGGATTTAGATTTTATTAAAACACTTGTTATTCTAGTTTTTGATGAAAAGGGTAATCAAAAATTAGTAGAATCTGAAAATCAATCATAAAAATCAGTTAAAAATTAGTTTATAAAGAAGTTCAAAAATCTAGAAATGGTGTTTTAATAACATTGAGATAGTTGGAAAAATAATTATAAAAAGAATAAGATGAGAGATATTTGAAGTTATCATCATCATCTAATTACTTATCAACTCATTCCAATAAAAATTTGGTTTTATATTTTTCAATAGAAATAATTTCAAAACATGAGGAAGAAGAAGCATGATATTCCTATATAAAATTATCATATAAATTAGAGACTGATAAGGATTTTAAAGTAGTTAAAGTTTCAAATGATGAAAATGTTAAAGGTAAAGAAAAGATAGATATTGGATTATCTTTCCATAATTTTTTAGAAGGTTCATCAGATTCATCAGACACATTAGTTACTAAATCTCATAAAAAATGATTATATTTTTCAAACCTTGAAACATATTACATATTCAATGCCTTATTTACATAACATTGAAGCCTGGTGCAAGAAGATCCAGAATAGTTTGAATAAAAAATTAGATTCTTTGAATTTTTTTACTAAATTATTTGTTTATAATGAGACTAAGATAAGGTGTTTCAAAGATAAATCTGTGGAATATAAAATAAGATTAAATCAATTGGTAAAGTGGATAAGACAAATGGATGGAGACTTGAAAGAACATGATGATCAGTTTGTGGAAGTTGAAAAAGTGTCTTTTTACATAGATGATTGATAAAAAACTATTTTTTTGAATATTTTATTGATAATAAATGATATAATTTCCTCACATTGTGTTAAATATGTTTATTTATAAAATATTTGGATTTGATCATTCATTTGAAAATTTGGTGAAAATTCCAGTTTTACCCTTTATAGTGAACTATAGTATTTAAAAGATAAATATTGTTATATTTATTGTTTGAATCTGAAATTTTTTAAAAGTGTTCCTAACTTAATGTTATACAACTTCCATTCAGGACACTAGATCTAAATAGTGCATTTAGATGGAGTAAATGGTCCATTGATCCAATGGAGGGCTGGACTCGACAGAATGGACATGGGTTCTGTATTTGGGCCATATCTTATTCATACAAGCTTCAATTGTAACAGCCCAAGATTTTATAAAAAAAAATATTCTTTTTAATTTTATTAAAGTCTTGTGTTGTACGCTACACCAAAAGGAGCTTGCACAACACGCATCCTTGACTTGCCTTGCATTACACGCAATCACGACCTTCCTCAATAGCGTGTGTAATACGCAATACCGAGTTTCACTAAACAACGATATGCTATTAAAATATTATTAAAACTAGCCGTTATGAATAGTAGTAACCACTTTTTAAAACTCTGTAAATCTTATTTTTCAAAATGAACTTCATTTTTGGATTCGGAGTATCGAATTTAGCCTAAGGTGAAATTTTGGTACTTTTCGGATAACTTTCATATTCTGATGAATAATGAAAATTACTAAATTATAATTAAAAACAACTTTTTTAATCGAAATAATTAATAGTGATATATCATTAATTTGAGTGGTTTTAAAGTATATTTAGAATATATTTTTACAATTTAATACAATGTTGGTCATTGGATGTAATTTCACATTTAAACCAGACATAATCAAGTGTCAATCTTTTGATAGATATTGTTTCTTAAAAACACGCTATTTGTTTTAACAGCAGGATTTAATTATAAAATTAATTAATGCAACTTTTATGTAATGAATTTGGTAAAATAGACTTCATTTTTGAATTCGGAATATGAAATATAGCTTGGGATGAAATTTTGGCACTGTTCTGAAAAACATCAATTTTTGATGAATAGTGAAACTACTAAGTGGTAGTTAAAAAAACTGAATTTTTCATAAAACTTAATTTTACCGCTTCTGTGAATGGAATTTCAAAAATCCGAGAGACACGGTTGATGTCAATAAGTAAAATGTGGTTCAATGAGATGAAAATAATTTTTGGTGAATAGTAACTTTTTACTTTTTTTTTACCGCGGTTAATAGTAAATAGGGTAACTAAGGGTAAATATGATATTAATATTACCCTAAAACATGTCCTAATCCTATTGGACAAGTTTATTTCGACCAAAAACAAACTTAGGAATAAAATATGACCATTTAGGCCCACTTGGATTAGATTAGGACATTTATTATTAAGAAGGGTTAAAATAGTTAAAATCAAAGTTTAATAAGTAAATCATTTTTAATATGGGGTTATACATAAGATAAATTCGATTGTAAATATTCATTAGAAAGCTAAAAAGATTTACTACATGATGGTATTTTATTTATAATTTTTAGACTTTAAATAATTTAATTTATTTATGACACAACAATGATACAGTAATTACCCTTTTAAGGAAATATTAACATAATTGATGTTATAAATGCTAAAATGAATGTAATTTGAGACTTTTTATGACTTACACTAATTTTATAGGTTACTATGATATATTAAAGTTGATTTAATCAACTTGTTTAGAACATATAATTCTGTTATGACTTTCACAAAAATCATATATCAAATAGTGTCAAAATTGACAAAAAATAGTTTTTAAATCAAATATTATATTATTAATTGTTATTGTATTCCTAAAAATCTAAGGTTCGGAAAAATGACTTATATAAGGATATATATATTAATAATAAACAATTTGGGGTTCGTTTGGCATTTTATAGTAAGTGTAATAACCATATAGTGAAAGAAAACAAAAAGACACGGTAAAAGTTAAATTATTTAACTTAGAGTTAAATCAAATTGATAAGGTTAAAATAATACCATAAACTTGTCTAAATCCTATTGGATGATAGGATTTCGACCCATCCCCACTTTAGATTCGAAATAAGACCCTTTTGAACCATTATAAACCGATTTTGACTTTAATATAAAATAATACTTTGAGATATTCCTAAGGTGCCCTTCTCCTCCCTTATAAAAGGACACCTCCTCCCCCTCCTCCTCACACCAATTTGAGCACTCAAGCTCGGCCAACCCCTGCCAAAATATCTTCTCCACTTCCCTAGAAACATCCTAGAGGTTCTGGTCTTCCTCAAAGACCAATTTTAGTTCCCTAAGAGGAGGTCTCCAAAAGGCGCTTCAAAGAAGAGGTAATTACCGTTACCAATTCTTTCATCTTTATTTCTTCTTCCACTTCTTCTTCTTAGGTTGTTTCATTATGAAGTAATAACATCAGTATCACTCATATACTGATATGTTATTATAAGTATGAAACAACCCTATTTCACCATCTATCTATCCTACGGAAAAAGAAATCACCGCGCGTGCGTACGTACGGAATACCGTCTCCACGCCGTGGTGTAATCTATTTTCCACCACCACCTTACATGGATGGGTATAATGTTGTAAAGAATAACTATACATAGTTATTAAAACATCATATTGATTCTGATATATTTTATAATCCACTCCAATTCAATTCAATATTTATAGAAATGATATCATCGCTCGTGCGTACGTACGGACTACCGTCTCCACGACGCGATGAGATTCATTCTCCATGTTAACCATTTAAGAATGATTATAAAGTATATATAAGAAATAATAATGAAATATATGACATTATAAAGCTACTGGATTTATGTATATATATACATATTTATGTCATCTACTTACTTCCATTTCAAGACAATAAGGAAAGGAAAACAGCGTTCATGCGTACGTACGGACTACCGTCTCCATGAACGGTGTTTTTCATTTTATTTATCTACCTATTATATATATATATATATACTGAATATATATGATATATAAATCATATTTTATATTCTGGAAGTAATTAAATTATGATATAAGTAATAATGATGTCAAGAACAACAAGTCAAAACACCTACGATAAATGAAACGATTTTACCCAAAACGCTTCTTTAACATGGAATTTACAAAAGAACGGGTAATATAATGTCATAAGTGAACCATATATGATATCATAACAATGAATATGATTCTGTAATAAGTCAATAACATGATTTAAATCATTATACAGGAGGTTTGGACACTTACAAAGCAAGTCGGACCTAAGGTAAGGGAAATATCACAATCTCATTTTTATCCGAGATTGTTTATTCGTAAGTATTTACTGGGGTGTATTTTATCATCCACATCCATGTTTACTCAATATGTAATATTATTTCCATCCACCTAAAATTGTTTAAATCCATTTTTACCCTTCGGTGAGTTTTTTAGTAATACGTATGAAAGGAATCTTTTGTCATTTTTCGTACGAGGTACTTTTTGACTTTTCTGACAAAAGTACGAAGAATGTTTTTTTTTAACTTATACGGCACGAACGGATTTCTACTGTTTTATAAAGCCTTATTTTCATGAAGCTTCCTCTAAAAGATTTCATGACTATTTTCAATAAAATCTCTTTCTTTTAAAATTGCATGATGTTTTGTGAAAAGAAATTAATTTTGAAGAAGAAAGGATATTTTCCTCAAGAATTCAATTCAAGTGTTTTATCAAAATTATTTTCCATCTAAGATAATAAAGGGTTATGTTTCTATCCATATTTTTACATTGATTTGAATATGTTGTGATGGAATTATGTTTATGAATTCCTTTATCTTATATGAATTGATTTATGATGTCATGATGTTTCAATAATCCCATTTTTGTTACATGTGTTATGCGATGATGTATGTTTTATGATTATGTGGCACACATAAGAAAGGATTCATTATAAGATGGGTGGGACCTATATCTCCCTCCAATGCATTGGGTAAAGATTTTATATCTCATGAGATAGACAGGGCTGGAATGGTAGGTTATACCGGTTCAGTGAAACAGGACTGAAACGAGGGTTACTCGATTCAGAAAGGGACTTTGTCCACTAAGATAGTCTTGGAAATGAGTCTTAACTAACAAGAAATGATTCTCTATGATTATGAGTGAATGCCACAAAGTTTCATGTTTTAAGTTATGATTATTGTTATTACATTTCACTGCCATGATTTATCCCATTTATGAATTTATGCTCTCTTTTGCAGGTTACGATTTCCAAAATGTTATGTTCTTATGAATACGATGTGATTGATATTTCTTTTGTTTACCCTTACTGAGCATTTGATCTCACCCTTTTATGTTTTCTTTTCCCCAGGATATAAAGAAAGGTTTTAGGTAAATAAAAGGGAAGATCTTTATAGGAGATGTTGAAGATCTTTCACCACGATTAGAAGATTACGTTCCGAGTTTCCAAAGACACTAAACTATTACGATCCTTGTGTGTGTGTTTTTGTTATGTACTAAGTATTCCGCAAATGTAATGTAATGTCAATGTACGTCAAGATACGGGTCTCTACAGTTGGTATCAGAGGAAAGGTTTAGTCAACCTTTGGAAACTAGGATGCGAAAACGTTAGTGAGATCCCTAGAGATATTTCTAAGGTATGTCTAGGGATGCCCCTAAGGATAAGTATACGTATAGGATATAGTCCTAGAACTATGGTAACGATATTAGATCAAACCAAAGATAATAGATATTTAAGTTACTCCCCCTTTATTATGATTTTTGCATCTAACACTATTCTGTTTGGGTTTTAGAAAATGGTTGGAAACAAGATGATTCACAATAATGGAGGATATGATGGACAATGGAATGATATTCTTCATGAGCAACCAAATGAAATGGGATTTGGATGTCCAAACATCATTATTATGCCGAATCAACAATCTCACAACATGATCAATAAAGTAAAATTTGGTAAGTTTCCTGACTCGACTAATAAGAGAAAGATGGAGTTCCATGATGATCATAGAGGAAAGAAAGTTCAATTTACCCTATGTAAATCATGTGGGAAGAGGCATCAAGGAGAATGTTTCAAGGGAACTAGAATATGCTTTAGGTGTGGAAAAGAAGGACACAAAGCAAGTAAGTGCAAAGGAAAAGGGTCGGTTAACACCATGGATGAGGATAATGGTATTGCTACGACATCAAAAATGGTTAAGTGTTTTAAATGTGGAATGTATTGGCATTATGCAAACAAATGCCCTAAGGGAAAGACTCATGAAGAGAATCAGTATGGTCATATGGGTAGTATTTATGTGGATGATGATGAAGAGACTACAAATGATATGTGAGATGAAAGAATTTTTGAAGCTCGGTCAATGGTTTGAGAATGTAGTGGAATGATTACATGTTTATCATGTGTAATTTTGGAATAAAGAGACATCTATGAATTGTTACACTGTTGTCTTTCCTTGTGTTTTGAAAGTGTATGATTAATGTTACCAGTATCCATGAAAGGTTATTCAGATATTTTTGGAATGTAGATGATATGCACATAATGAAGGGATAAGGAGAAAATTAAATGTTTGATAGTATTCATGAGCTCATGATTGATATAAGGACTAAGTGATATCATGGTTTGAGTATATAGAATTTTGAGGATTTCGGTATGTGAAAAGTGTTAACTTTTAACTGCATTCAAGTTTTCACTAAGGTTCAATGGGTATTCAAGAGAGTACAAGATTAAGGCCTTTGAATGTTTGGAATGTGACCAACAAGATATATCTTATGATATATGGGGATCAACGATGGTATTAAATCTCTGGTAATCGTTTTCACTATGTTATGAGAATGGACTGCAGTATTATGGATAAGCCTAAAGATTGGAATGGATTATGTTGGACATAAGTTAGTATTGTTTAAGGATATAATTTTTTTTCGATATTATTGATGGGATGTTATAGTAATATAGTTTTATAAAAAGGACAACCTGCAGGACGGGCGACAGCCCATCGCTTCGGACAAGGCTGTGGGAATCGAACCCACAACCGAAGTGCGACTGGCCTTTATCGCCTACCACTGGCCTATAGGAAGTCCCTGTTTAGTATAAACTAGTTTTATTATATTAAGCAGTATGATATATGAAGTATAAGTCCATTTTAGGAACCATATATGATTAATCTCACTATAGATCGACTTATGCATATAAGTTTTGCTAACCTTTTGTTTGAGATAGATGGAATGACCCGTCATTCTATCACATGATCTGCTAATAACAAATTCAACTTCATTTATTTAAGAGATGAAGTGGAAATTGTTCAAGGCACGAACAACAGTGAGATTGTACCAAAATAAAGTAAGTATTTATTCTAATTCAAATTTTCAACTTTAGGGAAATGATCTTGAAAACCAAAAATGTTGTCCTAGTGATCTTATACCTGATGAATCAGATGGTACCTTATATCATCACAAATCTATGGATTTGTGATTACTGGCTTTTCCATAGCCATGTTCTCTACCACTCTCCATCAGAACATGATGGTTAGATTTCTCTTCCATATCCATATTTTCACCTATGTGGAAACCCAATGATTAGTTTATTTGGGTAACTGTTACGTTTCATACTTTTGTTTTTAAAGATTGGTTTTGATATTCCTTTTTACGATGTGGGTTTCTATTAAAGAAACTTTTGAATAGTAAACCATTTATAACCCCGACGAATTTCGAGGGCGAAATTCATTTTAAGGGGGGTAGAATGTAACAGCCCATGATTTTATAAAAAAAATATTCTTTTTAATTTTATTAAAGTCTTGTGTTGTACGCTACACCAAAAGTAGCTTGCACAACACGCATCCTTGACTTTCCTTGCATTACACGCAATCACGACCTTCCTCGATAGCGTGTGTAATACGCAATACCGAGTTTCACTAAACAACGATATGCTATTAAAATATTATTAAAACTAGCCGTTATGAATAGTAGTAACCACTTTTTAAAACTCTGTAAATCTTATTTTTCAAAATGAACTTCATTTTTGGATTCGGAGTATCGAATTTAGCCTAAGGTGAAATTTTGGTACTTTTCGGATAACTTTCATATTCTGATGAATAGTGAAAATTACTAAATTATAATTAAAAACAACTTTTTTAATCGAAATAATTAATAGTGATATATCATTAATTTGAGTGGTTTTAAAGTATATTTAGAATATATTTTTACAATTTAATACAATGTTGGTCATTGGATGTAATTTCACATTTAAACCAGACATAATCAAGTGTCAATCTTTTGATAGATATTGTTTCTTAAAAACACGCTATTTGTTTTAACAGCGGGATTTAATTATAAAATTAATTAATGCAACTTTTATGTAATGAATTTGGTAAAATAGACTTCATTTTTGAATTCGGAATATGAAATATAGCTTGGGATGAAATTTTGGCACTGTTCTGAAAAACATCAATTTTTGATGAATAGTGAAACTACTAAGTGGTAGTTAAAAAAACTGAATTTTTCATAAAACTTAATTTTACCGCTTCTGTGAATGGAATTTCAAAAATCCGAGAGACACGGTTGATGTCAGTAAGTAAAATGTGGTTCAATGAGATGAAAATAATTTTTGGTGAATAGTAACTTTTTACTTTTTTTTACCGCGGTTAATAGTAAATAGGGTAACTAAGGGTAAATATGATATTAATATTACCCTAACACATGTCCTAATCCTATTGGACAAGTGTATTTCGACCAAAAACAAACTTAGGAATAAAATATGACCATTTAGGCCCACTTGGATTAGATTAGGACATTTATTATTAAGAAGGGTTAAAATAGTTAAAATCAAAGTTTAATAAGTAAATCATTTTTAATATGGGGTTATACATAAGATAAATTCGATTGTAAATATTCATTAGAAAGATAAAAATATTTACTACATGATGGTATTTTATTTATAATTTTTAGACTTTAAATAATTTAATTTATTTATGACACAACAATGATGCAGTAATTACCCTTTTAAGGAAATATTAACATAATTGATGTTATAAATGCTCAAATGAATGTAATTTGAGACTTTTTATGAATTACACTAATTTTCTAGGTTACTATGATATATTAACGTTGATTTAATCAACTTGTTTCGAACATATAATTCTGTTATGACTTTCACAAAAATCATATATCAAATAGTGTCAAAATTGACACAAAATAGTTTTTAAATAAAATATTATATTATTAATTGTTATTGTATTCCTAAAAATCTAAGGTTCGGCCAAATGACTTAGATAAGGATATATATATTAATAATAAACAATTTGGGGTTCTTTTGGCATTTTATAGTAAGTTTATTAACCATATAGTGAAAGAAAACAAAAAGACACGGTAAAGGTTAAATTATTTAACTTAGAGTTAAATCAAATTGATAAGGTTAAAATAATACCCTAAACTTGTCTAAATCATATTGTATGATAGGATTTCGACCCATCCCCACTTTAGCTTCGAAATAAGACCCTTTGGAACCATTATAAACCGATTTTGACTTTAATATAAAATAATATTTTGAGATATTCCTAAGGTGCCCCTCTCCTCCCTTATAAAAGGACACCTCCTCCCCCTCCTCCTCACACCAATTTGAGCACTCAAGCTCGGCCAACCCCTGCCAAAATATCTTCTCCACTTCCCTAGAAACATCCTAGAGGTTTTGGTCTTCCTCAAAGACCAATTTTAGTTCCCTAAGAGGAGGTCTCCAAAAGGCGCTTCAAAGAAGAGGTAATTACCGTTACCAATTCTTTCATCTTTATTTCTTCTTCCACTTATTCTTCTTAGGTTGTTTCATTATGAAGTAATAACATCAGTATCACTCATATACTGATATGTTATTATAAGTATGAAACAACCCTATTTCACCATCTATCTATCCTACGGAAAAAGAAATCACCGCGCGTGCGTATGTACGGAATACCGTCTCCACGCCGTGGTGTAATCTATTTTCCACCACCACCTTACATGGATGGGTATAATGGTGTAAAGAATAACTATACATAGTTATTAAAACATCATATTGATTCTGATATATTTTATAATCCACTCCAATTCAATTCAATATTTATAGAAATGATATCATCGCTCGTGCGTACGTACGGACTACCGTCTCCACGACGCGATGAGATTCATTCTCCATGTTAACCATTTAAGAATGATTATAAAGTATATATAAGAAATAATAATGAAATATATGACATTATAAAGCTACTGGATTTATGTATATATATACATATTTATGTCATCTACTTACTTCCATTTCAAGACAATAAGGAAAGGAAAACAGCGTTCATGCGTACGTACGGACTACCGTCTCCATGAACGGTGTTTTTCATTTTATTTATCTACCTATTATATATATATATATATACTGAATATATATGATATATAAATCATATTTTATATTCTGGAAGTAAGTAAATTATGATATAAGTAATAATGATGTCAAGAACAACAAGTCAAAACACCTACGATAAATGAAACGATTTTACCCAAAACGCTTCTTTAACATGGAATTTACAAAAGAACGGGTAATATAATGTCATAAGTGAACCATATATGATATCATAACAATGAATATGATTCTGTAATAAGTCAATAACATGATTTAAATCATTATACAGGAGGTTTGGACACTTACAAAGCAAGTCGGACCTAAGGTAAGGGAAATATCACAATCTCATTTTTATCCGAGATTGTTTATTCGTAAGTATTTACTGGGGTGTATTTTATCATCCACATCCATGTTTACTCAATATGTAATATTATTTCCATCCACATAAAATTGTTTAAATCCATTTTTACCCTTCGGTGAGTTTTTTAGTAATACGTATGAAAGGAATCTTTTGTCATTTTTCGTACGAGGTACTTTTTGACTTTTCCGACAAAAGTACGAAGAATGTTTTTTTTTAACTTATACGGCACGAACGGATTTCTACTGTTTTATAAAGCCTTATTTTCATGAAGCTTCCTCTAAAATATTTCATGACTATTTTCAATAAAATCTCTTTCTTTTAAAATTGCATGATGTTTTGTGAAAAGAAATTAATTTTGAAGAAGAAAGGATATTTTCCTCAAGAATTCAATTCAAGTGTTTTATCAAAATTATTTTCCATCTAAGATAATAAAGGGTTCTGTTTCTATCCATATTTTTACATTGATTTGAATATGTTGTGATGGAATTATGTTTATGAATTCCTTTATCTTATATGAATTGATTTATGATGTCATGATGTTTCAATAATCCCATTTTTGTTACATGTGTTATGCGATGATGTATGTTTTATGATTATGTGGCACACATAAGAAAGGATTCATTATAAGATGGGTGGGACCTATATATCCCTCCAATGCATTGGGTAAAGATTTTATATCTCATGAGATAGACAGGGCTGGAATGGTAGGTTATACCGGTTCAGTGAAACAGGACTGAAACGAGGGTTACTCGATTCAGAAAGGGACTTTGTCCACTAAGATAGTCTTGGAAATGAGTCTTGACTAACAAGAAATGATTCTCTATGATTATGTGTGAATGCCACAAAGTTTCATGTTTTAAGTTATGATTATTTTTATTACATTTCACTGCCATGATTTATCCCATTTATGAATTTATGCTCTCTTTTGCAGGTTACGATTTCCAAAATGTTATGTTCTTATGAATACGATGTGATTGATATTTCTTTTGTTTACCCTTACTGAGCATTTGAGCTCACCCTTTTATGTTTTCTTTTCCCCAGGATATAAAGAAAGGTTTTAGGTAAATAAAAGGGAAGATCTTTATAGGAGATGTTGAAGATCTTTCACCATTATTAGAAGATTACGTTCCGAGTTTCCAAAGACACTAAACTATTACGATCCTTGTGTGTGTGTTTTTGTTATGTACTAAGTATTCCGCAAATGTAATGTAATGTCAATGTACGTCAAGATACGGGTCTCTACATCAATGAAGCCCAAATTTTGAGGAAACCTCTAGGACATGATTTGACACAACTAATCCTTCTGTAAGGATGGTCAATTCACGCGTTTTTGAGGTCAACTAGGCGGTAAAACGTGGAATAAAATATTTGGCCCAGTTTTTCATTTCACACTTAAAAAGTTATGTAACCCTAGCCCTCACAAACTCTTTTTAAAGGGGTTTTTAACTCTTTGGGAGGTATGATATAGTATTTGGGAAGGTTTGGCCAAAAGGTTGTCTCTTGGGAGCCCCTCAAAACTCTTGTAAGAAGTAATCCTTTGTGCAAACCTCTCTTCCAAAAAGGATCTCCTCTCCCACCTCTTATTTGTATTTCTTTTATTTCATGTTTGTTTCTTAAATTTTTCTTCAAATAATCTTATGTGTTCTTCCCTTTTCTTATTCTATTAATCTTATTAATTGGTTTTTAATCAAGAGTGGAGACAAGATTGGGTTATACCCTTTCAATCCTTTGCTTATGCAAAACGTCTCCACGATGACTACACCGCCCATGGAAGAGTAGTTCTTTTTAGTAATCGATCGACCTCTATCCTTCTTCATTTAATTATTTTGAATCATTGAGCTATTGTAATTCACATAATATGATCCATGAATTGTGTTTTTAATTTTTAAGAAACTAAGCAAGCCATTCAACAATTAACACAAAACACGCGAGGTCGGGAATTGTGTAAATTGTGAGAGCGCGATCTTAACCGGTAATACAAGACCATACGGGATAAATTTGTAGAGTTCAAATATAATATCTAAACAAAATTCATCCCCATTTCTACAATGGATATGTGCTATAATTAACCACTGACCATAAGCTAACCTTATAACAACAATCAAAGCAGGGTGCTGTGATTGCGTGTTCCGAAGCTAGCCTAGGGTTTAAGTAATTTCATCTTTGTGGTTAAGTTAACTCTCGTAGGTTTCGAGGGATAACAAATTAGGGGATCATAATTAAGTGGATATTGATTTAAATGATAATGATTAATAATTGAATGAAGAGGTATAGTTAGATTGATTACGACTTTTAAAATATTTTCTAAAAAAACATCTTTTTGTTGTGTCATTTTAATCGAACTTCATTTCAAAACTAAAAACAAAAAAAAATACAATCTTCTTACAGAAAACTTCTTCTAGATTAATAAACTATAAAAAACCACCCCATCCTTTTAAGTATTGTTTTTATTCTATTTTATTTTACTTCTATAATACCTCTAAAAATTGTTTTAATTCACTTCCTCTTTTGAGAGACGACCTTAGTCAGCCACTCTGCTGCACCTAACTACCCCAAAATCACACTAATCATTTGAGGGTGCCCACGACAGTGCTCTTTCAAATTGGTGTCGTTTCTGGGGAGGCAAGTAATTTATTCAACCATTTAGAGGTATTTCTTTTATTTTTCATTTTATTATTTTCTTCACCTCTCTCTTTCATCTTTACCCTTTCTTAAGTTTTAATTTTTTTCATCCTCTTCTTTTCTTTTTGGACCATCAACTCAACTTATCATTTTTATTTTACTATAGTCCACTCACTTTCTTTTCAGTTTTATTTGATTTATGACATGAACTAATCCCGAATATCTCTTAGATCTTGACCCTGAGATTGAACGTAGCCTTAGGGCTCGAATTAGACATTCTCAGTCTACGGGAAGTTTCAATATTCAACCAGTTGGTGAATTCCTCTCTTCTGGAAACATTGAAATTCGAATCAATTCAAATTCAAACATAAAAGAGGAACCAGTGGCTGGAAATAATGGAAATGAACTTAATAGAACCATTCGAGAATTGGCTGCACCTGATATTAACTATCAACCAAATTGTATTGCATACCCAAATCTTGAATCAGACTTTGAATTCAAATCTGGATTAATCCATCTTCTTCCAAAATCTCATGGCCTCTCTGGTGAGGATCCCAATAATAATTTGAATGAATTTAATGTGGTTTTCTCAACCTTAAAACCTAGAAATTTCTCTGAAGATCAAATCAAAATAAGATCATTCTCATTCTCACTTGATGGAGCTACAAAAGATTGGATGTATTATTTGCAACCTGAAGATGTAACATGTTGGAATGATTTGAAACGTCTTTTCTTGCAAAGATTTTTTCTAGCATCAAGGACAACATCCATTCGAAAGGAGATATCAGGGATCAAACAAGCCCAAGGGGAGTCAATGTATGAGTACTGGGAGTGATTCAAGAAGTTGTGCGCAAGCTTTTCGCATCACCAAATCAGTGAGCAACTCCTTATCCAATACTTCTACGATGGACTCACACCCATGGAGAGGAGAATGGTGGATTCTGCATCTGGAGGAGCATTGGTGGACAAGACACCAGTAGCTGCACGTGCGTTGATCAACAAGATGGCCCAAAACTCCCAACAATTTGGCGATAGAGGTACACCACATGTCAGGGGTGTACATCAAGTAAGTCCTTCTTCTCTTTAAAGTCATTTGATTGATACCAAGTTGGAAGAATTGATCACTATGGTGAGGCAAATTGCTTTGGCACAAAAGACATCTCTACCCCCTCCTTCAAGGCCTTGTGGTATTTGCACTGAGACAAGCCACCCAACTGACTGTTGCCCACAACTCTAAGAGACAGAAGATTGTACAGCAGTGTTCCCTGGGAGACCATATCAGCAACAACAACAACAACCATATCCCCAAAATAAGTTTGATCTAACATACAACCAAGGGTGGAAGGATCAATAAGACATGAGGTATGGATCTGGGCAACAACAAAGGCCCCCTTTTCAACCAAACTTCCAGCAGCCTCCACCTTACCAATAGGGTTTCCAACAACCCCAGAGAAGATTAGAAGATAAAACATCAACAATTCAGAAACATGGGAATCTCCAACACAAGGTAGACTCTAACATTGATGATCTTTTGAAGCAAATTGTTCTTAATCAACAGAATGAACTGAAGAGTCAAGGTTCGTAGTTGAGGGAGTTGAAGACTCAAATGATCCAGATTGCCACCGCCCTCCATGAACTTGTAAGTAGGAATTCCAGAAATCTTCCTTCCCAACCCACTCCAAATCCAAGGGGGAATGTTAGTCCCATCACATTGAGAAGTGGGAAGCAAATGAACGATACATTTGTGCCTACCATTCCACTGGGATTCACCTCAACTCTAGAGAAGCCGCATTCCATACCAACTGATGAGCAATCCAAGGAGAAAGATAAAGGTAAGAAAAATATTGATGATTTTCCTCCTAAACATCTTCCTTTTCCAAACAGGGTTGTTCAAACCAAGAAGATGGTTGAAGAAGCAATGCAAAAAGAGGTTTTGGACACATTCAAGCATGTTGAGATCAACATCCCTCTACTTGAAGTCATTAAACAAATCCAAAGATATGAGAAATTCTTAAAAGAACTTTGTACCAATCGAAGAGGGCTTAAGGGAAATGAGAGGATCAAACTTGGAAGGATTGTGTCAGCACTCATTATACCAACTCTAGCAATGCCGACAAAGTGAAAGGATCCAGGTACATTCACCATACCATGCACCATAGGGGAGTTACACTTCTCTGATACTCTTTGTGATTTAGGAGCTTCAATAAATGTGATGCCTCACTCTGTATTCTCTTCCTTGAAGTTTGTTGAGTTGAAGCCAACAAGAGTAGTGGTGTAGTTGGAAAATAGAGCTATAGTATATCCAGCGGGAGTCCTTGAGGATGTACATGTTCAGGTAAGAGACATGATCTTTACAACAGACTTCTATGTACTTAACATGGAGGATGATTAGGTAAGTTCTCATGCCCCCATTATCTTAGGTAGGCTCTTCCTCAAAACTACAAAAACTATCATAAATGTCAATAAAGGTACACTTTCCATGGAGTTTGGAGATGAAGTTGTGGTATTTAATGTCATGGAATCCAGGAAGTACCCCTCAGAGGACCATTCTTCTTTTTTTATCTCCCATTTTGAACCACAAAATAAAAACTCCATGGAATTTGATTGTCCTATGCTTTTGGAGATTATGAGTATTGGTTCTAGTTTGATGTCTAAGAGTACTTCCACCCCTATTTCTAAGGAACAAGACTCTCTAAGATTTGATTTTGAAATGGAGTCATATTCTGATTTTGATCATGTGAACTCTAATTATGACATGGCTGTTGAGTATGCTGATGGATTTGATGCTTTATTCTCTGATTTTGATGATTTCTATTCTGATATTGATGCTCTTTGTGCACATATTTCAGTTCCTTCTATGTCTCCATCCATACACCACCCCCAACACTGGAACTCAAGCCATTGCCACCAAATCTGAAATACTCATACTTGTTGAGTGGTGAGAAATTACTTGTTATCATTTCTAACAATCTCCCTTTTGAACATGAATAAAAACTTTTGAATATTTTCAGGGAGAACATCAGGGAAATTGGGTGGACCTTGGCTGACATATTAGGTATTAGCCCCTCCATTTGCATGCATAAGATTCTTTTAGAGGATGGGGCTAAACCAGTGAGGCAACCCCAAAGGAGACTCAATCCAACCCTTCTGGAGGTTGTTAAAAAAGAGGTTGAAAATTTGATTGAGGCAGGTATAATCTATCCCATTTCAGATTCTCAGTGGGTAAGTCCTATTTAGGTTGTGCCTAAGAAAAGTGGTGTTACTGTTGTTAAAAAAGAGAAAGATCAGTTAGTTTTAATGAGGGTGCAAAATAGTTGGAGTGTGTGTATTGATTATAGGAAACTAAATCATTCCACTCATAAGGACCATTTCCCCCTCCCGTTTATTGATGAGATGCTTGAGAGACTAGCTGGGAAGACACACTATTGTTTCTTGCATGGATTTTCTGGATATTTTCAGGTTCCTATAGCTCCAGAGGATCAGAAGAAGACTACATTCACCTATCCCTTTGGCACATTTGCCTACCGAAGGATGCCATTTGGACTTTGCAACGCCCCAGGTACCTTCCAGAGATGCATGGTGAGTATTTTTTCTGATTTTATTGAGACCTTCATGGAGGTATTTATGGATGATTTTACAGTTTATAGATCCTCATTTGATGAATGTCTCTCTATTTTGGGTGATGTGTTGCATCATTTTATTGAGAAGAATCTGGTCTTAAATTTTGAAAAATTTCATTTCATGGTCGAAAAGGGAATTTTCTTAGGTCATATAGTCTCACAACATGGCATTGAAGTTGATAAATCTAAGGTAGACATTATGTCATCCCTGCCATATCCTACATCTGTGCGTGAAGTTTGATCATTCCTTGGACATGCTGGATTTTATCGACGCTTCATCAAAGATTTTAGTAAGATCGCTTTACCCTTATCTCGATTGCTTCAAAAATATATTGACTTCAATTTTGATGATTCGTGCAGGGTATCATTTGATGAGCTAAAGAAGTGTCTAACCACTCCACCTATCATACAGCCCCCACAGTGGGATATTCCTTTTGAGCTTATGTGTGATGCCTCCAACTTCGCGGTTGGAGCTGTCTTATCTTAGAGGGTGGAGGGATGTTCACATGTGATCACCTATGCATCAAGGACACTGGATTCAGCCCAATCAAACTACACAACCACAAAAAAGTAGTTTCTTGCTGTCATATTTTCTTTAGATAAATTTCGTTCATATTTATTGGGCTCTAAAGTAGTTTTTTTTTCTGACCATGCAGCTCCGAGGTACCTCTTGAAGAAACCAGATGCAAAGCCCAGGCTGATCCGATGGATGCTCTTTCTTCAAGAATTTGATATTGAGATAAAGGACAAAAAGGGGTCAAAAAACTTGATGGTGGACCACATGAGTAGGCTTACTCACATGCTATAGGATGACACCTTGGACCAGGTACCACTTCGGGACACTTTCCCCAATGAGCATCTTTATAACATTTCAGGTACGCATCCTTGGTACGCTGATTTAGTTAATTACATTGTTTCCTCTGAAATCCCAGCAAATTTAAAGAAACATCAAGTCCAAAAATTAAAAAGTGAGTCTAGGTTTTATGTGTGGGATGATCCTTACCTCTGGCGCATGTGTAGTGACCAGGTCATTAGGAGGTGTGTTCCCGATCATGAGTTTGAGTCTGTTTTTCATTTCTGTCATACACTTTCTTGTGGTGGACACTTTGGACCCCAACGGACAGCTAGGAAGTTTTTGGACTCTGGATTATATTGTCCTAGCTTATTCCATGATTCCCATGTGTTTTGTAAGTCATGCCCTCATTGCAAACACACTGGGAACATTTCTAGGAGACATGAGATGCCCCAACAACCCATACTATTCTGTGAGATTTTTTATGTATGGGGCATTGATTTTATGGGTCCTTTTCCTAGTTCATTTGTATTTTTGTATATTTTGGTTGCTGTTGATTATGTGAGTAAATGGGTGGAGGCCAAGGCCACCAGGACTGACGATTCTCATGTTGTAGTGGATTTTATCAAGGCTCAAATTTCTTGCAGGTTTGGAGTACCAAAGGCCATCATCAATGACCAAGGGACACACTTTTTCAATAGTAATTTTTCTTCCCTCCTTCGAAAGTATGGGGTGACACACAAAACATCAACATCATACCACCCTCAAACAAATGTCCAGACTGAGGTTTCAAATCATGAGTTGAAACAAATGTTGGAGAAAACCATGCAACCAAATAGGAAGGATTGGAGCAAGCACTTGGATGATGCATTGTGGTATTATAGGATAGCATACAAGTCACTCATTGGTATGTCCGCATTTCAGATTGTTTTTGGGAAAGTGTGTCATCTCCCAGTGGAAGTTGAGCATCAGGCTTATTGGGCTATAAAGAAATGCAACATGGATTTGGCCTAAGCTGGAATCCAAAGGAAGCTGCAAATTTAAGATCTTGAGGAGATTCGATTGTCTACATATGAGAACTCAAGGCTCTATAAGGAAAAATCAAAGGAATATCATGACAAAATGATCCAACAAAAGGAGTTTCATGTTGGAGAGAAAGTCCTTCTCTATAGTTCACGACTGAAGCTGATGCATGGTAAGTTGCATTCTAGATGGTTAGGTCCTTATATTGTGTCTAATGTTTTTCCTTATGGTGTAGTGGAGATCACACAAGAGGACATTGGAAGAATCTTTACAGTCAATGGTCAACATTTGAAGAGATACATTGAGGGACTTCCTACTAATGCAGTGGATTTTATCACACTGCATGACCCCATCATCACCTGAGCACATCAGGCTGTTCCTAACCCTTTCACTTTTATATTATTTTTCCTATTTAAAAATTTTGCATTTCATGTGCATATATCATATCATGGGTTCACATTGAGGACAATTCAATATTTTAAGTATGGGGGAGGGAACCTTTTAGTTTAGTAATTTCAATTGTTTTCATTTAAAAAAAACAAAACAAAAAAATTGTGTGTTTTTCAAATTTTCTGTGTTTATTTTTAAATTTTCTTTGTGTTTTTGAAATTTTTGAACTGAAATGATTCTCATCATAATTTTGAAATTCATATCAATGATTGAAACAATTTATCCCATGAAACTGAGCTTAAATGAATACTGAAAATGACTTTGTTTCAAGTTCAAATATTTAGTAATTTCATGAAAAGTACATTGAATTTTGAATCTCATGCCACATATCATTGTCTTTATATTTGAAATCACTTTCCTGTGAGGCTTCTGAACCATTATTTTCATATTCTTTACGTTCATCTCACTTCTTGAGAGAACCAATCCATGCTTGATTTAACCATAATTTGATCTATTCCTATCAAAACTTGAGGTTTTGAGGTACTTATGTTTAAATGATTGAGGCATTTGTTTGGTATTAAAGCCCATATTTCAAAGAATCCTTTTTTATAATGGCCTACCTTGAACATTTAATCCTTGTATCCCTTATAATCCATGCACAACCTGTTAGGTTAGCCACATTACAAGACAATTTTCCCTATCCAACCAACTCTTGAAGTAAAATTGAACAATCTAGTTGAGCTTAAGTGTGGGGGAATCTATCTTGTGTTGTGCTACCACATTCTGTGATACTTTGGGTGGAAAATTAAATTCTGAAGAGATGTGTTTGTTACTGAAGAGAGTAATTATATCGAAAGTTTTTCCTTTTCTGGAGCTTTCATGACAAGTGAAGTTGTACCTTTTCTAGAGCTTCTTATTGAGGTGGAAAGTTGTGCCTATCTGGAGCTTTCAAGAAAATCATGTTTGAGAAGATTGACATTTTTTATGCTGAAATGATGAATGGTGTAAACTTTTCATGACTTTTCATGATGATGGAGCTGAATTGATACTATGGGGATTGATGAGAAGGCCATATTTAAGTGAAAATTAGATTAATGCAATTTTGCTTCAAAAAGAGTCAAGCCCTCCTCATTTAGCCTCATAATTTTTCACATCTAAATCCTACCAACCGAAATCTACAGAACAACCCTGAAAAGTCCTCATGATAAACATATGTCTTTGACTCACATTGGGTGGCGATGTAGGAATTTATCAAGCCTATGGTGACCCTTGTATGAGTTTGGATGAGAAAGACATTGCAAAAAAAATTGATATTTGAGTGATGAGAGAAAATTCAAGTGAGGTAAGTGTTTTTCACATGGGAGGATAAATGAAGTGGAAATATATTAGATGATATTAATAGAGAACTTGAAATAAGGTTTTTCATGAGGCATTATATCTTTTGATTCTTGGAGCGGAATTGATGGATCTCAATGATATGTGTTTTAAAATTGGTTTTGATTTGATATTGAAGTTTACTTGACATGAGGTTTTTCCCAGGAGTGCAAAAGGGTAAGTGTGGGGGAGTTGATAAAACACTATTTTGTTGAATATTTTATTGATAATAAATGATATAATTTTCTCACATTGTGTTAAATATGTTTATTTATAAAATATTTTGGATTTGATCATTCATTTGAAAATTTGGTGAAAATTCCAGTTTTAACCTTTATAGTGCACTATAGTATTTCAAATATAAATATTATTATATTTATTATTTGAATCTGAAATATTTTAAATGTTTTCCTAACTTAATGTTATACAACTTCCATTCAGGACACTAGAGCTAAAAAGTGCATTTAGATTGAGTAAATGGGTCATTAATCCAATGGTCGGCTGGACTCGGCAGAATGGACATGGGTTCTGTATTTGGGACGTATCTTATTCATCCGGGATTAGATTGAGCCCAAATTTTTAGGAAAACTCGGGGACATTATTTGGCACAAATAATCCTTCAGGAAGACTGGTCAATTCACGGGTTTTGGAAGTCAACTAGGCGGTAAAACATGGAATAAAATATTTGGCTGAGTTTTTCATTTCACACTTAAAAAGTTATGTAACCCTAGTACTCACAAACTCTATTTAAAGGGGGTTTTAACTCTTTGGGAGGTCTGGTAGAGGATTTGGGAATATGTGGCCGAAAGGGTGTCTCTTGGGAGCCCCTAAAAACTCTTGTAATAAGTAAGCCTTTGTGTAAACCTCTCTTCCAAAAAGGCTCTCATCTCCCACCTCTTCTTTGTATTTCTTTTATTTCATGTTTGTTTCATAAATTTTTCTTCAAAAACTATTCTATGTTCTTCCCTTTTCTTCTTCTATTAATATTCTTACTTGGTTTGGAATCAAGAGTGGAGACAATATTGGGTTCTACCCTTTCAATCCTTTGCTTATGCAAAACGTCTCCACGATGACTACACCGCCCATGGAAGAGTAGTTCTTTTTAGTAATCGATCGACCTCTATCCTTCTTCATTTAATTATTTTGAATCATTCAGCTACTATAACTCACATAATATGATCCATGAATTTTGTTTTTAAATTTTAAGAAACTAAGCAAGCAATTGAACAATTAACACAAAACACGCGAGGTCGGGAATTGTGTAAATTGTGAGAGCGCGATCTTAACCGGTAATACAAGACCATATGGGATAAATTTGTAGAGTTCAAATAAAATACCTAAACACAATTCATCCTCATTTCCAGAATGGATATGTGCTCTAATTAACCACTTACCATAAGCTAACCTTAGAACAACAATCAAAGAAGGGTGATGTGATTGTGTGTTCCGAAGCTATCCTAGGGTTTAAGTAATTTCATCTTTGTGGTTAAGTTAACTCTCGTAGGGTTCGAGGGATAATAGATTAGGGGATCATAATTAAGTGGATATTGATTTAAATGATAATTATTAATAATTTAATGAAGAGGTAGAGTTATATAAATTACGCATTTTAAAATATTTTCTAAAAAACATCTTTTTGTTGTGTCATTTTAATCAAACTTCATTTCAAAACTAAAAACAAAAAAAATACAATCTTCTTGCAGCAAACTTCTTCTAGATTCATAAACTATAAACAACCACCCCAATCCTTTCAAGTAGTGTTTTTATTCTCTTTTATTTTATTTCTAGAATACCTCTAAAAAAATTTAATTCACTTCCTCCTTTGAGAGACGACCTTGGTCAGCCACTCTACTGCACCTAAGTATCCCAAAATCACACTAATCATTTGAGGGAACCCACGACAGCTCTCTTTAAATGATTCCTTTTAGAATCTTTCATCATATGTAATTGATAAGTTGAAGTTTTTGGAACTATATAAAAATATATCAAACATTTAGAATTAAGAAATATCTAAACGAAAAGAAGAGATTCAAAAGTTGAAATATGATAATGAAAGGATATGACCTTTTAAAGAAGAGTTTCAAAGACTCAAGGAAGAAAAAAATATAAATTTTATTGAAAAGGAGATAATTATTTTGAAATTAGAGATAATCAAAAGCTCAGAGTCAAAAAATAGAAAATAGACAAGCTTGAGTCTACAATAGGAGAATCCTCGAAGAAATAATAGGACTCAAAAAGATAAAATTAATAGTTAAGAAGTTATATAATAAATAATGGATATTTTTTACCAAAATCTTAATGTATTTCTAAATCAACCATTTTAAATGATATATAGTTTGAATTATTTCTTCTCCAAATACTTTATTTCTGAATGTTCTATAATTTCACTTGAATGAATGTTATTTCTTTTTGGATGAATATTTATTCAAACACAGTTGTTTCATATTATAATTTATAACATTACAAGTAAATCGGTTACCTTACCTATTCCTTTTTATAAATAAAAAGGGGGAGAAATTATCTATGGGGAGAAACTATCTAAGGGGGAAACTTTATTGAGGGGGATAATCTGAAGTAATGATATTTTCTATCATATGAATAATTTTGAATAAAAAGAAGTTACTAATATTGGGGGATTTAATATAAGAAAAGGAAGATATTTCTTTTGAATAATTTATTTGATGTTATTAAATTTAAAAATGGTTGTAAGTTTTTCAAAGTTAATAGTTTTTCATTTTAATTGTTTTGTTTTGTGCTTTCCAAAAGGGGGAGATTATTTAGTTGAAATTTTATACTTTCTTCTTTTCCTTTTCTTAGTTTTGAAAATCAAAAACACTTTATTAAAACCTTATTTTAATAACTTTTATATCCCAAGTATTTTATAATGTTTATTTATAAATTATCCTGAATGTAGAAATAGTTTCTAAATAAAAGAATATAAACTTTATATTCATTAATATGCTACATCAGAATGACTAAAAGTCTAGTGGATCAGACTGTCTATTGTTATATCTATCGGTTTGACTAATGTTCTATCCATCAGACTAAATGTAGTTTAGATCCATCGGACTGACTATAGTTCAGTTCATCAGATTGATAATATTATATATTATAGGACTGATAAAAGTTTAAAATTGGATTATTGTAATTATTCCTATTAGAAAGGATATATTACAAAATTGTAATGGTTCTATCAAAATGACATTGGAAGATGGTTTGTTTGTTGATATGTCAAGATATATCTCATCTGAGGCCATTGAAAACAACTTCGAGAATCATAGAAATATGACCATCAGAGGGATTCTTATAAATAGGAGTGTATTCGAAGAGTTGGGAACTGATGCATTTTTCAACTCTGTATGTATGAATATTGGTCTACCCAAACATATCATTCTTACGCTTTTCAATATTTTAGAGAGTTTTTGTTCTAAGGAATCTATTGTGAGAATTGTAAATTCCTTAGAACATTTATGATTTTTTATTTTTTATCCAATTGAGATTATGAATGATCCTTATGAGGATATGAAAATGGTTGGATCCGATCAGGTTGATCAAGGTCTTCCGAGGATAGGAAGACATATCTTATACTAATCTTCATATCAAGGTATTTTTTAGAAAGTAAAGATAAATGATTTGATTAGGTTGAAAATTATGGATATATTAAGTTGGGATTTATGACTTCTTTAACTATTAAGTATAAAGAGTAGAATATATTTTATAAATCTTGTAATTCCTTCTTACTTTATCATAAGCATTACTTTACTTATTTATACAAGTTTGTATTCCATTGTGTAATTTGGATTAGAAAGTTTGTTTTTATAAACATTTCTAATGTTTATTTTACCATAATATCAGTAAGTCTATTTAGTAACACTGACATATCAGAAAAATTCTGAGTCTGATATCAATATTATAATCATTGAATGATTGATCAGTCAGATCTTTATTACAAAAGAGTTTTTGGGTTTTTTATTACTTTATTTTTTTTAAACTACAACTCACCCCCCCCCCTCTGGTAGCCATCCTATAATCTTATGACGCAACATATCTCTATGTTTTTATATGAATATAATATTTGGTTAGTCTAAGTAAAATGATATAGGATAAGAAGAATATGAAGTTGTACCTGGTGAAGATATTTTTTGAATATCTTTTAGGATGAGTTTCAAAATTTAAAATAATTAAATAAATATAATATTGGAATACCTCTTGAGTTAAAAAAATAAACACACATGTAATTATGGGAACATGATCTGGGTGTTATATAACAATACTTATTTATAGGCAGTCACTTTTCTCCCTAAACATACCACTTATGGTATTTGGGAAAGAAAGAAAATATTTAATGAGATGATCATACACTTGAGTGGATGTTAAGTTCAAGGGAAAGTGAAATCAAACATAGAATTAATTTTTTTTGGTTTTGGTGATTGGATTAATAGAGAAACTAGGGTTAGTAATACTATGTAAGATCTCAAGAACACTCTAAAAGAATAATAAGAGAATAATTTGTTTCATGTTTTCATGAGAAAGAAGATAGTTCTGTAGTATCTACAGTTAAAAAAGTTTGAGAAGAATAAAATAGAGATATTGATTAGTTAGGAATCCATATGAGCAGATTTTTAAGATCTTTGATGTTGATATTAAATTAGTGATTGAGTGGTAAGGTGTTTTTGAAGATCAAATAACATTCTAATAATTTTTTTTTGAGTTGAATGAAATCTATATGATTGATGAAAAAGCATCCTCTAAAGATTTATTGATCTACTTATAAGTATAAATTCAATGAAATCAATTGCATGTATATGGTGGGACTCTATGGAACCTATGTGACTTAGGGTATGAAGGGAAACCACCATGAGACTTAGTGACCAAATTGAAAAATGGTAAATAAATCTAGTACAGAGCTAACAAGATAAGTCATATGAGAAGTCGGAAAGTGAATACTTAGTGAGAATCTTGGTAGGTGTGGGAAACACCAATACAATGTATTTAGATGCTGATAATTATAATATATAATCCATGGATGGGGTGTATAACTAGTCATGTAAAGGAGTAGGTCATAGTAACTAACCTTGTAAATCTTTATAATAAGCATTTATTAACTACACTACATGGATGAGGCTGTGGTAACACAAAGAGAGTTGGTTGATACTGAAAAATTATAGGAGGTAAAATTAAAAAGAAAAAAAATTATAAAATGAACCACTGATTCACCTCTCCCCTCTTAGTGGTTCACTGGTTATCAGGTCACAAAAAGTAGTATAAGAGAAAACCCAGGTTCCCTATCACGAACCAGGCTAGGTCGCCATCCGACCCGGCGCCCGACCCGGTCTGCGACATGGCCCGAAGGGCATTCCCAATCCCCAAGGGCTAGCACAAGTACCCGGGTATCAAAACATTACATGGGAACGATTTACCCGAAATAAAAGATAGAAAAACAACTAACAAGATAAACAAACTAAAACTGGAAACAGACAACCAAACATGACTTTGAACTATAAACAGGTTTAAAGTCTACAATTAAAATAAAAACCCCAAGTACAAAAGAAGGATAGAAAACTAAACTATGATACCAACCTCCCAACGACACGAGAAGCCGCATCCCCAAGCTACCAACACCAACCTGCAAGTGAAGACCAAAAGCATCCATAACCACCATCACTAAGCACGATGTCACAACCTGGAATACAAAAGAAACAAGGTCTAGATATAACCAAAGGTGTATATAGGGTGTGATCCAAAGGCCCAATAGGATGTCACCCAATAAAAAGGTTTCATGCCACAATATCAAAAAGATAATTTAACATGCTTATTTAAAACCATGCTTTTAAAAAGCTTTTAAGGAAAACATTTAAAAACTGAAAGTGAAAATGGAAGAGTACTGAAAGAAAAAAAACCATTTCACAATACTACTTTAAAATGTAAGGGAAACATTTATTAAGAACATGCACGAACTCAAGTGGTCCTCCGTATGCTGACGGAAGGCACCACATCATGAATAGTAGAGCACTACGGGCAAATCCTCGAAGGTTTATCAAGCTTGAGTGGGACCCTAGAACCTCGTGTCTCGGTGAAATGTGGCTTAGAAACCATGACCCTCAGAAAATGTGTCTTAGAAGGCCACGACCCTCAGAAAACATGGCTTAGAATGCCAAGACTCTTAGAAAATCATATGTTTAGTTAGTGTTGCAATCGTCAGTCCTGCCAGTGAAACCGGATCGAGTCACCTCCAGAACACTAGCCCACTAGTCTAGTACACCCTCCTAGCTACCCGGGGTTTCCACTTGTGATCAATCAAGTTTTTCATTCATAGAGTATATTTTTTTCTCATATCACAAACCAAACAAGACATTACACACAAAAGAAACCACTTTCATACCCAAACAGCATTTCAAAAACACACGCACACCAAAATACCTTACCAAAATATATTTGTCATTATTAATCATTTCACCAATCCCCATTTGGCAACACTCAAAGAAGAACATAAACCATTCGCACAACTTAGAAATCATTTTTTAAATAACACAACAAGGACTGACACAAATAAACATACCCAATTACAAGTAGGAATGTCATTTCAGACCACTTGCTTAACAAATTATCCTTAAAACTAGTTTCACACCACTTATAAAACACAACCAAGCGACACAAAGAGGGTTTACACCAAAAACATGTATTGTTTTACACAAACATACTAATTTAAAAAATAAATGCATATTCAACTCTTCCAAAACACTACTTTCACGTCATCTAGATAAATCAATAAATCATTTGAACTATTTATTAAATCATTTTTTTAAATAAATAAATAAGACTTTACGCTAAAAACCATTTGATTCCATATAGGAATGTCACATTAAAACCAAGTGCACAACATAATCATACCAACCTTGTTTTGCACTACTCAAACAGTTTTCAATTCAATTTCAAAGATGAACAACAAGTTTGACACGCCAAGGGAACACACTTTTTATTAGAAAAATCATTTCCAACACACTCCTCCTTCGATATAATTTAATAAATCATTACAATAATTGATGAAAATATTTTCTCACCATCCAAACAACCCTTATAACACAATCTAGAGACATTACATCAAGGCACATACAAAAAACATGACCAATCCCTATATTAGAAATCCAATTCCAACTGTTAAACACAAAAAACATTTCAAAACATCAAATGAAACACATAATAAAACCAAATAATGCATTGAAAAATTTAAACAAACATATTAAGTTAATAAAATGAAGTTATGGCATGGAAACACCTACCTTGGGAGGAGAAAACCCATGAGTTTGATGCGAATCTTCGACCACGCCTCAAAAAATTAACATTGAATCATAACCAAGAAGATTAAATCCAAATGAACCAAAATTAAAACCCCTAAACACAACCATACCTGTTGGTGAACCACAACCCCAAATAAAACGAGGAAAAACCCTAGGTTATAGGAGAGGTTTAGCTGGTGGGAAACACGTGTGCCAAAGGAGGGGACCATGGGGTAGTTCATCGAACAAAGCAAAGGCCAGCCAGCAAGGTGTCGAAGGCATGAGTGCAAGAAGGGCCTCCATAGTGGAGGTGAAGTGCGAGCTGATAGGTAGGGAGAGCGTGGTGAGAAGTATGGTGGAGCACCAGAAGGGACCCGCATCGAAACAGGGGTGCACCAGTAGGGGGGCTTCGCGTTGGCTAGGGCTCTTCCAGGAGGGAAGAGGGTAGGTCGATCCACCAGGGGGAGCATGAGAAGAACCGAGGGAGGGGGGCCTTCGATGGGGAAAAAATGGGGTGGGGGGAAGCTAGGTCTCTATGTAAGGAGGAAAAAAAGAGATAGTGAAAAAAAAGGATAAAAGAAAACTAAAAAAACTAAAAACAAAACTAAGGAGAGTGGGGGGTAGGTCATGATGGGAAAAGGGGGTAAGGGGTGAGGCGCAACCCTAATGGAAAGAAAATAAAAATAAAAACAAATAAAAATAAACAAAATTAAAATAAAAGAAAAAGATGATAAAAATAATAATAATATAACTAATGAAATAAATCAAAAGTATTCATAATAAATTAAATAACTTAATCATCATCAATAATATTTATAATAATAATAAGGCTCAATAATAATTATTAATATCCTCAAATAATAATATTATTATTATTTTCATTAAAGAAATTTATTTAATTTTATTCAACTTCTAATCTTCATTTTATTTCTATCTCATTATTCATTATTATTTCATCATCCTTGTATTAATCATTTTAAAAGTGGGGCAGACCGCGCAGTCTCAAAATCGTGCCTTGCCCATGCATCCGGTGACGCAAAACCCAAAACACTCATAATAATAATTATTATTATTATAAACTAAAATATGAATAATGATGAGAATAATAATAAAAATAATAATAAAACTCAATTGATGGTACTAAAATAAAAAATAAAAAGTTGTATCTATTATGATAATAATAATAAAAATAATGTCCCTGAATAACATTATTATTATTATTATAAAAAAAACTCTTATTTTATTTGTTTTTTTATTTCATCACACTATTAATTTTATTTCTTTATTATTAATCCATTTTATTTAATTAATTTTCCATCGATCAGGGCATGCAATGAACCGGGAGAGGTCGCGCACCTTCGACTATGGTGCACTAGACAAAGTCAAGGACAAAACATTAGTTTTTAAAAAAGAACTCAGAAATTTTAAGTTGGCCTCGACCTGAACTACCTGATGCCCAATAAAAATAATAAAATAAATAATCTAAAAACGACAGGCCTGAAAATTTTCTCCACCATAAATCTTTCCGTCCCCGAAAAGCCACAGCTAGGGTTGAGACTCAAAGAAGAAACTGATACCCCACCAAGGTTCAAAGAGGATCTCTATGAAAACAAGCGAAAAGAGATGAACACATCATACTTAGACAAGGTGAAAAAAATGACAAACTCAAGAAAATCATAAAATGACTTTCTGATATTTGTTTCCTACCCCAAAGAGCTAGAACACCTCTAGTTGACTGATCAAGGAAAGGAACCCTCGCACCCATGGAAACCAACTTCACAAGACGAACATCTCAAGCACTATTAAATGAAAACCACACCATTTGGATAGAATGAAAAAACAAGGTCAAACCATGTCCACAGAACAGTCTTATCACTTATCACCAAGTCATCCTTAGAAATCGAACCAAAAGGTCAACATAGGGAAGCCCGAGTGGCTCCCCACCATTAAAAACCAACCAACTCCCAAGATGAGGCTGGAAAACCAACACAGGGAGGTCCGAGCGGACTCCCCACCATTATGAAGATGACCAACACTGATTCACTCCAGAGACATTTAAGCGAGACCTATCACGTGTCTCCCCACCATTAGAGCTGACAGAAGATACAGAACCTTGAAAATCTTTCCAGCAGTGACCAAGCACCCCACCACAAGGGGCGGGGAGGGCCAGGCCCAACTATCGGGCATCAAAACCACAGCTAGAGATGGACCAACATCCCTAAATCCATGGATGATCATTATTCAAATTTGAGACCGATTCCCCTAACAGACCCCATAAGGACCACTAAAATTTATTATATTGGGTGGGAAGCAACCACCAGGACTTTGAGGTAACAAGATGGTCATGCCTCCACATAGTCACAGAATCCTTAAACACCCAGACAAGTCGTTCGGAATAGAATAGCTACAGGAAATGATTTAAACTATTCTGACTTTCAACACCGATGACTGAAATAAATTTGGGGTCCCATACATTTTCTGGGTTCTTGACCACGTTCCATCTTCACTCTGAGGCCTATGGCTGGAGCCCTGATGTTTGAAGCATCTCTTTCCTCGTAGTCATGCATTGAAGACTCTGGAATGGAGCTTCTCTTTTTGGTGTCACATGCAACCACACTGAAATCGAGACAACACCATCAGACACGACACACTCCGACATCCACCCACTCCCTCGCGACATGTTCTCCAGAACAAGGTTTTAGATGACACACATGCATCACCCCCTCACCTTAACTAAGAAACCTTAGAAGGAAAGATGCACGAAAAACACTCCCCTTTGAATAGAAAAAATTAGAACTTCCTAAGAGAAGGACACACTTCTATGAAAATAGGGATTCTAGAAGGGTTTTACAAAGTACATCTTTTCTCTTCAAGAAAACTAACGATGAAAGACATCACAAAACATGACCCTTGCGGCCAATGAAAGCACTTCAAGCCTTTCAGGACATCGTTCAGCACCAATAATTATGAACCGCCTTCACCCTATCCCATTGGAATTCCTTTAACCATTTCTAGGTGGGCTTCAAATACAACGATGTCAAACTTCATACTTGACGAGTCAGACAACTCAAAGAGACCAAAGCTCCCTTCAAATCCTCTCGCATCTTTCATCCTGCTATGAGAGGATTCGCTTAATAGAAAAGGATAAGGGACAAACATAGAATTATCACTAAAAAGGGAGAGCCCTCGCTTTAATCAAATGGAGGGTCAGCCAACGGTGAATTACCCATAGATGCACTTCAATCACATGTTAATGCTTTATGGGGGCATCCACTAGTCAATAAAGAAAACCACAGACCCAATCAAACTAGCCCAATGGCCAAGACATACCACAAGTGAAAACTAAATGTACAGGGGTAACCACTACAAGGGATTCCTAAAGGACTTTTCAAAATAATTCACTAACTACACACTTGCATACCAACTTAAAAATAATAATTCAAACTCAGCACACAAATCATTCAGAAAGGATACTCGGCTCAAAACGCCTCACATCTGACATTTCCAAAACATAAGGACACACCATACAATCACTGGTTATTAACACACCGAATTCTCATTTAATAAAACTTTTTGAAAATAAGAAAAGATGGTGGTTTTCACAAACACCAATGGTGTCACATGGGCCTCGCACAATCATGTTCTCATGCCACACTGGCACCCAACTCATATCCATCTAGGAATTAATCTTCTCGTGCCATTTACCATTCCTCTTTCTATATACACTAATTCATGTGGCTGCCCATGAGAACACCAAGAATCAAAATCAGACCCTTTCCACTTTCCAAAACCAAACATTCAACCCACAATTTTCAAACCTTTCTCGTCATTTTATTTTTAAAGTGCTTAATTTAAAAACATTTTTCAAGACCAAATCATTTTTACTTAAAACCAGATTTCCACAAATCCTAAACAAAGAGACGAGGAGAAATGAAAGAAGAAACTAGTGTCAGTGGGTGATTGGGACATATGGTTAGCGGCCATATTCCAATCACACCACTTCCACGGAGAGTATTCTAGGATAGTGTGCCCAGCTCCACATGGCTTTCCAGACCCTGCGAGCTCACTGGGACCACTGACCCCACTCCCTTTTCAATTCCCCTAGACAAGATTATCCACAAGGTCCAAAGACTCAAACAAACCTCAACTTACTTTGGTAACTCGAGTCCCTCCATGAGGTGTGCTAGCCAGGCACCTTGATCATAGCTAGAACATCGAATTCCGACAACCTTAACTCCAATCTACCATTACTCTATCCCAAAAGAACACGACCCAAGAGAGAAAACCAGCTCTGATACCATTTTGTCATGAACCAGGTTGGGTCGCCATCCAACCTGGCGCCCGACCTGGTCTGTGACATGGCCTGAAGGGCGTTCTGGATCCCCAAGGGCTGTCACAAGTTCCAGGGTATCAAAAAATTACATGGGAACAATTTACCCAAAATAAAATATAGAAAAACAACTAACAAGATAAACGAACTGAAACTGGAAACAGAAAACCAAACACACCTTTAAACTAAAAACAAGTTTACAGTTTACAATTCAACTAAAAACCCCAAGTGCGCAACAAGGATAGAAAACTAAACTCTGATACCAACCTCTTAGCGACACGAGAAGTCGCATCCCCAAGCTACCAACACCAACCTGCACTCGAAGACCAATAGCATCCAGAACCACCATCACTAAGAACGATGTCACAAATTGGAATACACAAGAAACAAGGTCTACATACACCCAAAGGTGTATGTAGGGTGTGATCCAAAGGCCCAGTAGAATGTCACCCAATAAAAAGGTTCCATGCCACAACATCAAAAAGATAATTTAACATGCTTATTTAAAACCATGCTTTTAAAAGTCTTTTTAGGAAAAAATTTAAAAAATTAAATTGAAAAGGGAAGAGTACTGAAAGAAAAAAACCATTTCACAATACTAATTTAATATTGAAGGGAAATATTTATAAAGAACATGCACAAACTCAATTTGTCCTCCATATGCCAATGGAAGGCACCACATCATGAATAGTAGAGCAATGCAGGTAAATCCCCTAAGGTTTATCTAGCTCGAGTGGGACTACAGAACCTCGTGTCTCGATGAAACATGTCTTAGAAACAATGACCCTCAGAAAATGTGGATTATAAGGCCACGACCCTCAGAAAACATGGCTTAGAATGCCAAGACTCTCAGAGAATCATATGTTTAGTTAGTGTTGCAATCGTCAGTCCTGCCAGTGAAACCGGGTCGAGTCACCTCCGGAACACTAGACCACTAGTCTAGTCCACCCTCCTAGCTACCCAGGGTTTCCCCTTATGCTCAATCAAGTATCGCATTCACAGAGTATATTTCTTTCTCATATCACAAACCAAACAAGACATTATACACAAAAGAAAGCACTTACATACCCAAACAACATTTTAAAAACACACGCACACCAAAATACCTTACCAAAATATATTTTTCAGGAATTAATCATTTCACCAATCCCCATTTGGAAACACTCAAAGAAGAACATAAATCATTCTCACAACTTAGAAAACCTTATTTAAATAACACAACAAAGGCCGACAAAAATAAACATACCCAATTAAAAGTAGTAATGTCATTTTAGACCACTTTCTTAACAAATTATCCTTAAAACTAGTTATGAACCACTTATAAAACACCACCAAGTGATGCAAAGAGGGTTTACACCAAAAACACGTATTATTTTACACAAATATACTACTTTAAAAACAAACTCATATTCAACTCTTCCAAAACACTAATTTATCATCAACTAGATAAATCAATAAATCATTTAAACTATTTATTAAATCATTTTTTTAAAATAAATAAAAAATTAATTAATACTTTACACCAAAAACCATTTGATTCCATATAGGAATGTCACATTAAAACCAAGTGCACAACATAATCATACCAACCATGTTTTCCACTACTCAAATAGTTTTCAATTCAATTTCAAAGATGAAAAACAAGTTTCACATGCCAAGGGAACACACTTTTTATTAGAAAACTCATTTCCAACACACTCCGCCTTTGATATACTTTAATAAATCATTACAAAAATTGATGAAAATGATTTCTCACCATCCAAACAACCCATAGAACACAATCTAGAGACATTAAATCAAGTCACACATAGAAAACATGACCAATCCCTATATTAAAAATCCAATTCCAACCGTTAAACACACAAAACATTTCAAAACATCAACCGCACAACACAATAAAACCAAATAATGCATTGATAAATTTAAACAAACATATTAAGTTGATATAATGAGGTTATGGCATGCAAACACCTACC